>OX637579.1:11513767-12124392 GCA_951800085.1 Comarum palustre | reverse complement strand
ATGCCGAAAATCAGCAACTATAAACACTTGCACACTTGGTAAATCAATATGCCTTTACGTAATATCAGTTCAAATCAAAGAACAATCGCACATAATCAATTAGCAAAAATTGAAAATTTTAAGCCTCCACAAATCTGAGCCTCATCAATTCACCACACAATCATTGAAAATTTTACGAAAAATAGCACTAGTACTCAAATTCTAAACCCAAATATCAAACCCCTAAAACCCCAAAATCAAAACCCTAAAAACCCAAAATCACGGAAATCAAACCTGAAGAAGAAGAAGCTTGAAGACGCAGCCCCGACTACACCAAATCGCGATTTGCTGACGCTCCAATGGCGTGGTCTAACCTTTCTGATTTGGGATTTTAAGCGGCTAATTTCGGGTCAAAGCGGTTAAAAACGGGTCGGTCCATTATTATTAAATCTCAACCGTTGGCTTGATCTAACGATTAATATTTCACTCTTTGCATCTGTTCTGTAAACTAATACTGCCGCTGCAGATCTGTTGTTGCCGGTTTTAGATTTCTGCTGGTTCGATTCAGAGAGTTCATAAGCAAACCCAGCTCTGCGAAAACGAGAAGGTTCAGAACAGCGTCGTTTTGATGCCAACAGTCCAAAACGTTTCATTTAATCGTTCCGAAGATCCTGATTTCCAATATGTGAGTCACTTCTTCTTGTGCTTTTCAATTTTTTGTAAATGTGATTTAGTTAGAGAGAACTTCGTGTTCAGTTTGATGTGAAAACCTAGATCTCGAATTGGATTGGATGTATGAGAATTAGGGATACGTGCTTTGAGCTTGTGGTTAGGTTTTTGTTGTGGATTTTGTAAACATTTGGAATGAATGGATTGTGGTGTTGGAATTATGATGCAATGTGAATGGAGTTTTATCAATTTTGTGTGGAGTGTAATTTCAAAATAAATGCAATGTGATGCAGTGATTATGGAGAAAGTTAGTCCACCGTCTGTATCGTTTCGCACTCACCGAAGAGGGGAAAAGAGTGCTCTAAGTGTAATTGGTAGAGGTAAGCATCTATGAAAAGATTGGAGTAGAATATACATCTCTGTTATTGTTCTGATAGAGTAAATGGTTTTAGTTTGGCACTAGGAATTTGATTAAGTTATGTGGTGGTGATGATGGTGCAGATGTTGAAGGTGGGATTCTTCCGGGAAAGGTTGCCCCGGATTCTGCCATAAAGATTGTTTGTAAGAAGGGCGTTATTCGATTGCTTCTTGTTGGTGTCATCTTGTGGGTGGTACTGATTCTCCTCGCGACTTTGTTCCATGTATGGTCATGCCACTCTTCTATCTCAATCTTATCAGGTACATATGCATTGAAGCTCTGTTTGGTCCTTGTTGACTCATTTACTTTCTCTTTTTTGGTCCGTATACTTGAATAAGATTTGTTAATTGCAATAGCTTTGCGCCAAAAGTGAAGAGTTATATCTAATGGGAATATCAGGGTTATTTATTATGACTTATTTTCGGCACAACTAAATAGAACAATCAGGATGACAAATTTTAGTAGGGTAAGATAAAAAAATTTTCTCTCTATTTTTCATCTGGTCTGGGTAAGCGCAGTTGCTGAATGCTGATACTTCCCTGGTGGCGCCAACAGTCGGGAAAGAAATTGTGTATAATGGGAATATCGGAGTTATTTATTATGACTTATTTTCGGCACAACTAAACAGAACAATCAGGATGACAAATTTTAGTAGGGAAATGTTGTCCTTTAAGATAAAAAAAATTATAATAAAAAATTGCTCTCTTATTTTCACCTGGTCTGGGGAAACGCAGTCCCTGGTGGCGCCAATAGATGACCTTCCTTGCTAAAAGTTGCTACGAATGCATTTCAAATATGTTGTCAGTGTTACAGTGCTTAGTGTAAATGTTTTGTTATTGAATTACAGATACTTTCTCTCAGTTGTTTAAGATAATTGCACTGTTTCTTACTTGCTTGCAGCTATGTGTAACAAAAATAGCACGGTATTGGACATGTTACACAATATGGGATTTGTAGCAAAACCACAACTCCAACACCGTAAGTTCACGGGAATATTTCTTCCATTTGAATTATAAATTAATTCTTTCTAACATGATATGCTATGCTGTTATGAAATAGGTTGTCCAATTCCTGTTGCCAGTGATCCTAATAAGATAGTTATTCCGGAAGGAAGAACTCCTGATAAAATCGTCAAAAAACTAATCTATGTTATGGATCAGACGGTAAATGACAAAACTCAGTCGTCCCCACTATTTGGGGGACATGAAAGCTGGTCAGAGAGAGAAAAGAGTTTTAAGCTAAAACCAACAATGAAGGTAAATTGAAAATTTTCGCATTTGTTTTAGCTTGGAGCATGTGCTTAAATTGTTTGTTTTGATGGTAGCAGTAAAACAATAATCATTCTCACCATAAAAATAAATATCATAATATGTACTCATTTTAAACAGTACTTTAGAACATAGTGATGTGGTGCCGTGAGAATTTGAACTTAATGTATTTGTTTTCCTTTCATATGGTTAATGTTTATATACGTCAGGTGCACTGTGGTTTCATTCGAAATGGTGGCGGTGAGATGATTCCAGAAGACATTGAATATGCTGAGAAATGTAGGTTTGTGGTTGCATCAGGGATTTTTGATGGTTATGACATACCCCATCAACCTTCAAATTTGAGCCCCCGTTCTAAGAAGCTCTTCTGTTTTCTCATGGTGGTGGATGAGACATCTTTTGAATTTATAAAGGGAAATGTTACGGTCAGAGAAGATAATAATGGAGGGAAATGGGTTGGAATCTGGCGTCTAATTTTACTGAAGCATCCACCTTATGATGAGCCAAGAAGGAATGGGAAGGTCCCCAAGATCATAACCCACCGCTTATTCCCTAAGGTGCAGTACAGCATTTGGATTGATGGTAAAATGGAGCTTGTGGTTGATCCATTGCTTATTCTGGAAAGGTATTGGTTTGACTTCATTTTATGCTTGTGCGTCGGTGCGTGCATGCACACACATCTAGAGCTTTAATCGAGGGAACTGAATTTGGTTTGCAGATATTTGTGGCGGGGAAAGAATACATTTGCCATTTCTCAGCACAAACATTCTCACAGTATATATGAGGAGGCAGATGCAAATAAGCGGAGGAAACGATATGCTCGACCTCTTATTGATCTTCACATGAAGATTTACCGATATGAGGGCATGGAGCCATGGAGTCCGCAGAAGAAAACTGTTAGTGGTAAGAAGGCAGACGGTGTGTGTGTATATATATATATATATATATATATATTTTGTAACTAGGGTATCCGGATCTTTGACCCGACTAATCCCTAGGCTTCCCGCCTGACACCACAACATTTGGAAAACTGGAAACACTAGCAATTGCTAGGTGGGTACCATGGGAGAGGGTCGAACCCCAGACCTCTTGGGAGCAAAAACATCTCATTGGTAGGCAGACAGTATATTTGGGTCATGTAAAAAGTTGTTGGTTTATGTTTATTGACTTGAATACATCGAATGTCACAGATGTGCGGAAACAAAGAAAGTTATGCTGATGTATATGATACTCTTTTATTCCATCTATTAATCGAAAGTTTTTAATGCAGATGTTCCAGAGGGAGCAATTATCATACGGGAGCATACTGCAATGAGTAACTTGTTTAGCTGCTTGTGGTTCAATGAGGTCGACCTCTTCACACCAAGGGACCAACTGAGTTTTGGTTATGTTCTGTACAGGTTAGGGGATGCGTTTAAGTTCTTTATGTTTCCAAACTGCGAGTACAATTCACTATTTATTTTGCATCCACACATAAGGGAGCATTCCTCTCGCATAGAGTGGGTAACCAGTTGGAGTCAGCTTAAGGGTAACGGAACCATTAAGGATAGGGGTAAAGATTGGGACCAAGCTAACGCGAAAAATGGTTTGGTAGAGAGTAGGGGAGGCTTAGGGTTGTGGACTCCGTATCCTGCAAATCTTGATTCAGTTGTCCTGCCGAAGGTAGAAAGAACTTCGAAGGCTGGCTGAGCTCCAATTGAATTTGTTTGGTCATTGTAATGAACTTTTTGACTCCTATTCTCTATCCTATTCATCCTGGAGCTGCCTCATACAGTATATAAAAGGAAGAAGTAGACGACACGTGGTTTCAGCCTTTTGATTTTCCGGGACGAGGGATAACTAACAAGGAACCTATCTGCAGCCTTTTCCGTATAACTAAGATCGGAACTGAAAACGGAATGATCTATCTGGATATCATTTGTTTGACATCTGTTCCAGTTTCTACGTATAGTAGAGAGAACAAGTAATCGATTCAATACGGTGTTTTAGCCTGTGTTTCAACTTTGTATGGTAGAAAGAGAAAATATATTGTTTTTATTTTTGTATGAGAATTGAGAATCTTGAGCTTTGGTTGCTACCTTGTACTGATTTTATTAAGAAAAACAAAAAAGAAAATAATAATAATGTATAGTCAATTCAAACTGTTGCAAAGCTACCATCTTGAAAGATTCTTGTCTCAGAAAGATGTGATTGATGACATTCGCAGAATATGTCTCCAAATGAATCAGTGATCTGGAGATTATGGTCTTATCTATCACGAAGTTTCCGAGCATTTACCAATATTGTCTTGCAATGCATTAGTCTTTTTGGTTTTTGCTCTATCCTCATTTCGTCTATGCTGTTGTGGCTATCTATTGAAGAAAGCAAAACTGTCTCATTGATGTCCTAGTTTGCCAAAGAAATGAGAGCTACCAAAAACGTTCTTTTTAATAACTGAGCTTAACCTTCCACAATTTTATAAAAGTTTTGATAGCATGTCAGTACATAAACTCTTGTGACACAGTCAATGTGATACACAAGCTTACAAAACTACTAATGTGGTGCTCAAACTTCATTTTCGATACCGATGAAAGACCTGTGACCAATTTCCGTCACGACACCATTTGTTTGATGACGTGTCCTACCCTATATAAGACACATGAAAATATTTATTGTCAGCAGATAACCACATCAGCAGTCCATGAACTCTTCTAGAATGATCAATGTGATACCTATAACGAAAACTTAGGTTTCCCATATTTAAACTAGGAGAGAAAATGGATACGCAAGATTTAATTTTAGAAATTTTAGAATGAAATGAGATCTAGGAAAAGGTATAAGGTTATATTCGTTGATGGCTTAGGGTTTAGAGATTTTTTGTCGAGAGGGTGTATGGTTTAGATGACTTTCATACTTTTCCTAAATCTCATTTTCTTCCAAAATCTCCAAAATTATATTTTACGGATCCAATTTCTCTCATATTTTGAACATAGAAAACATGGGTTTTCATTTTGTATCACATTGATTATTCGAGAAGAGTTCAGAGACTGGTGATGTAACTACTGACAAGAAAAATTTTGGTGGGTCTCAAGACACGGGAGCCTTTCTAATAAGGACCTCTATGTTGAGGACTAGTTGAAGACTTTTCGGTTTATTCCACTTTTCGATCTTATATCCACATCTTAACCGTTCATTTTCTAAATATTTATGAGTAGACCACTTATGCAAATTTTCAACTAAATTGAAAATCGTTAAGGAATTCGTAAGTGTGATTTACCAATTATAAACTTGAACGGTTCATGTTTAACAGATCTGGTTCGTCTATTGATTTGATCTAAAACTAGTACTTAACGATCACCAATTTGGCTGAAATTTTGTATGATTGATCTACTTATATAAATCTACAACTTCAACGGTTAAGATATCAAATTTTGATCAAAAAATTGGTCTAATAAGTAATTAATTTAAAAAACCACAACGAAGGACTCCCCTCAAGACGCGTGATTAAACAAACAGCACCATGACAGAAAATGACCTCAGACCTTTCATCGGTAATGAAAATAAAGTTTTAATACCACATTAATAGTTTTGTAAGTTTGAATATTACTTTTGTGATATCAGTGCCGAAATTCTCTTTTATAAATCAAGACTGCAAATTTCAAGGGTGCCAAACCTGTAATGGCGGAAAAGCCGCTAACATTAGACAAGTCTAACAAGTAACAACATATTCATTTTATTCCATACATAAATTGAATAGTAAACTTGCCCATGTTTACTTGTCCAAATGTCCAATAATGACGAGAAGACATTGTTGATGCATAACTGTCTAAACATAAGATTAAGGTTGGGTTTGATGCAGCTGGGCTTATAAGATATAAACTGACTTTTACTTTTTTGCAGCTTATAAGCAGAAGGTGAGTGTTTGCAGCTTCTCATTTTCCTCTCAAAACACTTTATACTTTTTTAAGAAGTAACTTATTTTTAGACTTACCAAACCCCAAAACCTTTGGTGCTTAAAAGCAAAGGAGCTTATAAGTTCTTCCAAACCCAGCAGCCTAATAAAAGGGCCCTTAATAAGAGGCCAAAAATGCCAGTACGAAAATAAACAAGGTCTTGAAACAAGCAAATATATACTGCAAGGGCTTTAGATCCTAGATGGCCTGACTGGTCCTGAGACTCAGTAGAGTAAAATCATAACCAAACACAACAGGGCGACAAACTAGTAAATGAGAAACGAAAATACAGATCTACAAGATCTAACGTCTTTGTCGAAAGAATATTTTAACTGGCCCTGAAAGGAGCATAACCTTATTATATATGCCGGAGGAGATAGAAGCGACACAATCTAGGCAGAAAAATCGATCAACTAAAGCAGAGCTCATTGATAGCTAAGCTGAAGAACTTTGATGAACAGGACATATGCACTCCATCAGTTTGTCGCATCTCTGCTGTAGAACAGATCTAGGGTCTTTCCAGGTATACGGTGGAGAAGCTCACGGGGGAAAATGCGTAGCAATGTCCATGCCAAATCAAGAGACTGGAAGATACTACGTGTATCATAAGCTCCTTGGCTCACAAACTTCTTCTCGAACTTATCCAAAAACTCCAGGTATAGCTGCATTCATAAGTCGATCAATAAATAATCCCATTAGTTTATTCCAAAGGATTATTATCCCTAACAAAATTTGAAAGAAAAATTGGAAAAGTAAGATACCAAGTCCTCGGAAGAAAGAGCTTCTTCTCCAACCACAGCTTTCATTGCCTGGACATCCTTCCCAATTGCATAATTTGCATACAACTGAAAGTGCAACTCATGAGATGGAAAATAGATAGCAATGGCATAAAGTCGGGACAAATTGGTCAAGAAAATTCAAACACATAATACCATAAAAGTTAAACAAACCTGATTGGATACATCAGAATGATCCTTGCGAGTCATCCCTTCACCAATAGCACTCTGCAATCATAACCAACTTTATTTCATGCAAACCCCATACATTGTAGAAGGTATGACCTCCCATATTAGAGTTCAATGAAAATCAGAAGCATCCTTACCTTCATCAAACGAGAAAGAGATGGGAGGACATTGATTGGTGGGTAGATCTGCACCGATCAAAATAAAAACAGTTACGATTCATGAATAGCCACTGCATAGCTTTCTCTTTTCGGGTCAGTGACTCCAAATAGCTGATTTTTACCTTTTCTAACCTAATTGTAAGTTGTTAAAAAGAAGAAATACAAGCTTTCTAAATGCTGGCTTTGGTGACAAACTAACAATCAATTTATTATTTTGTATAAAGCTAAATGAGAGCTGATTTTTAATTATCGACTAATGCAGTGATCAACGAGTTAATCAAATGGGATTTACTTTGATACTCAAGTCCAAACCCAAGCCACTTCAGAAAGTACCCACTTTGATAAGGTATACTACATTTTGGTAACTTATATGATATAACCATTGTAAGATCCAAGACATGCCAAAATTAATAATTACCTGTCTGTTGTGGAGCTGCCTGTCAATGTATACCTGTCCCTCAGTGATATATCCAGTAAGATCCGGGGTGGGATGTGTAATATCTGGCCAAATAGTATCAAGGATCAGGAAACGTATGATCACTGCAGTAAACATATATGATATGCGAGTCTGATATGCAACGAGACTAAAAGCAGTATAATACCATCATTGGGCATAGTCAAAATTGGAATTTGTGTGATGGAGCCTTTTCGCCCTTCAATTCGTCCAGCACGCTCATAGATTTGTGCCAAATCAGTATACATGTACCCGGGATACCCACGCCTTCCGGGCACTTCCTCTCGGGCAGCAGATACCTGCAGTAGGGTTCAGCATTTTGTTACATGTAGTACACTTGGTAAAATTCTGATGTCATATAACATTTCAAATTCCCTCACAGTTTCTGCATTAAACTATGATGGCTTTGAGCAATCAGAAAAAGAGGATAAACATGACGCGAGAAAAGCAGAAATTCATGCATTTTGCCATCTCCAGAAATGAGCTAAGGTACAATGTTAAAAGTTTATTTCCCATTACCTCACGAAGAGCATCAGCATAAGAACTCATATCTGTCAGTATCACAAGGACATGCTTCCCACATTCATATGCCAAATACTCTGCAGTAGTAAGAGCAATACGAGGAGTAATAATACGTTCAATTGTAGGGTCATTTGCCTGCAGAAAAATAAGAAACGAAAGCACTTTAGGCACAAATGCAGTCAAATAATATGAGGCAACCTGTAGAATAACTCCAATTAATATAAGCCCCATATGTTCATTACAGTCATACCAGATTAAGAAAAAGGGTGACCCTCTCCATTGAACCATTTTCCTCAAAATCACGTTTGAAAAACTGTGCAGTCTCCATATTTACTCCCATAGCAGCAAACACAATGGCAAAATTGTCGTCTTCCCCATCCTACAATGTTAAAATCTAGTTTAGACACTCAACGAATGCTAGAAATACATCAAAAATGTGTGTACTATGACGTGCATATACTCCATTAATGTCAAAGGAAAAGGAACGGATGGACTAACAATAAGCAATAACACAAATGATGGATTGTACTTCAACTAAAGATAGAGACATCTCTACTTAGCTTGATTTGCAAGATAACATGGCAAAAGCAATAGGCATCAGGCATGAAAATAGTAGGCACATCACACTGTCCTATTGCTTTCGATTATAAGTAATATAACCAGGAAAGAATTTCCGATGTGCAATTTCTACTAGCCAACAAATATTTGTAGCATACCCTAGAGTCAAGAAGATTGTCAGATTTCTCCAACCGCTTGACAAGACCAGCCTGGCGACATATCTGAGCTGCAATCTCATTATGAGGAAGACCAGCAGCAGAGAAAAGTGGGATCTTTTGTCCTCTGGCAATGGAATTCATTACATCAATTGTAGAAATTCCTGTCTGAATCATCTCTTCAGGATATGTTCTCTCACTGGGATTGATAGAACTACCTGGAGAAAACATACAATAGATAAAATGACATGCTAAAATACATCAATTTAGAATTGAACTTACTATCAGTAAATCAAATAGCTCACCAGAGATGTCTAGGTATGCCTCAGGCAAAATTGGGGGGCCATTGTCAATGGGTTTCCCAGATCCATTAAAAATCCTCCCAAGCATGTCCAGAGAGACTGGAGTTTTCAAAACCTGCAAATGGCAATTGGGAGAGTCAAGATGCATAACTTAAAGATTAAAAGAAATATTAAGAAATATTTCTCTTTAATCCTATAAGAGATATTTGGTTTTCCTGTTTTGACAATATAATCAAGATAGAATATGAAATTAAAGATTGAGTACCTCTCCTGTAAACTGCACTGTGGTATACTTGTTGTCAATTCCAGATGTTCCTTCGAAAACCTGAACAGAAAAAAGTAGACGTATGTAAGAAAACCATTGATGCATCAATCTAATAAACATTGAAACAATCATAGGACAAGATGACTAAAACCTCCCAATAAGTTTACATGTTCCCAAAAGTTATAAACACTTCTTGGAGTGTATGTAAAGGGATACAATAACCGGAAACTAATAAAACATGATAAATTATAGCCACCTGAACAATAGCTTTCTCCCCATCAACCTCCAGGACTTGGCCTCGTCTAATTGTTCCATCTCCCAACCGAATATTAACAATCTCCTGAAACTTGGGTCCCTGACATATTTCAAGAGAAGCGCATGAGTATTGGGTTTCAAGGTGATGAATGTTTTAAATGAGAACGCTTAGAATAATCCACAGGGAGAAGAGATAAAGAGAGAGATGACACACCTACCTTAACTTTTTCAAGGATAACCAGAGGTCCAGCAACACCAGATACAGTCCTGTACTCTGCAATGTCAAGGCAGGTAAACAAAGGTCAACCTTGACATCACTTGTAGATTCACGCATCTTTAGCCGAATAAAAAAATTAATGAGTTCAACACGAATAATAGAAGCTCGATTGAAAATGATGACCCAAAATCACGTCATATACCCATATCAGAAAAACAATTATGCCCACATGTACATATCCTCAGCAGCATATAATCAACCACTGAAGTGTATCCATGCAATATCTAGTAAGTAAACCATTCCAGGACTTACCCATGCCGACCTCTAGTGTCCCCTCCTCCAAATCGTGATTGTTTTGTGCAACAGCAGCCATATTTGCAAGCTTCAAAGAACGAAAATTCGACAATATTAATACACACAATGCCATCCGAAATCATAACAGCACAACACACTATCCAAATGACGATATCAAATTAGTCCAGACGAAATGACCTAAGATTTAGATCACAGAACTACGGTTGAACAAAGACATTTCTCATCTCTCTAACTACTCCGCAATCAAATTGGATGAATTAAACTGCTGAAACAGTCCACACTAAGTGTGAATTCCAGTTTATCCAATTCAAACCAACACAAATTCACATCCAGTACGTTCGATTTCGCCAGTTTCACTACAACTCCATTTTCTTAGGAGACAATCAAACACCTCAAATTCAAATTCACACAAAATCAAATCTCAGAACAACAAACAGAATGCATTTCCGATCGATTCCAACACTTCCAAATCAAACAAAGACGATGAAAAAACAAACCAAAATTTATGATCGGTAATCGCAGTTGAAGCCGATCAGATGATCCACAATCAAAATTGAACGATCGAGCGGCTGAGGATTCGGTATCGTACCTGGTGTTCGCTACGATCTGGAGCAGAGCCAAAGAGAAAGAAGGAGAGCAAAACTGAGCAAAGAGATGAAGAATTAGGACTGAGATCTAAGATATATGGACCTCTCCAAAATTAAATAGATTATTTTTCTTTGTTTTGAAATAATAAATCATTTCAGGGACAGCAAAATAATACACGTAATTATTAAATGTGAGATATTTTTTATGGATTTTTGGTAATAATAAGTAGTATTCATGTAGAAAAAAACAAAGGACACTGTCTGCTGTGTAAATATTCCATTGGATGGAGCTCGGATCCAGTACTGGTCTACCACGGTAGACAACGTGGAGCCAACTAAGTGGGAGGTTATAACAAGTACGGATTGGGTTGTGGGTGCGGATCAGCTGCTGCTTCATATTAGTTTCATGCATTTCATGGGTGATTGTTGAGATTAAGTTTACAAGAATTTAGGTTACTTGTGTTATCTCAAGTACGTTGGCACTAATAAAAATGGCTTTTGTTCATTCAACACGGTTTCGGTGTTTGATGGAAAATTCGTTACACATTTTAAAAGAATTATTTTTTCGACATTACATTTTTAAAAAGTCTCACTTCTTCAAAAGTTCTTCAAGTTCTATCAGATGGGATAAAACTTTGAATTTCTCACACTAACTTTCCGACATTCAATACTTAACACACTAATATAGCCTTCCACTAAGAATTAATGTAAGTATATGGCATTCATACCAAGCATAGCAGAAGCAAAGAAATCCATAGAAAATCATTGAGATCTCCTGGTCAAACTAGGAGAAGCGAAGTATAGGGACTGGACAGCAAAATTAACTGCAGTAAAATTGATCCCGATTACCTTATGTAAATGCATTTCATGCATTATATATCATTGCTGTCAGATTTACTAAATATCCTTGAGATTGTATGACTAAGCTTTAACTTATGATTAATGGAATAGACATGAAAGTTCAATGGGTTCAATTTATTAGCGTGTGTTAGAATAAATGATAAGTGAACCATATTTTTACAACCCAATATAGCCCATCTTACAAACTTCACTGCAGGACCTTAATGTACATGATGCATCAACCTGTATGCGGTATGCTACTTGAGATAGGTTTACCTCGAGCTAAAATTTCCAGGCTCCTAGCCAAATCTGCCTGAGAGCGAGCTTAGTTTGGCAATGCTATAGTCCACAAAGTTTCCCCCCTTACTCCATTTCAGTGCCACAAAGCCGCTCTCAGCATAAACATGTTTTCAATGAAAATTGAGCATTTGAATCAGATCATACATCATATCTCCAATAGAGTTGAGACCCATTTGTGGATACTGTCATGACTGAGGGCCTGAGCTTGAATGCACAGGTTACAGCCGCAAGGCTCAACGCATGATCATTTCAGGTGGCCATCTCTACTCGTGGCCTCAGTCTTGATTGTGCAACTGCACGACATGCCGTCTGGCCACGACACAATGCAGCAATAGACATCGTTGGAGGACATCTTCACACCTCCGACAGTTTCTGCGATTTTGATTTGCTTCTTTTCAAAGTTCTTATATGTCTAGCTTTTCAGTATTCGATGTCCTCCAAACATTTTATATTCTCGGTGCCCTCCATTTTACGTCGTATAATATTGAAACGAATTTCATCAATTTCAATGTAGAATAATAGATAGGAGAACCAACATGCATATCCAAATTTACAGGTTAAGAATTTGATATGCATACCAGATCCACCTACAACAGTTTGTCATGAGTTGCGAAGGATGAAATTGTGTGAATGGGAGGCATCTATTTTGGATTGTGTTACATCAGGTGAGTTTGGCACGACTCAATTCAATTCTAAAGGGAGAGGGCACATTTTGGCTTCTGATGAGATTGAGACAGACGAAGCTGAGCTGATACATTTCTTCTGTCATATCATGGAAATGTGTAAGCTGAGCAAGCGTTTAGAACAATAACGACCTGTATATTATAGACCCCCATTAATACGAATCACAATTTCATCATGGTATAGCAATGTAGTATTACTCTGAAACTCTTCATATTTCATTGGTTCCTCATCGATTTTCTCTTCCTTGTCTCAGTAATCAAACTACAAGTTCATTGGAGGAAATAACTAGATAACGGTAATTGGGCTTTGATATCATTAAAACTTCTGTTTAAGCTACGAAGTGTCTGAATGTGTGGTTCATCCTCCTCAACAGGTATTATTTTAGCAAAGCTTCCTTCTTCTAGATAGTCCACTGTACGGTTGGCAGCTTCTAGACCGGTGACATAAGATTTCTCCTGTTGAAATAAGCTTGTCCCAGATTAATGAACTTGATGAACAAAGACCTCAGCTGGTTTACAATACGAGAATGTGTTTGAATCTAACCTGTGACCATGAACCATGTCGAGTTATAATCCAGTCTCCAGCCATGAACAAGTTTGGGAATGATGTAGACCCGCGAATCATGTACTTATATGAGCCTGTTAATAGAAGAAAAACAGGTTAAAAAATAAAAGCATCAATGGTATTGGCTGTCACAAAATGTTGTTGTGTATAGAAGAACCAGCTACACTTCACTGCAAGTCGAACACCTTTAATTTTCCCAACTGGAAACCTAGAGAAATATCACCTATAAAGAAAATTACTATGTGACCATCTTATGAAATAATCCCTCATTAGGTTCCATAGGACAATGCATTGTGGTAATGTGGTTGAATTGGTATTATATCAATTTGGTAAGCCTAAATGATCAATGTCAGATAAAATATGTCATAGATCATGCAATGACATGAAATTTGATACCTGGAAAGAAATGAGTTGATGATTTTGGAAATCTTCCGATCTCCCTATTTATCACGGTAGCATTCTCAAAGTCCTTGATGCAGTTTGACAGGTAAGATGTCACCTTAGCGACTATTTGCTTATCCGTCAGTAATAACAACTCATTGGCATGATACTGCACAATGGAACAGAAAAAATCTGGTTTAACTTCTGAAGTACATTGCATAAATATTCACAAAATCAGAAGAAAAGCAGGAGGATAGATACTTACAAAAACAGCTTGTAGCACTGTTTCTGAACTATCTATGTGGTCATCATAAATTGCATTCAAATCAAAGAAAGACCACCCGAACGAATCATCAAATCCTGAGCAAGCATTGCTTGCATTTGGAATGTTCACCTGATCATTATGTGGTTCACAACAAGGAATCAGCACCATCAAATCATGACTCTCTTCTCTACAAGAGAGTCATTTAGACAAGAAAGTGATGTTCAAATTAAACCTCCTGTACTCACCTTCCTATTGAGCCAGAGCTTAACGAAGAGTACATCAATGGTAGCCAGGTTCGAGACCTTGACAAATTCTTCCCTTGTACACAACACTGCACTATACAGAACTCAAGTACTGCCAATTAAGGTAGAAATAGCAGAGATAGGGTTAACTGAAGATCTAACATGCACTTCATAGTCTTATACATGAATTTAGCTCTAAATTTGTTATCTGGATCACCCTAGCCTGTGGATGATTTGTTTATTTTCTGTCTTGTAGTACTAATTGAATCGACTTCCATCAAAAGGCCTGGTTTCGACTTCCATCAAAAGGCCTGGTTTCGACTTCAATCAAAAGGCCTGGTTTCAAATAAACAATGGATCCCTGATATTTGCATAAAACATTCTGAATTTCACTAACAAATACCTATTTTCAACAAGTTTCTGAAGTGTGGAGATTCCAACAGCAAGGACAACAGCATCAGCACTAAACATCTCTTTTCCACAAACTACTTCAGAAATACAACCTGTTTCCTCATTGAGCAAAAGGTCTGTTACACTTGCACCTTTCTCAAACTTGCAACCTCTGGTTGTCATAGACTCTATCCAGGGCTTAAAGATATTTTCCCTGGCTGTTCCACGGCACAATACTAGATCAAAATCTTTCTGAGAAAAATATGCGAGTACGTTTGTCAGGAAGGAGAAGATACACTTGAAAAGTGACATGTCAATGGACTTATTTAATAAGATTATTACAATAAGAAAAAGATATGATAATTCAATGTTGAGAGTACTAGCTGAAATCTAAATATGTGGAAATCATGTATATGTAAAATACAGACTTGTGTGGTATTTGGACATTTGGAATAATGTATACATCACATAAAAGTATAAATTTACACACAGGACTTCAGAGAGAAAAACTTATGAGTCCTGAACTTTTTTTTCCCATAGTGAATTAGTGATAGTTTACAGCAGTCTTCTTCGTTTTCTAAAGATGGTAGGATTTGATGTCAAAAACTCATTGTTGACTTCTATGATTATTAGTCAGTCTCTGCTAAGATGATATCAATACTAATATATGAGAGCTTTCTAAATGATTTTGAACACTTAATGCAAAGCTATCAAACCTGGTGAGCAAGGATGTAGGATAGCAAGCCGAGAGTAGCAGCAGCACTACATTGTTCTGCTGGTGCAAACAGACCCACTTGAAGCAATGTTGCTAGGACTTTCTGATAAAGCTTTTCTGAGCAGCCAAACTGCTTAAAGAGCTCCCTTGCAGTAACTACCAGTTGAACGTCTTAAATAACATCAGTTTATTCAACATTTATGATCATTATTAACCCCCAAATGCTGAAACTCACTAGTAGTGATAGAAATCCTTACTTGAGTCATATTTTCTCCAAGCCGTATCAGTATTGTCAAAGTCGATTACTGCAAATAAAATGAACATATGAGTTATGAAGTGCATGATCTTGCAAGAATTATATGAAATGCCTTCATAACTTCCCTCAACACACTCTACAAGCAACTCTACGCCGAATCAGTTTTAGCCTTTCCAAAATAAAACAATCAGAATAATTGAGTCGTATTTCGCTAAAGCAAATATGAGTAACCGAATTCACTAAGATTTTCCACAACATCTGTCAGCAAATAAATATTTTCTCAACAAGCATTGAAAGATTACAACCAAGCAGGAGACTAGGAGAGTATACCTGCAGCCGTTAAAGGAAGTGCAGTTAATCTATCAAACAACGGCAACTGAACAAACTGCAAGAAAAGCACATTATACAGACTCATTCGTCACCACTAGGCTACTAACTAAACACTTATACTGGAATTCGAAATGGCACACAAGAATGTGCAAATCATATATATATATATATATATATACCTGTGAATAGTACAAGGTTCCTAAAGGAGCTGGCAACTGAGGAAGCCCTTGAAATACCGGAAATTCAACCTGCGGAACATTAAATCCTGCCAGTGTAAACACATCCTAAAGCTTCTACTTCTCTAAATCACTCTCAATCAAGAAATGCTTATGTTGATTACCTCCAATCCCTCTCCTGAATATTGCGCAAACTTGGTCCAGTTAGTGAAGGGCTTAATCTCAAGCTCATCAACAAGGCTGAATATATTCCGGTAGGGATACCAATACCCTAAATATTCCAAAGCAGTATCATAATTCATCACAATCCAAACAACCGGTTCAGTTAAGAACAAGTGAAAATCACATGATAAAAAAAGTACACGATCAGCAGAACCTAGTTGGTAAACTAACAGAAAGAGCAACAAAAACGCAAAAGCAGAAAGCAGAAGTTGATGATGAATTACCATGGACACCCATATCATCAAGACCAGTATCAGTAGTTTCAAGAACAGTAACATCAAAGCCCTGGTTGCAGAGGTGGTGGGCAGCGCCAAGGCCAGCCCAGCCAGAGCCAACGACAACAACCTTCTTCACTTTCTTGTCGTCTTTTGGTCCGTCATCAGGGACTGTAAGCTCTGGTTGAGCTCGAGCACAAGCTCTGCTGCGACGAGATGATGACCTAGTTGGAACTGGGACTCGTGTGAGGGGGAATTTCCAACAAGAAGCCAACGACATGTCTGGTTGGATTTTGTTAAAGGAGGAGTAACATGTCTACTTTAAATTCTCGGCTCTGTTTGAGTTGTGACGTTTATGGCTTGGGGCATTGGTGGAGTTTCAACACACATCCTGCAATGATTTGTGGCGCCAACAACCGGTAAGTTGCACTGGACCCTTCCAGAAACAATAATAAGAAAAACACTATATTTTTTCCTATTCATCCCGTAACAACTCAAATATTACGGGGCAATGAGAACTAAGGCAAGTATAACATGTAAAAATTTACCATCAAACTATAAGCATAAGCAAAATGCGTTACTACATTTCCTCCACAATAATGCTATAGAAGTTTTGAGAGTTGCGACCACTAACATGTGTGATAATACAAAACTTGGAAACTTTTTTTTGGTTACAAAAATAATTGTTGGGTAGCAACACCTATTCTTACCGTGTTTTTCACTTACACATAATCTAATCAATGATATTATATTATCAAACTGTCATATTCGTCTAACAAACAGATCCACCTTGTTATTTATTAGTTAAAACAGTATCAAAATCCATAAATATTTTATATATATATATATATATATAATGTTTCCGCTTGACCCAGTTATTTACCAAATGATCTCCGATTATTACGATGACATGTCTCTATATGGTCCACAATTAGGCATGACTTCCTCTAAAAATATAATAATAACAAATTAAAAAAATTAGCCATCAAAAATGGACGAAGTGAGTCGGAGTCAGTGAGCAGTCCCTTCCTATATATCGCTCGGCACCAAATCCAGCCTCACATTTCTCCCAATTAAAAAATGGCAGCTACTCTCTCCGTCCGGCCCAACCGCTTCTCCGCCAGCTCCTCCTTCCCTCGCCCTCCCGTCCGCCGACCCGGCCCGGCCCGCATCCGCAAACCCGACGACCAATTCGAACCCTGGAGAGCCTCCATCGTCCTCTCCCGCCGCCCATTCGCTCCGGCCAGCTCCCGAGCCGACGACTCCGTCCCGTTCGAGATGTCGGTGGAGAACGCCCTCAAGCTCCTCGGCGTCTCCGACGGCGCGTCGTTCGATGAAATCCTACGCGCCAAGAAAAACATTGTCGCCTCCTGTAAGGATGACCAGGAGGCGATTGCTCAGGTTTTACTTCGTTTTCACTTCAAATTTTCACCACAGTTTTCAAATTTCTGGAATTGTTTTGCAGATTTTAGTGAAGAATGTGAAAATTTCAATTGGATTGTGTGGAGTTTAGTGAAGAAATGTAAAAAATTTACTCACGGTGGATTTTGGTACTAACTGGCTTTGTAAAACGCTGAAATTCACGTTTAATTATTGAAGAGGATCTTAATTTTGAAGTTGTAATATTAAATGCGCAGTAGATTATGGTATATTAACTTCATCAGATTATATAATGGAGTGTTGATTATATCTATTTTGCCACTGAGCTGAGTTAGGACCTTAAATTTGAAAGAAGAGTCGATTTAATAATTTTAATACTAACTGGTTACAACTAGTGTCTGTTTAGTTTGGCATTTCGCAAATTTACATATGATTTACTTATCACTTGTAATGATTTGTTTAGGTTGAGGCGGCCTACGATATGTTACTTATGAGAAGCTTAACTCAGCGGCGAGCTGGCAAGGTTGTAAATAGTAGCGTTCGATATGCTGATGTAAAGCCTGTGAGTGCTCCTCCAATGCCTCAGTGGCTGCAGGCTACTGTTAAGAATCCGCCTGTTGCTGTTGAAACACCGTCCACAAGTGATCTGGGTGTACAAGCCGGTGTGTATGGAGCTTTGATGGCTTTGACTTATGTTAATGGAACTACGACTTCTTCTTTGCCATATGGAGGGGCTGATGTCCCTGGACTTATCCTGGCTGGTAGCTTTGGAGCTTCCTTGTACTTCATGACCAAAAAGAATATCAAGTTAGGTATGGATTCTCTCTTATGAGTACTTGCATTGAAGAGTACTTGCAAGTTTTTATACGATAAACATGAACTCCTCAGTTTCCACAATTTCTTATTGTTAAGTTTGGGGATCATGAAAGTCATGGCTCTGTATACTTAGGTTGGTTTTCTACCTCAAATATAAAAATGCTGGATCCAATTATGTGCACGGTGTCCCTGATTACATATTTGATGCAAGTCATGCAATGTATTTCTCGCTATCCACTTGACATGATTTACTCTTGAGGACGACCAGCCGTCAATCTCATTTAAAAGTGAAGTGAATATTAAGGGAAAATGATTACAGTGTTATTGAAAGGATAGTGAAACATGTAACCTTACCCTCCATCAGTTTGTGTTTTCTAATCTGAGTTTAGGTTTCATAAGTAATTTGGAGTGATGTGTTGTTCATCTCTGCAGGGAAGGCTACTATCATAACTATAGGGGGACTTGCAGCTGGTGCAGTAGTTGGTTCAGTAGTAGAGAATTGGCTTCAGGTAGACATTGTTCCATTTCTTGGCATACACTCTCCTGCTGCTGTAGTAAGCGAATTTATTCTTTTCTCGCAATTATTGGTCTCCCTATATTTGAGGTAGAGCTAAGAGAAATTTGTAACTGTGACATAAATGGTGAAATCTGTAAGTATTCATTGTATCATTGCATGCTGTACAAAATTAACAATAGAACGTTATGGAACTTAGTTATTTTGAGGGATATATAAGGCTTTTACATTTATAAGTGATCAGCAACACTCACTTCACTTGCACTTCTCTCTCCACTCCACCCTTTCTCACTTTTATAATGGAGTTTAGAATTTGTTTATGCTTCCAAGTTCCACCCTTTCTGATTTTCTGAGGTTTAAGAATTCGTTCTTTTATTTTTTATTATCGATCTTACTTTTTATTATGTTATAACCTTGAAACTCAATAGGAATATGGGGTTAGCTAACCAAAATAGAAAATAGGGGTAGTGGGTTTAAGGCTAAGAATTCTGAATCGCAAGATCATCTCGTGCTTCATCTCAAGCCAATCACTTCTATTATATTAGCCGTATGGACTTGGTCCAGTTCTAGTATCTGTAAGATTAAAGTTCTACGCATGCTCCATAGATGCCTTGATGAACTAAGTTTCCTAAGGTCTACTGTCATCAAAACTCTGTTTGTCTCCTACTGGGTGTTGGAAGAAAGAAATTGATAGTATCCAGTGTTTTGATTGCTCGGTTCACCCTTCAGCCTTGCTTCTTTGTTGAGTAAGAGAATTAGTGGCTGAACTAAAACCACATATTGTAGTCCGTGGTGGAGTAGAAAAGTGGGACAAGTTTGATTTATTGGCTTTTAGCAGATAGAATCATTGATAGAAATGCATAATGATTTTCAATTTGGCCATTTGACAATAGAAAACATTAGAACCCGTCATTACTTATACAAACGTTCCCAGCTAGTCTTTGGTCAGTTTCTCATAGTTTGCTTCTGCAAGTGAAAGATGTTGAACTTTGCAAACTTATGCAACCAGAGTGATAGTAATGGCTACCTCGTTACTTTACAAACTCAAGCAACCTCGGAGTGAGTAATGGTTATCTCATTTTCTGAAGTCAGCTAACATTGTCTGCTGGCAACCATTGCAACTAATTGTAGAAACAATTCCCAACTCATAGCTACAACACCACCCTAAAACATAAATGATTGTGTCTCAGCGAGCTGCTTTGACACAATATATACAAATCAAAATACAGTCAACAATTCGAAATTCCGAAAGCCTATATGTTATCTGCTGCCATTCTCTTCAACCTTGGCACCCTCTATGTATGATGGGTTTCCAACTTTATCAACACTGTCGTCACGAGATCACTATACATTTTCTGAGAAGCCTCCGAGAACTCTTTTAGGGACTCGAAAACTGCACAAAATCCCGTTTGAAATCCATTCAATGTGATCCGCTGAGTTTCTTGCATGTAATGCTGGTGTTTTTTCCTAGGCTGTCAACTTTCCGTTTTTGTTGCTGTTCTTTTCCTTGCTGAATCCACAGAGCCCTCACATCCTGTTTCCGGGCAAACTCGTGGCCCCTTTAGCGGGTTGCACGGTTCCAGAAATAGCGAACTTCCTTGTACTCCGAGTTTTCCTGTGTAAAGAACAAACACGTCAAAGGGGCGTCCCCAGGTTTACCGAGGGAAGCCACTCCGATGCTTAAGTCAGACACTGTCAGATAAGCAGAAAACTCAAGAGTAGTTAAGAAGTTGTCCGTCGTCTTACCGGGAGGTCCTCACCGGTATTTATAGTAGCATTAAAGGCAGCACTTTGTCTTTTTCCAATGTGGGAATGAACTCCCTTGCTTTACCTCAACTTTACAATGAACTGGGCCCTGACAAAGGACCCAGAGTGGCTTCTCAAATCTGACTGGGCTTTGACCCTGTAAACAGTACTTCAAGCATAATAAACGATGCACATTTAACAATCGACCACACTTAGTGTTATTTCTTGAATTGTAACCCGGTAAAGGAGAAATATTAGGTTCCACCTATAAACAAGTCCCCCAAGTCCTCAGTCAAGGGGTACGCTTGGGTGGGGACTTGAAATCATTTCTTTACCGGGTTACAAAGGTATCATCCAGACCCGGTATACCCAGTCCCCCAAGTCCGTACGCAAGGGTACCCCGCAGACACGTTCACTTTGAGAATTGAAAACGACGTCTCCGGGTTGTAGTGGGGGAAACTGAAAAGTTTTCAGTTTGAAGTGGGGGAAACTGAAAAGTTTTTCGGTTTTGGGACGCGGCATGCACGACACGTGTCAATTTTCCCGAAAAACCGAAACGTCCCTTCAGTGTACGTCTCTAACTGTATAAATAGGGGTTGAGGGTGACAGTTTTGTCTCACCTTCGAAACCGATAACTTTTTCGTGCTTTTGCTCTCATTCTCTGTTGTCGCTGTGCTTGTTGGATTTCCAAACTCAAATCGACCTCAAAAGCCTTTCAAACCCTCACAAGTAAGGTACTGTTTCCTCTTCCGATGTTTTTGAGTGTTTTGGATCGATCATGTGTACTGTTTCTGGGATCCAATCTGGGTTTCTGCGTTAGTGTGTGCGTTTATCCTTGTGGTCGCCGGGTTATCTGGGTTTCTGACGACGTTCCCGTGTTTCTTGTTTTGCAGATGACAAACCCCGCAATGGATGCTCACGTCCCCGAGTTTGCCTCAGTAACCTTCACTGATGGGACCGCTCTCGACCCTCCCGGGTACTCACTGACCGCGGAGGAGATTGTGGAGCTAAGGAGCAACTGGAAGATTCCCGAGTCTGTGGAAATTCGGACATTAGAACCCGAGGATCAGTTCTTCGCTCCCGGGGATGGGTGAACGCTATGCCACGAGTACCAGCTACGCTGCGGCCTGTCACTCCCGCTAAAGGTGGAGGTGCAGTACCTCCTGGCTGCGAGCAACTTCGCCATCGGGCAAGTTGGCCCGAACATGTGGAGGCAGCTACTAGGGTTGTGCGTGATGTACAAGGTGCTGAAGCAGCAGATGCCCACCTATCACGAGTTACATGCCATGTACCGGGCCGAGTATTCCCGGAAGGCGGGTTTCAGTGGACCATCCAACTGAAGTCCAAAGCGGTTTTCAAGAAGATCATTGAGGACCTGCCAACCTCCGTGAGCCGGACCTGGAGGGAAAAAAGTTTCCTGATAAGAAACTTTCAAGACCCGGGACACGCGCTTCAAGTACCGGGTGACTTCCAGCCACTGATGAGTAAGTCGTTTCCCTTAGGGTTTCTCTTTTCTTCTTTCCCGAGTTGTACTTACATACGTTATTTGTGTTGCAGACGTCCCCGACATTCCTTTGGAGCCGGTGATGGAGAAAAGGATCCGGAGGATGCTATGGGCCTTCCGGGGTCAAGATGACCGGAGTTCGTACCGGCTTTGTAGGCTGTATGTGTACAGCAGGTGCCGGTTGATGGAGCTCCCAGGTTTGTCTCGTGTCCTTTACAAATTTTATCGTCACATGCTCCGGTCTAACGGGTTGTGTCTTTTGCTGCAGCTCTTCTCCCGATGGAGTTCACGAAACGCAAGAACCCGGGAATATACGACGGCTTCGAGGACAAAGCTGTATGGGCCGGGATCCGGGCGCAAGGGTCGGAGGGTCTAGCGTATGACATCGACCTGACGTCAAAAGCGGCTTTCCTGCGCCCAGACGCCGAGCAAGGGGATGTTCAGCAGTTCCATGTCAACACGTTGCACTACAACGAGATCCCCGAGTACTTGGCTGAGGTTCTCGGGCCAGAGGTTTTCCAGGAGGGAGAGGAAGTTGAAGGGAATCCCTCGGAGGCGGATTACAACCCGCTATTTGAAGAACCGGGGAGGGAATCTTCCATCGCCGACGAAGAGACTGAAGAACCGGTAATGAGTGCGGTTCCATCGTCTGTGCTCCCCGGTGAGGAGTTTACTGAAGAGGATGACAACGGAGGTGAAGAGGTTGGAGGGTTGGAAAGGGGGATAGGGAGTGAGAACCCGGAGGGGAGTGACGGGAGTGACGAAGTTCAAGAGGTGGAGCCCGTTCCCTCTCGCAAACGCACCCGTGAGGCATCCAGCTCGGGGAGGTCCGAGAGGAGGAAGAGAAGGAAGGAGAGGAAAGAGAGGAGGGAGAGAAAGCAGCACCGGGACACCACTGAAATAATGGAGGAGTTGGCGGGCGTGGGAATGGCGGACGTGGCCATCCAGAGAATGGTAGCGGATTTGAAGAACTGCGCCGCCGACTCCTATGTCCTGGAGCATGAGGACCCGTTGACTGTAGCCCGGAGGGCGCAGGAGAAACTGATGCGGGTAAGTTTGTCTTCTTCTTTAACCCGTTCTTCTTTTGTTTTTGTTTCCTTGTACTAACCCGTTATTTGATTTGTGTAGGCTGTCAGGTTGTCGTACTTGGCAACTGATCGGCACATAACCGAAGGCATCCCCGAGCGAGAGAGAGTCCTCAGGGATGATCTCCGGGCCGCCCGGGACCAGGTGACGGCGAGTGAAGAAAACCTAGCTCGGGTCCGGGAATTCGCAAGCGCATTAGCCATCGCGTCGTGTGCGGAGTTGGCCAAGGCAGAAGAACACATAGCAGACCTGGTGGCCAAGAACTCGGAATTGGAGAAAGTCATCGAGGGTCACCGGGAGGACCGGTGTGCTCAAGACGCCGCGATAGCCCAGCTGACCGAGCAAAACCAGGCGCTGCAGCAACAGGTTACTTCCCTGGAGCAACAAAAAGGGGATTTAATCCAGGCTGTTTCCCGGGCCAAGGACTCTGCAGTCTCCGAGTTTCTGGCGAGCCCCGAGTTTGACCTGAAGCTGCGGACGGCAAGGGCCGAGGCTCGTGCCGAAATAGTTAGCGCTGGGATTCGCCAAGGCTGGCTCGACAAGGCTGGTTATGACGGTCATCAAGGTCATGTCAGACCCGACGAGGCTGCAGGCACCTCCCGGTCGACTCCTGCCATGGCTGCAAACCCTAGGGCTCCTGCGAACCCGGCTCGGAGTCCTCAGGTAGGGTTCCATGTTGGATGAAGTTGATGAACTCATCCATCCAAGATGGTGGCGGGTTTGCTTCTACTGCGAAAATCTCAGAAAAGGAGAGTGAGATGCTTGGTTTCTCCAATGTCTCGACCAGTAAGCTTTTAAACTCGGTATTGGAATCGTCCCCTGTTGCAATCCTAGCTAGAGTATCTGCTCTCACATTCTGCTGCCTCGGTATCTGAGTAACCTCAAAGGTGTCAAATTTCTCCAGCAAGAAAGCCGCTAACTTTTGATAGGACGAAAGATGTGCTTCCTTTGCCTGAAATCCGCCGTTAACCTGCTGCACTACCAGTTGTGAATCACTTAGTATGCGAAGATGCCGGGCGCCCATATCTTTAGCGAGTTGGAGCCCTTTAATTAGGGCTTCGTACTCAGCCGTGTTGTTTGATGCTTTGAAGTTAAAGCGTAGAGCATAGTCAAACATATTACCCTCCGGGTCCACCAATGTAATGCCTGCTCCACATTGCCTCTGATTGACTGATCCATCTACAAATATTTGCCAACTCTCCGGTTCAGCTTGTGTAGGAAGAGTTTCAGCAACTGATGAATCTGCTGGGATTAACTCGGCAATGAAGTCTGCTGCTGCCTGCCCTTTGATTGCCGTTCGCGGTTTAAAGTGCAAATCATGCTCCCCCAACTCAATTGCCCACTTGACCAGTCTTCCTGAAGTCGCCGGCTTTTGCAGAACCTGCCGTAGCGGTTGGTTTGTGAGCACATGGATAGAATGTGCTTGAAAATAGGGTCTTAACTTCCTTGCTGCTACAACCAAGGCCAGGGCCAGTTTTTCAATATCTGGATAACGAGTTTCAGGATCATTGAATCCTTTTCCAGTATAGTAGACCGGCAGTTCTTCAGACTCTGGCTTTCTTATCAAGGCACAGCTGACAGCCGTTTGAGAGACCGCCAGGTATAGATAGAGTATTTCCCCCGGGTTAGGTCTGGATAAAGAAGGAACTGACGCCAAGTATTCCTTCAACTTTTCAAAAGCTTGCTTGTGCTCTTCCTGCCATGTAATCCGCTCGCGGTGTTGACTCTTGAGAATTTTGAAGAAGGAGGCACATTTATCTGTTAATCTGGATATAAACCGGGATAAGGCATATAAGCCTGCCAGTAAGTTGCTGAACTTCATTCCTGGTTTTTGGCGGTTGCATGTCCAATACGGCTTGAATTTTGTCGGGGTTTGCCTCAATTCCCCGAGCGCTGACCATAAACCCGAGAAACTTTCCTCCCGAAACACCGAACACACACTTCTCCGGGTTTAACCTCATCCCCTTGCTCAAGGCAATGTCGATAACGGTCTCCAAGTCATCCGGGTGTTGCTTGTTTCCCGGCTTTTGACCAGCATATCATCTATTTAAACCTCCATAGTATCCCCGAGTTGGTTTGCAAACATGCCCACTACGAGGCGCTGGAACGTGGCTCCTGCATTCCGGAGTCCAAAAGGTATCACTCTGTAATAATACATCCCCTTGTCTGTTGTAAAAGATGTGTGCTGTTGATCCGCGGGATTCATCGGAACTTGGTTAAATCCCGAGTATGCATCTATAAAGCTCAACTGGGGGTGGCCCGCGGTTGAATCCACCAGTTGATCAATCTTTGGAAGGGGAAAACTATCCTTCGGGCAAGCCTTGTTCAGATCTGTGTAGTCGACGCACATCCTCCACTTTCCGTTTGCCTTCTTGACCATCACCACATTGGCCAACCAATCCGGGTATGTTGCATCTTCAATGAACCCGATGTCTTTAAGACGTTTAACTTCTGCTTGAATGGCCTTGTACTTCTCTGCGCAAAATGCACGACGCTTCTGTCTTACCGGTTTAACACCCGGGATAATATTGAGGGAATGCGTCATAACTTCTGGAGAAATCCCGGGCATGTCTGCATATGACCATGCAAACACCTTCTGTTTCCGGGTTAGCAGCTCAATCATTCGAGTTCTGACCTCGGGGTCAAGGCCTGTGCCAATGCAAATCTTCCTCTCCGGGTATTCTTCTGAAATCTGAATCCATTCTGTTGCTTCAATTGGGGCTGGCCGGGGGAACTTGGCAGGATACTTCTGGCTCTTCTTTTGTGCCGTCTTGCTGATGGGCAAAGAATCCGGGTCATCCCTGGGGTCATCGGGTTTGTCAAATGGGGACAGGGAAAAACCGGCCGAAAACATCTCATGCTGGGACTGAGTTGCTATCGCGTTGCATCTGACAGCGGCTTCTTGATCTCCGCGAATTGTAACCCAACCCCCGGGTGTAGGTACCTTCATAAGCAGCATGTGACCCGCTATAAAACTTTGTAGGCCCCAGAGTGCATCTCTCCCGAGTATGGCATTGTAGGATGATGGGCAGTCCACAATTATGAAGGGAACTACAATTCTTGTGGACTGGTGCCCGGTTCCAACTGTAACCGTTAGCTGATCAGACCCCAACGGTTGAGTCGTCTCACCTGAAAAACTGATCAATGGCTCGTGGTTTCTATAGAGCTTATCTCTTCCTCTTTTAAACCCCTTATAGCAACTGCTGAACATGACGCTGACAGCGGCTCCCGTGTCTATTAGAACCCTTCGAGTTCTCCAATGGTCAATCTGAAGAGTGATAATGAAAGGATCATCGTGATGCACTTTCAGCGTGTCTTCAGACTGAGAAAATGACACGGTATCCCAAGGAACCAGCTCCTTGCGGCATTCCTGACGAAGCTGCATTATCTCAAACTCCGGGCCTCTTGGGCAGAGTCTTTTGGCCCGGTGACCGGACACCCCTTGGGTGCCACCCCCGTGAATCGTCATTATCTCCCCATATACTTCAATCAGGTTGACACCTGTGGCGGGTGACTTATACTGCTGTAACTTGCCGTTCTGGATCATGTACTCAATGGTGTTTCGAAGGGAAAAGCACCGGTCGGTTGTGTGGCCAGACTCGTTATGATAGGCACAATGTTGCCCGTTGTCCGGCCCTGCCCTTTTGGGAAACTTTCTTTTTGGAGCCGGGGGAACTTCATTCCTATGGCGGTTCCAAATTTCTTCATAGGAGGCAGTCAAGTTGGTCAACACTTCATATCGAGGGATGTAAGTGTTTTTTACCTCCCGGGTTGGATGTCTTGGGTATGGAGCCTCTCTTGGTTTCTCCCTTGGTCTGTTTGAACTTTTGCCGTAGTATCCCTAGCCACTTTTATTCTGCCCTTCCTTTTTCCATCCATCAGCTCGCTGGCTTGTGAACCCGGTATTCGTCCGGCGTTCCCCGAAGGTGTCGTACTCGGCTTGAGCTTGCCGAGTTACTTCATTAATCAAATCGTCGTAGCACCTGAACCGCTGCTTCCTGAGCTCCACCACAAAGCGGGTTGGTTTGAGCGCCTGTAAGAACGCCTCTGATGCTACTGACTCGTCCAAGTGCCCACACTTGGAAGTCGTGGACAGCCAACGGGTTACAAAAATTTTCAAGCTCTCATCATCCCTTTGCTGGACTTTGAATAACGAAGTGGTGCTTCGGTTGGCACTAGACAGCAGGATAAACCGGGACAGGAACCTCTGTGTCAGCTGACCATAGGTTTCTATTGTCAAAGCCGGTAACTTGAGGAACCAACTCAATGCCTCCTCACTGAGTGTTTCCTGGAAAGCATGGCATGCTTGGGCATCTGTGAACCGGGTTGAATCCAACTGAGACTGGAACAACTCAAGGTGTGCATACGGGCACCCCGTTCCGGCATATCTCTTAATCTTAAATGGCTTTGCTTCCGGTGGCTTTTTGTCTGCTTGAACCCGTGTGGAGAATGGGCTTGCACGGGTAATAAATGGTTGGTATTGTTGTGGTCCCGTTCCCGAGTTAAGACGCTGCTCAAGTTGGGTCACAGTTTGTGTCAACTGTAAAAGCAGCTGGGTCTGGGCATCTGCTGGGGGAAGTGGTTGATTTAACAACGGCTCTGGAGGTGGAGGAGGTCCTGTAAGATTGTGATTAAACAAAGGATTGGAGAGATGGATAATTTGTGGATTTGGGTTAGGGTGGGCAGTGGTTGGGAGAATAGCGGGTGGTATGTATGCACTGTCAAGAGTTCGCGGGTTTCCATAACCCGGAGGATTCCCTTCTGGGGTGATGATATCAGCAAGTCTGGCTGACGTCCCCATGGCATTCGCCCTTTGAGTTAAGGTTGCTTGAAGAAGCCCATGCTCGGCCTGGATAGTCGCTAACTGCTCCCTTACCGTCATTAACTCGGCATGTTCTCGAGTAGATTGCTCCTTTTGAGCGAGAAAGTCCTTTTTCAAGAGCTCGAATGCTGCTGCCAAATCTGTTTGGCCAAACTGGGTCCCGGAGGTCCCTGGGTTATCATCCCCTGAGAAATTAAGCCTCCTAGTTGGATCTTGTTCTCCTGTCATTTCCACTGTCCTTCAAAATATTAATTGGGAGGTCTTGAGTTCGACTCTCAACGAGAGCACCAATTGTTTCCGGGCAAACTCGTGGCCCCTTTAGCGGGTTGCACGGTTCCAGAAATAGCGAACTTCCTTGTACTCCGAGTTTTCCTGTGTAAAGAACAAACACGTCAAAGGGGCGTCCCCGGGTTTACCGAGGGAAGCCACTCCGATGCTTAAGTCAGACACTGTCAGATAAGCAGAAAACTCAAGAGTAGTTAAGAAGTTGTCCGTCGTCTTACCTGGAGGTCCTCACCGGTATTTATAGTAGCATTAAAGGCAGCACTTTGTCTTTTTCCAATGTGGGAATGAACTCTCTTGCTTTACCTCAACTTTACAATGAACTGGGCCCTGACAAAGGACCCAGAGTGGCTTCTCAAATCTGACTGGGCTTTGACCCTGTAAACAGTACTTCAAGCATAATAAACGATGCACATTTAACAATCGACCACACTTAGTGTTATTTCTTGAATTGTAACCCGGTAAAGGAGAAATATTAGGTTCCACCTATAAACACATCCTTTGAAAAGCTTTTCAATGCAAAGGTCACCACCCCATGGAAGCTAATCATGGCAGATCACAAATAATGGGGGGCCATTGAGCCGGTATGGCACAGCTGAACTCCTCCCCCTAGAGTAAAATTCCTCTTCAGGTGGCACAAACTTGGTCAGCCAACCATGGAGAGCTTCAACATATGTTTTTTTGTGCAGCAACATACTCCGTAAAGCATCCATGCCAGTTTAAAAGCTCAGCCTCGAGTTGCAGAGTCGCAGGCCGGTGGGAGTTGTTGCAGAATTTTCCGAATGTGGATCCAGCAAAAGATGTTACCTGGACAAGAATCTTGTTTTGGGTTTCATGACAGTCCAACATAATTTTCCAGGTGCGCATTAAGCTGCACAAGACACAAGGAAAATGAATACCGATGAAACCCTAAGTGAAACTAATTTGGGAGATTGCTTAATTGTATCTGTTAACTTCTCTACCCTTTCAACAGTTAAACAATTTGGGGCTGCAGTTCTTCATCTCTCAAAATCTGGATTTCCATTCTGATTGACTCGGCACTCCGAATTGCAACCAGGATCCTAGCGTATAAATCTTTCACTGCGGCTCGAGCTTTGTCTGTGGTCAGTTCATCATCTCCTCTGACATCCTGGTGTTTAAGACGCGAGTATTTTTTTTCTCATAAAGCGTCCGTGTCATGTCTCCAGCCTACAATGCCAAACACTCGGACACATTAGTAAAACAAAAGGAAGACAAGTTTGCTTGAATAACATCTACTATACTTTTTAGCAGCATTCAGCTCACCATAACTTCTTCAGAGCTTTTTTCCCAGGGTAAGTGAATGAATTCCTGAATCCATTCCTCCATAATCATCATAGAGATCATTGCTAAATTCTGTCCATATAGTAGAGCTTTTGGAGCTGGATGCCACAAGACTCTTACACGATGATGCCTTAAATGATGTTACCTTGTGCAGTAACACAATGACATATGAAGCATAATTCAAGAAATAAGAGAAAAAATGGCAACTTTTGGAACAAATAACCTATCATTGTTGCTCCTACAGTCCTTACTGAACAAGGACTGAAAGACAATCATAACTCAAAGGAAAACATAAGTACTTAAAAGAAATAACTCGTTAATACTCAAATCATGAATCAATGCTTTTCCAGACTGTGAATAAAATCTTTCATTAGCTGCATAATAAGTTTCAGATTGGATAACTGAAGGCAGGACATACGCAAAAGTAGCACATGAATACAAATGATACAGTTATCAGTTCATCACCCAAGCCCTTGTACATCAGAAAAGCATATGGTGTATTCCATACTAAAACCCTTGAAGATCAGCATATATATTGGTGTGCTCCAGAAAACAGAACTCAAGCAAAGTATGAAAGAAATGGTTAAAAATTCAGTTTGAAAGAAGAAAATAAGCACCCACCTTTTATTTCCTCCAAACCAGACCGCAACTGAAACTTATTAGCATCCAGCATTTTAGACACATCCTTTGCAGACTCACAAGCCCTCAAGAAAAGCTCCACAATGTCCTTCAATGCTTCCAAAAGCTCCCTCCCTTCAGCTGGTGTATGAATCACAGACAACCATCTACTCTCCCCCTCCCTCACATTAACTTCATCCACCACTTTCACAACTTCACCCCCATTTCCATTCTCCACACCTCTCTTCTCTTCCACCACAGCAACCTTCTTCTCTCGCTCCCCTTCTCTCTCCCCTACCTCCACAAGCTCAGGTATCCCTTCCTCCTCCCTCACCGCCCTCAAATCCTCCTCGGAGCTTCTCCGGTACCTGGTTATAACCTCCGGCCTAACTCCCTCTATATGGCATTGCTGGTGGCATTTGCATATAGAAATACCCAAAACCCTGCTCCTCCCTCTCTACTGTTCTCTCCACTCTTTGCTCATGTGGGTTCTGCTCCTCTTCTATTCTTTTATCGTACTCAGAACACTCCGAGGATGTCGAAGAAGAAGCACAAAAAACACATGGAATGGCTTCATGAGTCGACTCAGAAGGCCTTTGCTGGAGGAACATTGGGTTGGTTATCACATTTTCATGAGTGAGTTGAGGAATGTGAGAGTGAGACTGACGAGGAGGAGAAGGTGGCGAAAATGTGATGACGAAAGGTGAAGGAGGAGGAGTAGCGAGAAACAAAGAGGTTGATGGATGCAACTACTGCACAGAAAGCTTGACAATACTTGCAATGTGCTTCTGCAGAGCAAGTCTTTTCTCCACTGCTAATTTCAGCTGGCATTTCCTCTCTTTGCATATTGTTACTACTACTCCTTCCTCAAGCTTTGAGGCTACACACCCCATCTAAAGTTCTTCTTCTTCTTCTTCTTCTTCTTCTTCTTCTTCTTCTAAAGTTGGAGCCTTTTCCGGTTTTGGGAGATAAAAGAAACCAAAAGAATGGAACACTGGTATTGGTAAAGTGAGAAAGGTGAATTTTTGAGGAATCTGGGTTTTCTTTTGGGTAAAAAACTGGGTTTTACAAAAAGTCTAGTTTTTGGAGAGTTTATGAGCTAAAACCCAGTTCATCTCCTACAATAGAGGTAATAGTAAGTTAGTAACACACAAAAGAGTAGGTGGTGTTTTATTTTAGAGTAAATTACTAAGCATTTAACTGGTTCCGATGCTTGGGCATGACGAGCACAAGGGCGTGAAGGATGTAATACGATTCAGTGAGTGCCTTTCCATAATCTGCAAAACACAAAAACCCCAAATCAGTTTGTATGCCAAAATTGGTCAATGTGTCGTTGGTCAATAATAAGATCATACCGTTCAGGCATGCATGAAAGTGAAGAAACCAAGTGAACCACAAACAAAAACAACAACAATGACCAAATCATTCAAATAGAGAACTCAGAGAAACACAGAAAACTAAAAAAAGAAAGATAGCAACGCAACAACTGAACGGTGATGGCGGAATGAGAGAGCAAGAGACCCAGAGATTCGAATCCTTTGATGGTTTGATTGTTTGAGTACCTGATTTTAGCTAGAGATGGAATTGGGAGAGTGGGGGGAGAAAACAGATGCACCAAGGTTATGTAAGTCTGAGAGAAAGGCTGAGTTGGTCTCTATATATACCCTTGAATTAGTAAGTTGTTTTCAATTTGTATTCCAATAAATTTGTATTTCAATAAATTTTTATTTATCTTCTGCTAGGTTTCTGTATATATATATATACATACATACCAGAAACCTAGCAGAAGATAAATAAAAATTTATTGAAATACAAATTTATTGGAATACAAATTGAAAACAACTTACTAATTCAAAACCAAAATATGAATGAAGGTTTTGATATTCGTTATAGAAGAGGGGAAATGTGAACTATTAGCTAAGTTAGAAGGGTCTCAACTCATGAGAGCTTCTGAGTGTTTAGTTGAATGAAAAATGAAGGCTGGAAAGAAGTCCGATTGAAATGAAGGAGGAATGCTCCTTATATAGACTGTTGGACTATTGATTCTGTGGATTGCGTTGACTGCTGGACAATTGTTTTATTGACTGTCAGGGAATCTTTTACTGTTTGGCAAATCGACAAAACATGAGGCAGCACGATTAGCTGTGTTTTACCATGTGGATGAACAGTAAAAAGTTATTTTACTATTTATGATAACTGGATTTACAGCCCATAGAGGTCTTGACTGTCTTGGTAATATTAGATTGGGCTTTGTGGAGAATTGACTGAATTCTTTGAACTCTCAGAATAGTCTTGGGAGTCTTCAGAATCTTCTTCATGGGATGAACCTCCTTCGTTTGAGAGGTCAACTGCTTGGGCCAATAACTAATTTGCTAATTGTCTAATTTCTGTTCATGTTAATGGTTTGGACTTTGACGATGATGACTTGGGCTTGGACTTTGATGATTCTGAAGATAATGACTTGGACTTTGACTTAGATGATTCTGCAACTGTTTTTCCTCTTGATTTTGATGACTGGGGAGAAGAAATTTGTGCTGTCGGAGTAAAGGTCGGAGGCAGAACTGAAGTAACTGGAGAAATGACTGAAGATGATGCGGCTTGGACCGGAAATTCAGAATTACGTCAATGATGTGATCAGATCTAAATTTATCCCACCACTTGACGAGATACTTCTGGCTGACTATGTAGTCCTGTAATTTAAAATGTCATTTGAAAATCCAAGGGACTTTGTATTTGGTAATGAAATGTAGAGTGGCTGGAAAACGTTTCTCATAGTCTGAGAAATCTCGAGTTGTAGAAAAACAGGTGACTAAATCTTGAAGAGCTTCAAGAAGAATGCCGATCGGGCACCCAAAGGTGCTCCACCAATTTCAAACCACATTGGGAACTTGTCATTGAATTTGTGGTCAAAATTGAGGAACCAAGAGTGACTGAAATCATCATTTTGATGCATAAAAATTTTGAACCATGCATCTTCATAATCATAATAATTAAAAGCTAACTCGCCTTCTTTATGGAAAGTGTATGGGGGATCTTTCCATTCAGATAAATGAATAATTTTTACTATATACAATGAATGGTAAAGTAACTTAGATGAATCTTTGGGATCAAAAATCCCTTTGATTGTGATTGAACCTGTTGCAAAAAGAATATCTCTGAAAAATTTGAGAGAATGATTAGGGTGATGTGGAACAAAGAAGTATTCTGGTGGGTAGTAATATTTGACTAGGGAGATTGGATTCTTTAGGTGACTCATGTGTTACTCAACACAAAACATGTCTTGACTTGTGCGTAAAACATAAGGTGATGATGCACGAAAATTGGGTCTGAAAGAATTGGGGGTATTGACTTTTGAAAGGATCATGTGGATTAACTAAGACTGACTGGTAATTAGGTTTATTTGGGCTAATGGTGGTACCAACATAGTTGGGTAAGGCCTGGAATTGACTGGAATTGCAGGATAACCTGGATATGGAACTATACTAGAAGAATCAGGTGACTCAGATTTGACTGCTTGATGACTAATTTTTGGCTCAGATAAGCTTTGATGTTGCTTTGTCGTTCTGTGTTGCATGTTGGGAAATATGGTGGGAACCCTGGAGAAATTCACGGGTTAGAAAATCTGGTATATGATTGTCACTGCCTTTAATGAATGCAATTTCAAAATCAAAGATACTTAAAATAGCTTGCCAATGAGCAAAAATTTGTTTACTGGCCATATTTTGAACATCTTTTTTAGAACATGTTTAACACTTTTGCAATCAACACGAACTAGAAATTTTTGATTTAATAAATCATCTTGAAATTTACTTATACATAAAACAAGCGATAAAATTTATTTTTTAATAGTACTATAATTACGTTGTGATTGTAACCATGTTCCTGAATGGAATCAGACAATTTGTTCTGGATGGCTGGGAGAAATTTGTTGCTTAAGTATGCCTCCATAGCCAATGTCAGAGGCATCAGTTTCAACAATTTTGAATGAATCAGCTAGGGGATTGGCATGACTCTTAATTTCTTAGACAATAACGGTATGAGTTGGTGTCCAAGGGGGAGGATTTTTTTATAATCTATCAAATAGTGGTTTGCATTTATGTCTTAAATTTTGATAGAAATCCGCCACATAATTTAATGATCCTAAAAATCGTTGGAGTTGATTTTTATCTAAAATAACATCTGGAAATTTATCAGCAAACTGGATGACTCTATTAATTTAGGTGATTTAGAGTTGATGAATATTGAATCCTAAGAATCGAATATTTGTTTGAAAGAGTTTGATTTTAGAGGCTGAAACCACCAGACCATTCGATTTAATTATCTGAAAGAATTGATTTAAGTGTTTCCAATGTTGGTCAATTAATTGTGAGAAAATGAGGACATCATCAATGTAAACAATAGAGAAATGACTATAGGGATTGAAAATGTTATTCATAATGTTCTGAAATTCGCTGGGGGCATTTTTAAGCCCAAAGGCTATTACATTCCATTCATAGTGGCCAAAAGGGGGTGACAAACGTTGTTTTGTATCTGTCTTTTTCATCAATTTGTATTTGCCAAAATCCAGATTTTAGATCAAATTTAGAAAAGATGACAAAATTGTTTAGTCGGTTAATAAGATCTCTTTTATTAGGTATTAGGTACCTAATCCATTGTAAAACTGAATTAAGAGGTTTATAATTAATAACTAACCGGGGTGTGCCTCTTTCTAGTTCAACATTCTTTTGAACATAGAAAGCAGGACATGACCAAGAGGATTTACTGTGTCGAATTATTCCTTTGTCAAGTAAATCTTGGATTTCTTTCTTACAGAATTTCATGACTTCATTACTCATTTATATCGGACGTGCTTTCGTAGGAATATTTTTCTCATTAAATTCTTTAATATAGGAGAGAGTGACTATATGTTTTTTCCTATGCCAGAAGGCAGTTGGAATATCCGAGCATAATTCATTTATAATTTTCTCTTCAAAGTTTTTAATCTTATGTTGAAGTAAAGGATTTTGGATCTGTTCATCTATGCGTTTAAAGTTGATTTGTTCTTTGCGAAAATTAATTTGTTTTTGTTTGGATTGAATTAAGTTGATTGTTTTTGATATTGAATTTTCTTGAAATGCTTTTAAAGTGTGAATTTCAGAATTTGGAAGAAAAGTAAATTTAACTGGCTCATCAAAAAGATAAGTAAGAATGTCATTGTATTATGTGGTAAAGGGATAGAGAAGAGTTATGAAATGGAGACCCAGAATTATTTTATCAGTTAAATTTTTTACTAAAACAAATGAAGTTTTAAAACAGACATTATGTTGGTATATATGTGTTTTGGGAATTTCATTATGTTGGTATATATGTGATTCTTTTGTCTTGGATGCAATTTAGATCTGCACCTGAATCAATGAGTGCAATGGTCATTAGTTGGAAATCTTCAATCTGCAGTTTGATTGTAATGTACCATTTCTTAAGGTTAATTTATTTAATAGTACTGATGGTAGTATGTTCTGTATTGCCTTCATCGTGAGGTGTGGGTAATTCGAGAGGAGTAAAATTATTAGGGATTTGTTATAATTTAAGAAATTGGGTATCAATTTTTAATATGTTTATATCATTTTTATATCATTACTAAGTTCTTTCTGTTGTTGTTGTTGTAATGTATGTATTTGTGTTTTTATGGATTTAATTTCTTGTTGTAAATCTTGAATGGTGACTTCTTTGTTTTTAAATTTTAATAGATCAAAAGTCGTTATAAGATATATTTGTGGTTGAAGAGTTTTAACAGCATGTTCATCAGTGATTAATTTTTTTTAGTTTCTTAAGATATTCTGCTTTAAGGTATGGCTTATCAATTTTGCCAATTAAATCTATTAATAATTCTTCTTGTTTAGAGAGTACATTAATTGATTTACAACATGTATCTTTACAACCAAATGAAATATCGGGCGACGAAGAATCATCTGATTTAGAAGAGGAAGAACTGGTTGGGATAGAATGATCTTGATCGAATTCAATTTCGGAGTCTGTGTTTCTGAGTTTTAAAAGTTGGACAAGTTTGTCTTTTTCATCTTGACTGATTTTTAATTGTTTGATAGTATTTGTAATTGGACAGTTATTGGCAAAATGACAGGGTTTGTTGCATTTATAGCATTTTGATTTATTTTTATTTTGAAATTTTTTCTTTTGTGATGGATGTTTTGGATTGGATTGTTGAAACTTGTTTTTAGAATAAAATTTATTAGGCTCAAAATTAGTTTTATTTTAGAGTAGAATTTATTACGAGTGAAGTTTTTTGTAGGATAATGACTCTTTTTCCTTCGGGAGAGGGGAAGTGAAGGTAAACCATATTGTTCACAAAAATTACCTAATTCGTATTTAGCTGTTTTCTTATCAGTTTTGATTTGAGCATTTAACTTCATGTCTATACACATTTTTAATCCTTTTTTTTTGAATGAATGTGATTATGTTACCGTAGGTAAGTGAATCTTAATTATTATGTCCTGATTCATTACTAAGAACTAGTCTTATTTTATGGGCAAATAATTTAGGCAATCAATTTATGAATTTTTCTTTCCAAAATGGTTGGTTGCTATCATCTCTAAGCATTACTCGAGAAATAAAGACATCTTTGTACCATTTGAAATCACTTTATGTTGAACATCTGAGGTTGCTTAATTGATCATGAATTCGTGAAGTAATATGACTAGGTGTACCAATAAAATGGATCTCCTTGAAGAGCTCACCAGAGGTCCAAAACCTCTTTACCGGTGACTCGCCGTGAAACACATAAAGGAGAGGAAAAAAAAGAAATTTCTGATTAGGCTCTGATTTGATGGAAATAGAAACACCAGACTATGGAGAAGGGAGAAGAAAGAAAAAGACTCACCATCGCTGAGTGAATCGCCAGAAATCTGAGGAAACAGTCGGAGCTCTCGGATTTCGTTCTCCTCCAATTATGGATGCAGGTGTGATTTGAGCACTAGGCTTTGTAGAGGGGAGGGAGAGGTTCGTTTTGGAGGTGGTGCGCCGGTGTGGGGTGGCCAGAAGTTGTGGAGCGCCGTTGTTCTCATCAGAGACGACGAGAAGAAGGAACAGAGTCGAGAGCGATCAGGGAAGGGTTTGACCTGAGACAACCCTTCCTTTTCCTTTCATACTGAAAGAAACTGCCAGGATTTAAGGAATGAGAGATCTGACGACCCAGAATGAATAGGTGAAGATTAATTACCTTAAGGGTAAAAAGTGAAGTCTGAAATGGTAATTAAAATTACCAGAAACTTCAGAAATTCGTAGAAAATAGATGGAAGCTCCAAAAAATAATCTGAACTTACCGGTGAGCTCGTTTCAATGCATACTACGACTTCACGGCTTTAAATCTTTTTTTTTCGAGAAAAACTCAAAAATAAACTCTAGCGGTAACTTATTAGGCTACCGGCCACAGTTAAAAGCTCTCGGTAACTCATAAACCCCTGTAAAAAATAACTTTTAGGTACGGGTTGTTACACTTTCATTAAAACCAAACCTAGTAACCTATAAATACAACAAATAGTAAAGAAAAAACCAAATCATGATGTCGGTGAGCCATGGTTCGTGACTTGGTTGATGAAGGTGTTTATCTAACAACTTTAAGGTCACGAGTTCATACTTCACAGACAAATATAGGGTGTGAGTTATTAATAAAACAAACAAATCATGGGAAATAACACAGTTTTTGAGAATTTGGTTTCAATGGTCTGAGTTTACAAAATTAAAAAATTATATAAATAAAAAAATATACAATATATATATATATATTTTTTAAAAAAAGAGAATGATGAAAACCTGAAACTGCCCTTTAAAGAATGATAAATAACATAAAGTTAACAGTATTATTAACGACATGTGTTAAAAGTGTGTCGGCTTTTAATGCCATGTACCATTTTAATTATTTTAAAACTTAAAATACCAAAATTTAAAATGCAACGTTTACCACATATTGTTGTTAAAATGTTTCCGAATATAATGGGAGGTGCATATCTAGAAGGGGTAAAATAGTCAACTATGTTTTTTCATATTTTCTCCATACATGTTATAGCATAGGTGGGAATGTGTGTGTTTGTTTTTCTTTTACCGTTTTCCAATTTTACTCTAGTGAGTTCCCAACATATTATAATATTCCATTAATAGTAGTTTATGCAACATCTGATTGAGAATGACACCCGAGGATCTAGGGAGTACCTCAAAGTTTGCTATAGACTTGGAGGATCTAAAAGAGTTCAGCTGTATTTGCTACCAAATAGTCAAACTTGCTGTAGTTCTATACTTGCTATAAGAAAGGAAAACCACGGAGATATGAACCTAGGGTCTCATCTAAACTATTTAGCATGTCGTCTAATTGTGTTAAACATTTTAAATGTAAGAGTAATTTTATGTGTATGTTTTTAAATATAAATTTGTGTATGTTTCGAGATACGATTAAGGTGATCACGAGATTAAATATGTAACGTGACAAAACTGCGTCACCAAATGTTTTTCCTCAACCTTATCAAAGTGACGCCCAAGACCCTAATCAGATTATGCATGTAACAACTGACCAAAATGATTATGCATGTAACAAGAACAAGGGACATTGCTGCTTGATCTCTCTCTCTCTGTCTTGAAAGAAATGAGCAATTGTGATGACGGAGCTTCCACATTTCAGAGATGGCAGTTAGGTGATACAAATGGCATTGAGGATTGAGCCCGTCTACAGTTCATCAGTAAGCCACTAAATGGCAATTAGGTGACAACGTTGAGGGGATTTGTATGCGGTTTGGTGGATTATGTCTGATTGGGTCTGACAAATGAGAGTAAGAAACTTCTCTCCGACCTCGAAATCCCTCTACTCTCTTTTCCATACTCACTTCCAAGAACACCATTTTCAAACTCACACATCATGTTGGGTCGTGCAATAGCTAGTATGCCAGAAAACCTACATAACGCCCAAAGTGCACGGCTACTAGCATTCTGTTCAATTGAGCTCTTCTAAAAAATGTGCTACATTTCCCACTATGATAGACAAAAGTAGATTTAAGAACAGACAAGCAAGGACGCAAAAGCTTAATTTGCCATGTCATACAATTTACAGATCTGAAATTTCAAGAGAAATGAAAAGCAAAATGAGAAGAGGAAGAACAGCGCCACAAGGAATGTAACTATTGTTGATTACTGAGTCGCCTTGAAGTTCTCTTCTCCAGTTCTTTTTTGTTTCTGGGCACAGAAAAAAGCTAACAAGTATTAGATTCCAGTTAAAAGCTAGTGTTGGACATTAGAGAATTGACGGCCCACTCCCTGCAGTCCGGCTTGGAAGCTCTACCTAGTTGTATTCACACAAGAGAATGGTACAAACACACATTCACATACAATTTGTTTAATGATCAGGTATTGCCAGCTTCCGTTGGTGTAGTCGTGTAAGGAGCCAGAGTATTAGGAGGCAGGCTGATACCGCCCCCTCTCACTGAGCACTTGACAGAAGTAGCCTTGCTCACAAGATTTGAATCAAGAAACACAACAATCACGGTTATGTCATCGTGGAAATGGCGACGAACACCACGGTCGATCTTCTTCAAGTCTGAATACCGCATTTCTCTCTTCTTTGCTGCTTCTTGCAGGGCAGTTTTTACCAACCTCTTTGCACTTCCCTGCATCAGGTTAAACAAACAAGAATTTTAAAGGGACTACACATAACAGAGTGACAGACTACAAGAAAATGGTGGTACACAGATCTAAAACAATGACTTCACAGTAAGATCATTCAAAATCACAAATGCTGGCATCATTACTGTTATCAGCTGTGGTGGCTTATATTTCCAGAGTTGACTCTACTCTAGTACATTGATTCCAAAATTCTACAATGCAGTATTTTTCTTTTTCTTTTTGCAGCATTAGGTTTATACAAGCACTTAATAGAAATAGACCATTAGATTTCTACAACTTGCAACAAGTTAATCACTGACAAAGAACATAAGTACATCCTAATTGTATTATTAGTGTTCTTGTGGTCAGCCGGTGACCAAGAAACTTATGCTCACCACCAACCATTGGATTTATGATCAAGGATTCAACAGTACTAAATATATTCATATTTTAATCTCAATTGAATACAAGGTTAAGTGACCATGAGAGCAGTTTTGATTGTATTATAACGTTAAAAAAACCCCTTGGTAATCCCTGAAATCATGCTGAAGCAATCTCTGTCTAAACTAACCAGCTATGCTCTGTGAAATAAAGATCTATAATGGGAGACCAACATAGAGATGTACTAGGTAGGCCTCCTGTGATCTATATGTTTCCCCCAAATTTTTTGCTTGCTATTTGGAATCACAAAAGAAAATAGGATATGGGAATCTGACACAAGTGATTGGTGTTAAATTATCAATTTCAGACACATCAATAGTTAAATCTTAATCTCCTTTATTTTCCATATTAAAAAGATAAATGGCATTATTTTCAATAAACCAGTGTAAAGCTGATAAAAAAAAATCTTACATTTCGAGGATGATTTTGAACTATATCAACTGCTTCCTGATTGCTGAGGTGCTCCCAGAGTCCATCAGAAGCAAATATAATGAATTGATCATGTGGTTGCAATTGGAGCACAGAAATTGCTGGGTCAGCACTCAATATTGGTCTTTTGATAGGGTCCCTAAGACGAAACTTGGCATACAAAGGTTCCCTGTTAAATTCAGCCTTCTTTAGATAGAAATCACCAATAGATCTAGAAATCTGCAAGAGGTAAGTGTTAAAATATCAGTATCAGCATGAAGAGGATCAAATGTATCATATAACCATTCACTTTGTAATACTGGTAATAAGAAATAGAAAAAATGTTTAGCCATACATCACCTAATTGTACCACTGGATTCAACAGTGGTACAATTAGAGTAAAACAGTTAACATTCCACCTCTGAGTTATCACATCATTTCTATTCATCAGACATGAAATACCATGGCATACTCAATTTGAGTAACGCATGCTACTAGAGCCATCACTCTTCATTAACATGTGAAAAGATATCAGCTACTTCACAACATGTTCTCCTAGCTAAAATTGAATTTGATTTTTTTTCAAACATGGTCAGGAAAGATCAAATATGCAGACTACTTACATTATGGGAAGCTTTTTCTGGAAGTGAAAAATAGAAAAAGAACAGACTCATTGAATTCAAGCATTTGTTTAGAAATTACAAAAAAACCAAGGAGAAAAATTTCAAAAGATGCATCAAAAGAAACTCAACTGATTTTATGTCCAATTGTTAACCGGTTACAAAAATTAAGACCAATTGGAAAAAAACATTTATTTAGAAATTATAAGAAACCAAGAAGAAAAAATTTAAACAGATGCATCAAAATAAGTTAGCAGACTTGAAGTCCATATTGTTTACTGGTTTACTAAAACTTAAGAATGACAGGAAAAAAAACTGCCATGATAGAAATCACAGATGAACTCATTGACATCACAATTGAGATCAATAAGGTCTCTTGGAAGGGGGATGGAGAAGCCAAAAGGCACTACTTGAGAAGCTGTGGATCTAGGTGCAAGGGGGAAGTAGATAAGACAAATATATGATATTTGTTACAAAGATACTCATGTACACTACTTGAGAAGTTGACATACAATAGAAATGGTACCTGTATTACTCCCTTTACACGCCAAACATTATGTTTCAAAAGTACAATCTGTGGATCGTCGGGGTGCAAAGAATGCAGCTCCTGTCTCACAGATTCTATACATGCATTGTGCTCTTGTGACAACTGAATTGAGAGTACCTCTCCTGTTGCCTTCACAACCCTCCCCATAACAGCACGGGAATCACCAAGGTTGGCGATATACAGAGTCCCATTACAAATAACACCAACAAGGCAGCAAGATCCCACTGCTGCAATCTGTGGTTTAAGTGGCCACTGCCTGGTAACTACAGAAAGAAAACCCTCTTCGGTTGCTTTAAAGGCTTTTCGTATTACATCCACACACATGGACTGCTGCTCTGAACTAAATCCTGCATATTACAAACAAAATTATTCAATATCACAACATAGAGTTTGTCCCAAAGTCTAAGCCCAAAATCACTAATGAATTGTAGTGTTTACATTCCATATGCTATATCATTAGCTGCTGATAAAAGGTGAAACCTGAAACAATAATAAAAAAACTGAATATCTTATTAATATAATCCATCAATACTCACCGTGCCTCCAGGAAAAGTACTCAGCTTAATTAACAGTGAGCCACCATTTTTTTAACACACATAATCAAGAATGCATTCACAAGGCTCTCATCATTTCTAACTCCTAAAGGACAAAGTATCTAAACCATTTCCTCTGTTGTAATACTTTCCATCAATTCCAGTAGAAGTTCAAATACAAAGCCAACAAATCTTGCTGAAGGAATTTAAAATGTTCAGAATCCCATGTAAAAGTCTAAAGACACTTACTCTTAAGATGCTGAAATAGGTGATCATTGATAAAGCGTGATGTCTCCGGTCCACCATGCCCATCATAAACACCAATAAAAGTTCCAAAAGGGCCAGACTCATTGGTGCTCAAACTTCCAGACTCAACCTGACTCTGATCCTCAAGCAAATTGTTGGCCTGAACTACGGCCATTGAGAAATCACCATTGATGTGCTGGCCTGTGTCTTTGTACCACAGGAGCCCATCCTGTCTCCCCCCTGCATCTGAACTGGTGTGAACATATCCATTCGACCTCGGCCGAAAACAGGACCTCAAGAAGTTCATCAACTCCGATAGCATCCCTCATCTCATCCGCACAACCCTCCAAAATCTCCACATGTAACAACAACCTTTAAAAAACCGCCTTGCCCCAAAATCTTAATTCTAAACACTAAACAAACAGAACTCTCCTCTACTTCTCAGCTCAACATTTGCACACTACAACACACATCAACACAAAACACAAAGGAGGTCAAGAACTTCAAACTCTTATTCTTTCATCCTAGTAGATCAAACAAAACACACTCAAGAAGAAGCCCCCCACTTATTACACAAAAACAGAAGGAATTATGAGTTAGAAACCCAGAAGTCCCAAAACTCATCTTAATACCATTTAAAGCAGAATACACATGACCGCTTATAATGAGGAAACAAAATCAACGCAATCTTAAATGGGAGGTTTGAAAAAAGGAGGGGTCAAAGTCACTTTTCTTCTAGGTTCAACTCAGAGTTCGGTCAGCCATTTGGAAATCCAGAAGGTCTACCTCTTAGCATTGTAAGAGATTGACTTATGTAACACAAAACCCAACAATCAAAAACCACGGAAGAAGAAAAAAGCATTTAACTTTCTAACAGAATCAAAACAAGGGAAGGAAAAGAAGGTTACCCAATAGTCTTCTGGGTTGAAACAAAGTTGGAGATTAAGATCTTGAAGAATCAAGGGAAAAGCTCAAGTGGGTTTTGAAGCATTAGATCTGGGGATCCATGAAGTGAAACAAAGAAGGGAGCTTTGGTTTAGTTTTTTTTTGTAGTGAGAGAAAGATGATGAGATTGCTGAACAAGCACACACAAATTGAATGGGGGAGTTTTTTCAAAAAGGAAGAGTCTTTGAGAGGAAGGATTGGGCCAACTGAAAGACAAACACCTCTCTTTTTATTCTTGTTCGTTTTATTTTTCTTTTGTTCTCAGCAGACAAGCCTCATAAAAGACCAACAATGGAGAGCTTGAAGCCAGCAAAGCAGAGGTCCAGCTATGGGCTCCACACCACTGTATTGCTACAGAGAGAGAAAGAGAGAGTCAATCAAAGTTTTTTTTAACAGTGCTAATCTGTACTGTAATACTATCGGCATTTTATATCCATAAGTTTGGCTAATGGAAATGTTGGTTTCATTCTGTGAGAGGAATGGGAGTGATATTTTGGTAGTATGGAGATCATTGATTTGATTATTTGTATGTGTAAAATATTTACGTGAAAAGAGTCAAAATATAATCTATTTACGGCTCGAGTGATAGCTCACTCGATCACTAATTTTTAATACTACAGCCTTTCTATGTAAAATGAAATGCAGTTCATGTGTCAACACGTAGAACATGTGGATTTGTATGTGACACGATCGATTCTTACCAATGTTTTTTTCACTTTCTTTTGTGATTTGTCACGGTAAAAATATTGCACCATGGAAGTCGAATGCACTATACGAGTTTACTAATGTCTTATTTCGTTCGTGGATATTACAATTTGTTCATGCCTTAAGTCTTAAGGACTCAAGTTGTAATTGCAAAAGAAAATGAACGAAAAATAAGGAGAAGTCGTTCATTCTAAATTCTAAAGGAATCACATCCCCTCCTGAATGCTTTTTTTCGAGTATATTATTTTTATTGCATTCCTCTAAGATCAAACGAGTAAAGTATGAACTAAATCGATTCAACACATTATTCATCATATTCATTTTCCTGAACTGTAAAAAGATCAAGCCAGAAACTACCAACAAAGCAAGACAAATTTGTTTAAAATATGTCAAATATTACAAATATATAATAACATAAATTTATTATAATTAAATAAATTATTATAACTAAAACTCATAATACAAATATGATGATGAACATCAATGTTACCAACTCGGATTTAAAGATAGGAGGATGTTAAAGGAAGTCGAGTCGTGTGTCTCGCACACTTTCTTTAAGACAAATTATGCCTCCTATTCGGTGAAAAGGTTTGATGACACTTGTCTCCCAAGATACAACGACTGCTTGTCCCTTGAAACTGCACTGCTACTAAGGACACTGAACGAACTTGAAGTACCTTCGTCTATCACCAGAACACAACTTAAAGAGGGAGAGAGAGAACTCAAGTAAGGAGAGATGCTTTGAGTTGGTGTGTTTAGAATGAGGGATGAAGTCACCTATTTATATTAGTGGAATTAGAGGAAACTTGAATGTCATGAATAAGGTTACAACCTTTCATTAAACCACTACCATGTCATTGATTCAAGTTGTTACAAAAACCAAAAGACAAGGAAGTTGAAAGATCAACCATTACATGCATTACTATTGGTGACTATTTTCATTCACCTTTAACTATCAAAATAATTACAAAAAATATTTTATTTCTATCATTTTTCCAACAAAGTTTACGTGCAAATTTCATCATAATGGTAATTTTTTTAACCTTGTAGCATGCAATTGTTGTGCGACTGCAGGTGAGTGTACCCTTGGGGAGGAGTGACAAAGTCTGGTATTTCTGGTTTCTCACGCCTGGAAGGGTTTGAATCCTCTACGGCCAGATATGTGGTGTTGAGTATATAACACCAATAACGTGCCACCAATTAGATACATATGCATATATAGTGATTTACTATGCAACTAATATTATTTAGGTCAATTACGATTTTATTTTGGTGTCCTAAATCATGAATCTTCGAAAAACTGTCAAACATAAATCGTTTAAATTTATAATTTTTTTAGAGCAATTAATAAAAGTTTTATTTGAAAGAAAAGATTACAACGCAAAGGAATTACCGGTGGTGGACATAGATTCTCTACTTATTTCTCTATTACTAAAACTAATTACGAGTCCGTAATTAGAAATGGCATTCATGAGTAACTAGGCTCAACCCCTAACCAAGAAAAATGCCTCTCAAGACGGGCTACAAACTGAGCAATCGAATGTGCCACAAGGTTAGTACTTCAAGGAGTATAGACGATACTAAGTTAGTGGTTTAAATTTATAATTGGTAAAAGGTAAATCATTCTTATAAATGCACTGATAACAATTTTTCAATGTGGCTTAAAATTTACAGAAATGTTCTATTTATAAATACCTATACATTAAACGGTTAAGATATAGATATAAAACCGAAAAGTGAGATATGCTGAAAAACCCTTATCTAACCCTTATTATAGAGTTTTTCATTAGAAGGGTTTAACTATGTAAAGTTATGCACATAACAGTGAACAACAACCACACACTAGTCCTGCATACAAAATTAAGGTTGGATTTATTCGACATTTGGGCGGTTGTAGACTTGTAATTATGGCAAAGCTTAATTCTTGGGTCAGTGTCCTACCCGGGGCACCGTCCTACGCACAATGGGATTCTGCGGCTGCTGAGGTGAAACCTACTTCACTCGTTTCCTCTCTTCCTTGATGCATGCCCATCTTTTCTTGGACCCCATAATGCCATCTCGATGAACTCTTCTTCCCTCTCCTCTGCAAACTGGCCTTCCAGCATAGCACCAGTGCCCCTCCACAGTCCACCCACACGTGTACCTAGTTCATATTTCTTTTAGGACTGTTGTTCAAAGAGTTCATACTTCAGTGTTCTGTACTTCTGTAGCTGGCTACACGTGAATGTGGTTTACATAGCTTTATTTTTTATTCTTTCCTTCTATTTCATCGTGGGTTTTAGTGAAGTTTTTCATATGAGAAGCTCTACATTTATATCGATAATTATCCATATAAACGTCCTACCGATACATCCGTTAATATTTTTGGTTTTGTGTATCTCAGTTACTTCCATTTTTATTGATGATATCGATTGGCTTGGGTTGTATTGACTATGGAACATGACTACAGTCACTACGATGAACAAAATAGTTTTCTGAGAAAAAAGGAGGGAAAAAAATTAGTGCTCGATCACTAACAATGTTTTAATACTTAGTCAACTCGGCGAGTACTCGCTACTCGGCTGCTTGCCGAGCTGATTTTCGCTTACTCAGTGCCTCTAATCGGCCGAAAGAAAATCGACCGAGTACTCGGTCCAACTCGGTGCAACTCGGTCCAACTCAGTGAACTTGGTCCAACTTAGTGAACTCGGTCAGTTGGAAAAAAAAAAGCAAACGAAGTCATCTTTGTTCAAACGTAATTCTCTAACTCTGTCTCTCACACTTTGCAGCTCCTTGACTCGCACAGTCGCACTACCTTAGATTGCCGAATTAGATTTTGATATGTCACACTGTGCTGTTTAGTTGTTTTATAATTTTGTGTCACAAAAATAGATGATATGAGTTTTAAATTTGAGTCGGATTCGAATGGAGTACTAGATGGATATGGAGAAGAAGAATTTGAGGCAGTTACAAATGATATGTTTGAGATTGTTTGTAAGAATTGAATTTGGTATTTTTTTTATTACTTACAATTTATTGAGTTATTTTAATTGTTGTTTTTACTTTGTTTTATTAACTATTTTTATTATTTTAAACATTATATGTTTAATTATATATTTTAAAAATAATAAATTAATCAAAAAATTAAAATCCGAGTATTCATCTACTCGTTACTCCCCGACTATCTGAGTAACTAGTGACTAACGAGTTTTAAAACCTTGATCATTACATATGCTCACACAGCACTATGTGATAAAATAGAGATTTGTCATTTTCAGGTAATTTGGATAAGATTGCATGATGATCCGTCAATGCACCAACTCAAATAATGTTCTGTTCCAAAAACTACTGGGTCCATTTTTGCAGATTGATCGAGAGGTCATCTAGCTTGGCCCTCCCTCCCTCCCTCCCTCCCTCCCTCCTTCCATGGCAGAAAGAAAGGAAGGAAGAAAGTTACAGTAACCAGAAAATGTAGATGCATTTTCATTTTTAGAGCTTGTGTTGTATGCATCCACATGAGTTGTCCCTATAACCTCATTTATGCCTTGTTTTGTCCGTTTGGTCCAGATGGACAGTGAATGTTAGGAAACAGTGCTGTTCATGGTGGCTAGTGGATAGGCAGCTGATTTAACTTGGATTCAGGAGCCAAGCTTATCGATCGATTCTGTGATATTTAGGTATACTCTAGGCAGCTGATTTAACTTGGATTCAGGAGCCAAGCTTATCGATCGATTCTGTGATATTTAGGTATACTCTATTTCGTCGGCGAAAAAGTACTATAGCTGTCGAATTAAACCATATTTCGTCGGCTAAACCTTGAAAATAAAATAAAAAAATACTATAGCAGACGAATTATGGTATATTTCGTCGGTTGTAGTACTTTTATACTAAAAAAATCACAAAATTTCTAAATTACCATCCAACAAGCTGCAAATTACACAAACAATTTCATATAATAACCAACAACACTATCAAAAATGGTCTCAACGTTTTTCATTAAATTATTTATTAATTGTTCATAAACCCATAAAACTATATAAAAATTATATAATCTAAATCTATATCTGCGCCAGGAGAAGGTTGTTGTTGAGGAGGTTGCGACGGCTGAGGTAGGAGAATAGGGGTAGGCATGGGCGAAGCCGGAAGTCCATGAAGCTGGGCAGCTGAAAACTCTTGCAAGTACTGGAACATCTGCTGCTGTTATGCCTACTGGGTGGCATATACTGCCGCATTATACTCTTGTAAAGCGGCTTGCTGTTCCTGTAGCATCTGAACTTCCGCCTCTAGCTGAGTCGTTCTGATGCTGGTCGAGGCTGCCTTTTTTGAAATCTGGGAGTGGTCTTCAGTACCCCCTCGCCCTACTTTCCTAGACCTCGGCAGTAGAAGTTATTTCCTCATGGTGGAAATGTTGTGCCCATGATCCTCGCCCCAACCCTGAGATCCGAAGTGTTGATCCGAGACATGGCTTCGAACATGTCTTCCTCCTGCGTGTCTGGCCATGTCTCCCTCACTATAGCAGTCATCACCTCGTCACTAGTCTGTCTCACCTTCGCCTAATTAGATAAGAAAAAATAATTAATTAACATTTTAAAATATATATATATATAATTTAAAAAATTTAAAAACGTAAAACGACTTACAATATCCTCCTGGGCGTCAGGATATGTCTTCTCGTACGTATGGACGTACCGGTTGACTTCTGGATGTTCCATGACCGCCTCGTCCATCAACGATGCAAACGGTCTAGAACCGGCATGATGGTTCCTTGTGTTGCGTTGCTAGTTCTGAGCGTTCGCCCGGGAAACGGCCTACAAAGGAATAAAATAAAAAATTAGTAAAATATTTTAAAACGTACTAATTAATAACAATATAAGAAATTATTTTTTTAATTACCTGTTTATGAGGGTTGTTGAATTCTGATATCAGAAGCCAACACTACTCGTACTCCATGAACTGGAACTCAAGGGGGGTACCAGAACATGCGTTCCCATGCGTAGTCCAGTGGGTCCGCAACTCGTTCTTCCACTTCTTGTACCTACAGATACCACAAAAAATTATAAATATTATTAATTACATATATAATTTTGTTTTTTTCATTAACTTTCCAACGTATCTTCCCCCATGCACAACGTCCGTCCAAGTGTTCCTCAGGTGTTGGGGAACGTCAAACCACACCTGCATTAAAACGTTTATTAGTTTAGTTTTTCATAAATCAACAATATAATACATAATATTAATTGTGAATTTTTTAAACATACCGACATTGTGTTATGGATCATGTCCTTAACCTCTTGTGGGACCTCGCCCCAGTCTGACCACAATATAGAGACTCTATCCCTAATGAGCGCTCCCACGCGGCCGGAGTACATCCTCGTCTTCCCGCCCGATACTACGTTGCCATCCCCGTCAGCATCGATGACGATCCTTCCTGAGGTACTCATGGTCTTCTCGAGAGCCTTCCCTGTGAATGGGTCTCTCTTCTTCCTTGTCGGCTTGGCTCCGACAGTGCCTATCACAAATTGATTATTAATAAATTTTTCTTATTATGACATTATTAGAAAACAAATTATTTATATTTCATTGTCTGAGGGCGTTGGGGCGGACGCGTCGGATTCCGACTCTGTCGCCGATGATGATACCCTCGTAGAAATAAGATCCGTACCAAAAGACACGAACTGGTACGCCGCTGATGGGGTCACCTGCGGGGGCAGTGGACAAATCGGCGCCCCTGAGTCATCGACTGCCGGTATCAACCGCGGAAGGTAGAGAAGAGGCGGCGGCATCTGTACCCCAGATGACCCACCCTCTGAAACAGTAGGACCCGGAGTTGGTGCCATATGTATCTCAGACATACGTGGTGCAAACACCTTCGCCTGAGTTGGAGGCCACAGCTGCCTCGAGGAGTGAGGGACGCTCGGCTGTCTCGAGGAGCGAGGGGCGTTCAGCTGCCTCTGCATCGGCTCGAGAAGGGAAGCACGTTGGGCTGTCATAGGGCCCTAAAACGACGCTTGAGGGTTGCTAGACATTCCCTCAGACAATTCAGACCTTTGGCCCTTTGAACCCTTTGTTTTACCGAAAAAGCCTTTCATCATATTTAAAATAATAATTTATTAAATTATTAGAATTTTAAATTTTAATTGAAATTTTTTATATTTTAATTAAACTAAAATTGTTAAAACAATTAACCTCATCATGCTAATATAATCCTCAAATAAATTCAGAAAAATTCACGGATATATATATATATCAACATATTATCATTTTATTTAACAAACACCCATATATACATCAATATATATTTTTTTGCAGTAATATATACAAATAAATTTATATACATCAAATTTTTCATATAATTCAATATATAAATCAATTCAAAATAAATGTATAAATCAATTCAATATATACATCAATTTTTTCATATAATTCAATATATAAATCAATTCAATATATACATCAATAAATTCATATAATTCAATATATACATCAATAATTCAAATTAATTATATAATTCAATATATACATCAAATCGCATACCTTAATTTCTTAAAAAAATCCGACATAGAGAGGAGGGCAGTGGGAGGCGAGGAGGGCAATGGGAGGCGAAGAGGGCAGTGGGAGCCGAGGAGGGTAGAGGAGCGGAGTCCGAGAGGAGAGGGAGCGGAGTGGAGGCCGAGAGGAAAGTGAGGGGAAATTTTTGAAAATGTTAGGGCTTCTGTCGCTGGGTTTTGATATATAGGAAGAAGTATAGCCAACGACATAAAAAATTCGTCAGCTAAAACTATGTGTTTCGTCGGCTTTAGTTCAACTTTAGCCGATGAATTTAAAATAAATTCGTCGGCTATTTACAATACTATATCACTGATGGTACTAACAACCATGACATGTATCTGGAATATCTCGTGCATGTACTTGTCATAAGTGGGATGACCAACATCTCAAAAAAACTTAAGCTCTTCAATCAAGGGTCTCAAATACACATCAAGACACTTCTCTGGATAACCGGGCCCTAGAATCAACAAACTCAACATATTGTATTCCTTCTTCATGCACATCCATGGAGGAAAGTTGTAGGGTACCAAAATCACCGGACATACAATGTGTTGAAGACTCATGTTGCCAAAAGAATTGAACCCATCGGATGAGAGCCCAAGCCTCACAATTCGAACCTCTGACGCAAAATGAGGAAACTCAAGGTCTATATGCTTCCAAGCCTCCCCGTCAGCAGGGTGTATAAGAGTATCTTCGCCATGCAATTCCCTATCAGCATGTCATCTTATAGCTTTGGCGTGTGTGATGACATGTATAACCGCTCCAGCCTATCCCTCAACGGGAAATACCGAAGTACCTTCACAGGTTTCCTATTGCCTGCAAGAGTCAGCTTATACCAGTCACTCTAACATACCGGACATGCGTCAAGGACACCAAGGTCATTCCCTTCTGGATCTTTACCCCAGAAGAGAACACAGTCATATCTGCATGCATGGATCTTGATGTAGGAAAGCCCAAGATCTTTCATGATACATCGGACCTTAGGATAAGTGGTAGGAAGATGATGACAGTGGGGCAGCATCGAAGCAGTGTACTGTAGATAATTATCAACAGCCTTCACGGTCTATTTTGTCTCAACTTTAATCTTCATAACGTCTATCACACTTTCCAGATCCGTCTTCTGACAACCGAGGTACACATGGGTCTGTTGGAAAGCAAGTAGTTTGTTATACTTGTCAATACCAACAGTGTTGACAACTCTAAGGAAGGGCTGCACCGGCTTAGGCATATACGGTCCTTCAGAGCATACACCGCTCTCATAAGCAAACATATCGTTGATGAAGACCGTTGTTGGATCGTTGGATGTACTGCCCGTCTCAGAAAATTTTTCATGATCATGCGGACCCCTTGATTATGTTTCACCGTGATATATCCAACATATGTACTTCTTCCAAAACCCATTACTCTTCAGGTGCTGTCAAACCTTGTCAATTGTAAATAGATGCATATCGCTGTGACACTGACATTTAGTGCACGGACAATAAAAATTGTATTCCCATTAGCATTATCCATCACATATTCAATAAAACTAATAACTCTTTTACCATATCTTTTGTCCCATTTTGGAAGCGAAATCCAACTCTTATCCATATCCTGAAAAGATAACATAATATATATGTATGAACTCTAACTAATTAATTAATTAAATTTTTAAATCATTTAGTATTCAATCTACATTTAACGTATAATTAATTAATAACAAATTAATAATTAACACACACACACACATATATATATATACACACATATATATATATATATATATATATATATATTTATACATGCATATATATACTAATTACTAATTATATAACAATATTATATGTATCCATTAACATCAATTACAATCAAAATATTACTTAATTCATACTATATATATGCACCAACACAATATTATAATTAATATATATATATATATATATATATATATCTACTACTTATTAATAACAACAACTTCATATATATTATCAAATTAAAATCGATCAACTCAATCACACTCAAAATCTAATAAGTCAACTCAAATTAAAACTCAAAATCAATATATATAACTCAAATAAAACTCTTAAATCAACTCAAAAACAAGATATATACACATATATGCACCTATATATAGCGCCACAAACTAATTTTGGAGAGATTTCGACGACACCCAACAATTCGCCAACACCCAAACTTTTTTCTCCTGTTTTTTTTTTCAAATGAGCTGTTGTCTAGATCTGGAAATATAAGGACTTTTAGCTGACGAAATTAAAAATTTCGTCGGCTATAGTTTACAGACTATTGTCGATAAAAAATTATTGTAGCTGAAGAAAAAACATTTCGTCGGCTAAAAATCCACTTTAGCTGATGAAAAATAAACTTAGCTGAAGATTTTTTTTCGTCGGCTAAAGTGGACGTTAGCCGACGAAAAAAAAATTTCGTCAGCCTGTTTTTTTTCATCGGCTATAATGTTTATTCTAGTAGTGAATCTGTTAACATCAAGGCAAGAGACGAGTGGGGGATGCCCAACTCTGTAACAAGCCTACCTAATATTGCGTTTAACATTCTTGGATAGATTTCGCCTTAAAATCCAATCGTTATGCTTTAAAACCTTGACATCAGAGATCACCATGCTTTTGAGGAAGTTATAACAAGGTATAAGGCAGTTTTTAAGTTTCGATTCAATAGCACTGAGTTGTTGGTCACTATTTTTGTAAAATATCGTTTTTGCCCTTTTTAAGGTTGACCTTACATGACCACGTCATAAAACAGACGGCTCCGTCACAGAAATTAGTCTTAGGCCTTTCATTAATAGCGAAATCAAAGTTTGGGTGCCATATTGGTAGTTTTTAAAATCTGGGTACCACTTTTAACGTGCCACATAAGTTTGGGTACCGACCATGTAGTTTACTCTAATATATATGATCGATATACATTGAACTCCGCTTACTGTTAGGTCTATATTAGTGACTGTATTATCTATAGAAATTGATTTCCATTGATTTATAGTATTACAATTGTACATATATATATATATAGTGGTTATTCTAGAATCTAGGTATGGAAAACAGTAAATACAAATAATAACATTGATATGTAGTTATATCACATAATCAAAGTAGCCTATGAATTTGTTATATAGATGGAGAATCAAATGGCTTAGATTTAGGAGAAGATGAAGTCTGTCTAACATCCCCCCTCAAACTTGCCGGCTCTAGACGGACAAGTTTGTTGGATAAATGAAGGTGGTGCTTCTTGTGGAGCGGTTTGGTGAGTAAATCAGCTGGTTGATCAATGAAGGGAATAAAGTAGACTCAATGACTTCCAAATGCAACTTTTTCACGAACATAATGATAGTCAAACTCAATATGCTTGGTGCGAGCGTGAAACACTGGATTGGAGGTCATGTAGGTAGCACTAAGATTGTCGCAATGCAAAAAGATAGGGAATTGAACATGGAAACCAAGCTCATAGAGTAGATAACCAAGCCAAGTAGTTTCTGCACAGGCATGGGCAAGAGAGTAGTATTCTGACTCCGCACTTGAACGTGCTGTAGTGGGCTGCTTCTTGGAACACCAAGAAATTAAGTTAGAACCAAGATACACGAGGTAACTAGATGTAGAACGACGAGAGTTAGGGAAACCCTCCCAATCCTCATCAGAACAAGCTGAAAGATGTACATGTTGACGTTGAGGAGCAAAGTAGAGACCATGACCTAGAGTTCCTTTCATATAACACAGAATGCGTTTCATAACAATAAGATGAGATAAACTAGGTTGACTCATGTACTGAGAAACCGAATTGATTGTGAAAGTTATGTCTGGTCTAGTAATTGTAAAGTACTGTAAAGCACCTACAAGAGCCCAGAACTTTGTGAGATTATCAAACAATGAACCCAGATTGGCTGTGAGGGTGTCTTTAGCAGGCTACTAAGCAACATGTCATGCTTAGAGAGAAGGTCATGAGCATATTTAACTTGATTTAGGTGTACTCCATGAGAGAATTGATGAACTTGCAGACTAAGAAAATAGTGCAGCGGCCGTAGATCCTTGATATCAAAACCACTGCCAAGAGTAGCAATGAATCTGTGAAAGAGACGATCACCACTACCTGTTACCAAGATATCATCAACATATAACAAAAAGTAAATGATGTGCTGACCATGATTAAAGATGAAGAGGGAAGAGTCTGCTAATCTTTGGCAAAACCCAATAGATATGAAAAAGGAATGCATTCGCTGAAACCAAGCCTGAATAGCTTGTTTAAGACCATAGAGCATCTTCTTTAGCTTGCAGACATAAGTGGGTCTAGAGGGGTTAAAAAAACCAGGATGTTGGGTCATGTAAACTTCCTCTGTCAAAAAGATATGGAGAAAGACATTTTTAACATCTAATTACAGAGACACAGCTATACTAATCATTGTACGGATGGTAGCAGGCTTTATAACTGAACTAAAATTTTCATGAAAGTCGATATCTTATTGTTGGTGGAAGAATTTGGCAACAAGGTAAGCCTTGAAATGATCAACAGAACCATCTGAATTGCGCTTTACTCTAAAGACTCATTTGAAACCAACCGTATTTTGTGAGGGTGAAGGAGGAACCAAAGACCAAGTATCATTCGTTAACAAAGCGTTAATATCCTCAACCATGGCAGCAGGCCATTCTGCTTTCTTAGAAGCCTGAGAGTAACAAGTGGGTTCAAATGAATCAATCATGGTGAGAAGAGCTTTTGGAATTGATACCTGATAGTGCCATCAGTACAAATTCAGGGTTGGGTGATTCCATTGCTGAGCTTGGTCCTCATAGCATGTGTGGATTGAGTCTGAATACGCGGAGGAGCAGTTGGAGCAACAACGGCAGAAGTAGTGGGCACACGTGGTGGAGCTGGGTTGGATGGCGATGGAGCACCCAAAATTAGCACAATCGGTTACGAGCACAATTGTGATTGAACCTGCTGCTGCGTTTTTGCGATGGGAGCTCTGATTGCAGGTGGCGACGCTGATAAGTGATCGCTGGTGCCACATGACTAGACGGAGGAGTACCGACAACCAGCGGAGGAGTGGAGTCTAAGGGTGGAGTGACGACAAGTAAGGGATGGATCTCAGAAGAGGACAAAACCATTGGAGGAGCGGCTGTGTCAGAGAGAGGTAGAGCAGTCGATGTCACATCGAATTGAGAGATGGAAGTCGATTGGGCGGTGAAGGACTGGATAAGCAGCTTTGGGGCGGAGGATGGTGGAGCAGTGGGTGTGATGACATGCTGCTCCGAGACTGAGGAATCAGTAACTGGGGGATTTAGGACCAGAAAGGCGCCATCGGTAGCGTCCACGGGTAGAGGCCGAGGCAGAGCTGAAGTCGAGGAGTAGATGAGATCGACAAACTGTGTTCCTAGGGTTGGGTGTGACGCCAACATTGAGTTAGATAGAGAGATGGACCTTGCGCCAGATGTGTTTGGGCCTAGGTTAGATGAAGATGACTGTGGACTCGGCAGTTGGGCCTACGGTGGAAAAGATAACGAGGAGCATAATTTGATGAAACCTACCATCTGTTATACAAAAAATCATTTTCGTTAAATATAACATGACGCAAGATATAAATACGATTGGTTTTTGGATCAAGATAACGATAACGCTTGTATTGTGGACTGTAACCGATAAATACACACTTTATACTGCAACTCGAGAGTATATTGAAGACATAAGAACCAAGATCTGGAAAACATGCACAATCAAACACTCGAAGAGGCGAATAAGAAGGAGGGCTACCATAAAGACGCGTATGAGGAGTATCCCAATTAATAGTGTGGGTGGGAAAAAGATTAAAAAGATAGACAGATGTGACAGCACCATCAACCCAAAGATTTTGAGGAGCATCGGATGTGAGAAGAAGATTGCGAACCGTATTAGAAATATGTCGATGTTTTCTTTCAGCAAGCCATTTTGTTGTGGTATATATAGACAAGAAAATATTTGTTGGATGCCCAAAGAATCACAAAACTAAAAAAAACTTTATTGATATATTTTATGCCATTATCACTTTGAAGGTGTTGTATGGAACTGTGAAAGATGGTTTTAATCATGGCAAACAATTTTTGAAAGTGAGGAAGAACCTCATTCTTTATATACATAGGGTATACTCACATATAACGAGAATATTGAATTGTGAAAAGCATATAATATTTGAAACCAGTGAAAGATAAAACAGGAGACATCCATACAACACTATGGATTACAGAAAAACAAAGAAGAAATAGTAATATGATCATACGGAAAAAGGTAGTTGATGAGACTTACTGAGGGCACAATTAGAACAAAACAATGAATGAAATTTTAGAGTTAAGAGTGGACCCCACACTAGCCAAAACAGAAGATGAGGGATGACCTAAACGATTATGCTAAATGGACAAGTGAACAGAGGATAGTGTGTGAGACACGAAGGACTCAGAAGACAAATGAAGTGAATATAGACCATCTTGACATGGGCCCTAAAACAAGAGACAACCAGTGCGTAAGCAATATATCTGATATGAATCTGGGGAAAATGAAGAAAACAATATTATCTTTAGTAAAACGAGCGACCGACAAAAGATTTTTCTATATCGATGGAATATGAAAGACATTTTGGAGATTGAAAGATGAAGAGACCCAATGACATGAGAATTTTACCAGTATGAGAAACGAACACGGAGTCACAATTTCTCATATAAACATTGTGAGGCCCATTGTATGATGGTGGATTATGGATATACAAAGTTGTCATGTGATGGGTCGCACATGTATCTGGGTACCAAGTCGGGTCAACAGCAGAGTGAACACCAGAAAACGACATAAGATGTTGTGGGCATTAAGATGTGACATTGTATCGCTGCTACATCAGGGTCAAAGACATGGCATGTTGATAGTGCTGGAAAGATGAAGAACACACATCGAGGTTATCGGTAGCCTTTTTTAGGATGCAACAAGATGAAAAAACAACACTTAGAAGAACAAACTGATGTGGAAAAGGACAACCCAGAAGAATAAAAACCTGAATTGAATTGGTCACGAAATAGAGATAGGAGAAAGACGAGTAAGCAGGATGGAGTAAGATGAAGACAACAAGATCAAGAGAAATAAGGATGAAAACATGATCGAATAGTGGAACCTAAACTACTGATACCATATAGAAACTGATTTCTATTGATTTACAATATTACAATTGTACATATATATATATAGTGGGAAAATGGTAAATACAAATAATAGCATTGATATGTAGTTATAGCACAAAATCAAAATAGCCTATGAATTTGTTATAGATGGAGAATCATATAGCTTGGATTCAGGGGCGGAGTTACATCCAGATCCGACGTAGTCCAGACCCCGAGTTTCCGACAGTTTTTCTGATTTGATGTGTTGCATACTACTTATTCATTCAATATAAGTTTTATTTCACAATGTAACCCCCACATAGGTAAGTAAACAAAAACTAAACAGAATAGACATATGAAACAAGACTAATTGATATTTTATTACAGTAAATTAGAAAACCACAAATACAAATAAATGTTGGTTTCTTTCGAAAAAAATAAACGGCCGGTTACATTGATAAAAATATATATACTAATGTTACGAATTGTTAGAGAAATTATTTTTAATTTTTTTAATTTAAGAAACTTTACATCAATTTTGTGCCTCATGTTCTCCGGTTTCAATGAGTAGGAACTGCAATGGTGCAATGGTATGTAACTAAATCATCAATCACGGTTTCTTAATTGTTGATAAAAATTAGTATGGGTTTAAAAGATTTTTAGTTTTAAAAGTCTGCATATTTTTACTAAATTCTTTTTATATGAGTGTCGCAACAAGTACCATATAGCTAAGATAAATCTACATCGAGTCCTCTATTACCAAACTCAAACCCCTCCCCAAATAAAAATCTTGCTCCACCACTGCTTCAGTTAGGAAAATATGGAGTCTGTCTACCATTATGTGATTGAAAATATACCTAAATGAAATATATTTTAATTTCATACATTTTAATTCCCGTAACATTCCTTTCTATCAAATCAACCATATGGAGACACCCATTCAAACACGATGGACATCTTGATGCAAATCAGATATCATTAGCTGCCAGTGTGCCAAATTCTGAGAATTATAAATCTTTCTTGGCCAATAACGACCTAATAAATTGGCAACTATATGCACTTTTGAACTGCTAGTCATCCCACATCGTAGCAATCAATGGTGAGCTATTTAATTAAACAAGATCCTGCTTTCCAATTACATTCATTTTAATTCACGACCTTTTGTGGAGGACCAACCATTAACTTGGCAAGAGGATATACATTAGGCAAGTGGTAGTTTATGCACATAGAATAGCATTTCCCGCTTAAAACCATTTGCCGCCGGTAATTGGTGGACCATCAGGCCGAAACGTCTGGTCGAGTTGATACGACTATAGATGTGGAACATTTACATTTATGTTTGAATATCATTGATGCTGAATGTTTAATTTCAAACTATTCTTCGTGGAAATATTACATGGTCAATCAACCTAGATTATTCAGTTTGTGAGTTTAAAAAGAGGAGGAAGTGTTTTAACAAAATCCATCGACAGAGTCACAGAGATTAGTCTGTGCATAGAAAATGAAAAAGAAAACCTTTAAGGATATTGTGTTAATCATATCCAACAAGGCTGCTCAGGCGCGAGATAACCGTACGGGATGAAACGTGATGAAATAGCGACAGCCGTCCGATCTTTAATGAATTGATCTTATCTTTGTAAGTCTGTTTTATCCTGTTTGTTTGATCAATTTATTAAAGATCGGAAAGTTATCGCTGTTTTGTCCCGTTTCGTCCCGCACGGCTATCATGCGCCTGAACAACCACAATATAGTGGCTACACCAAAATTAATTGCAAATATATGTAAAAATTGAGCCTAGAATTATTACGTAGGGTTCCTACAGAAAATGCTATGAGGTACATTAAATGTATGATAAGTTCTGTAACCTAGATTGACTTGATTTTAACAGAAGAATGAAATTCAATTTATCTCATGCGGACTCGCCTATCCCCACCCCATTTTGGGTGTTGCTTTGCCTGTCAATGGTTATCCTTTTGACGTGTCTCCTGTTGTCTTCTTCCATGTTGCCATTCTCGTTTTCCTCTTGCTTTCTCTGTCCCGCTTGGGGTTACAAAGGCTTGTGCTTTGACGACAGTGATAGAGCTTTTATCATTTGTTGGCGGGGATCTTTCCCTTCTTTCCCCCAACGTTGCATATTCTGCTTGAGCCGTACTAAAGACATCCGGTAGTACATCATAACTAGCTTTTTTTGAACTTATTCAAGTGGCAGAGGTATGTCCCTTTAAGGAGTCTATTTTTGAATGTTATCAGCCCCCACAATCTTGCTGAAATGAGTCTATTTTTGAATGATATCAACCTCACATTCTTGCTGAATTCCCTGCATTTCGATGTCACTGCTTGCCATCTGATGACGAAGGAGCAGATTGACTCTCTCTGACTTTTCTTTACTTTAAATAAGCGTTCAGTGCTATGCTCTCCCACTATGCTCAGAATGAACCTTGTAAAGAAAGCATGTGTCAAATCTTCAAATGAATCCACTAAGTTAGGGGGTTGCTAAAAGAACCAACTCATGACTTCTTCCTCTAGCGTCATGCTAAACAACTGGCATTGAGTAACGTCATCATATTCTCTTCCGCTAGTGACTTTTTTGAATCCTTCCATGTGGGCGTATGGACAGGTCTAGCCTGCAAACACTGGAATTATAGGGCTTTTAAAGTTAGATGGACGGTGGACCTTCAGATTCTGTTGGTGAATGGTCCTGCTCTTGCCATGAGCAGGTGAGTAGGCCTATTAGGCGCTCCTTGTTGTGCCAGTTGGCGCTCAATTTCCACCAATTTTTGCAACCATTGTGCTTCTGCTCCATTTTGTTGTTGCCTCCTTAGCTACCTTGGGGGCGCTTCTCTAAATCTCGTATCCTGATTGGGAAGGGGGCCGTTGACCATGGAGTTCGTCTGGAGTGAGTGACACTTCTAGGTGTGCCACCCTTGGGTACCTTCCATTAACATGGTTTTCCCTGCTTCTATTGGGCCACGAACTGGCAGTAACGGATCCTCTTTCTGCTATTTCCTACGCTTTTCCTGTCTTTTCTACCAACAATTAGAGTTCTTTCTCTGCAGATAGTCTCGTCTTTTTTTCTTTTGGAGATCTATCATTATTAGCTCCAGTTTTGTGGCTTAATGGTCAGGGAGAAGCATTTCTATTGTCATTGTTGTTATTGCCCCAAAGGCTGGCTGTCACGTCTCTTGATTGCGTCCATCGGTTATTGGCATTGAAAAATCCAGCGTTTTGGCTACGTTAGCAACGTTTTACTATTGTGATTGGTTTTGTCATTATCCATGGTGATTTTACATGCGGAAACTTTTTGTTTAGAGATGTTCCTACAGACAGCAGCGCCAATATTGATACGGTTGACTAGCGGCTTGCCTAATCAATTATATCGATGTGTGAGTAGTGATATCTGCTTGTCTAGCTGCCCTGTCAATAAGAACACAAGACATTGCTTAGAGATCAAGACCGTTGAAGGGCGGTCTTAGACTCTCCGATACATAAGTCAATATTGATGTTGACATAGTAATAGTAGGTAAGTAATAATTGTGTAATCAATGAGGAGAAAGAAATTTACTATTTGTAGGCTGACGGTGCCAGTGATTTCCCTTACTTTTCGATATGAGACTAGTGTGGTTAGGATTGTTGCGTTGTTGTTCTGTGAGGCAGTATTTGGATCGCCCGTAAGGGCATGTCCCAGCTCTGTTTGAAGAGCTGCTTGCTTCTACGTGTAGCTAGAGTTACTATCTTGGCACTACCGGTTCTGGTTCAAAGCGGGTTTGGTAGTTGTGGCCAGTCTAAGCACTACTAAAGTACGTTAGTTAGACATATGTGCTTACATTGAAAGTAATTTCATTTTAGTCTATTCATTCAATTTTGAAAATTTAACTCCTAAGTTTTTCTTTCACCCCGCCAATTTTATTAGTTGTATGCTCATTTGCTAAGATTATGTTCAATTTAGATATTAAATGCTGACATGTAAATCTTAGCAAATGGACACTAAAGTGGATTTTTGTATCTTTAATTCTTAAAATGAGATATAGAGTCAAAATTAACGTCCAAATTTGACGGGATCTACCAAATAGACACGGATGATGAAAACTGAAAAACTTAAAGGATAAATTTTTAAATTCGGGTTAACATGGACTGAAATGAGGATAACCTTAAATAATTAGTTTAATCTTGTATCTTTGAATCAATTAGTTCTTTTTGATGTGTTCAGCACATATTAATGTACCGCGTTCCTCCAAGACCTAACTGTGACTATACTATGAATCCGATCAATATCGTAGCAACTAGCAACTCAACTATTTGACAAGTTTGGCATAAGAAGAAGATGGGAGAGAAAAACAAGTATATCTGCAGGAGATGTGTACACTAGATGCTACAAATGCGGCACATTCATGCACATTTCATAATGAATTTTATTTATATGTGCTTGTCAATGTGGGGTTACCTCTTGTTTGTCTCAAAATACATACCCTTTGCTAACTTAACCCAAATTGCTCATGCCCATTGCCCAGGTTCAGCTTCTTGAAATTTTCACCAATACATTGCTGTCATAGGTTGGCCAGTGACAAGTTATGTATAGAGAAAATGGCATACAAGTGGTAACGGGAAGAGCTCTCTCCTTAGAGATTCTTCTGGCCGCTGCAGACAGAAATTGAACTGTGTGATATGTCATTTTCATATCTAAATTGATAGCTGATCTGCTTGTTTTGAATTGCAGGGTAAATTTACTTACCTATAGGCAATTACCCTCTAAATTTTCGGATCAAGTAAAGAGCATGTCCGCACCCAAGAAGCTGCAAATGATGGCAAGACGTTCGATGAAACGACTCAAAGAAGTTAATTTCAAGTGAGTAGTTTTTGTATTTTAATAAATCGGTCACTCTTGACCAATGTTTTAAATAGCAAAAATGTGAGCGAGATGTCTTATCAGAGTCTTGTCTCACAAAAGTCTTGAGACGAAAAATGCGAAGTTTTTTTATGTATTTAAAATTAAATAAAAATAATTAAATTATAGAAATAAAATCATCATAAATATTTAAAATTAAATTTTTAGTAGCAAAATCACAAAAATAATGTCTAAGATTCTTAATGACAAACACACAATAACATAAAATCATTCACTCATGATCTGAAAGAGAAGATAAGAGAAGTTGCTCAAGAATAAAATGAAAGAAGTCAAACAACGCTATTTTTTTCTTTTTAGATTTTATTTAAAACGATGTAGTTTTAGAGTACAGATTAAAAATCAACATATAAATAGTGACGCCTCATGACGTCTTAAGGCGCTTTTTTCGTCTCAAGGAGAAAAATGCTAGCTATATGCGTGTCTTTGTGACAAAAACCTCTCAAGAAAAGTCTTAAATTGAAATGGAGAAGTCACACCACGTCTTAAGTTATAACGTACCTCAAGGTGTGTGTTTTAAAACAGAGCTCTTGACTCTTATGTGAACATATGAAGATGGGCGGTTGGATTTCGAATAGATCCCATTTTTTGGTTTGAGATGCAGATTTCCTTTTCACATAGGTAGTAATATATACATGCAAAATAAGCCAGCATCATCGACTGGAATCTGTTACTGCATTATGTTGATTTGTCTTTTGGTCTGCACACCAATGTTTTGTTTACATGCTCCTCCTGAGTAAATGCCTTCCCCTGAATTCCTGTTCTGCACAAATAATCCTAACTTGGTCAGGATAAACTTTGATATATTATAATTGTGATAGGCATGCATGGAATGAAACACATGAACACACACCAACAGATAAAGCAAGGGGGAGATATGCCCCTTTACCTAACATATAAATTCAGTGTGTCAGAAGAAGAGAAAGACATACCGATCTCTATGATTGGAATGAAATAAATTGAATGAATGAATTGAATTTGGTTGGTTCAATCCCAGAGATCCAGGGCCTTGTAAATTTTCCAGTACAAAATTCATGTAGAGAGAGGGGAGGCGGATATGGGGTACTACTACAGATAGGCCGTACAACAACTTAGAGACACAATTGACTATTCGACATGTATATATATCTGGAAGCTTGAAGGAAATATGTGTGTGTGCCGCTGCCATGTGAATAGAATGAGACATCTTACCCTCCTCTTCTCTTCCCTTCCCTCGTAGAAATGATAGAATAGGCTTATCTCTCTAATTTTACTGCTTGACAATAAGACCAACTGGTTAGCCAAATTATTTGGGGGACTCGGTTTCAATTTGGTCCTACTCTAGATACACATGCTCATCTGAAAAAGAAAGTACAATAATCAAAAGTATTCATACCCCATCTATCTTTGTCATCACTGTATAAGTACAAGTGATCTGGACTAAAAGGGTAAACCCTAGAACACATTTGATAGCACCAGAGTTTTCGGTCGCTATTATTAATTTTATTTTACCCCAGCAGGTCCAATACATTCATTCACATTTACCTTAAGGTGGAACTAGCTAGGGTGGTGCATGTTTGATAAATTGCTTCAAAGAGACTAAGGTCGACAGTAAATAAGTAGCGAAAACTTCAGCAACTACTGACGAACCAGTACGGGGTTTTAAAATCAATAAGAGAAGTGAAACCCTTACTAAACATAGTTTTCCCGATTAATTTGCCTCCATCAACTCAGTTTATCAATTCATAATTTCTTTTCAGTGAAACTGTTTACGCATTTCACTTGATAAACTTATCATCGATTCATATATTGTATCCATGAGCGAATGAGCGAGTGGGGGAGAATGTTTTCGTGGTACTCAAGATAAGCATATTGAAGCAGATATTACAATCCCTATATTTTGACATCACTAGTTACTTGCTGGTTTAGCAAAACTAGTTTCATGCATGTACTTGATATACAGCAAAACCAGCTCCTAAGACAAATTGGTTGATAGGGCTTCTCAATCAACTAAGAAAAACACATCAATTGACAGCAAAAATGTAATGACCTGCCTATCACTTATGAAGTCGACTATCCCTTATCCAGTATCCCAACAACCAGATATGAGCAAGAGAGAGATAATGTTCTTCAAGTCTTTCAACTCCATATCTATAATGTCATGTCCTAAGAAGAAACAATGAACCTCAGAGCCTAGGTTTCAGCAACTATTAATGAACTGGACTAACTTGTATTTAGTTAAAGAAAAATAAATAAAAAACTTATATACATGCATTATTTATTTGTTCAGATGGAAAATTCTAAGCCTCCTTATACATTGAACAAGGATTTATAAGCAATATATTTTTTGGTACTCATATATCTACTTAACGTTTAAACATTTTGATGGAAAGAGCACATATATTTGTCGTCAACACACCTTCGTACGTGCCTCACGCGCTGAATACCTAAACACCTTGTGAGGGATTTTTCTTGTTCTTGTCTGGCTGCGCTGTGGCGTTAGGACCGGCCTCTGGCCGTACCGGCGCATGACGTGTGCGGTCGGACGGGATGTTTCTATGGGCGGCGTATCTATTGGCTGGAGATTGGGATCGGAGGGAGCACTTGCGTATCTTTCTCGGTGTAGGGCAATGACATCTGGGTTTGTGCTCGAGCGGTGGTTGGGGACAAAATCGGAGTTGGGTTGTAGGAGATCTGGATTTACATCTATCGGTGATAGGGGAGTGGGTCGGGATCGGAACTCCGCAAGCCTGGATTGTCGGCAATCTTAGGAGTACGACGGTAGATATCTGGATCTTGACTCTGGTTCAAGTGGTGGGTCGTCGGGAAGGGTCTACGACATCGCTCTGGTGGTAGAGGTTCAACACCGGTGGAGGGTGCCCAACGCCTCTGAGGTGGCGGGTTTGAAGGTACGGCGGCGAGTAGGGTGCAGTGGTTGTACTGGGCAGGGAGGAAGGGTTTTGAGCTTCTACCTAATCTCACTGTAGACTTGGTTATTGCCTTGTGGGATTTGGGCTCATTTTTTGGGCTTGGTCCTATTTGTTTTTGTTATAGTTATTTACCTTTGTTATTTGGTTGTTTTTCGCTTTTTGTAAGAGCAATAAGTCTCTATGCTAGTTGTGTAGGGGGAGTCGGGTTTTGTGTCCGTGTGTGCACTTTGAATGTCTTGTCTGCTCTGGGTTGTCGGCGAGTTACTTGCTTTGTTAAATGGTTGTTACCTCCTAGTGGCAGGGTTGCATATCTACTGTGCTTTTCAAGATGTCACCACTATATCAAAGCAAATATAGAGTCGCCATTAGAGTATTATTCTTTGCTAAGTGGTGCATATTTGAGTACAAGAGTATTGTAGAGGTCTCTGATAGTATTTTAGGTCTTTGTGATCAGGGTTTTAGGCTCATTGTCATCCCCTCTTGTATTCAATAATTTCATTAATTAATAGATACTTGCGGGCAGTCGCACCAGTATTTTATTAAAAAAAATTATGGACTCCAGTGCATAATTAGTAATATGATTACACATCGATCATTTACTCATTGAATAAGAGTTACTCATCAAAACAAAATATAATTCATATTTCTAGCTATGAAATTTATTATAAGAAAGAGCTAGCATATATTGGTTATTCATTCCTGAACCCCCTTTGTTTATTTAGCTTTTCTTCTTTTACATTGAGCATGACCCAATTGACTTATCTAGTTTTTTTTTCTTCATTTTTGACCTTTTTAAGACCCTACCCATCTCAATTCACTCTGGGGCTGTTTGATTGGGGTGTGATAGGCTTTGTGTTACATCGCCTTGACTACTGATTTGGAATGTGTATAAAGTCCTTTTCTCTCCACCCCCCCCCCCACGGCCAACTGCTGGGAAACAAAGAAAGCTAAGTTTTGATCTCCAAACATGTGAAATCGCCAACATTTGTTTATAGGACTAAAACTATATATGGATGATGTATGCTGTGATGCATATTGAAGTTCTGTTAGGAATTGTTTACTTAATTAGAATTAGAATATCATATAAGGTATTTTATACTACACCTAATTTAGTTAACTCATTTTAAATTACACCTACATTTAAGATTGTTTTAAAATACATCCAAACATATTTTTTTCTAGAATTACAGAAGTTGACATTATCTCTAAACGTTAATGAAATAATATCTCATGAATATATGAACCCTGAACCCTGAACCCTAAACCCTAAACCCTAAACCGTGAACCCTATACCCTCACCCCTAACCTAAAATTCTATACCCAAAACCAATTCCTTTATTTGCAATCTAACTTAAAGGTAGAAAACTAAATTCATGGTTGATACCTACACCATAATCACAAATTAAAATGTAGAAAACAAAATGCATGATTAACTTAAAAATCTACTAATGAAAAAACAAAATTAAAATCGGAAGGGCAAAACCGTTAGGAGAAAAATGGTGACAAATTTCAGTACGTTTTAAAAATAAAACCTATAAGACATGTTAAATGATTTAAATTTGATGTAAATTAAAATAAAATATATGAATGAATTTATCTTAAAAGAGGCTAGACTCTATTTTTTGGGTTTCTTTTCTAATTTCCTCAATAAGATACTTGGAATGGTCAATAAATTACATGAATAATGTTGAGAATAAGCATAATATTGAATCTGGGATTTGAAAAAGATCGAGAAGCAGGCCAAAGAAAGATACAGGAATCCTCAGAGGCAGTAGGGTTCTGAAATCAAACGGATCGATTTGTTTCTGTAGCGCTGAAACGTACATATGCTGTTCAAGGTCAACAAGGAATCTGTATTATCAACTAATAATGTGTATTGTAGGGAATATACTCAATGTAGTATCTGTGGAGGATAATTTAATCATTTTGTGTTATGAATATGAAGCTACGACTATATATACAAGAAGAATAGACTGCCAAACTGAAACACGTACAGACCAGAATGAAGAGTCTCCGAAAGCGATTCAGAGAAAAATCAAGAGTTCAAATCTTGATAGTATCTTTCATTTTCCCCAATTAAGAACAATGAGGCATGTTTGCTTGACTATCTTATGCAAGTTTGATAATTAAGTTTGATTCATGGTCCAGTACTCTTCTGGCTTCTGCTGATCTTAAATTTGTACCACAAGCTAGATTTTTCTGGAAATGTAGCTTGATTTGAGACTTTGAATCATAGCATCAGTAACTGGATTAGTTATGTAAATTAAATTTTGAACTTTTCTTCTTCTGTACTAACCTGTGAAAACGAAACAGACATACACATCATCTCTCTCTCAGTCCCTATGCTATGACTAAACCCTAACGCTAGAAACAAGCGAAGATGCTTTCTAATTAACATATCTATCATGCATTGAGCAAAAAAAATCGATAAAATGCCTCGAAAAGTCTTTGATTCTACTTATTACAGAGATAGATTTCTAACTCATCGCCATTTACAAACATTCATGCTGCTTAAAAAAAGGATATTGTATACCATACCATACCTAACTAGCAAAATTGCTAACGCAGGATTCCACTGACCACTATGAAAGTCAGGTGACCTCTGAGTCTCCACCAAGGAATGGTATCACACTATGAAAACTTGACTTTATTGATACTTTACCAAATACTATTATGATCGATCAAGATGAACTATTGCTAGGGATCAATAACTAACTTTATATACTGGTGGTTTTCGAGTATTTGATCTGAAAAGTAGAAGAAAAAAATATATAATTTTTTAAAGAACAAGATTATTCATTAGATGCATGCTAATTAGACGGGACTGCTCAGGCGCGGGAGCCGTTTGCGAGACGGATCGGGACGAAATGGTTACAGCCGTTCGATCTTTAATGAATTGACCTAACAGACAAAATTAAACGGACATAATCAATTCATTAAAGATCGGATGACTGCCGTAGTTTCGTCCCGTTCCGTCTTGCAAACGGCTCCCGCGTCCGAACAATACGGACTAATTGAAATCAAATTAATGGATTTGAAGTTTCATCCAACATCCAGTGGAATCAATCCTAAATAATTAAATGTAAAATGTCGTGTGTTGTAATGATGGTATGCGACGCACTGTGTTTTCAGATTTAAATTTTAGGTTAACATTACATCAGATTGACCACAGAGACTAATGGAAAGCTCCTATTTTGGGTTCAATCATTTAAACTAGCAGATACCAGGTATGATCTGAGGCAAATGCCAATGAGAAATAGTCAGGGCTGCTTCCCCTATAATTCATTTTCTTAAGCTTTTCTGATATCGAGAGTGACAACATCGATCAATGACTAGCTCCCGCTCAGTTAGCAGCACTCTTGGACTGTTAAAATATTTCTCCATTTACGATATTGATGAATGATGGTAGTGTCGGCTGTTGGAGTAGAAAACTTCTGTCTATGAGGTTGACTCACTAACGAATGTAAACAAGAGCACGAGTCGTCTTGAATTAGTTATGAAGCCTCGGACTGGGTGGAGGGGGTACCTGCCCAAGTTAGAGTTTATCAAAAGAACCGACATGCATCGCTAAATGGAATTAGATATCTTACCTCAACCTCTCTACTAGAAAAGAATAATTTGATTTGTGTTTCAACATATTATAATTCATTCACCCCTTATGTCAGGACCCACCCCGAGTTAAATCCCTTTAACTCGAAGTAAATCCTGCGGGGACCACCCCAAGGGAACTTCTTACCGAAACCCCCTTGAAATGGCCAACCCTTCCTACGATCCAACTCAGCACTTCCATGAGTATCTACAACAAACCCTAACTCATGAAGGCATCCTGCTCCCTAACCTACTTAATTAGCTATACTGGGTTAGTCAGAGCAGTCTACTAAGATGATTACCCTAAAGAATTGCGGCAGCAACAGATTGATTGACTATGCCTCGACTCTTGTACGCGCACGACCTCCTCTCAAGAACCCTGCACCACTGGGCATTTGAAAACGAAGGGCCCAGGGGAGAAACATTGAAAAACGACGTTAGAGTGAGTGGACGAAAAATAACAAATAAAAACTCTACTTTCCTTTAATGCTCTCCCTCTAGTTTCTCTAAGAAAATCCGCATGCAAGTAAATCATCAATGATGCCTTGGCTCACACATAAATAATTAAAATGTGGGGTGTTAACCTCATCCACGAGAAATCCCAACCTGCTCTATCCGGGAAAGTCAAATGACCGGCTCCACCGGAGAGGGTCCCCGACCTGCTCTATCTGGGAAGGTCTAGTGACCGGCTCCACCAGAGAGGGTCCCCGACCTGCTCTATTCGGGAAGGTCTAATGACCAGCTCAACCGAAGAGGGTCCCCAACCTGCTCTATCCGGGAAGGTCTACTGACCAGCTCAACCGGAGAGGGTCCATGCTAGCATACAATCCTTTTCCCTTTATCCTTTTCCCTTTTCCAAAGTCCCTTTAAAACCTGTAAAACCTGTAAAACCTCGTGGGAATAATAAATCGAAAACCCCTTTAAATCCGTGAGCCAAATTTCTCCTTTTAAAATCATCCCCCTCCATAATCCCAAAACGGTGATAATCAATAAACCATACCCCGGGAAAATCCTTTAGAAATCACGGGAAGGGTATGAACCTCTTTCCCGGTTTGTTTGCCTTTAAAATCCGTAAGTCTCATTTTCCCAAATCACCGTAAAACATATAAATGGAGGAAATCATAAATGCAGGAGAAATCAAATAAAGTATATGGCATGCAATTTAATTTAAAACAAAGGTCCACTCACAGTACTCTTTGCGACCTTCCTGCTCGGAAAGCTCCTCGAGCGAAACCCTCGAACTAACACGTAGTCGAGCCCGTCTCACGTGCAACCAGGGACTGTACAACAAATCATTATATTAGTCATTTCACAGTCGACTTGGTCTTTTCCTAGTTTGACCAGGAAATCCTATTTTACCAAGAGTTGACCAAGTTCCTTTCTTTTCACAACTTTTCAACAAATAGATTTAATTCCGATTACCCAACCGTAACATACCGACTTTCTTTAATGATTCACTTGATAATAGGTTCACCCATAATAATTCGTGGAATTACTATGGACACCCATTAAACCACTTCACCAATACCTTAGGAGTCCTTAAAATAATCCTTAAACCTTAACCGGCAATAATCGATGGTCGGAATAATATTTAATTATCCGCCAATAATACTAAACTAGAACAATTCCAAAACCTAACCAAAACACCTCCAAAAATTACCAAATTTTAACCATAGACTCCTCACAATATGTACTAATTAATGGGCATGAAAAACTGCCCAAAAAGTGGCGGCACCGCCGCCGGCAGAAATTCCGGCAAAAATTCAGGCGACCTCCGATCGCCACCAAATTTTACCAGTAGCTTCGTCTCATCAATTGGGACAACTTTCTAGTTCAACTCGAAGGCCAAATCGGCCTCTAACTAGGTCAAAAACTCGATGAACAGTAGACCCCGAAAAATTACACTACCAAACTTCAAATCCTCAATTCTCCCTACACACTTCAAATCGAGCTACCAAATTCTAGGGGATTGTAGTACACCTAAAACCCATCCTAAACATATAAAGAACTCAACAATTGGTGATCTAGGGAGGGAGAAATTCAATCCCGAAAATCTACTGTACACACCAAGAACAAATCGGAATTTCTCCCGATTTACGGCGAGTTAGGTCGGAAAGCTTACCTAGGATTGAAGTAGACTCGGAGGCCGAGCTTTTGGGACCGGTGCGCCGGCGATTGGTGGCCGGACGGCGGCGCTAGGGCGGCCGGAAGTTCGGCGCAGTGTTTCCCGATCGGAAAGGAGACGCGGGGGGAGAGAGAAAAAGGGGCTGGGGTGAAAAATCTGATTTTTCACCCCGGTAACTCCTATATATAGCCTTTTTACCGCAAAGTAACTTTATACTTTTGTTTATAACTTTCCCATACGAACTCCGATTTGAGCGTGCTACGTGTCCATGAACTCGTAACGACGCCCTCTACAACTTTCAAGAAGGAAGTTTTCCCAAATTCTTGACTTAACGAAAAGTCAACTTTACGATCATTGTACGGTTAAACGGTCACTTTAAATGGTAAAAGACCAAAGTAACCAACCGTAAAATAATTCTAGGATCGGGGTGTGACAATTCTCCCCACCTTATAAAAATTTCGTCCTCGAAATTTCTATACTCAAAGTCCAACACAGAGGGGGATAGTACCACTTAAAATAATAACATTGTTCTCCAATATCCACTTCCTTCTGAGAACTCTTCTGAGACGCCTCACGAAAAGCATTGTCAAAACCTAAACACCTGCTCTTTACGATCAACATCCTTACTGTTCCTCCTTGAAAGCCAATTTCCAGTACCAACCAGAAGTCTATTGACATAGGATGTAAGGTAGTAAACTTATTTACGTAACATGGACATACGTGACACTAGGTATCCATTAACTCTAAGGATACCCAACATATTCCTCAAACTCATGTAACCTTATCACGTGTCACATCTAGCCAACGTAGCACTCCTTCCTACGTGGATGATAACCTCCGCTACTTCCCCATTTTCTGACACCCAACCACTTTTCTTAGGTCAAAACTAAAGCATAAGGTCTTACCGTGGATCACAATGATTTTCTCTTGAATCATTGATTAACTGAATCACCGAATTCTTACTGTACTTCATCTCATTTATGAGGTGGAATACGACACCGCCTATCACTGATCCACCATCTGTAATCCTCGTGAAAATCACTATTGTTCTTGCGCTGAAAACATCCTTTAGCAACAATTCCCTGTTGCCTAAACCGGATTATAACCATATCCTTGAAAATCCAACTGCACAACACAACAACTTCGACCAATAACCAACCCCTTATCCCTACTCGTTTAGCCAAACAAACACCAACAATTGTCCTTAACAACCGCATGCGACGTCGTCACAATACCGCTAATACTCAATCTGATTCAACAACCCCTCGCTTGTCGCGAGTTTATTTCTTCAAGAATACTCGTATTCTTTCGTTGAACTTAGATATCAACTCAACACATTCCCTCTGCAGGAAATGACTACCACGCCTGGGGAGTAGGGTCCGATGTCACTAATGGATTTAAATCCTCTGGTAACACAATACAACGTGGAGTCAACACTAATGACAACAAGTCCACCAGAAAACCATGATGACTTGTGTTACACGAACCATCACCTCATTTGAACCAGGCTCCCTGATCTGGTTTACGCTTTCTATAAATTATCTTGTCAAGTTGTCCTGTTGTAGAGTAATTGTCTTCCCTTGATCTATCCCTACTCAAACCACTTGTACACCCAGGACACGAGTTGCCATGATCTTTAGCGTAAATCCAAAACAATAGCCTTTAAATCAGGGAGATCCAAACGCTCCTGACATCGAGATCCACAATACTTATTCCTCGCATGAAGACAAATTATCAGGCTTCACACTGCCTACAAAGCTATTCTGATCGGATAAATCTTGATTTTTACCAACAACCCCAAACATTCGAGTCGCTAACTCCATTATCACTTGTGGGGTTACAGCGTACTTTACAACTGGTAATACATACCCGTACTACTCTTAGGTGAGGTGCCACTGACCTCCCTATCTCCTTACTTAACCTGGAATGACGCATAGTGCAGAACTTGCACTTCAACCAAAACTGTGCGTCTATTAAACAATATCCGCCTCACAATCTGGGATAGACTTACCATTAAAAGAATTCCAGAGCCTTACCCGCTCAACCAGGATATTTCCTTCATAGATGCCTCCATTACCAACTCGTCTGGTAATAACCGACAACTTCGGACATTTAACCAGATCAGACATCTACATAAAATTTAGTGCCACTAGTGCACACCCAAAGTAACCCCTGATTAAAGCATCGGGAATTAATTCCACTCCGAACTTAACCACAACGATCACCGAGCATCCAGTTATCAAGGCACAACTTATCAAACACCATTCTCGCACTGGGCATGTCAACTTCACAGAGTCAACTCGCATAACTAGACAGTTTCTAACAAAATCTGTCCCCCATGCTCTGCAAGTACACCAACCACCGCATCCTCTATTTGGTAGAATTCACGATTCCTAATCACTTACCATTCCAATTGAAAAGGAAAAATAGCTGCGTGCACCGAAAATCACATTACCACTCCAGATCCTAAATTACAAGATCCACTGCCACACGTTAACATCCCCTCAGATCATAACTTAATCTGAACGTGGCTTAATCACTCCACGATTTCCGATGGAGTGTTGCTCAACTTAGCAACATACTTTACCAGTCTCAGTAACAAATATTACCACACTTAGACTCGTAACACTTTCGAGTCGTCAAGGAAAACCTTTCCTAGTTCCACCGCATTTCATACTCTCTGAAATGCTGACAATTTCGAGAGTCACCTCCAATGACCTTTCTTGCTACTACTCTACACTCGTGGCGCCAAGAACTGTCACTAGGTCAATAATTCCTAACAAGTAAGGTCACTACTCAAATGACCAATGACCATAGCAATGCCAGCTATACTCTAATCCTCTCAGAATTTCATTATGTACACTAAAATTCAATTTCCCAGATCAATCCTCATTCCACAGATCAAATTGAGAATATTTCCTGTCACTGCAGTGGATGTAACTCATGACCCCAAACACGACTAAGTACACATTCGGTTACAATACTTGATTAAACCACAACCAGTGAGTTCACAAATTCCCATGCCATCAAGCTCAGTTAATCACCCTCGACGCAACAAAGTGTCATAACGGACGACTTTGGTCGCAGGTTTAAGCTTGAGCATCCACAAACATTCTCACTCAAATTCACTGATCTAGTAAACCTTACCCCACTGCTGTCACTTCACCACTTTCGTGCATCTATCTCAACATGCAATCAACCACCTACTAACGACACTTAATAATCTCGCTAACCAGCATAAAAGTCGGAGCGACTAACAATAACCCACTTCCGACATATACTTAAATGGTTAGGCCATCTACTGGACGTTTGTACAGAAACTTCCAACCAAACGTCCTTAATCTCCGTTCTCAATAAATGAAACTCTCATGACAAATTCTTAAAATGATGTCATCATCAGCCTTAGTCACTTACCTGGTGTCATTCTGACCACACACAGCTGCACACAATAATTATGTTTTACCAGCATGTGCTACCCATATTTCAACCTACCACTTCCCAACAAAGGAGGGTACACGTGCTCCTGTGGGGTATACCCATGTACATCTTCAACCGTCGAAACCGTGTCGTTTGCACAACGACCGGTTCCTACACCACCATAATACAAAGTCAATCAAGACTCGTATCACTCTTTCCGGTACCCTAAGCACTCTTGGTCCAAGACCCGGTGGCCTGTTGCCACTTCCAACATGTTCCTTTAAATTCCGAAACCAATTACCTTTAATTACCACTAGTAACGCTTCCTCGATCTGAAAATCGAACTCTAACACAGCCAACCTGGAGACTCCTCCACAGGTGTACTAATTAAAACACTTTGACCGCAGGTGGATAACTCACCTTATGATTCATAGGAGCCCCAAGATCTGGTGACACGATTTAATTTCTGCCTCCATGATAAATGGCCCAATGACCATTGTCACCAACCATTCAATTCACGCTTGGACTCACCAACAAATCAAACCTTCTAGTACCCCAATCATGGGTGGCTGGAGCGAAGAGAATCTGGTCGTAGCTGACGACAACAATGTCAGCACCAAGGCGACCCAAACCGTCAGTTTCAGTGGTTGTCCCTTAAAGCATCACGTGACCAAACTAGCCTTTACTTCCTTAACATTCTCCAGTAGTGTCACATCATGGACTCGTCACCAGAAACAAGTCCATTGATTCCAAAATGACTACACTCATATTCCTTAAGTCATTCCACTTTCAAGTGTCCGTTGGTTTCTCTGAAACCACACTAATGATGAACCTCAACAAAGTCGTGGCAATCGTCAAAACTAAATATCCATCCTCACTGACTAATCGCGCTAGGCGACTTCAGCTCCTTTTTCCCTGGCAGGATGCAATCTCTTTCATTAACTTGTACGACTCTCCACTGCTAAGAGTCTCATAACTCGAACACCAAGGCCTAGCCTTAGGTTTCTACAACAGCCCTGTCAACAACCATGACAGTCTTCCAGGTGTGAATTAACTGTTTCACCACCGAGTACTTACACATAATGCTCAAACGTTAAACAACGTGAGTTTCCAGCTCGATCCCCAACTCAAATCTCAATTAATCAACGGGGAACTCATAGAAATAAATACATAATGAGCTTACCTTGTTCCTTACAAGAACTCTCTGTGAGGTCGCGCGTACTGAGGCATAGTCTTGAAGATTCCAATGTTTATAGGACCACTCGGTCCATAACTCAACCAGGAAGTACTACTCATATCCTTGTTAAACACTGAGCGTCCAAAGCATAAAATGCCGATGGATCCGCCGCGGTCGGACCATCACTCTATAGACACTAAGTGATACCAAGTATATGAGGTAGTAACAGGAAACGATAACCTAATGCTCTGATACCAATTGTCAGGACCCACCCCGAGTTAAATCCCTTTAACTCGAAGTAAATCCTGCGGGGACCACCCCAAGGGAACTTCTTACCGAAACCCCCTTGAAATGGCCAACCCTTCCTACGATCCAACTCAGCACTTCCATGAGTATCTACAACAAACCCTAACTCATGAAGGCATCCTGCTCCCTAACCTACTTAATTAGCTATACTGGGTTAGTCAGAGCAGTCTACTAAGATGATTACCCTAAAGAATTGCGGCAGCAACAGATTGATTGACTATGCCTCGACTCTTGTACGCGCACGACCTCCTCTCAAGAACCCTGCACCACTGGGCATTTGAAAACGAAGGGCCCAGGGGAGAAACATTGAAAAACGACGTTAGAGTGAGTGGACGAAAAATAACAAATAAAAACTCTACTTTCCTTTAATGCTCTCCCTCTAGTTTCTCTAAGAAAATCCGCATGCAAGTAAATCATCAATGATGCCTTGGCTCACACATAAATAATTAAAATGTGGGGTGTTAACCTCATCCACGAGAAATCCCGACCTGCTCTATCCGGGAAGGTCAAATGACCGGCTCCACCGGAGAGGGTCCCCGACCTGCTCTATCTGGGAAGGTCTAGTGACCGGCTCCACCAGAGAGGGTCCCCGACCTGCTCTATTCGGGAAGGTCTAATGACCAGCTCAACCGAAGAGGGTCCCCAACCTGCTCTATCCGGGAAGGTCTACTGACCAGCTCAACCGGAGAGGGTCCATGCTAGCATACAATCCTTTTCCCTTTATCCTTTTCCCTTTTCCAAAGTCCCTTTAAAACCTGTAAAACCTGTAAAACCTCGTGGGAATAATAAATCGAAAACCCCTTTAAATCCGTGAGCCAAATTTCTCCTTTTAAAATCATCCCCCTCCATAATCCCAAAACGGTGATAATCAATAAACCATACCCCGGGAAAATCCTTTAGAAATCACGGGAAGGGTATGAACCTCTTTCCCGGTTTGTTTGCCTTTAAAATCCGTAAGTCTCATTTTCCCAAATCACCGTAAAACATATAAATGGAGGAAATCATAAATGCAGGAGAAATCAAATAAAGTATATGGCATGCAATTTAATTTAAAACAAAGGTCCACTCACAGTACTCTTTGCGACCTTCCTGCTCGGAAAGCTCCTCGAGCGAAACCCTCGAACTAACACGTAGTCGAGCCCGTCTCACGTGCAACCAGGGACTGTACAACAAATCATTATATTAGTCATTTCACAGTCGACTTGGTCTTTTCCTAGTTTGACCAGGAAATCCTATTTTACCAAGAGTTGACCAAGTTCCTTTCTTTTCACAACTTTTCAACAAATAGATTTAATTCCGATTACCCAACCGTAACATACCGACTTTCTTTAATGATTCACTTGATAATAGGTTCACCCATAATAATTCGTGGAATTACTATGGACACCCATTAAACCACTTCACCAATACCTTAGGAGTCCTTAAAATAATCCTTAAACCTTAACCGGCAATAATCGATGGTCGGAATAATATTTAATTATCCGCCAATAATACTAAACTAGAACAATTCCAAAACCTAACCAAAACACCTCCAAAAATTACCAAATTTTAACCATAGACTCCTCACAATATGTACTAATTAATGGGCATGAAAAACTGCCCAAAAAGTGGCGGCACCGCCGCCGGCAGAAATTCCGGCAAAAATTCAGGCGACCTCCGATCGCCACCAAATTTTACCAGTAGCTTCGTCTCATCAATTGGGACAACTTTCTAGTTCAACTCGAAGGCCAAATCGGCCTCTAACTAGGTCAAAAACTCGATGAACAGTAGACCCCGAAAAATTACACTACCAAACTTCAAATCCTCAATTCTCCCTACACACTTCAAATCGAGCTACCAAATTCTAGGGGATTGTAGTACACCTAAAACCCATCCTAAACATATAAAGAACTCAACAATTGGTGATCTAGGGAGGGAGAAATTCAATCCCGAAAATCTACTGTACACACCAAGAACAAATCGGAATTTCTCCCGATTTACGGCGAGTTAAGTCGGAAAGCTTACCTAGGATTGAAGTAGACTCGGAGGCCGAGCTTTTGGGACCGGTGCGCCGGCGATTGGTGGCCGGACGGCGGCGCTAGGGCGGCCGGAAGTTCGGCGCAGTGTTTCCCGATCGGAAAGGAGACGCGGGGGGAGAGAGAAAAAGGGGCTGGGGTGAAAAATCTGATTTTTCACCCCGGTAACTCCTATATATAGCCTTTTTACCGCAAAGTAACTTTATACTTTTGTTTATAACTTTCCCATACGAACTCCGATTTGAGCGTGCTACGTGTCCATGAACTCGTAACGACGCCCTCTCCAACTTTCATGAAGGAAGTTTTCCCAAATTCTTGACTTAACGAAAATTCAACTTTACGATCATTGTACGGTTAAACGGTCACTTTAAATGGTAAAAGACCAAAGTAACCAACCGTAAAATAATTCTAGGATCGGGGTGTGACACCTCAAGGGGTATTTATAGTGATACAAGAGTTAGAGAGCTATTCTAAACATACAAGGAAAAGAATACCCATAATTACAAGATTTCCTACTAATATTAGTAATCCTAATTTGACAGCTATTCTACACTCCCTCTCAAGTTGGGCGCGTAGATGTCAATCATGCCCAACTTGTCAATTGAGCTGTCAAACAATTTTTTGATACCGATTATTACTCAATCCCCATAATTACCGATTATTACTTCACCCCACTAAACTAATGACAATCTAGAAAACTTCACCTAAAGTAGTATATACTAGACAAGGACAAGGTCATCCTCATTTTGCGCCAACACTCTTGATGCCTTATCTTGCATTTTAGCCTTCATCGAAATTACACAATCTACTAATAAGTTCACTTAAGAATTCAAAACAAACTACCACTTTACTCTTAAGTCTCTACCACCATCAACAAAGCTTTACATAAATAAACACCAGTACATTAACTTCCACTCCGAAAACTATAACATTGATGACATGAAAGATGATCTTGTCATCTAGAAACTATAATTAATCAATCGACCATCCACCTTTTAATTACTTTGATAAACATAGCTCATGTTCCTATCCAAACTCCTACTCCACTTCAATCTAATTTGCCCAAAATTTGGTGAACACGCTTTCTGCCATCATCACAGTATTAATATTTAAATCAGTTCCTAAATAACTCCAATTCAACAATTTCTATCAAACACGTCGATAACTAAGGTAACGTAGCAAGTGACTGAGCTAGTATAAACCTTAATTCCAATCACAACAATCCAATACCATATAGCTGCAGCCTCACCTTCTGTTCTGTCCCAAAGAGCTACTATCCAACTCTCGCCTAGTAGCCAGAAAGTCCTCAACCAAAGAAAAATTCCAAACACCACCAACAATTCTCTAAAACTCATAATCTTTACATTAACACATTCCTTACGTCTTATGCATCCTAAACAGTCCGAAAAACACCCAAAAAGGGGGCGGCGCCGCCGCCATCTCCACCACCAATGGCGGCCGACCAGCACCACAACCCAAACAAAGTAGAAAAGAATACTTCAATTCAGCGTTAATTCAATAATGCGAACAAATCAGATTCAGATTCAGATTCAGGACAGATTCAGATTTAGGTCAGGACAGATCTACTATGATTTACCATAGCTTTCAGCTCCCAAGATCTGAACTCTCAACGATCTACATCACACCACTCCTAAAACTATGCCTCTAGGGTCATATTTATATATAAGAATAGTTGTAATCCTAGAAGGAAACTAATTATGTCAGGACCCACCCCGAGTTAAACCCCTTTAACTCGAAGTAAATCCTGCGGGGACCACCTCAAGGGAACTTCTTACCGAAACCCCCTTGAAATGGCCAACCCTTCCTACACTCCAACTCAGCACTTCCATGAGTATCTAACAATAAACCCTAACTCATGAAGACATCCTGCTCCCTAACCTACTTAACTAGCTAAAATAGGTTAATCAGAGCAGACTATAAAGAAGATTATCCTAATGAATTTGCAGCAGCGACAGATTGATCGACTATGCCTCGACTCTTGTACGCGCACGACCTCCTCTCAAGAACCCTGCACCACTGGGCATTTAAAAACGAAGGGCCCAGGGGAGAAACATCGAAAACTGTTAGAGTGAGTGGACGAAAATCAAATAATAAAACTCTATTCCCTTTAATGCTCTCCCAAAAATTTATTATTTTAAATATCATTTATGCATGCCCACAAATACTAAATTTCCCACAAATGCATGATAAGATAAACAAATAAAGATTATGGGAAGAGAAATGTTCACAAACATAATAAGTCTGACCTCTCAGACTAGGGTCGGAGCTAAGAGCTCTAGTTGCGCCCTCACGCTATGCTAGCTATATAAAATAATAACGGACAACCCTTATAATATTAACCTGACCTCTCAGGCTTGTCTGTCCTCTCAGACTAGGGTCGGAGCTAAGAGCTCTAGGTAAAATGGTAATGGACAACCCTTATAATATTAACCTGACCTCTCAGGCTTGTCTGTCCTCTCAGACCAAGGTCGGAGCTAAGAGCTCTAGGTAAAATGGTAATGGACAACCCTTATAATATTAACCTGACCTCTCAGGCTTGTCTGTCCTCTCAGACCAGGGTCGGAGCTAAGAGCTCTAGTAGCGCCCTCACGCTACTCTAGCTAGCATATTCATTGGACAACCCTTAATATAAATTCATAACAATACTTTACTCAAATACTCTTCCCAAAACAAATAAGTAAAACCATTCCTCGACATATATGCATAAATCCAAATAAAACATTCAAGAACCCGAGGAAAATTTAATTCTCGAAACCATCATAAAAACCCTGCAATAAAATCAATAATTAAGGCATGCATTCATTTAAAAATAATATGTCCACTCACAGTACTATTGCGACCTTCCCGCTCGGAAAGCTCCTCGAGCGAAACCCTCGAACTAACCGCGTAGTCGAGCCCGTCTCACGTTCAACCAGAGACTGTACAAACAACCCAATACATTAGTCATTTCATCGTTGACTTGGTCTTTTCCTAGTTTGACCAGGAATTCCTATTTGACCACGTGTTGACCAATTTCCTTTTTATGGCACTTTAACCTTTTTGACTTCCTTTAATAATTCACTTGGCATTAGGTTCACACATAATAATTTGTGGAATTACTATGGACACCCATTGAACCACTTCACCAATACCTTAGGAGTCCTTAAAATAATCCTTAAACCTTAACCGGCAATAATCGATGGTCGGAATAATATTTAATTATCCGCCAATAATACTAAACTAGAACAATTCCAAAACCTAACCAAAACTCCTCCAAAAATTACCAAATTTTAACCTTAGACTCCTCTCAATATGTACTAATTAATGGGCATGAAAAACTGCCCAAAAAGTGGCGGCACCGCAGCCAGCTCCGCCGCCGACGGCGGCCGCCGGCAGAAATTCCGGCTAAAATTACAGCGACCTCGGATCGCCACCAAATTTTACCAGTAGCTTTGTCTCATCATTTGAGACAACTTTCTAGTTCAACTCGAAGGCCAATTCGGCCTCTAACTAGGTCAAAAACTCGATGAACAGTAAACCCGAAAATTTACACTTCAAAACTTCAAATTCTCAATTCTTCCTACACACTTCGAATCAAGCTACCAAATTCTAGGGGATTGTAGTACTCCTAAAACCCATCCTAAACATATAAAGAACTCAACAAATGGTGATCTAGGGAGGGAGAAATCAGATCAAGAACAAACAATGTACACTTGAAGAACAAACCGGAATTTCTCCCGATTTACGGCGAGTTAGGTCGGAAAACTTACCTAGAAATGAAGTAGACTCGGAGGCCGAACTTTTGGAACCGGTGTGGAGGCCTGGGGTGGCCGGACGGCGGCGCGGTGGCGGCCGAAAGTTCCGGCAGAAAAATCTGTCGGGAGAGGAGAGAGAAAGGCCGGGTGAAATCTGATTTTTCACCCCGGTAACTCCTATATATAGCCATTTCACCGCATAGTAACTTTATACTTTTGTTCATAACTTTCTCATACGAACTCCAATTTGAGCGTGCTACGTGTCCACAAACTCGTAACGACGCCCTCTACAACTTTCAAGAAGGAAGTTTTCCCAAATTCTTGACTTACCAAAAAGTCAACTTTACCATCATTGTACGGTTAAATGGTTACTTTAAATGGTAAAAGACCAAAGTAACCAACCGTAAAATAATTCCAGGATCGGGATGTGACAAATTACACAGAAAGACTTATACAATCCTAGTTTGATTATACTTTCTAATCATACTAGGATTAGGACTCACGTCAACACTCCTCTTCAAGTTGACGCATACAAGTCTTGAATGCCCAACTTGTCAAGTGAGTCACTAAATGTTTGGACGAAACTGCCTTGGTAGACTCCAAACACATTTCTTCAAACTTCATAATCACTTCTATCTCCTCATCTATGCCTAATAGGTAATACTTGAGCACGTGTTTCCATTCTGAAATTACCTTAGAAGCAGCTTGTACCAATTCGCTTGCCGATTCATGTGGAGCTTCCAATGCCAATTTCATCATGGAGTAAAATACAGCTCTTGCACAATTTGCAATTTGCTTGTTGAATGACAATCACATTTCGTTCACTTCCAGGATCGCATTCTCTCGTTCTATATTTTCATGCACAGCTCTTAGGAAAATTGCTTCAACCTCATTCTCAAATTCAGAATCATCTTCATCACAGTTGTCTTCAGAATCACTAGATTCAAGTTCCAGCTCTCTCAGACTGCTGCCATCATTCTTCTTGAGAGCATCCATCTCGACCTCCATTGCTTTGACCCACTTCTCCTCCTTGATTGCATCCGCAGGTGATGACAAGCCAGAAGAGATCGTTGATGTAGGAGAAGAGACTGGTCTTGCATGTACATCTTCAACTAGTTGATCAGTATTCAATTCTCCTCCTTTCGACGTGTCGGGCAAGGTTCTTTCAATACGAAAATTCTCGGCTTAACATTACTACACTCGGACGTGATTTCGTCTTTGTCGTCTCTAGTATATGTGAGATCAATATCGGACAGCTCCACATTCAAACACGGCATAGTCTGACTACAGTTGAGCTTCATATCTGTCAATGCTTCCATCAGCTTTCAACTTCACTGCAAACACCCAATAACACCCGACTATCTTCTTACCAGGAGGCATAGGAACAACATCTCATGTTTCATTCTTCTGCAGGGCTTCCAGTTCTTCATTCATAGCTTGCTTCCACTTTGGATCTGCCAGGGCATCCTCTGGAAGGACATTCTGGACGGGTCCTTCAGTTGATGGAGTAGAAAGGGGGTCTTCAGACATAATTTCTTCAGTTGGAGGAAGTTCACATTCTAGTCCGGTAATCAAGTCAACCCTATTCGTTTGCAGGTCGACTAGCTCTGTTCTGGGAGGAATCGATGAGTCGCATGAGTCATCAACCGTAAGCTAGTTGACGAGTCGACTCGTCTAGTTGACAGATCCACTTGTGTGTTTGCAGTTTCTTTTACTTGGTTTCCAGCCCCAAATTGACTTTCCAGGTTCTTCAACTCTCTAAATTCGTCCATATTCAAAGGATTTCCTACATACTTGCTCTTCCCCTGAAGGGAAGACTCTGAAACTCCTCTTAAGTAATAAAGTTCAGGTGTCATGACTATGGCCTGCAAGGTGCAACATTGGATTGTTGTAGACTCTACGAATGTATGCATAACTTTGCTCCAAATCCAGTTTCGGATCCTTATTGAAAGAAGAACCCTTATCTCCAAAATTCCATCATAATTTCTATACCCATACATTCATTCTTTCTTTCATTCAGCCCCTCCCTCTTCTTTATCTTCATCTCCTTGAGGGGATGACCTGAAATTCTAATCTCAACAACATCTTTTGATCCAAAAGATCGGGCATTTAAGACCAACTCTTCAAGCCAAGGAAATTTAGAGCAGACTCTTCAACTCTTCAACTCTTGATTAGAAAACACATCGGCTACAAGACTGTTGACTGGTTGGTTACACCTCATAGACTTAGGATGCCTACATGAGGAGTCGGTCACTACACCAGCATTATCCTCCCTTTTTCTCTTCTGATCCCCACATGTTCTATCTAGGACAGTTGCTTTAGAGTTACCTTTAGCTATATCGCTTGAAGTCTCTGGTTGAGGGGAACATTTCTTTTTTTCTCTCCAGGAAATACCAATTTACGGATGTCCTTACGCTTTACAAGGGATACGCCAATGTCCATTCCAGTCTTCCTTGATGTATAACCATTCTTCACAGCCCACTTAAACTCATGAACACATCTCGTTAGATCAAACTGAACTTGTTGGTTACCTTGTAGCCCCATAAAGAATGAGCTTTGAAAAGATGAGGTTTTGTCTGAAAAATCACCAAGGTATGGGCGACACTTCAACATGTCGTGAGTTTCATTCTCAATTCCCTGTGTTAGCTGACGAAGCCGGGACTCCACCCAGCCTTTCCATTTCTTGAAGTCATCAGCACCTCCTGCAATTATCTTTATCTCCAAGTATTTCTTACAAGCGTAAAAGAAATCATACGACTCGAAAAGGGTACCCCAATCAGCCTCCTTATTCATGATTAGGGTTTGGAATCATATCTCTCATGATTTGCAGATTTCAGTTATCAAGTTTTTAGATTTCTGGTGCAGCGGAAACGATTTCGGTGGTGGTGGTGGATTTTTGGGTTTCAATTCAATTCAGGGTTTTTCGGGTTTCAAGATGGTTCGATTTCAATGGTGGTAGTGGTGGTACGCAGCCGTTTGTGGTGGTAGTTTGGGTGTTCTTCATGATTCAGGATTCAAAGGATGCAAAGCAAGTTCAAAGGATTTAACCTGCTCTGATACCAAGTAGAAAAGAATACTTTAATTCAGGGTTAATTCAATAATGCGAACAAATCAGATTCAGGACAGATTCAGATTCAGGTCAGGACAGATCTACTATGATTTACCATAGCTTTCAGCTCCTAATATCAGAACTCTCACGATCTACATCACACCACTCCTAAAACTATGCCTCTAGGGTCCTATTTATATATAAGAATAGTTGTAATCCTAGAAGGAAACTAATTACACAGAAAGACTTACACAATCCTAGTTTGATTATACTTTCCAATCATACTAGGATTAGGACTCACGTCAACAAACAACTCCTATGATTACAAAAATTTAACAGAACCTTCAACTCAATACGCACAACAACTTTCTTAACTAGCATAAATCCCAATTCCAAAGATAAATCAATCAATTACATCGAAACAGTGAAAAATCCAAATTTAGGAACCCCAAAATCCGATTTGCTTACCTCCTTCGAGTTGGCTCACAATCTCCTATTGCTTAGCAACACCCAAAGCATGTTCTCGGATAGATGATCGAAAGATGGAGTTCTCGGGAGGGAGGAGGTTGCTGGGTTGATGTTGCACCACCACACCGTTTCCTCTCGGTAGGAGTTGAACGCTCATCAGTAGAGGGAGGAGAAGGGGCTAGCGGCGTCAGAAGCTCCGTCGTCCAGTTGAAGAGCGGTGGTGATGTGGGCGCTAGTGGCCCGGTCGAGAGAGAAGGGAGATGAGTCGAGAAGAAAAAAACCCGAAGGAGAAAAAGGGGGTCCAAAAATGTTTTAGTGAAGTTTCCCGAATCGGAAACTTCCCGAAATTACTTTCCCTTTCTAACCTCAAGTAAACCATAAATAATGATCACAGATTCGACTTAAAATCTTCCTACAACATCCCTTAAGATCCATGAAATCAACACTAGGGTTCTTAAACGGTAAGAGTAATTTCAAGAGCAGTAAAACTCAATGTAAAATGTTCAAGGTAATTACTTAAGATTTGGGATGTGACAATAACTGTATTTAACTACTATCTCATGTATTATCTAATTATGTCACTTTTATGACCATCATTTACCACCGTACTATTAACATATCAATTTCAGGTTTAGCATATGTTACCACCCATACAACAAAGGAATCAGACATACTCTGCTTTAAGAACACCATTGTTCGATTAAGAGTTATGTCAAAGGGGTGTTTTATCAATCAACAGTAGACCTGACAACGCTCACTGATGCGCAACCTCTCATTTCACAAACACGCAGTCATTCTAAGTTACAGACGCGTTCCACACACCCTCTGGTGCCCTTACGTGCCCCCGTGTTGCGCCCACTGTGCCCTATCTCACCCCTACGTCGGAGCGCCCTTGCACTGAGACCTGTGCGACCTTGCATCTGAACTAGAGCGTTCGCTCCAGCACTAGGACCATCACGCCTACACCGCGTCCGGAGCACCCTCACACCACGTCTGGACACCCCTTGCACCCTAACCTGTATGCCCTTGCACCTCGACCGGCGTGGCCCCGCTCCGCGACCAGCCTTGCACTGCAGCGGGTACACGGGGACCGTAACCGGCGCACCCTCATGCACCATGCACCCCGTGTGTTGCACTCTACGCACCTTGGTCATCCCTACACCTCAGCGCGTCCCTACGTTGTGCCCTGCACCACTCTCTATGAATCCCCGGGTGACCTTGCATGGCCTCACGTCGCGATTCGTGCTGCGCTCCACTCAACCCAGCGTGAGGCCGCACCTCGTGCTACGCTCCATGCACCCGATGAATTCTCTCACTCCAGCCCGTTCCCACGCTGTGCCGTGCTCCACATGCCCCTTGCTCGCGGCACGCTCTCCTTCTTGATGTGCATCTCGTCCGCTCTCACGCTCCTCCCTTTTCCATGCCTTCGTGGCCCCTTCGGCCTGGGTTCCAAATCCTCTTGTTTGCAAATGCAGTCCCGCTCGTTGTGTCAGGACCCACCTCGAGTTAAAACCCTTTAACCCAAAGTAAATCCTGCAGGGACCACCTCAAGGGAACCTCTTACCGAAACCCCCTTGAAATGGCCAACCCTTCCTACATACCAACTCAGCACTTCCATGAGTATTTAATAACAATCCCTAACTCATGAAGCCATCTTGCTCTCTAACCTATTTAACTAGCTAAGCTGGGTTAGACAGAGCAGTCTATAAGGAAGTTACCCTAATGAATTTGCAAGCAGTAACGGATTGATCGACTATGCCTCGACTCTTGTACGCACACGACCTCCGCTCTAGAATCCTGCACCACTGGGCATTTGAAAACGAAGGGCCCAGGGAAGAACATTGAAAACTGTTAGCGTGAGTGGACAAAAATCAAATATAAAAACTCTATTTCCTTTAATGTTCTCCCTCAGAGTTTTCCTAAGAAAATCCGCATGCAAGCAAATCATAGACAATAAATAATTAAATCATAAATAATTCTCTTGGCTCAAACATAAATAATTTAAAAGTGGGGTGTTAACCTCATCCACGAGAAAACTGACCTGCTCTACCACGAGAGGGTCCATTGACCAGCTCATCGGAGAGGGTCCCATGACCCGCTCTATTCGGGAGGGTCCAACCGACCAGCTACCACCGAAGAGGGTCCTGACCTGCTCAATCCGGGAGGATCATACTGACCAGCTACCACCGACGAGGGTCAGACCAGCTACTATTCAGAGATGGTACCAACTCCATCTGCTAGCATGCAATATATATATATATATATATATATCCTTATATATATATATATATATATATATCCTTATCCTTTAAAATCCTTTAAAAACCTTTAAAACCTCGTGAGAAAAATAAATTGAAAACCAAGTCAAATCTCCCTGACTTTACCCCAAATACATTGGATTTAAAAAAACCTTTCCAGGAACCCAAAACTGGTTCTCTGCATTTACTTTAAAACCCTTTAAATCCAAGAGCCAAGTTTCCCCTTTTAAAATCATCCCCCTCCATAATCCCAAAACGGTGATAACAATAACACAAATCCCGGGAAAATCCTTTAAAAATCACGGGAAAGGTAGGAACCTCTTTCCCGGCTCATTTATCTTTAAAATCATTAAATCTCATTTTCCGAAAATCACCGTAAAACATATAATGGAGGAAATCACATATACAGGAGAAATCAATTAAAGTCTATGACATGCAATTTAATTTAAAAACAAGATCCACTCACAGTACTTATTGCGACCTTCTTCCTGCTCGGAAAGCTCCTCGAGCGAAACCCTCGAACTAACCGCGTAGTCGAGCCCGTCTCACGTTCGACCAGAGACTGTACAAATAAACCAATAAATTAGTCTTTCTATAGCTGACTTGGTCTTTTCCGAGTTTGACCAAGAAATCCTATTTGACCATGTGTTGACCAAGTTCATTTCTTTTTAACAACTTTTCAATCAAAAAGCTTAATTCCGAATAGCGACTCGAAGTTTGGTTTCCGACTTCGTAATCTCAGCGTATCGACTTTCCTTACTATTTTATTAACGATAGGTTATCACATAGTAATTTTGTGGAATTACTATGGACACCCAATCAACCACTTTACCAATTTACGGGTTATGAGTCGATATATCCGATATGAAATTATCTGAATTATTAACAGCGCCCAACTCGGTTTCTGACTAAGATTCCTGAGTTGCCTAGAATCTCACTTAAAGATCCGATTGTCTTAACTTAACCTGTCTTAACTCAAGCCACACATAGCTCTTATTTTAAATAACGCCTTAACCGGCAAATCCCGTTTTCTATTTATCGGTAGAAAACCTATCATGGATGGCGTACGACTAAGGCCATTCCAGAGTTTAACCTCTCCGTTGAGGTATTCACTGCCCAACTATCTATCGGGATTATCCTGAACAATCCACCATAATTATAAACAACATTCATACATAAAAATATAACATAGAAGCATCCACGTAAATAACAAATTCTCTAGGGGTAATATTGTCCACTAAAGGGTACCCTTGTAATTATCTTAAACTATCAAGGGTAGCATAGTCAATTCACCCTCAATGGCAGCTTGGTAAATATACAAATTTTCCAAGGGCGTTTCTAGGATTTCAGCCTCAATGGCATCCTTGTAATCAAATAAAACAGTCAGGGGTATTCATGGAATTTCAAACTCAGTGGCAGCCTTGTAAATAGACAAAGCCGCCAGGGATATTTCTGAGATTGCACCCTCAATGAAAGATTACTCACCTCGAAATCTCGTTGCGTCAACTATCGCCACAGGGTAAATCCTCAACACTTGGTCTATCAATAAACACCTACAATTATGTAATCGACCTTAGTTACCAAACGAAGGTAATAATGACTCGATAAGACTGAACGTCACAATAAGTGATAACTGAAACCGGCAAATTATATATCCACGCGCTCGTAACGACGAGTACATGATTCTGGGACAACTCACTGCCCTTGAGGATGTCAGACGAGCTGCCACAGGCGGCTGCGCGTGGGCCTCACGCGCCACCACCCTCAAACCGGTCAACTTCACCCTAAAACTACCTACATGCAACCACAACAACCCTAGAAGGTCTATAAGAGCAACCCGAACTCCTAGAACTGCCGGACGCGCTTACACGCGCAGCCACAGCCGACGACGCGTGGGCGTCACGAGCCTCCACCCAAAACTCTGAATTTCAACAAACTTAAAACATGAAAATTGTAGATCACAGCAAGGGGAGCAACTTTAATACCTGAGGTTTTCATCAACTCGGCCAAGAACCGCCGCGAAGCTTCTCCTCCGATCCAGCAACAATACACGTCGAATTGAACTTCAAGACCACCATGGATCGACCCAGAATACCTAGAGCAACTTTTCTAGGTTGGGTTCAAGTCTCGCCGCCGCCCCACGCTGGAGAACAAGTTGGGTCCAAAATCGGGTTTCGACGTCGTACTGTTCAAGCCCAAACTGCACCGTTCCAAGCCGAACTAGACCACCCCACCACCACAGGAAGGCTTATGGAGGAGAGGAAGAGATCCCGACCCGCCTTGACGTATCCGGTGGCAAGAGCTCGCTGCAAAAGTCAGGTCGGCCTGGTTCGGGTGGAAGGGGAGAAGAAAATGGAATATTTTCATTTTTGGAAATCCACCCTTTCTATTTATATACTTTCTAAAAAGAGAAACCAACTTTCGTTGACCATAACTTCCTCCCACGGTATCCGATTCACACATGCCGCATGTCCACAGACTCGTATCGTCGAGCACTCCAACTCTCGTGAAGGAAGTTTTCCGAGAAACCTGACGTAGTAAAAAGTCAACTTTTGACTCCTTCAAATAAGTCGTTTCCACGCGTCCCTTAACTCCGAACACTTCAGCATTTTTCTCGAAGGTATGAATACGTACCAATACCACTAAAATTTCCAAACTTTACACTCGTTAAAACTTCAGGAAAACTAACAGCGCAGTTACAACCCTTCGTAACCCGCCTAATCCCGGTAAAAAGGTAAATTTCAGGACAGGGTGTTACAATCTACCCACCTTATAAAAATTTCGTTCTCCAAATTTCCACTGCGAAACATAAAACTAAGTGTCATTCCTAATGACACCATTTGGTTAAAGATGAGTCACATTTCAAGACTTTATTTCTCCAGCCGTCAGGATTGTCGTCAAGTTCCACTGGACATAACTTCAAACAACAAGAGTCACAAGCTCTATGTACCAATTCCTTTAGAAACCAAAGTCTTCTCGTAGTTGTAATATGAGATACACAGCTACACCCGCTTTGATACACTTTCTCGGCACAATACCCTCGTCTTATCACTTTCGTCCTAAATCGACTCCACAAGACTTGCCTCTTAACTCTTCTCGAGTTAATTCTCGAAATGGCAAGTTGATAGCTTTCCAAGACATAACATAGACTAACTCGTAGTTGACACGTATGTTCTACTTACACAACTGTCACACATGACCCTTAACGCCAACGTCGTCCTCGTGGAAGGACGGAAATGCTACAGTCCATCACCGTAGGAGAAAATCACACGTCTCTTGCACATTTCGAGACAAAAGAACAAGCACTTTCTACACTTGGTCTTGAGGCCAAGGACGTATTATCTCATGCGTCCTTCAATCAAACTCTCATTTCTCGTTCCTTGTACTCTAACTCTCGATAACGGGACTCGAACGAACTCGCACACCACAATGCGATCTCAAAACTGTCCACTCGAGCTGATGAATCCGCCAAGCGACTTCGCGTCAACCTGGGTGTCATCTTCACATATTCCGTCACAATGAATTTCTTCATCCTACTATAGTAGGGCATTTCACAACAATAAGAGCTAAGAAACTCGCACACTAACCCATGTGTGGTCAAGTCCTAACTAAGGACAAAATTTTAGCTCAACATATCTCAAGTGTCACGTCCATACGTATTTACTAATCTTCAACCAAAAATCTTCTTCCTCATGAATGGATTTTCCTCTAAGAGATACATTGATCTTTTTTACCAAAATTCAACCACCACTCATGCAACCAGACAACCACATGACGTATAGTCCAAGGGTTTACTACAGGAAACATATTTTTGTTGCTCTGTGCCCTAATCCCCTACGTGATCACAAGCAAACTTAACTGCCTTTAACTAAACCCTTAGAAAAATCAAGAATACCTCACTCCTAAATTTTATACACAATCCATATTTCGCGTGGACATGTCGGCCTCCCAGACTAGGGTTGAACTTCTCAGACGTGGAAAGCTTTAGAGTGAGTGGACCAAAAATCAATGCCAATAATAATGGTTTAAAATCACAACTTCAAATTCCATTTTTATTTTCCAAAAACAATCTAGGTCTTACGCCCAAAACAAATAATTTCCCGGCCCACGACCAAACATAAATCCAATCCCGACATGCAGCCAATAAAAACAAATCGTGGCCTATAACCAAATACATATCAACTCGTGGCATTCTGCCGTATAAAACAAATTATGGCCTGCAGCCGTATAAAATCAAATCATGGCCTGCAGCCGTATAAAACAAATCATGGCCTGCAACTGTATAAAACAAATCATGCCCTGGAGCCATAAATCAAATCGGGAAAAAATTTTTGCAAATGATCGATCACACATAACAGGTCAGAGCTTAAAGCTCTAGCGTACCTCTCAGTGAGGACGCAATCTCGCGCTAAAACTACCATCACCCCCAACGGAAGAGGAGCGCAACGAGTGACGCGCTTCCACTCCGCCGAACGAGGAGCGCTGCTTGCTAGCTAATAACAAACAATACATCTAACGACCCTTCATGACAGTGAACCCCATAGGCTAGGGTTGGAGCTAAGAGCTCTGGCGTCTCATCCACTGTTTAGTGAGAACGTAAATCCCGAATACCATCCTCTTTTTGTAAGAACACCCATATCTCGCGCCTCTACTCCGCCGAACGAGGAGCGTCGGGTGGGCGCGCTTCTACTCCGCCAAACGAGAAGCGCCGCCCGCTAGCTATAATCATCTAACGACCCTTTATGGTTCAATTTAAAATAAATTCCCGATATTTTCATAAATCCAGGCCCAAAGCCTATTTAAAATCTAGCAATTGCCAAAAATACTTTAAATCCCGACAATACGCCACACAATCCAATCCCAGGAAAACATCGGGTCTGATTCTCATCTGTATGATGAGACTCTCCTGTCAAAAACTATTCAAAATCCAAGTGAAAACAAGCGAGCTGAAATCCATAAATCAAATAGAAATAAACGAATAAAAACCCTCCACTGGGGTGCTCGCAAAACCAAAGGAATCGAAAATATACAGAAACCTGAAAAAATCATTCATTCTGGGAATATTTTAAAACCATTTAATTAATAAACCATGGCATGTCTTTCTTTAAAACAAATCAAAGGTCCACTCATCATACTAACCACGCATCTCCTGCTCCAGGTACGGTACTCAAAACGTCCTCATACTTGGTGACGTCTCTCTTGTCTGAAAGCGGTCCCCTGACCGTCGTAAAATATTCCTCCTCGATCTTTATGGACCCACCACGCGTCTACTACGCCACTATGATATTTTACGTAATTTGGTTCTCTTAACCACATCCAGCAACCTCAATCACCGGATCATCCTCGAATATAATTACGCAACACCAATGTGTTGATATAATTGGTCATACCCACTCTTTTAACCCATCAATCAAATGTAGGACGCGAAACGACTATCGAATAGTCTAACAGTCCAATTTTTCCTAGTTTGACCAGGAAAAGTCACTGATTGACTTCAGGGTTGACCAAGTCTCTCCTGGGTTGACCAGGAAACTGACCAACACTTTCCAACTAATCGACAAAGTTCAAACCCTCAAAAGCTCGAAATTTGTCGATTTATAAATTCGAATAATATTAAGCGCACTTTTAAGCCTATTTACGCCATATACTGAAATTCGAATTTACTTTTCCAAATCTGGCTCGTTACTAAACTTACAAACCTCTCGACTTTTCGATCCACGAAAAGTCTATATCGACATCTTAAAGCAATTGATGTCGCAAACTTTACTACTACACTTAACTTCACTATTTTCAACCTCGAGTGGTCATCCTTGTCACCACACATACTAACAAATATAACGACTTGTTCCAGTTGGAAAGTCGATAACACATTTATACATTTCCAAGGACTTTAACTACCCAAACCTTTGGTCCGAGCTTTGAACCTAAGCTCTGATACCAGTTGTCACACCCCGACCTAAGTTTACCTTTCTAAAACTGGGTTAGGACGTGCGAGACCCATCCCAATAGAGATTTATTCGAAATCCCCCTTGAGAAAGGATAACCCTATTTCCAAACCAAAATCAAGTAGTCCAAACGATACCGGAATAGACCTCACAGCTAGAGGTTATCCTGATTTCTGCATTTGGATCTCAAACCAAACATTTAGAGGACCTAGGGTTCTAATAATATTTGTGACTGCACCCGAATCTCGGTCAGGCTGCCTACGTACCATGTCCTCAGGGATCAAGCCACACGTAGCTCTTATTTTAAATAACGCCATAACCGGCAAATCTCGTTTTCTGTTTATCAATAGAAAACCTATCATGGATGGCGTACGACTAAGGCCATTCCGGAGTTTAACATCTCCATTGAGGTATTCCCCGCCCAATTATCTATAGGGATTATCCCGAGCATTCCACCACAATTATAAACAACATTCATACATAAAAATATAACATAAAAGAATCCACGTAAATAACAAATCCTCTAGGGGTAATATTGTCAACTAAAAGGTACTCTTGTAATTATCTTAAACTATCAAGGGTAGTATAGTCAATTCACCCTCAATGGTAGCTTGGTAAATATACAAATCTGCCAAGGGTATTTCTAGGATTTCAGCCTCAATGGCATCCCTGTAATCAAATAGAACAGTCAGAGATATTCATAGAATTTCCAACTCAGTGGCAGCCTTGTAAATAGACAAAGTCGTCAAAGATATTTCTGAGATTGCACCCTTAGTGAAAGATTACTCACCTGGAAATTCCGTTGCGTCAACTATCGCCACAGAGTAAATCCTCAAACTTGGTCGATCAATAAACACCTATAATTATGTAATCGACCTTAGTTACCACACGAAGGTAATAATGACTCGATTCGACTGAACGTCACATTAAACGATAACCGAAACCGACAAATTATATATCCACGCACTCGTAACGACGAGTACATGATTCTGGGACAACTCACTGCCCCTGAGGATGTCAGACGCGCAGTCACGAGCCACCACCCTCAAACCGGTCAACTTCACTCTAAAACCACCTACATGCAACCATAACAACCCTAGAAGGTCTATAGGAGCAACCAGAACTCCTAGAACTACCGGACGCGCCTACATGCGTAGCCACAGCCAGTGGCGAGTGGGCGTCACACGCCTCCACCAAAAACACCGAATTTCAACAAACTCAAAACATGAAAATTGTAGATCACAACAAGGGGAGCAACTTTAAAACCTGAGATTTTCATCAACTCGGCCAAGAACCGTCGCGAACACTGTCGCAAAGCTTCTCCTCCGATCCAGCAGCTATACACCTCGAATTGAACTTCAAGACCACCATGGATCGACCCAGAACGCCTAGAGCAACTTTTCTGGGTTGGTTTTAGGTCTCGCCGCCGCCCTACGCCGGAGAACAAGTCGGGTTAAAAACCGGGTTTCGACGTCGTATTGTTCAGACCCAAGCTGCATCGTTCTAGGCTTAGCTGGACCACCCCACCAACACAGAGAGGCTCGCACGGAGGAGAGGAAGAGATCTCGACCGGCCTCGATGTTTCCGGTGGCCGGAGCTCGCCATAAAAGTCGGGTCGGTAGATTCAAATTTTCGGATAGTGAAGGAACGCGCGCGCACGTGGAAGGGGAGAAGAAAATGGAATATTTCTATTTTTGGAAATCCACCCTTTCTATTTATATACTTTCTAAAAAGAGAAACCAACTTCTGTTGACCATAACTTCCTCACACGATATCTGATTCACACATGTCGCGTGTCTACGGACTCGTATCTTCGAGCACTCCAACTCTCGTGAAGGAAGTTTTTCGAGAAACTCGACGTAGTAAAAAGTCAACCTTTGACCCCTTCAAATAAGTCGTTTCCACGCGTCCCTTAACTCCGAACACTTCGGCACTTTTTCTGAAGGTACGAATACGTATCAATACCACTAAAATTTTCAAACTTTACACTCATTAAAAACTTCAGGGAAACTAACAGCGCAGTTACAACCCTTCGTAACCCGCCTAATCCCGGTAAAAATGTAAAATTTCAGGACGGGGTGTTACAGTGGGAGGGAGGATGAGGTGAGATCTGGCTTGAGGTAAACTGTTTACTCAAAAATGGAACACAGATGATGGGAGGGGATGGGTTGTTTGTGTGGTGGGCAGAACCAAAGTACTTAAACAGGAAGTAGAGAAAGTTTAATGGGATAATAGAGACCGTAGGATCTAACCATTTAGGTGTCAATTAACGGTTTAAAAGTCGATATGTGCCTTATAGTTCTATTGGATGTAAAGAACTTTAGCCGACAAAAGAATAATATTACCGGCTAAAATATACAATTTTCGTTGCCTAAACCCATCCAGACCCGGTCGGATCGATTCCGCAACCATCACCCTCACGGATCCTCTGTCTGCGCCGGCGCCACCATAGGCAGAAACTAGGGATCAAACCCTAGCCTCTCAGCCCCAACCCATTGGCAAAGCTTGCTCCACTTATCAAAACCCGTCCGGCTGCACTCGACGCACGTTGGCGAGGACAAAGGTCAGCGTCATCTTCGCCACGCAGCCGGACGATCATAGATCGGCCAATCGAGTTTTAGGGTTTTTTGAGAAGCGCATGAGGCGCTACTGTAACAAGAGAAACTAGGGCTGGCTCTGGTCCACTTCGGTTCGGTTTATACCCCAAACCGTGAACCAAACCAATGTTATACTTCGGTTCGGTTCGGTTCGGTTTTTTACTATTCAAGAGGCCAAACTGCAAACCAAACCACACCTACGGTTCGGTGCGGTTCGGTTTTTTTTTTCGGTTTTTTTTTTCAAATTCATAATTTTTCATCTTATTATCATTATAGTGAAAAATGGTTATAGTTCACAAAGTTGCACATTTATTTACAACCTAATAAACAAATTATACAACATTAGTATGCATATTGTGATTCCGATGACTAAAAGTAAAAAATTAAAATTCGACCGTCAGATATGATCATTATGATGAAAGATGTTTTTGGAAAAAAATTCAACTGGATCCGACAAAGTTAAGGGCTCGATCGAAACGATCAACCTTGATCCATCGTCACTTATCACACGAAAACACTCATATATACCTCTATATTACGTATTTTTGTCAAACCTTATATACGAAAAACACTCACGTAGATGAGACGCAACCGCCCATATAAAAATTTTGGGACATTTACCTTCCAACGATAGGGCTCTCCCTAGGGAATAATAAAGGTAAATAGGGTTGACCGCTACAATCGGCACAGAGACGTTACCCGAATTACGTGATTTTTTAACCAGAGCTGTATTTCATCATTCCGAACACATCTTATTTCACGAGTTTTTTGATAATTTTGCTTCTATGTAGAGTTGGTTCATAAAGTTGTGCATTTGCTTAAAACCTAATAAACAAGTTATACAACATTAGTATGCATATTATGATTCCGATGACTAAAAGTAAAAAATTAAAATTCGACCGTCAGATATGATCATTATGAAGAAATATGTATGTGGAAAAAAATTCAACTGGATCCGACAAAGTTAAGGGTTCGATCGAAACGGTCAACCCTGATCCATCGTCACTTATCACACGGAAACACTCATATCTACCTCTATATTACGTATTTTTGTCAAACCTTCTACATGAAAAACACTCATGTAGATGAGACGCAACCGCCCATATAAAAATTTTGGGACATTTACCTTCCAACGATAGGGCTCCCCCTAGGGAATAATAAAGGTAAATAGGGTTGACCGCTACAATCGGCACCGAGACGTTACCCGAATTACGTGATTTTTTAACTAGAGCTGTATTTCATCATTCCGAACACATCTTATTTCACGAGTTTTTTGATAATTTTGCTTCTATGTAGAGTTGGTTCATAAAGTTGTGCATTTGCTTAAAACCTAATAAACAAGTTATACAACATTAGTATGCATATTGTGATTCCGATGACTAAAAGTCAAAAATTAAAATTCGACCGTCAGATATGATCATTATGACGAAAGATGTATGTGGAAAAAAATTCAACTGGATCCGACAAAGTTAAGGGCTCGATCGAAACGGTCAACCCTGATCCATCGTCACTTATTACACGGAAACACTCATATCTATCTCTATATTACGTATTTTTGTCAAACCTTCTACATGAAAAACACTCACGTAGATGAGACGCAACCGCCCATATAAAAATTTTGGGACATTTACCTTCCAACGATAAGGCTCCCCCTAGGGAATAATAAAGGTAAATAGGGTTGACCGCTACAATCGGCACAGAGACGTTACCCGAATTACATGATTTTTTAACCAGAGCTGTATTTCATCAATCCGAACACATCTTATTTCATGAGTTTTTTGATAATTTTGCTTCTATGTAGAGTTGGTTCATAAAGTTGTGCATTTGCTTAAAACCTAATAAACAAGTTATACAACATTAGTATACATATTGTGATTCCGATGACTAAAAGTTAAAAATTAAAATTCGACTGTCAGATATGTTCATTATGACGAAAGATGTATGTGAAAAAAAATTCAATTGGATCCGACAAAGTTAAGGGCTCGATCGAAACGGTCAACCCTGATCCATCGTCACTTATCACACGGAAACACTCATATCTACCTCTATATTACGTATTTTTGTCAAACCTTGTACACGAAAAACACTCACGTAGATGAGACGCAACCGTCCATATAAAAATTTTGGGACATTTACCTTCCGACGATAGGGCTCCCCCTAGAGAATAATAAAGGTAAATAGGGTTGACCGCTACAATCGGCACCGAGACGTTACCCGAATTACGTGATTTTTTAACCAGAGCTGTATTTCATCATTCCGAACACATCTTATTTCATGAGTTTTTTGATAATTTTGCTTCTATGTAGAGTTGGTTCATAAAGTTGTGCATTTGCTTAAAACCTAATAAACAAGTTATACAACATTAGTATGCATATTGTGATTCCGATGACTAAAAGTCAAAAATTAAAATTCGTCCGTCAGATATGATCATTATGACGAAAGATGTATGTGGAAAAAAATTCAACTGGATCCGACAAAGTTAAGGGCTCGATCGAAACGGTCAACCCTGATCCATCGTCACTTATCACACGGAAACACTCATATCTACCTCTATATTACGTATTTTTGTCAAACCTTCTACATGAAAAACACTCACGTAGATGAGACGCAACCGCCCATATAAAAATTTTGGGACATTTACCTTCCAACGATAGGGCTCCCCCTAGGGAATAATAAAGGTAAATAGGGTTGACCGCTACAATCGGCACCGAGACGTTACCCGAATTACGTGATTTTTTAACCAGAGCTGTATTTCATCATTCCGAACACATCTTATTTCATGAGTTTTTTGATAATTTTGCTTCTATGTAGAGTTGGTTCATAAAGTTGTGCATTTGCTTAAAACCTAATAAACAAGTTATACAACATTAGTATGCATATTGTGATTCCGATGACTAAAAGTCAAAAATTAAAATTCGACCGTCAGATATGATAATTATGACGAAAGATGTATGTGGAAAAAAATTCAACTGGATCAGACAAACTTAAGGACTCGATCGAAACGGTCAACCCTGATCCATCGTCAGTTATCACACGAAAACACTCATATCTACCTCTATATTACGTATTTTTGTCAAACCTTCTACACGAAAAACACTCACGTAGATGAAACGCAACCGCCCATATAAAATTTTTGGGACATTTACTTTCCGACGATAGGGCTCCTCAAATGAAATAATAATTGTAAATAGGGTTGACCGCTACTATCGGCACCGAGACATTGCCCGAATTACATGATTTTTAAACCATAGCTGTATTTCACCATTCCTAACACATCTTATATTATGAGATTTTTGATAATTTTTCTTCCATAATTAAAGTCTTTTTCCTTCCTACATAATTAAAGTCATTTTAATTCATAAGTTTATTTATTTATTTTATTTTTCCGGTTTTTCGGTCCGGTCCGGTTTCTACGGACCCCAAACCACAAACCGGACCATACATACCCGGTTCGGTCCGGTTTTTGTTTTTCAGTTCGGTTTTTTTCGGTTTTCGGTTCGGTTTCGGTTCGGTTTTTTTCGGTTTTCGGTTTCGTATGGCCACCCCTAAGAGAAACATACAATGCTGATTCTCTATATTTTGTTATACTATTAACGTATTAAATGTGTGTTCTTGAGACAACATTATCTGTACTTTTGTCTAAATAGCTGAAGCTGTAATGTCACTTCAAATTACCCCTTATTCCCATATTTTCTCAACAAATTAGGGTACCACTAGCACCAGGAGGAAAACTGAATCCGCCAAGAAAGTGGGCTTAAAATCAGGCCTATTGTATGAATGAAAGCCCCAAGGGCCCAACCAGTCCACACTAACCCAGTCGGAGAGAGAAGACATGAAGCTGTCTAGTTTCGTTGTTCATGATTTCCTGAAACCTCGTCACCCGCCCAGTTAGGTTTCCTTTGACACTGTCGCTGGGAATCGCAATGCTGCGATTTGATATCTGAAACCACAAAACAGAACCAAAGATGGCGTTTTGGTGCAGCAGACTCAGCCAATCTAAGCTCAGGCAATTAGCCCATCTCTCCAAGAGCCTTCCTTATGCTTCTTCTTCTTCTTCTTTGCTGAACTCAACTGCTTCCAAACCATGCGTTTCAGACAACCCATTGATCTCTCGCCTTGGTTTTGGCAGTAAAGTTAGGTTCTTTGCTGCTCCCGTTCAGGTAAAAACCACTTGCCTATCAAATAGTGTGATTCTGTAAAGATACTTATTTTTTATTTTTTCCTGGTGTTGAATTGTTGCTCAATGTTATATATTGGTGATTGGTTTGGAATATGGGGAAGACAGAGATGTTAAATTTGAGTAATTAAGCAGAAAGTTTGAAGATTTTGTGAAACTTTCATTTGGGTTTTTGCAAGTTTGAATTGGGTCTGTGGTGGATTTGGTGATGCTGATTGGTGTGCAGTTTTACTTAGAGTGTTGAATTTCAGGCAAATGCAAATGCAAAGAAGACAGAGCAGGGCACGAATGGTCCGAGGTTGAATGAGCATATTAAAGTCGATGTTATTAGGCTTGTTGTGGGCGAAGGTATTATCTTTTCTTTGTGGGAGAAGGAAAAGGGGTGTAATCAGATAGAGGAAAACTAAGAAGCACAAACTTCACATTAGAATTTAATCACACTCCAATTAGTCACAACCAGTCAATGTGATTTGGTGGTTTTATGCTGCATACTCATAGGGAGTGAATGAGAGATCTAAGTCACTGTAAAAAAGATATATGCTATGGTAGATTGAACTTGGGGACTAAGGCTATAGGATCAAAGTAGAAAAGAGAAATAATATAAAACAAAATGCTTCATTTTCTTTTTGTAAAACCGGTGGTTTTAAGAGAATGATGAGCTGTATTGGGTGTTACACTTGGGGAGTGTAGTGAACCTCTATTAGATGTCATTCTAATTTATTATATATGCAGAACATTTTGTTATCTCAAGGAGTGAAGCTCTTCAACGGGCAAGGAATCTTGAGCTTGATTTAGTTGAGGTAATTTTTGTTTTAATCATGTGACCATGCCATTTTGCCTTAAAACAATGATCGATGTTTTCCTTCATGTCTGCTATGATACTCTTAATATTAGTATTAATCTTTTAGTTGCGATGATGTTTGAATGATTGACTACTTAAGTCTCATTAGCTAATATTCTTTTGTGGATTGAAAAATTTATTCAATTTTGTTTTATATTTTTCAGGTTCAACACTCTGGTAATCCTCCTGTATGTAAAATCATGGATTACCATAAGGAGAGGTATAAACAAGTAATAAGGGAGAAAGAGCGGATTAAAATCAAGGTAGCTTATACCCTGTGTTTGTTCTTTTGATTTGGTGCTGTCAGATGTGAAAAGAAACATATTATAATCAATTCCAAGTAGAATGAAATCAATGAATCCCTTCGGCTTGCCCTCAATTTCTATTTATTGTGTTGAATACACATGATCCCAATAATGATGCAACTCCCTTCCTCCACCTCTCCCTCTCAAAATGTAAATCTTTTCATAGTTGTCAAAAACCAAAAATATCAAAATGAAATTTTTATTCATTTTGTCACTATGCACAAGACTCAATAATAAACTGACTCGCAAATATGGCCTAGTTTGACCAATAGATTGATGCATCAGCCTAAATTATTGTGTTTATATTAGAAATCTAACAAAGTTTGGGAATCAATTTAAATAATTTTATCAGGTAACAACGTGAAGGGTATGCTTATTTTTACTTTCACTTACTTTTAGCTTAAGCTCCTGTGTTTCTCACAGATATACTATTGGCATGGTAATGCTGTTCTAATCAATTTTCTAATATATGCAGTCTAAGGAAGTTAAGACTTTGCGTAGTGACACTAAAGAAGTCAAGTTTTCTCCAAAGACTGTAAGTTCTTCGATGCTCTGTTCTTGATTTCACTCCACCCTTGATTGATACACAGCCTTATATTTTAGAATAATGGGGGGGGGAAGGCTTGGTCCTATTATCAAGCAAGGAGGGTTACTCTCCATACGTTATCTCCTTATTTGGATTTCCTCATAATTTGCGCATGTCAAATGTGATTGGCTTGTAAATAGTGTTGAGATATATATCCCACATCGGGAATATGAGACCTTGCATGTGGGTTTATAAGGGTTTGAGCTAGTCTCTCTATTGTCAATTGGTTTTGGAGTTGAACTTCAAACTACTTTATCATGGTATCAGAGCGGGTTGCCCACGTACATGTGTGAAGCCCAAAGGCCACACGAACTCCACGACCACCCAAGTTGTTGTCCACGTGTTAGGCTTAAAGATTCGCCACACGTGCAGGGGTTGAGATATATATCCCACATCGGGAATATGAGACCTTGCATGTGGGTTTATAAGGGTTTGAGCTAGTCTCTCTATTGCCAATTGGTTTTAGAGTTGAACCCAGACTACTTTATCAAATAGTGCTATTTCTTTTGAACTGAAGCATTGTTGAACAGAAAACAAATTGTCAAGCAGAGAATTTTTAGAAACAGATGCTAAAATGTTGAACACGAAAATTGTCAAGAAATCAAAATTTAGTGACAGGTTAAATTATTATTTTTTCTTTCTTCAGTCACTTTGAAGATTACTATCTTGCAATGGCATGCTTTATGGATGAGGTACATTAGCATTCTTTTATTGTGGATTTTCTAGAAACTTTTGTTTTGCAATTAGTGTTTCCCTTATTATCTCTCCCTTAACCATCCTCTTGCGTAATATTTTAAAAGGTTATTCAAGAAAATACATTTCAATCAATATGTTGCTAGTTGTACTGTAACTCAAACTCGATTCTTTTATTTTTTTTATTTTTTGAACAGTTTTTAAATAGCACTTGTGTGGTTTCATTAAGACTTAAGAGATGATAGGGAAAGTGCGCACCCAATTAAACCCGTTTTGTTGTATCTTGTAGGTAAATGTAAATAAAGATCTAAGTAATCACTATCTAGTGGTTTCATGATTTGAAATAGATTGGGGCAGTCCGATGTTACAACGTATGTACTAATTTCAGGAGGCAAAGGATCTCAAGATGAAAGCAGACATGGTGAAGAGATTTATGGACAAGGGTTACCGGGTGAAGGTACAATTTCTATCTTGTTAAAGAGTTATATTAATCAAGGGAATCATGAGCATTACTATAGTTTTAAGTTCTTGTTCGCATGAAAGTGCAAGTGTTTTGATCGACATATTTACCTGGCTTCCTCTCTCTCTCTCTCTCTCTCTCTCTGTCAGTGTGCAATGCTGCTCCTTTTTGTTCTTTTATCTCATGTTCCTCGACTTTAAAGCACGTTTTCTCTTTGAAAATAATGCAACTAGCCACCAATTTATAGTTGCTCCATCAGCACCCTCAAAATTATCAAGATTATTCTCCTATTATGGTATTCTCAGTTTCCTGAATCCCTTATACACGTCAAGTTATAAACCATGACTATCTGTAATCTTTAGAACTTGAAGTGATAACTATTTTTGCCTGTCCTCTATGGAGTTTATGGTACTATCTGTCACTGCTGTTTAATGTTATGTAGGATTAGACTATTCATGTTATAGACTTATAGCCAAATTGTGTACTGATGATAGAGAATGACTGCATTTCCTGTTGATTGTATACTTGAGGTGTAGGTGGGGTTTAGTTCATGTTATAGCCAAATTGTGTTGAAGATAGAGAATGAGTGCATTTCTTGTTGATTGTATTCTTGAGGTGTAGGACGGGGTTTTGTTCATGTTATAACCATATTGTTTTGATGATAGAGAATGACTGCATTTTCTGTTGATTGTATACTTGAGGTGTATAATGGGGATTTGTTAATCATCATCATAAAAGAAGCCTCTAAGGGCCTTATATAAAAAATTTGGCCAAGGTCAAAAACCAAATTGGAAATTAAGAATTGTCAACTGACCTTTATGTTTTGAAGTTTGGTAAATTGGTTTTGATATTTAATTACACTGGGTCAATGGACTAGGTGTACTTATAGGTGGACCTGGCTTTTGCCCGCTATGTTAGAGTTTTCACATTACCCTCTTTTAGCCAATTGTAAGAGTCACAATTCACAAAAACTTTTAACTTCCTGACAGTTGAGTTTAGTAGCGCTTTTAGGTTCAGAGGTTCAGGTTGGAGTACTTCAGTAATTAGAATTGCCATGTTAGATATCCAAAAGCTAACCTAAGCCATAATATATATTCAATCAATTGCTACAATCATGGTGACTGTTACATGGTTGCCAAAATACTAGTAAATATCTTCCAGTAACAAGAATTTATGAGGCCTTGATGTAGCTGAAAAGTAGTAAACGATATATATAGCAGCTGACGGTTGAAGACTCGCTCAACTTGTTCCGTCTTTTGTGTCCTTGTTTGAATAATTTATGAATTTCACCGTGTACTATCTTATTGATATGATCAGTATATATACAAGTGAGAGAGCTCCAATTTAGGAGTTTAGATCCAATTTCACCGTGTACTATCTTATTGATATGATCAGTATATATACTCTAAGCACAGCATTAATATAGAAGATCTTACTGATCTTCTATACTTAATAACTTAATATTCTGCTATACATAAAAGCCTAGTAATCTGTTATGCTAACATTTAGTGAGAGAATCATGGAGGAGATTTAATACTCCCCCTCAAATCTGATGATCCTGGAGAGACAAGATTTGAATGAAGAAGCTGGAAGTGTTGAGTGAAGAGGCCCTTCTTGAAGATATCAGCAACCTGGTCTGGGGATGGAACAAACTGAACTCGATGACTTCTGGGCAGAAGATACTGACGAATGAAATGATGGTAATCGAGCTCAATATGTTTGGTACGAGCATGAAAAGCTATGTATATGGCACTGAGATTGTCACAAAGCAAGGTAATGAGCAGTGGTGGGGGAAATAGTAGTTCAGTGAGGAGATGGGAAATCCAAATGGTGTCAGCACGAGCATGGGAAAGAGCTCTATACTCTGCTTCTGCAGAAGAGTGAGAAACAGATTGCTGCTTCTTAGCACACCAAGTAATGAGGTTGGGACCCAAGAACACACACTTGATCTCTCACATTTTAACCAGTCTAGAAGGGTCTATTTCTGTTGACCAATCTGGAATATTGAAATATTCTTATCCGAAAGACCCTTAAGGAAATTCAAAAGCTACATCATGAGCTATCCAAGAACATAGTACTGTTATTGGCTCATTATTTGACGAGTGATTTTCAGATTTGTACTTATTTCATTAAAAAAGCATTCCCATACTTATCTATTTATTATTATCTAGTTGCTTCCTTTAATACATGCATGCTGCATGCTTCCTCTTGTTTTCATGGGAGAATTGAGTTGTTTTCTCACTTGCAGTTGTATAAATCTGTACACAGAATCCTGCAAGGGCTTCATTTGTAATTACAATCAATTGGCTAATCGTGTTCTATGATTTTGTACCAGTGTACAGCCTCTGATTCTGAGGGTAGGGACTTGAGAGCAGTTTTCTCTGGTCTCATTGCGCTGGTATGGCCTGATTTTTTGTCACTGTTTTGAATGTCAGTGTCATTAATTTGATTTTTTCTTTTCTCCAACTAAGATGTACTTTCCGTTTGCAGGTAGAAGATACAGCTTATATTGAATGTGATCCTACGGTAGGAAAAGGAAAAGAGTCGTATATAATGATCAGGCATGTGAAGTTTGGCCCACCAAAGTCTAGTGCGAAAAAAAAGGCTGAAGACAAAAAAAGCTCTGAGAAGGGCAGTGGTAATGGTACTGGGGTTACTACAACAGCAAACACAAATACACTCCCTCCACAAGTATCTTCCAGTGTGGCTGACACTCCTTATCAAAGTAGAGAGATCCCAATTCCACATTTCTCACCATCGATGAGGGAGCAGCATATTCCATATCAAAGAAGAGAAGTGCCAATAGACGTGCACTCACCAGGGAGAGAAACCCACAGAGCTCCTCCATCGGAATTCAGAAACTCTGCTCCTCTTCCTAACGGTGTTCCCAAGCAAGAACCATCTAGTCCTATTCCTCGTTCTCGTCCTCCCGGGCTTGGCTATGGGATATTTAGCAACCCCACAGGTAATGGTTCTGTGAGTCAAGGAGTGTCGGAAAGGTTTCCAGCAAATCCAAACTCACCGAGTTCAAGACATTATAGCATCCAAAGACCAGGAACAGACATTGGTAATGATGGAAGGGCAAGATGGGAAATCTTTGGTAGAGACTAGTGAGAGCTCTACTGACCCTAACCAGCCAAACTAAAGATGCAGACATATTATATTGCATGTTTAGATATTGTTTTAGATGTATCTTGCTGTATGTGCCAATAATTATTTGTAATGTGTTCACCCTGAGAGTGTGCCCCTTCTGAAAATTTTGCATCTTGATGCCTTTGGTTTGCGGGTCTAATGAGATTTTGATCTGTGTTTGTATACTAGTTTTGACTTAATTCAGTAGGCAGTTTACATAGATTTTGACTGGAAGCTTGTATGTTAGGTTTACATTATGAAGTAATACTTTGGCATTCTATTGGTTTGCTATTATAGTAAACAACTAAACATCAAGATCTCGCATTCTCATGTATTGGACCGAAACTGCTTCTTCAGAACTTCATGCGTATCTCTGATCCCGTAGAGATGCTATTACGATCATATTCATAAGCTGCATGTTCAGTTATTCAAAAATTACTAAACTGACAAAATAGTGGAGTTCAACAACATTTATTATGAGAGAATATCTCATCGTAGTCAATTTCATTGCGTGTTAGTGATAGACCTTGTGCCATAAGGTGAGTTTCACTATGCTATCTAACAAAGACATTAGATAAGGTTTACACTTGTTGTGTCGACATCACCTGCCTAAGGACCTATTGTTTTGTTAATTCTGGATCACATATTTCCATTCAGTCAATTTATTACGTCGATTTAGCCACTAAGTGCAGTTCAATAATAATATCATCATTCCATATCCTCATGTACACTAGTGTAAGTACTTATAGAGATCTCTGTATGTACGTCCTTAGATTTGACATTGGGGCGTTCCCCAATGATAACTATAATTCAGACTTCATCATGACGACGAATTTGAGTATCACTAATCAATTGATCAGGTCGTGTCAATGCTCATTTTCTCCATAGTGTGAGTAATCATCAAACTTAAGGGCATCCGATCACTAATCAATTGATCAGGTCATGTCAAAGCTCATTTTTTAGGGATCCACACGGTATGTGACACCATGTTGCCACATTATGGTGTCATCATATCACCATCAATAGTGATGGCATCAAGACCAACTCATTCTAGTCGTGTCTTGTCTTCTTGGTATGACATAAATCCTTGCAGACATATTTGTAACATGTGATCTCGTCACTTTAACACTTTAAGTATTTGAAATCAAAATAAGACTTAGTGGTGACAAACCATGACATTCATGTCGTTCCACTTCATGAACACTTGTGTTCATATCTCCTCCTAACGTCTGGAATACAATCTCAGTTACAATCTGCAATATAACTGTTAAAGAGATCATCTGACAATGTTTGTACATAAGCGGATTGTAGGTGGAGGTCATCAAAGTGACTCAAATCCAATCTAAAAACTTATCCATCTCACACGACTCATCATTAAGCATTGTGACAGTGCAATTTGACACATTGATGAGCTCAAGGATTGAATATCCATTTCAATCATGCCGAGCTTAAAGATTGCAATTCTGAGTCAATCCTCACACAGTCACAAGTTATCGTTCAATATATTTACAGATGATGGGTCAGAGACGAATAGTAAGCTGCATGCAAATTGCATAGTCTCATGACGCAATAATAAGATTGGTGTGCATCACTAATGTTCAAGCGACAAACTAAAATTGCTTAATAGTAGGCTCGGTCAGACCATATGGCGTATGGTCATGAGGTATAAGACTCTTAAATCCTATCTCGTTAAAACTTATTCAAACAATAGGTAGTGAGCCAGTAGAAGTATAAACAACATAAGTAGACTATGATATGGTGTAGCACGTGACCAGTGTGTTGACACTTTAATCAATCACCACAACACATAAAAGGTGTCCACAATTTGGTTGTATCGATATACATAATCCATCTTGGATTTACCGTAAGAATGAAATGTTCTCTTTTGTGTCATAGCGTAGGAGGGTTTCACTCCTTATTTACCTAAAGAATAGACTTGCAAAACGAGCAATGATCATTGTAGGGGGAAATGATGGGATGTCCATGAGAATTTTGTAGAATTCAGATCATCATGCCTCTTCTATGGTGACTAAATCTGCCAAACCAAAGCCTATATTAGTCGGTGTTCGAATCATAGTGACATATAATCTACTAGAGTGACTCATGATTCTTTTCATGGTGCGCTCTTATTCGCACTCATGAGAAGTGTACACAAATTAAACCTTCTACCATTCTCACAATGAGTTTCATATGTTAACCATTGATGTGTCTTGAAACAAAAGAAGGTTTGATTGTCTCTCCAGTCCATACATAGGGGGCACATTGATATGGATCATGGTGCCATGAGGCATTAAGAGTCAATTTCAACCACGTCCATGAATGAACGGCGATGATCTAAAAATCATAGTCACATAAAATTTACAAGACATTAAATTGCTGGTCCCTTAGAATCTTGTGGGTCATTCCACTATCTGCGAAACACTCAATATCTCTATGAGAGATATCCACTGAAAAAGAGTAGAAAATGAGTAAATAGTTCCATTTGAACCATTCAGGAGGACGCAAAACAAGGTGCAATCCTGAGTTCAAGACATAATTTTCGTGCAGTATGACATTTGCTCACTAAAATAGTCATAACCTCTTAGTTAAGATGGATATGAAAAAACAGTGAAATATTCTGGAAACTAGACTCAATTGTCTTTCCATTGATATATGGTACGTATTCTAGTTCATCTAGAGTTGATCACAAAGATCAAACAAAGTTGCTTCTCAAAAATGGACAGATTTGTTGTTTTGACAGATTTAACATGATTGAAGCTATGAAACTTTGAGATGGCGTGTAGGCCTATGCCTGAGCTAAAATACAACGTGCTTACTCATCAATGATGTGGTGGATTAAGTCTTCAACGTCTAATGAAAGACGGCAAATTGTTATATAGCGTAGGAGGAACCAAAATCGAAAAGTTTTTGGTAATTTTAAGACAAATCTAGACATCATGCAAATCTTGTATGAACCTAGAACGAACGAAGATAGAATGTCCGCTAGTATAGAAGACTTTCAACCAAAACACGAGAGACACACCTTTATGAGGGTGCACAAGGCCTTGCGTCACCTTCCCTAGGGAGGGACCAAACTCGATGTAATCATGTCATTTTTTCTAAGGGTGATACTTATATCAAACTATATCAAATAATGGAAAAATCCTTCAACATTGTGCCAACGATTTCATTGAGGTCTCAAATTGTAAACACTTGAGACATCGTTCAGTGTACATATAACTTGGAAAGAAAATCAGTCTTCTCAATGACATAAAAGTCAGAGTCATCTAGAGTAGGGTGCGAAACTATAAAGTTTGCAATCATTTGATTTTCTGTATACTATTTATTCATTCTTTGTATACATCATAATTTAATCATGAGCTCGACAATCATGAACTAGTGATTCAGAGATCTATAACGGTTGCATTGTTTAGAGCTAGCGTGAGTTATTTTGACAAATTTGTGTCTAGGTCGGGAGAGCCGCCCCAATGGATGGCCATGTCTCACCCTCTTTTCTAGACATCAGCGCGACCTCTGTTGCCGGTTGCCATGACCCACATTGTCTTACCCATAATAGGGGTTAGTCACATGGACGTAGGCTAATATGTCAATCTCATTAGCGTAAATGCAGTTCATGTTTGCAATAGATTGATTTGACTTAAGTCTTGTTGGGAATAAACCAACTTGGAGGGCTTAGAAAAGCCGATGAGGATCAAATCCGCTAAAAATTATGGATCAAGATGCCACAAGGTATCATCGACAATATGTAGTCCACAAGTAGTCAGTCGACTTGACTAGTAACTTTTCTTTTACAGATCGATGTAGCGTCTTTCCCTTTTTCTTTTCCTTTCTGAGCTCGAGAGATGTATAATATTGGCATCTATGATTGTGGGCATTGAGTATGTCAAAAACTAATATGAGCAGAATATGTTTCTCTTGCATACAAAACTAAGATGTTATGAAACTCGAGAGAGGTTACAAACATTGTTTTTCCTTAAATGGTTTGTCATTCTCGAGGATCAAAATCAAGGGATCCGAGCTATAATATATGAAACGTTAAAGATCGTGACCTTGAAGGTACAAACAACGCTTTATGGTTTGATTTTTCAATTTCTTAATGACCAAAATTAAGGGGACCGAGCTACCATGTACGGGGAATTTATGATGTTTCTCAAGTACCAAAATTAAGGGGTCCGAGCTACTCTGTATGGGGACCCTGTGAATATGTGCGTGATTCAGGGGATTTGTACTTGCAAATAACACCAATCCAAGCATAGAACGCGGTAGGAGAAGGGGAAAAGATTTTATCTCCCTAAGTTATTTGAACTTTGAAATTGTAGAATTGTAATATAAAAACTTACTTGCTAGTCTGTTAAATAGACTGCATTTAATACAAGTAGCTATTTTTGCAAATTCCATGTTTAATTCAACGCGTGTACGGCAGAGTTGCTCACGTAATTCCATTTCAATTTGTCGCGCGGTAATAACATGAAAAATGAAACATGGTTAGTCATATTCACCATAGAGTAACAGTAAAACTAATTGAAGAATTACTACAATAAATATCCAATTTTACTACATAGTGAAATTTTTTTGGACAGAGGGCGAGGCTTGGTTTCCGTCGATGCAAGAGGTATCCGAATTAGATATGGTTTACAGCCGAGGCACTACGACGGGGGGCCGAAGACGTCACAAGGGAGCACTCGGGGTCGGGGATTCCGCTGAGGTTCGGTCCGGTCGTACAGGTTGTGCACTCCACACCGGACGAGGCTTGCTTGAAGTACGACCAAAATCGATGGGTGCCTACAAAAAAAAACGATGGGTGTTTTTTTTCTGTGTTTTTTTTTCAGAGCTACGTGCATGATAATATGATTAAGAAAAAAGGTGCAAAAAGATAAAGAGAATACTCATTATTATATTTATTGATAGAATAACTTTTATATAAGGTATTACAAAATACTAATACGATAATTTAAATGAATATAGTCTTATTTTAAGTGTATATTCTAACGACATTATGTCAAAACACACATGACAAAATATCCTAAAACACCCTTCTAAATCTGATGAAATATGTAGTTTTCTTTCTTCCACACACCAATTAGTAGGTCGTTGAGCAAGCTTGTGGGGGCTAGGCCCCTTCCGACCCCTTATCGATCTACATATGTCTGTCAAATGCTCTTAGTTAGTCGAAAATGGCATCATCCTGTACTAGCCTTCTTGCACGCCCGATGGGTGTGTGAAAGGGCCGCGCTGGCGCGTGTGTTATTTTTCTTTTTCATACTTATTATTGCTTCTTATTATTTGAGGTTATTGGTTTACTAGCCTTCCTGCACGCCCGATGGACGTGCGAAAGGGCAGCGCTCGCACGTGCGTTATTTTTCGTTTTCGTACTTATTATTGCTTCTTATTATTTGAGGTTATTGGTTTATAGCTACAATCATATTACATTAAGCAGTAGTAGTTCAAGCTGGGAACTTAATGTGCATTTTTGAATTCTCGAATTGCATAAATTGATATGTCATAGTTGCAAAGAATCTACCAATGATGCAAGATATCTGAATTGCAATTGTCATTTGTTTAATTACAACCATGACTCCAATATGAAATTGATGCCCTTAGTTTAAACCTAACTTTCCAAAGAAAAATGTGGTCTGACCCTCACCATCAAAATGTTATAAAAGTAACAGTATCTTTTATTTTAATAAACAATGTGTATATGATTGATCATAAAAAACATTGTCTTTAATAAAGTAGACATGAGCTACATCAACAAAAAAATAACAACAAAAATAAAAGAAATCATGCTTACTTTTTCGTACAAAATTTGTCATTCACTCAGTCACTATCAAGTAATAACATTGTTCATGTGTAACAACTCTTTGTTCAACCATAGAGAAGACATCTACTACACAATTAACAATACAACTAATGTTTATGCATTAAACTGAATTGATGGGCAATTCACATATAGCATCAGTTTCTTTGATGAGAAGATAGAAGTCCCACTGGTGCACCCAGATGTATGTATTCCTACACGCGCTATAAGCGTGCGAAAGTGTCGTGTTTGTTTGTGCGTTTAAATATTTTTCATGAATGACATTAATCATATACAAAGTCTCCACTTTTTTTTTCAAAGTTATTTTCTAGCCTTCCTGCATGGCTGCACGGGTGATGTGCGTGCAAAAGGGCAGCGCTCGCGCGCTCGTTTAATATTGTTGTCATTGATCATGTCTTGCTGGTATGACTTAGCAAACATTACTAAAATAACTTTGTTAATAATACGATAAATCAAAAACTTGTCAAATATGTTACTTAGGCAATTATTTGTTTGTTATATAGGCATTTAACCAAACCTTAACAATGTGTCATAAATAAAATTAATGTGATAATGATATATTGATCCCATAGGGATTACATTTATTGTAACTACTAAAAGCATTGTAGACCAATACGAACACAAAACTAAGATGTAAATGAAAGGTAGGTTGAACATAGTTTCATATATCCATTTCACCAGCTTTGGCTCTAGCTCCGGCTACAAAAGTTTGGGCTTGTTTTGCTTAGTATTCAAGCATGATCAAGATATTATAAACTCTAAAACCCGTTCACTCTTGCATTCTCTTGATAAAACATCGATATTATTCCTACACTCTTCCATGCTTGATTAAGAATCTGAAAGATGAAATTTCACAGCCAACATCATTAGTGATTTACCAAAAAAAATTGAAGACTTACGTTACTGAAACAAAATACATAAGGAATGAGGAAAAAGAAACAAAGATAGGTACCATCAGTACTAACAAAAAGAGGTATGATCTGTCAAAGCCTCAACAAATTTAAAGGAAAAAAATGCAACACCAAGCTGTGGAATACCATCAAACAATTACTAAGCATCAAGCCATAATTATAGCAAGAGTTACTATTAACCCACAAAGTGCATCAACAGAAAGAGCCTAAAGAAATGGTCAAATACCATGTTCATCGCAGACAATTATGGTAATATTATCAATTTTGATTTCAATGGCATCCAATTCTGCTACAAGTATTATGTAGCTAGAACATGAGAGAAGAAAACAAAGTACCTTTCATGACAAACCCGGCCGATCTCTAACATTTTTTTCGTCAATGGCCAATTTCAACTAAAAGTAAATCAATTTACTTTCTAAGATTCAAGATTTTTATGGACTAAGAACCGATTTCCATTATTGATAACCCATCATTTTGGCCATTTATAGAATAGATGAAAAGATATCAACGACCAAACAAATCGTTCAATCAATCCGAAATATAAAGGACGAGGGACATAGGAGAAACACAGGAGACGACCATGAAGATACCAAGATTCAAAGAAATTCCCAAACAACAGTTAGGGCAATGGAATTAAGAGATGATAGAAATTCAAAAAAAAAAAAATCTTTGATAGAAGTTGAGTTTAAGTAAGAAATCAAAATTGAAAACAGAGAAACAAAGAAATCTTAATGTTGATAATACCATCGGTTGGTGGTGGAAGATTTGTTCAAAAAAGTGAGTACGCAATCACCAATTCACCATTTTTGATCAATAACAATCTTATCATCTCTCTAGATTTTAATCGATCTGCTCCTCAATTTGCTGGAGTTCTCTTCTTACGCTAAACCGGAACGGGTGAATTGTGATGAGGATTTATGCTATCTCTAAACCCGATCGTGGCCCTGACGGTTGTTCTGCTATCTGATCGTGGTAACTGCATTCCTCTTATTAACTCATCATCTTTTCAACTGCATTATTCCGTATTTATTTTCTCTTTTTTTATGTCTTTTACATTATTAGCCTTCCTTTATATTTATTCTCTTTAATACAGTTTAATAAAAGAAGGTTATTTAAGAGAATTTATCAAACGACACTTTCATAAGCTAAATTAGCTTAATTAATACTGACTAGTTGACACAATAGTATTGAGATGTTTACTACTAAAAGAATTGTAAATTAATATATATTTTTTAAATAGAAAAATATCTGAATGTAAAATCAACAAATAAAAATTATGAAATATCACAGATACCCTTATGAATTTGTTAGTACAAACCCAAAACCCATCCGGGTCGGGCGGGGCAGTATATATGACGTGGCGCCCAAATTGATACGCTGCACTTTTTGCCCTAGTACGACCGAGGAAGAGCAAAGAAGAAGAAGAGAGTAATACACTTGTATTTCGAATCTGATTTTTAGCTCCGAATTCTCTCACCTCTGCTTTCGTCTACCTCGCCAATTCACTCTTCTCGCTCGCCGGAGGTAAAATTTACGCTCGCAATTAAACGCTAAGGCAACATGTATTGTGGTTGCTGCTGTGTTGCATTTTTAATAGCAATTCGAATTTTGCTAATTAGGTATGGTTTAGCAATTCGATTCTGCTTCTGTTTATATGAGTTTCAGATTGATTATGGATTTTGAACTCCGGTGAAGTAAGGTTTTGTCGATATTTATTATTATTATTATTTTCCATGAGCAGTAAATTCTAGTGAATAAATAAGAATCTGTATAGCTTCCGTAAGTAAGGTTGAATTTGTGTTACTTTCAGCAACTCTATGCAGCTGGATTCTTATCAGTAACGCAGTTTCAGTCTTTTATTTATTTATGTGTTTTGTTTTTTGATAGGTGCAGATATTATCAGCGGGATTGGAGTTTATTATCACTGAGGACTGTAAAAGAAAGGTGTGATGGATTTCGATGAGTATGATTATTTAGAGAAGACGGTTCAAAATCTGGAACCTCTGACATCGAAGGAAAATACGAATGGCCGTGACGAGACTTTGAAATCTGGAGAAAAAGGCCGCAGCCGAAGTTCAAAGCATAGGAGTGATGACAAGGATCATGATGGGGAACGTCGCTCAAAGCGTTCAAAATCTGGAGATGAGTCACATGACTATGATAGGGAAAGAGAGAGGGGATCTTCTCATCACCGTTCACAGTCCAGAGATAGAGAAAGGGACCGTCATAGGAGTAGTCGGCAACATAGAGATAAGGAGGACAGAGAAAAAGAGGATAGGAATGGGAAGGAGAGAGATAGGAAGAGGGACAGAGAACTGGATCGTGATCGAGACAGGGATAGGAGAGAGCGTGACCACGATAGTGAGAAGGACAAGGAGAAGGAGCGGTCACGTCGAAGCAGGAGTCATTCAGAAAGGCATAGAAGTGAGCGGGATGAAAGAGAGAAGAGCCGTGACATTGAGCATAAAGAAAGGGAGGAGAAAGATCTACGGGAGCGGGAAAAAGAAAGCAGGTATTCCTTAATCCTTGCAGATGTTAGACTTTTTTGTTGACTATGTTATCTATTTTTCTTTCATTTTTATTGTTGATGGTGTACATGAGTTTAATAGTGCATAAGAATAGACAAGTGAACCTAATATCTGCAAGCTGGAAAACTTGGTTGATCAGTATCATTTGTGTTTGGCTTTGTTGCTTTTGTTGCTGCTTGGTTATTTTTCTATTTCAAATGAGGCTGGTTAAATTATTGGTGCTTCTGGAGTAACCCACAATGAATCCTCAATGTACCATGCTTTATGTTGGGGAGCATAGGCTAAACATACTTATATTAGAGGCGAATATACAGTTTTCTTTGAAACCATGTGAGCAAAATATGCACTGATTTGTTCAATTTATTCTCCTTGCACCACACTTTTCAAACATTTTCAAGGCTTGAAGAACTTGTTCTCCTGAGAGCCATTGTTAATCTCTCTCTCTCTTAATTTCTGTTATTAGCACCTTTTCCAAACTTTCTGTAGCATCATCACTGCTTCCCATTTTTGTTCCCCGGTTTATAATGTTGAAATTCATATTATCCTTGATACACTAGCTTTGATATATTATAGTTTGTGGTAATTGTAGTATGATATGTATATATATATATCCATGTACATGTGGCTGTGTATGCTTTTTAAATATAGCAATGCTTGGTTCATTTTGCATAAGAGCAATTCATCTTTACCGGCCAATCACGATTGTTAACTTTTAAGGACAAATTGGTTATTAGGATGAATGGTAAAGTAATGGATGTAGGTCATATATTTGCTGCAAGGAAGAATAGCTTCTTGCATGCAAGGAGCCTTATTATATATTTATGTACTGTACATACCTGTTAATCTTTTTTCTTTGGAATATATATTGGTTTTTATGAGTCAGACATCGCCGGTTGAGTAGATATTGGAACCTCTTTGACAGGCCTTTATAAATTTCTGTCCCCTCTAGTATTCTCACTTCTTTTCCCCAGTTATACAGAGTACATTCGGTGGCCGCAGTCATCTAGTAATGATGCTATATGCATTTTGGTGTTGATATGGCAATTTTTTTATATTTTTCTTTTATAAATGTTGGCTAGCTAGGGTGTAGGATTTTCTAGCTTGAGTTTCATGTTTTTTTTGCCTTGATTTCTGGAACTGGAAAGCTGGTGAACCATTTTGATTTTTAGCTTAGGGATATGGGGCTTGTGATTGATCTGAAAATGAAAACGAAAAAAACCCTACACTATAGGAACAGTTTAAGCTGGACGAGACTTTGTATTTTAAAATCAGATGCACGACCAATTGTATTTTGGCAACTCACTTTGCTTTTAAGCATTAAACTCACTTGGCAAGGAATTTGTGAACTTCTTTCTGTACTGGATGTGGAAATGCATTCATTTTAAAGATAAACTCAGTGGATTGTTGTTATTATTAGAATCATATCCTCCAGTTTCTGTTGCTTCCTCCGAATAACTTTTTCTTGCCCAAAGGCGTTCATGCCATTGTTTAAATAAAAATCTCAGTTAGTCGTGCTTAAGCTTCATAAGTTACTTCTGCTATTTAACAACCTTAGAAATTCTGAATGTTGAACCGTAGATTCTCGGAACTCGCAGATACGCTAGAGAAATCTTCAGATGGTCTTCTTGGCAATTGGGCCAGGTACAACGCGGTCATGGCTTTCAAGTGTTCCTTCTATACTTTCACGCTTCTTTTTTGAAGCTTGCAATGCAAGAGTGAGGGTTCATAACGGACGTTTTGACCGTGGTGGTGATGTCATGTTATGCTTTTCGTTTTCCTCCCCCTCTGAAGTCGGTGCTTAATTATATTTATTCTGTTGCAGAAATGCTGGTGAGGGAGTGATGGGCTTTGCTTAGAGAAGCAGCTCATCTTCGGATGCTTGTGGGAAAACAATGTTCAGGGGTTACAAAATTGGCTATTAATTTTCACAGGATATAGTATATATACATATATTTTTGTGTGTATGATTGCTTGGCTTTAGCATTTAGGTTATAAATGCCTTCTGGAATCCCTGGAAATTGTTTTTAGTAATCACTGGATATGGATGAAATCTTATGGTTTTCCTTGTAAGCATAGTTACCTACCTTTTAGTCTGTGCACTTACAAACCGACATAAAATCCTGAGATACCTGCATCCGTATATGTGTATTTAAGTGTATACTTTTTGTGTGTTTTTTTTCTTTTTTTCTTGTATCAAGAAGCTTGTGCAAATTGCTTGTCTTGGATGCTTTAGGTCCATAAATTATGTTTTATTTTCAATGCTTTCTCATTTAGATTTTATAGCCGTAAAGACTTTCATCATTTATGATCTTGTTTTTGACTGACTCTTCAAGTAGATACTAGGCTGTGTTTCAGTTTCTAGGAGTAAAGTTATTCTATATGTTTGTGATATTTTCACTGGAATAAAAGCTCTAACATGTTCAAGATAATTGCTACTAGGTCCTTTGATACTGCCATACATACAACTTGATGGTGCTGTTTTATTTAACATTATGTTGTTTCTAGAAGGTACAGAATCCAATTTTAGTTAATGCATTATGAACTTTCATGTGATGTTCTCTATGTTTTTAGTCTGAACTTCTCCATCTACATAATTTGGTAATTTTATGCTAACTTTGTGTAGTTCCCTGCAGAATAACGGTGCATGGGTTCAACCTTTATTCATTCTATAGAAAGATTGTCTGCTATTTTGAATTAGTATTTTATTTGCTTCAGATCCAATGATATACTTTTTTATTATTGCATATTTTGTTGTTACATGTTATTGCCATTCGTTCACATTTTTGTGATAATAATACAACTTTTTGTCAATTTTCTTTGTGTTGCAGAAGATATAAAGAAAAAAAAGAAGTGACAGAACCAGAGGCTGACCCTGAGAGAGATCAGAGGACAGTGTTTGCTTATCAGGTAAAGCAAGCCTTTTTGTGTTTCAATTTTATTTTGTTCTCATGACTTCTCTATCTCTCGGGTTTTTAATTTGAATTTTTGCTGAACAACTTTTACAGATTTGTCTGAAAGCGGACGAAAGAGATGTATATGATTTCTTCTCAAGAGCCGGCAAGGTTGATATGTTGTCATTAATTTTTATTATGTTAAACATGCTTCTATATATTACACATGGACTGTTTATTATACAGACTTCTATGACAATTGACAAATACAGTTTGATCTATACATGCTAGAAGGGTTTATTTGGCTGAATCTATATCTTCTATTATATTCCGAAGGCATCTCATCTCTTAAATGGATTTTTGATTCAGTATTTTCTTCAGCTAAAGCAAATGCTGCAAAGCTAAAACTTTTTATTTTCCTCTTTGTATTAAAATGTTGCTGTAAAAGAAAGAGATTTTAGTGAATTATATGACCAGCCAAGGAATACATGATGTTTCCTATCTGTTTTCATCCTGATTTGGTTAACATTTTTACTTCATAAAACTATCTCTTCAAAGTAGCAAATCCAAATGCTTCCTGTTCTTGAAAGTTTTCTGATGACTATAAATTCCACTTTTGAGAATTATATATGTATCTTTATCATCTAGCATGTAAAGATAGTTTTCTGATATATGTCCGTCTCTTTATGTTACATCTCTGATTCTACTTTTCCTCGTAATTGTTGGTCCAAGTTATTGATTCTTTCTAATATTTTGTGTTTTCCAGGTCCGCGATGTACGTCTCATTATGGATCGCAACTCAAGACGGTCCAAGGGAGTTGGGTAGGTTTCTTTACTCTTTGTTATTTTATTATGTCTTGGAGTAGTTTTGATTAGAGGACTCTAGAGTAAGAATCACACATTGGTAGAGCTTAGTAAGAGTAATGACAGTGGCCAAGTTATTTAGTTTTTTACAATTATAAATTTTGAATTCACGCGTACTGACTAGAAACTAATGAAATCCATTCTAATGTGAAAATAAGGTTTTTTTTTCGTCGTTTGGTTAATTTTGGAATTTGGTTTTGAAATGCCGTCCAGTTTCCCTCATCACCCTTGTTCTTAGATTTTCTGCTGTAATGAGAATCATCACTACTGTTCAAAAGTTAAACGTTTCTTTCAACACCCTACAGTCTACAGAGCATATTAAATTGTGTTCCAACTTATGAAGATGAAATAATATATTAGCCTTGCAGTAATATCATACTAATATCTTGCTATATATAATTTGCTTTGACTCGAGATCGTATTGATGTCTGGTTTGTAGGTATATTGAGTTCTATGACGCGATGTCAGTACCCATGGCTATTGCACTCTCTGGTCAGCTTCTTTTAGGTCAACCAGTGATGGTGAAGCCATCAGAGGCTGAGAAGAATCTGGTTCAGTCAACTTCTGTAGTTAGTGGAGTTGGGGGGATGATAGGTCCATATTCTGGTGGAGCTAGACGGCTGTATGTTGGTAATCTACACACCAACATAAAAGAAGACGATCTACGCCAGGTGAATAATTCTCTGAAATTGTTATAATGTTGGCATTCCAAGTCTTGGATGACCAGGAAAAAAGAGTTCCGGTTTGAGCGCTTATGCTACTCTCCCACTAATTGGTATACTTCACGGTTTGACTTTCTTAGTCAATCTTTAATCTATGATGTTTATGTGCAGGTTTTTGGAGCTTTTGGTGCTGTAGAACTGGTTCAGTTGCCTATGGATGAAGCTAACAACTGCAAAGGTTTTGGATTTGTTCAGGTGTGTTCTCCAACTTAAGCGGATTACAGGTTTATAATGTATGAAAGTGCATTGGAAAATTGGGCCAATAAGAAAAAAGCCCACAGCCCAGAAAGTATCAAATTGAGAACATTTAAACTGGGTAACAGCTTAGAAATCTTGATGAGGATGCATTTTTTATTTATCTATTTGCTTATGAGTTCCATTCAAATGTTCTTATCATACTTTGTAAGAGTCCTCATAATTGCATTTGTCCAAACAAACTGATTGCGGTTGTTATGCCCCTGCAGTTTCAACGGCTTGAAGATGCTAGAAACGCGCTGAGTTTGAATGGGCAATTGGAGATTGCTGGTCGAGTAATTAAGGTAATTGCAACATATTATAATGCTGCACTTCTCCAAAAGCGGCTGATTTCGTATGATATGGGATTTTTGTTGTTTTGTTAGAGCATGTATTTTGAAGTCTAATCTGTCAGGTTTGCATTTTAATTTAGGTATCAGCAGTGACTGACCAAGCTGGAATGCAAGATATTGGAGCAAATGCTGGTGATTTTGATGACGATGAAGGTGGTGGTCTGGTAAGGCCTACTTCTCTCATTGGTTATATTTCACCAGGCTGAGATGATTGCGTAGAACTGATTACTCAATAAATATTTATAGAGTAATTGCTGATTCTGCTGTAGATGTCATTACTTATTATGCTAATTGTACCAAAGCTTCATTTTTTGAAAAGGAAACAAAATAATGGTTAATCCATTTGTTCAATCTGCTTAGTACTCAATGTGGTTGTCATCTATTTTTGCTCATGAAAGGTATATATCAGTTTTTACGTTTTATAAGTTATTAGAGTTCATTATCCAAAATTAAAAGGTGAAAAAGATTGCTTACATATATATATATATATATATATATATATATATGACCCTTTCATAAACCCTAAACCATATATATATATATATGACCTTTCCACTAAGGGATCCATTTTTTGACATACATGAGGGATTGGAGATTACACCAACTTTTTGATCACATATCAACATCTTGACCGTTCAATATTTAAATGCATATATATAGATATCTCTGCAAAATTTCATCTAATTTGGAGATCGTTAAGGCTTCGAATTAACTAAAATCAATTGATGGATCAAATCTGCCAAACTTGAACCGTTCATGTTTTAATTTTTAATTCGCAGTTTTGAGCACCTTAACGATTATCAATTTGGATGAAATTTTGCAGAAGTGATCTACATATTAGGATTTAAAAAGTGAATGGTGGAGATTTAAAAACTGAATGGTCGTTAGGACATATGTAGATCACTTCTGCAAAATTTCATCCAAATTGGTGATTGTTAAGGTGTTCAAAACTGCTATTTTCATAAACGGTTCAGATTTGATAGATTTTAACCGTCTATTGATTTAAGCTAGTTCGAGTTGCTGAAAATTTCTAGAAATGATCTACTCATATATACAGAGGTTGAATGGTGTAGATTGAAAAGTGTGATAAAAAGGTTGGTCTAATGCTCAATCACTCATATAAGTCACAATGAGGAATCCGTTAGTGGAAGAGCCCTGATATATATAGTCTATTTCAGGTGCGGACGTCCAAACCGGTTTTTTGTCTTGATTTTCGCCGTTTCTCCACCATTCCAGCGTCGGCGACGCCGTTTTTTCTCCTTTGCGTGATCCCAAACCTCCCCGACGGTGTTGGAATGAAGAAGAAAGTCGTATAGATCGCGATTGAAGGTCTGTGCAGCAATCTCACTTAGAACTACACGACCGATCATGGTGGACCTTTGATCGCGATCTCTTCGGCCTTCTTCATTCCAACACCGTCGGGGGAGGTCTGGGATCACTCCGGAGAGAAGAAACGGCGTCGCCGGCGCTAAAATGGTGGAGAAACGGCGAAAATCCAAACAGAAAACTGGTTCGGACGTCCACACCTGAAACAAGTTGTATATATATAGGGATAGACATTCGACAAACTTTTCGATCACATTTTTCAATCTTAACCGTTCAATTCTTAGGTCCTAATATATGAGTCACACTTGCAAAATTTCATCCAAATCGGTGATCGTTAATATGTTCAAACTGTGAATTAAAATTATAGAAATTAACAGTTCAGGTTTGATCTGTCAATTGATTTTAGTATTTTCAAAGCCTTAATAATCATCAAATTAAATGAAATTTTGCGGAAATGATCCATATATATATAATGATTGTTTGTGAGAGAGTAATGGAAATTGAGACAAACAATACAGCTGGCTAATGCATTCTTGTAACTTACTGGGCTTGTCATTCATCCCCTTTGCCGTAACTGGTAAGAGTTACATTATCTCTCTAAGACATTTTGGACACCAGTGGTGCAAATCATAAAGAGTGATGGTATGGAGTGGATGGTGATGGCTTGACTAGTCTCTTAATCCCACCACCTAGCCCCCCATGAATAACTTCTGCGGTTTATCCCTTTGCTTTATCTGGTATAAACTAGAAACTGCACAATATTTTCAGGCAGTGCAAATCCAAGGGATTGTGGTTCATAGTATAAAGTGATGGCTTGACTAAAACACTGACATAAGTTTCTGCACTGCATTATTTTCTTTTCATTGATCTGCACTACAACTGACTTAATCTGCTGTAATATTAGTCATTGAATGCTCAGTCCAGAGCAATTCTTATGCAGAAACTGGATCGTAGTGGCAGTGGATCAAGGTTTGTCTCTTGTTATTGTTAAAATTTTAATTGTTTTGGTTGGTCTTAAATTGTACTATATGTGCAGTCTTGCTGTCAATAGCACTGGTCTTCCGGGGGCACTTCCAGCTGCACCAATCCTTGGAGCTGCACCAGGAGTTTCTTCTCTTGTTGCTCCCCTGGCCTCTGTTCCTGGTTTTGCTGGACATGGTGTTCCAGGTCTTCAAATTCCTACAGCTACTGTTCCTTCTGTAGATACAATTGGTGTTCCAAGCGAATGCTTACTGTTGACAAATATGTTTGATCCCAAAGAAATTGAGGTGTGTCGTGGACGCTCTGTATAAAGGTTCATCGTTTTGATTCCGTTATGGGCTGTATTATATAATTGCTGTTTCCATTTTTGAGCAGGCAGAACCAGATATTGACGTGGACATTAAAGAAGATGTTCAGGAGGAATGTTCAAAATACGGGAAGCTGAAACATATTTTTGTTGATAAGTAAGTTTTCGTTTGGCATTACTGCTCATGTCATTTTCCCTATTCTATAGTTATTTGTATCGACTCTCATTTTATGTTTAATGAGTAGGACTACTGCTGGTTTTGTGTACTTGAGATTTGAGAACACACAAGCTGCAATAAATGCTCGACAAGTTCTCCATGGCCGATGGTTTGCTGGGAAGATGATCACAGCTACTTTCATGGTAATTACATGTGCTGCTTATAAATTGTTGATATTGCTATATATTCTCTAATAAATTGGCTTCATTCATGCAGTCACCTCAGAACTATGAGACTAAATTTCCTGAAAGCCGGTAGGATTATGCACATGGGGAATGTGATAAAGGCATGGTATGCCTGTTAGATCCAATTTCAGTAGAAGGTCGTCGTGGTTCTGTGTAACAAGAAAGAATGTCGGTCGATGATAGTTACATTTACATCACTTGGAATTTTTCAGCCAGAGCAACTGTGTAGACTAATTTATGCTCCCATTTCTGTCAAATTTTCATGTTTTTCAAGTACGAATGGGGCGTTGCTAGATTTTCGTGACTGTTATAGGACATGCTGTTTGGAAATGGTGTTTCAAGCCTATTCTGGGCCTCACCTAAAATTCAAGTTTTACCTTCTGAACAAAGTTCATGGCTTTATGCAAAGACTGATTTTTCTTCTCAAGAGTCGTAAAATTGGGTTGAGGGTTTCACGTACATCATCATTGTCGTGGCAATACGTTTTCTTTCATCTGAATTTGAAGTGTTTTTGTAAAGAATCAAATTAGCATGTGTGCATCTGTATTGAACCAGTCTCTTCCGTGAGCAGAAAATCTCTCCTTTATAAAAGTGAGAATATGCCACTACGGTATTGCAATCGGGTGTTATTGGATAGTTTCCGCTTTCGAAGAAGTAAACTGATATGGAACGGACGAAGCGTCGAAACCTTAATGGAAGATATGGTTAGAATCTATTAGCAAAATACAGGCACAAGTCTTAACACAGAGTTTCTACTCTAATTTTTAAGGTTTTTTTATTGATTACTTTAATCCCCCTTAATACAATCTAGCAATGACCTTATATAGGTATAGAAATAAACCAATTCATACTAGAACTAGGAGTTCAAACCTAATACAATCAGAAAACATAATCTAGAATAGATTATAATTTAGGAAACCTAATAAGATATGAAATACTAGATACTAAAGAATATTACTCCAGATATGTATTCAGAATCTCAACCAAGATTTTGTTCGAGAATCCTGATATATCCAGAAGAGTAACTTACGATTAACACCGTCATTAAGAAGCCTATTTGAATACCAATTTTGAATATTTAAATCATTCTTCTTAATGTGACGATACTTCTTCATGTTTGGAATTCTTTGTTGAAATTCTCTAGATTCTCATCCTGTATCATAAACCACACATAGAGTTTTTAACTCTGAACTCTTGGAAGACTTACAAAGTGATCAATGTAGTATCCAGACTCTATTTTTAGTATCAACGACATACCTTTTTTAGTATCAACGACATACCTTTAGAGTTAAAAGTGTAAATTCAGATTTTTTACCTATTTAAAACTATTCACATGTCATTTTAAGAACTAACCTTCAACATGCTAAACTTCACTTAACGAATTCTTGTCTAAATGATTACTGTCTAAATGCACAAGATGATATAATTTATTTAACATAACATAACTACAAATACAGAACCTAAAGCCTCGCTCTTGGGTAAACAACTATAAGTTGTTTAGCTACGCATAATTATAATTACAAGCACAAATACTTGTAATAAAAGCACACCGACCTAATGATTACAGACTGAATTCTTTACACATTACTCACATTCAAACTCTTATTTCACACTATACTAGGGGAACTATGTACTCTTGCTATCTTACTTCTTGAAGAAGGTTGAAAGAGTTTCAAACTTCTGTCTCTTGTTTTTCGATACCTTCCTCCTGAAGCTTCAATTCCCTTGTATAACACAAGGATTCTAAATTCTTATTAAACATAGCTAAGAGAAAGTGGGAGACATGAAAATCTGAGCCAAACAACTTTACTTTTGTCAAAGTAAAGTTAATTATCTTCAAGCATCGGCAACGACACAAAAACACACTAACCTTTATTAAAAGAAAAGTCTTTTGTTGTTAAGCGTCGACTACCACTTATCCGTCCAACATGTTTGCCATGTTATAATATTTTCTCCTCAGTGTAGTCATAGTCAGCCAACGAATCTTGGCCCCCATAATCCTCTCATTGGACTGAGTTATCATTTTCTTCACCATCCAAGTCTGAATCATAAGGAAAAGGATAAAAAATCATATATCCTCTTTCTTTCTCCACTTTTTTAGCCAAGTGGTGGTGTTAGGTGTGCAGTCGACTTCGTTCCTCATGATTGCTGAGAAGAAATCATAGCATTCTAGAGAGGGATGATTATAACAAGCGACCATTATATTTTCTCCACTTGATAGAAGACTTGGCTTACAATCCCTTCAGATCATATTTTTGATGCACATAATAGCCATTGTCTTCATCCATGGGATGTTGTTATTTGGATCACCATTTCTTCCTGAATTGCTTGAGCTTTTAAGCGGACTTTGACTTAATCTGACATAATGATATGTAGAGATGTAATTCTTTCGTCCATTTATTTCACCCATTCTGGTAGAGTTGAAATAAATTTCAATCATAAAATACACCCATCAAGTCGAATGTTCTTGACCGTTTGAACTATTATTTCTAAAAATCCTTCAAGATCTTTGTTGCACTTTGTCCAAAGGTTATGCAAAAAACAGTTTTCTATGAGCCACAACTTTTGTTTCTGTGGATGTTCTGCATGAACATTAACCAGACATCTCTCATAATATAAGCTAGAAGCTATTGATAACGTTGGAAGGAGCACCTCTTTACCTCCTCCTATGCGATAGTGAAAATCTCATCAGTCTTGCTCATTTAACAATGAAACAAAGACCCTTTCACTTTCAAGATTTTGAGGAAACTCCATTATTGAATTACTTCCTTATGATGCCTCTTTTGTATAAACTACATATAATTCTTCAGTCAAAGCATGAAGGCTTTGCAACATATGGTCTTCACACCATCATAGAAAGCATAGAGAATGTTGTCAATGATGATTTTTTGCTTGAAAGCTAACATTCTTTCTGTTTCGAATACTGTTTTTTTGAAGACCTTCAAAGATTGACTTTCCAGTAACAACAGGCACCTAACAAGATCTGAAAGTAGCAATTCTGTTATTTAGCAATGCAGCAGCCTTTAACGGATTTGATATGTCTTTACCGTCTACCGTTTGAGACAGGCTAGCCGGTCTTTTACCCTGAGACCGGTCAGTTAAGGTTGTTTATTTAGGAAACAGTAAATACTCGTTTTTGAGCTTTTCTTCTTCGTCAGAAATTCTTTGTCAACTTTTGTTTTTTTAAAGAGTATTCAGATCCTCCACCCAGCCATCAGGCTTGAGTCTATCACTGCTAGCTGCCAAACTTGGTTCTCTTGCTCCATAGGACAAGATAAACTGGTATCTCGGCCCATCATGAAGAGGTCCTACATTCTTGTCTCCACTCAAGTATCTATCTCATAAGGTCTTGTCCTTTGTTGCTGGTCTTCTATTCCGTGGATTGTGACCTTCTTCTCTATATTCCCTTTCGAACATAGCTATTTCCCTTGTGAAAGCATCAAGCAAGAAGTTCTTGTCACCTGTAACCATTTCAACATCGTATTCATACTAGGATAAAAACATTTGTCATGTTAGAACTCTTCCTCTATCAGATGCATCGGTTAATTTGTAATTTTTTACTCTTTTGTTATCTGCTCTAACCAATTTTTTAAAAGGCGAAAGTGTGAGACGAGGCGTCGAGTCGAAGCCTTGCCTCATAGCAGCCTTGGGGCGAAAAATGCGAAAAAGTCGAAGTCTTTTGTGTATTTCAATATTTAAATAAAAATAAATAAGTAATAGTTATTAAATCATTACAAGTAAATTAATACGTTTAAAATTGAAATAAAATGTATAGAGACACTAGAATATAGCGTTTTTTGAATAAGTACATTTAAAATTGAAACAAAACTAATATAGAGACACTAGAAAATTGAAATAAATACATTTAAATAAAAATAAATAAGTAATTTAAAAAAAACACCTCAACGCGTCTTGAAGCGCCTCAGATCACTTTTTTGCGCCTTGAAGCGCCTCGACGCACTATTTGCTCGACTTTTATGCAAAACGCTAAACAGAGGGAGATATGAGACGAAAGCTCCAAACCTTGTTTCGCTTCTCGCTAAGGCACGTCTCATAGCGAGTTAATTAAAACATTGGTTTTAACTGCAAATTTATTCCCTAAACGCCTCAACACCCTTAATGCTCTTGATCAGAGCAAGCACCTCTTTGTCTCTAGTGAAATAGTTTAGTTCTGCTGTATCAAACTTTCCAGTGAAATTTACAAATCTTTTCATGATTTGTATATGGAGTTATAGCTAAAACTACCCTTGAAACTACCCTTGATCAGAGCAAGCACCTCTTTGTCTCTAGTGGAATAGTTTAATTCTGCTATATCAAACTTTCCAGTAGAATTTACAAATCTGTTCATAATTTGTATATGAAGTTATACCTAAAACTACCCTTGCCCAGTAGTAATCATTTGCAAATGTTTGCAAAATGATCAGATCTCCTTCTTCTGGTAATTGCAAATGAGGCAGGTTCTTAGTTAGTTCTTTGATGTTTCTAACAATATTACTATCATCCTCTGTGAATGACAATTTTTTTTGGAGGTTTTCTTTATAGAGAGCAGAGCAGTAAGACCATTAACTTAGGGAATAAAATCTCTCGCAAATTTGACAACTCTCAAAAACCTCTATAAGGATTTTGCATCAGGAATATGATCTAGCAACTGATTGATTTTCTTGATAATGTGATCTTAGAGATGAATCTCTCCCTCTTTAACATAAATGCCAAGGAAATCAATTTCTTCTTTTATGAGGTGAATCTTCTTATGTTCAAGGATGATTCTCTTCTGGACAATCAAATTGCGTACTTGTTCAAGATGCTTCAGATGTTCGTTCATAGTTCGTGAGAAGACAAGAATGTCATCTATATAAACCATTCAAAAAATCTGAGTAGGGCTTGAAAATATTATACATTTTCCTTTGAAAATCAGACGAGGCCTGCTTGAGGCCAAATTACATAACTAGCCATTCATAATGTCCTTGAGGTGTTCCAAATGTTGTTAAAGTAATGAAGTCTAGATGCATCTTGATCTGTTAGAAACCTGATTTGGAGTCTAATTTAGAGAAGATCTTGGCTCCTTTGAGTCAATTGATGAGAACTCTTACTTGGGCTATCTGGTAATCGTCTTTGACTGTCTTTTGTTTACATCTCTATAGTCAATTATCATTCTAGCCTTTCCTCTTATTTGATCTGCATGATTTCTTACTAAGAAGACCAGAGCGTGATGGAGAGTGTTGGACGGATTGATCAACTTCTTTTTTTCGAGCAACTCATGAATTTGGATTTCCATTTCTTTTCTGTCGTCTTCCATGTAATGAGGGATTGCTTTAACATGACAAATATCATTTGAGTCATGCATTTTGAGCTGACAGTATACTGGATCTCTTTCCCAGTACAACTGAGGATCTTCATTGATTACCGGTTTTAACAAGTTTTCTATTTCTAAATAGTTGACACTGTTTTCTGCTCAATCTTATTAGCACACACCTTCAGGTTATGCAATCTGATAAATTCTTCTTCTCCATCTGAACTTCCTTGCACTGATGGGTCTGAATTAGACTCATTTAAAAGGGATTCATACTCTTCCTCTAACTCAGAGCCTTCTGAATTCATCCCTTCATTTATTAGTATCAATGTGATCTTTCAAATAGTCTTTTAGCAACAAAACAGGTTCCAAAACAAGCTTGTAATCACCACTATTCGCTAATGATCTCTGATATTGGTCTGTAAATCCTGACTGGTAGCGTTGGTAAGTCGAGATTCTCAGAATAATTTATTATTCTTTTCAAAACCAATCATTTGTGAATTCACTACAAAAAAGAATTCAGTTAGCCACGACAAAATGTCGTCGCTAAAAACCATTTTTTCGTGACTAAAGAGCAACGACGACGACATTTTTACCGTCGCCGTTAAGGGCGTGGCCGTTGCTTCTCACTATGGCAATGAGCCGTCGCCATTGCTTCTCACTACGACAATGAGCCATAGCCATTGCTTCTCACTACGGCAATGAGCCATAGCCAAATAATGGCAGCGACAATTTACGACTGAGGCAATTCGCAAAGTTGTATTTATGAATTAAAAAATAAATTAAAAAAATATGCTTGTCGGATTTTTTAATTCTTAAATACAATTGGCGATGGTAATTCACAAAGTTGTATTTATGAATTAAAAAAATCCGACAAGAATATTAATTAGCTTGCCAAATTTTTGTTTTGTTTTGGACAAAAGTTGTGCCAAAAGAAATTAAACATATTAGAAAAATAGAATTGTTACATTGAATTAAATGTCTTCAAATTAATATCAATCTTACAACACACTATCAATACAAACACATCAAGCTCTAAGTGTTTCTACCAATTAGTTCCTTGATACAAGCACAAAACCAACTAAGTGCAACCAACTAAGCCAAAGCTTCCAGAACCAGCAATATGGATTCTTTAATTGGTAGCTACTGCTTGGCTAACACACTTCCCCAACCTTTGAAGTATGCGAATATCTCAAATACATATGACCACATCTTTATCCAACCTAAAAGGAAAAGTTCAGTTATAACATCTATAACTACATACACAAAACTTACACAAATCTCAATATGCAACAGCAAAAATAAAGATGCTTTGGTGCCTTACAAAAAGATTTCTTTTGGATGAGATGCCAAAGAAGATGCTCTCCTAAATGTCAAAACGGATTGAAGGATTGCAGTTGAAATAGAAAACAGCCCCGCAGTAATGGATGTCAGTGCAAAAAAGAGCAATCACAAATGCATATATCAGAGAAGATATCATGGGTAGATAGATGATCTAGGTATTCAATTAAGCTTGGTTTGGAAGGATTGAGCTCCGCAACTCTGAATTCACTCTGAAGGTGGACAAGATCATTGTAAAGTGTGTTTAATACTCTACAGATGTATTTTATCGAGTATTTGTCTTATTGAATATGCCTTGAATGAAAACACTTTTGCCACTTATCAGTACCTTTTGCAGTAAAAAATGACTGGTAATTTTTAAGTTTGGATTCTTTTTTGTTGGTCAAGAGAAACCAACTTTGTGACATAAGCCTTAATAAACTGCTTTTTCAGCGCTAGATAAAAAAATTTATAAACCTAAATCCAACATGCTTTGTCAAATTAAAAAAAACAGTAAAACACATAAAATAAAGTTAAAATGATAATTTTCTAAAAATAGCAAAATAATTTTAACAGAATATTTTTTTGCATATATATTATTAATAACAAAATAAGAATTTAAGTATTACTGTATTATGTTGTTAGTTACTTAAAAGTCTATACACGCTCGGTGAACTTTAACCAACTATATATATAGAGAAGGTCGGCTGCTTATATCAGGAAGCTTGGAAACCAAGTTTGATTTGATTTGATTGTCACTCAAATCCAAAGCAGCCATGGGCCATGGTTATCGTTTTGGTGTGCAGTCAAACACGACTAGAGTGTCCTCGTCACTGCCTTCGTCATGATTATTATCATTCACTTGATTTAAATAACCCAATGAATCCACAGTTTTCGGATAATGTGTATCTTTGGATTCTGCTTCACTTCACTGCTTCAGTTTCCCCTAACCAAAACTGAAAGTTTTGTTCAGAGAATAACCCAGAACCATGGAAGTAGTAGAAGACGTTGTGATTGTGGGAGCTGGAATCTCTGGCCTCACAACCTCCTTGGGACTTCACAGGTACACTCTTTCTTTCTTTCTTTCTTTCTTTCACATGTTGCATGTATGTGTTTGATAATATGAAATTTTGTTGCAGGCTGGGTATTAGGAGCTTAGTGCTGGAGTCGTCTGATAGCTTGAGGGCAACAGGGTTTGCATTCACAACTTGGACTAATGCGTGGATGGCTTTAGATGCCGTAGGTGTTGGTGATTATCTACGGCAGCAACATGAGACTCTTCTTGGGTAATTTTTAACTTTTGGGTTACTCACAAAGTCATTTCATGCAGTCAAGTTTTTTCTGTATGTAGGTTAACTAGAAGTTCAATGTATGTTTCATAATATGCCATCCTTTTCAAATTCATTACATTTATGATGTTTTAAGCCAAACACATTAGGACTGAGATATAGCCTATTGTTTGAAAGTACAGAAGTAAGGGGTTCAGTGGCCTAGATATAGAAGTAATTAATCATCCCATATGCATAACTTGGCCGGATATAATGAACCGTAATTTGTGAGAGTTACTTGTACTTATGTACAAGAATACATGAAACTGATTGCATGTTGTTGTATACAGGAATGTGGTTTCCTCGAGAATTTCAGGGCTTCGGACGTTTGAGATGTCATTTAAGGAGAAGGGAAAACAGTAAGTGTACAGTCTACCAGTACTCTAGGAGCCTCACGAGCCAGATAGCTGATTTTGCTCTATACATCTCATTTAGATCTTTCTTTTCTGCTTTTAACCTCTTCAAAATCACAAAGTCACTTATACCTAAGAAGTGCTGAACTAAATTAGTGTTCCTACCTTTGGCCAATTGTTCTCTAGATAAGGTTATAACTTAATATTTTTCTTTTAATTGATTTTGTTCATACACTATCCGTATTTTAACATTCAGACATTCAATTTAAGCATCATCTGATCATTTAGAGTGTACACTAAATGATGTGCAGTGGAGACCATGAAATTCGTTGTGTGAAAAGGAAGTTGCTGTTGGAAGCCCTTGCAAATGAACTCCCTAGTGACACAATCAGGTTCTCTTCAAAGGTTGTTTTCATTGAGGATTCAGCCTACTTTAAACTGGTGCATCTTGCTGATGGAACCATCCTCAAAGCCAAGGTACACTGGACTGACTTTTTATCTATATCTTTCCTGTTTTTAAAACTATCTGCATTCCTGACGATTCGGATTTCTGTTGATAACCATCATTGATTGGCACTATATATTCTTAACTAGATCATGTTTTGATGGGTGTAAAACAACCATATGCATTTTTAGATTGGGATAATCATATGAATGGGCCGGGTTTGTGTCATTTCTTATAACTCACTCTATGACTGAATAGGTTTTGGTTGGGTGTGATGGAGTAAATTCAGTGGTTGCAACATGGCTGGGCTTCAAGCCGCCAATCTTTACAGGAAGATCTGCCATTCGAGGTTGTGCAGAGTTCAAGAGAAGCCATCAGTTTGATCCCATGTTCATTCAGTACTTTGGCAATGGTGTTAGATCTGGTGTCGTTCCTTGTGACAGTAAAAATGTTTACTGGTACTTCACTTGGTCTCCCTCCAGCCAAGGTAAGCCTTCCACACAAGTTTTGGGGATTTATCATTTGCGTTCATTCGCACGGCTCTTCAAGTTTCCTGTATATATATATATATAGAGGAAATTAGAAAAAAAATCTAAAAATGGAGTCTCTTTTAACATTTAGGGTTTATGATTTATTGTTTATATATTTATGGGATACCATTTCATTAATGAATAGAGATAATGACAACGTATATAAGTTTAGAAAAAAAAATATGTTTTATTATTTATCCTAAATAATAGGTTTATTTTGTTTAAACAAACTTAATTAGTAAATTTGGGTGTATTTTAAAACAATATTAAAGGTGAATAATTTAATGAGTCTAATAAATTAGGTGTAACATCAAATACCCCATTTTTGATCACATTTTCTCATCTTCACCGTTCACTTTTATAAGTCTATATGAGTAGATCGTATCTGGAAATTTTCATCTAAATTGGTGATCATTAAGGTGCTAAAAACTGCAACTTTCATGAATAGTTCAGGTTTGACAGATTTAATCCATACATTAATTTAAGTTAGTTCAAGACCTTAACGATCACCAATTTGGATGAAAAGTTCTAAAAATGATCTACTCATATAGACCTATAAAGTGAGCGGTAGAGATAAGAAAATGTGATTAAAAAGTTGGAGTAAACCTCATCCTTCATATAAGTGCCCAAAAAGAGATCCCTTAGTGGAGGAGCTATATATACATATACAGTCATTCTCAGCTAAAGACATCTTTACTCTAATTTTGGTGCAGATTTCTTAATTTGACCAACTTTTCGATCAAATTTTCTCATCTTAACCATTTAGAATCTAGATATATAAGTATAGATCATCTCTATAAAATTTCAGCTGATTTGATAATCGTTAAGGTCTTGAAAACGTATAAATACAATGAACGAACTAAATCTATTCAACTTGAACCATTCGTGTATTTCTCTGTAAATCACAGTTTTGAATGTCTTAACGATCACCAAATTAGCTGAAATTTTACAGAGATGATCTACTCATATATATCTAGAAACTGAAATTAAGATAAGAAAATATGATCTAGGTACCAAATTCAAGAAATCCACACAAAACTCAAGATAACGACGTTCTTACTTTAGAATATATATAGCTTTCAATCTCATAACAGATAACAAACAATGATGCTAAGTTGTTTATAGTATTTTATTCTGGCATCTTCAGAACATATGGCATATGGATGCACGTACCATGCATATTGTGCAGTTACAGTAGTATGTGAAGATCTCATTTGTTGATAATACATGTTTTGTAGAGAGAGAGCTAGAGAAGAATCCAGTTCAGTTGAAGCAATATATGTTAACCAAGCTCGGAAATGTACCAGATGAAGTAAGAGCTGTTATGGAAAACACTGTATTGGATGCTTTTGTATCCTCTCCACTAAGATACAGGCATCCTTGGGAAATTTTGTGGGGAAATATTAGCAAGGGTAATGTATGTGTAGCTGGAGACGCGCTCCACCCGATGACCCCCGACATCGGACAAGGCGGCTGTGCTGCACTAGAAGACGGTGTTGTATTAGCAAGGTGTCTCGGTGAGGCTTTGTTGAAGAATAGGAGGCACGAAATTAGAAATGAAAGTGAAGATGGAAAAGATGAATATAAAAGGATTGAAATAGGGTTGAATAAGTATGCAAGTGAGAGGAAATGGAGAAGTTTTGATCTGATTAGTACAGCTTATGTGGTTGGTTCTATACAGGAGGCTGATGGAAAAATAATGTCTTTTTTGAGGGACAAGTTTCTCACTTCAATCCTGGCCGGGTTGTTGTTGAAGAAGGCTGATTATGATTGTGGGAAGCTTAGAAGCTCTTAACTGCAGTGAGCAAATGATAATAGTTATCAAGATACATGTCTCGAGTGTATCACAGTAAATTTAAATCCATTTAAATGAATGAAGATGGTATGTATGATATTATTTATTTATTTTAAATAAAAATTAAATATAATTTTTAACTGTTAAGATTTTTAAATAAATATTTTTACCTTTTTAATCCATAGATGCATATGGGTGCGGACTGAGAAAAGTATAAAATCATAACTTACATTCTGGGTGACAATTGCCGCTGATTGTGTCAGTTTGATTTTGTTTGATAGAGTGTACTCTAATCATCATTGTAGTCTCTCCATCATCAAACGGGTACTTATCTCATCGTTTTGCGTGATATAAAATACTAACAGTGCAGCCAGCCGCCCATTACAGCGCCTCCGTCATTGCCTTCGTCATGCTAAGTCATGTTATTTGTCATTCGCTTGATATAAATAGCACCCACCATAGATTCGCTGCTTCACTTCACTTCACTTCACTGCTTCTGTTTCCACTTAAAACACTAATCAAGAAGCTTTTGTTGACAGAATAACTGAAATTAACCATGGAGGTTGAAGACGTCGTGATTGTGGGAGCTGGAATTGCTGGCCTCACAACCTCCTTGGGACTTCACAGGTACCCTTAATATTTTCTTTCTTTCATCTCATAAGAGACATACTGAGCGAAGTTCACACTGTGCATGTCTAACTGTCCGTGTTTAATAATATGAACCCGAAATACATAGATGTTCATGAATATGTACGTATATGTAAAGCGAAGTTGAGCTTTTGTTGCAGGCTGGGCATTAGGAGCTTAGTGCTGGAGTCGTCTGATAGCTTGAGGACAACAGGGTTTGCACTAGCGATATGGACTAATGCGTGGAGGGCTTTAGATGCCATCGGTGTTGGTGATCGTCTTAGGCAGCAACATGGTTCTCTTCTCGGGTAAGTTTTACTTGTTGCTTACTTGGAAGTCATTTCATGCAGTCAAGTTCTCAATATGCATGATCAAAGTTAATTAGAAGATGAGTGTCTGTTTATGCCATCCTTTTCAATAACATAAGATTACCAAGAAATTCTGTCAGTTCGATAAAGTAAATGGTTAATACGTTGCTTAGATATTGGAACGATGAAGTCTTTTATTAACCCATATACATAATTTGGCTCCAAAAAATTGAAGAATTGAGATTGCAGTTCTCTGGATACTTATAAAATACGAGCATTCAGCTTTGATAATCTTGCTATTCCCTTTACAATACCGCAATCAACCGGAGACAATGTCTTGTAATTCGTGAAATTCACTTGTATTAAATCCAGAAGCACATATGAAACTGATTGCAGTGTTGAATACAGGAATGTGGTATCTTCAAGAATTTCAGGGCTTCAGTTGTTTGAGATGTCATTTAAGGAGAAAGGAAAACAGTAAGTCTACAAGTATCACCCTAAGAAACTCACTATATAGCTTATATTCCTCTATTCACATCTCATTCAAATATTTATTTCTGCTTCTAACCTCTTCAAAATCACTCGTAAGTCATAACAAGTTACTTACAGCCTAGAAGTGCTAAAGGAATAACTGTTCCAACCTTAATTTGGTGATGCCTAAACCAATTGTCTTCTTGATAATGTTGTTAATGTATATGTTTCTGTTTAATTGATTTTGTTCATACACTCAGTATTTTAAGTTTTTAACAATGATCAGTTTCAGCATCCTCTGATCACTTGAAGTATATAAACTGAATGATGTGCAGTGGAGACCATGAAATTCGTTGTGTGAGAAGGAAGTTTCTGTTGGAAGCCCTTGCAAGTGAACTCCCTAGTGACACCATCAGGTTCTCATCAAGGATTGTTTCCATTGAGGAATCAGGCTACTATAAGCTGGTACATCTTACTGACGGAACCATCCTCAAAGCCAAGGTATATATATATATATACACTAACATTTTTCCTTTTTATCTCCATCTTTCCAGTTTATATGACCATGACAAGTATTATTCATGTGGTCAGCTCCAACTTTAGTCCGCTGTTTCCTTCCCAATTTTACAACTGCTTTGGGCTCTCACATCTAACCAGTGCAGTTTAGCATTCCCTTGGTACCAGAGCAACCATAAACATATGTGCAAAAAAAATCGATGTTTCCAGTAATGGAATTTTGTGACAGCATTTGGTCCTGCAAATCTAGCAAGTTGAATAGCCAAACATAATCTTTACATGACTCCCTCTGGCTCATTGGCCAAAACATAGACTCTTCTCTTCCTACACACTCAACGCTCCACTATTTTGGTTATATCTTGATTATCTTCCCCATTAATAATTATTTTGGTTCCCAAGCATATATAGTTTCATGAGAAGTATGCGTTAAGGATTTGTGTTGATGTTCTCATTGCCCGCCTGTGCTAGGCACAACCTATATTAACTGGATCGTTTTTTGAAGGGTTTAAAACAACTTGCAGCATCTACAATTTACATGGGCATAATCAAATTTATGGGTTTGAGTCACTGCTTATGGTGTCTACACTATGACTGAATAGGTTTTGGTTGGGTGTGATGGATTAAACTCAGTGGTAGCAAAATGGCTTGGCTTCAAGCAGCTGGTCTTTACAGGAAGATCTGCCATTCGGGGTAGTGCTGAGTACAAGACCAGCCATCAGTTTGATCCAAAGATGATGCAGTACTTTGGCAATGGTGTTAGATCTGGTGTTGTTCCTTGTGACAGTAAAAATGTTTACTGGTTCTTCACTTGGTCTCCCTCCAGCCAAGGTAAGCCTTTCTCCCAATCACACTGCTCCTCAAGCTTCCAGTACCAGTAACCTTACAGGCCTTTTCTTCATTGGTTTAGATATGGGTTTCAGCTCTCAGTTTCGTAACATATGCTCTCAGTTTCGTAACGTTTATGTGACATGCAAAGAACAATGATATATTGTTTGATAGTATGACTCTGAGATGCAACTTCAGGAACCTTATGAATATATGTACCATCCATATAACACAGTTATTACCTAACGCAGTATATGTAGGTATCATTAATTTTCTCTTTACAAATTTTCTGTAGAGAAAGAGCTAGAGAAGAACCCTGCTCAGTTGAAGCAATATATGTTAACCAAGCTTGGAAAGTTACCAGATGAAGTAAGAGCTGTTATGGAAAACACTGAATTGGATGCATTGATATCCTCCCCACTGAGATATAGGCATCCTTGGGAAATTCTTTGGGGAAATATTAGTAAAGGTAACGTATGTGTAGCTGGAGATGCGCTACACCCTATGACCCCAGACATCGGACAAGGTGGCTGTGCTGCATTAGAAGACGGCATTGTATTAGCAAGGTGTCTCGGTGAGGCATTGTTGAAGAACCGGAGGGAAGAAATTAGAGAAGAAGGTGAAGAAGGAAAAGAGGAATTTAAAAGGATTGAGACAGGGTTGAATAAGTATGCCAGTGAGAGGAAATGGAGAAGTTTTGATCTTATTTGTACAGCTTATTTGGTTGGTGTTATACAGGAGGCTGATGGAAAAGTAATGACTTTCTTGAGGGACAAGGTTTTCTCTTCAATTCTGTCCGGGTTGCTGTTGAAGAAGGCTGATTTTGATTGTGGTAAGCTCAGAAGCTCTTAAATCTGCAACCCATTGGTACATCCTTTTTATAAAATGTATTTCCAAGTCTGCAAGTTTCATATGTATCAGTCATATTGGTACTTCCAATAATCTTCCTATGTAAAATCAAGAATAACTGTTGGATTGACACTAGGAAAAATGGTTTCTGCATGGACTCAACACCTGTAATATCTCCTATATAAATGAAAGAATTTCAAGGAACTTTAGAACTTGTTCTTTGCCATAGAGGCTGAAGCTCCTGTCCTTAAGTGGAGCCTTTTCATGGGTATATATAAGCGACGTGCACTTGTGTTCATGGGAGTTTTGGTATCTGGAAATGGAAATTAAATGTCCGACAACCCAAAGATGGCTTCTTTCAGGCTGACAGTTCACAAGGCTGGCTTAACAGTGCAACATTTGAGAGAGCTGTCAGAGCACCACTCCTTAAATTGAGATGACCTATAGTTGCATGAAAATCATATTTTTAATAATTAACTTTGGAAGCATTTTTATGCTTTCTAATAACGACTTTTAAGTTTACTGCTGATTACTTTTTGATTTATCTTATTTTTTAATCTTATATCTATATTTTGGCCGTTCAATTTATAGTTTTTTATGAGCAAATCATTTCTGTAAATTTTCAGTCATATTAAAAATCGTCAAAGCATTTATAAGTATGATTTACTAATAATGATCTTGAACAGTTTATATTTGACTGTTACTCCCACTCTGAGAGTTCAGGACGAGAAAGTATCACTGGTCTTGCTATCCAAGGCTCTGCCCAAGCAACATCATCAGGAGCCTAGGAGCCGGGACTGGGGTAGGTCCAGTCTTCGACTCTGATGCTTAAGTTAGTGTCGTTGTAGATAAGTGACTTGACAAAGTCTAGATTAGAAGAACCTTACCTTTTTTCTGGAGCCTTTTGCCAGTATATATAGGTGTGCTTTGGAAACTGTGTCTTCCCTCAATGTGGGACTGGCCAGGAGGTCTTCCCCAGCACCTCCATATAAAGGGCTAGAAAGTGGTCTGGGCAGGATTTGATTGACATGTTTGGTTCTCATTCTAGCAGTTTACGCACTTGTCGTCGTGAGAGGCGGCGAGTGGGACACTAACCTCCTGCGACCGGACAATGGGTTTTTTCCAGCACAAGAGGAGGGTATTCACCATGTGTTAACAAGTCTCCAAGTCCCCAGTCGACGAGAACTCTTGGGTGGGGAGTTTATCAAGTTTGTGTGCAGTAAGTTCGGACCGTCCGGGAGTAAGGCATGGTCGTGAGTCCTCAAATCTTCATGCGTGAGTTCGTAGGGTGAGTGAGGCGTTATAGCAAGCGAGAGTCGAAGAGTGCCCGTATCCAAGTTTTTTTTTCTTTAGGGGCATGTCGCGTGGGTAGCGATTATCTACGTGTCAGGATGTCATGATGCTTTATGTGCCATTTAGTCAGTTGTATTCTCACTATATGTGAGCTATTCCAGCCTTTACAAGTTATGGTACATCCCGTTGTCCCCAGTTTTTGTTAAGGTGGGAGTCTTGCGACGGGGGCAGCGGGAGTGAAGGGGCATTGTGCCATTATTGGGTTGTGCCACTTTAGGGTCTGGATGCATGCTTGTGGGGCTCCATGGTATGTGTAGCGGGAGTTCAGTATCAGCATTGGTCCATATCTCTCGTGCCTTCATAGGTGACCAATCTATAAGGGTCACATGGTCATTTATGGGACATGTGACACATGTAACGGTCCACTACGTGTAATAAAGGCGCATTTACAGCGCGTGACGTAGTGGGCATGCCGCCCACGTGCGTCGTGGGTTAATGCGCGCGATGATTGAGGCTGACGTGGCAGAAATAGAGCCGTTGGATTGTTTTAGATTCAACGGTCGATATAGATTTATGTCAACATAAATAGAGGGTAGGTCAAAAGGTGGTAGTTTGTTTTGTTTTGAGTCGTTTGAAACCTAAGAAGCATATAGTGGAGAGTGAGGTGATTTGAAGAGTTTTCAAAGTAAGAACCAGTCGAAGCACACCAAGGCGGCACAAAGGGGATCTGGAGATCGTGTTGTCTACCCTGTAATCTGTACTGTGGTAGAACTCAGCTGTTTGCAACCAGCGTCACTGATCCACCCCACATCCAGATCACAAAATGTATGACTTCCACGTCTTCTTTATATTCATCTTTGCTTGTGTGATTGAAATGAGGGTTTTTATAGGTTTGTTTGGTATTGCATGTTTCTGGGTTGTATCTGGGTAGGTGGCGAGCTCTCTACTCTTAGAGATCTAAATTTTGGGACAGTGAGAGTGACTCTGTTTTAGGTGTAGATATCAGATCCGGTGCGAGTGTCGAGCAATGAGATGATTGAGATATCCAGTACAGATTCCGACACCTCGCGTCGGAGGGATGAAGAATTGGATGAGATGCTCGCTATGTAGGGGTTGAGAATAGGCTCCATAATGAGGACACGAGTTCTCACGTGTCCTCTGCTATCCCACTATTGCAGGAAATAGAGGTCATGATGACGAGGTCAAGGCAAGTGGTGATGACATTCGACCCGCTTGACGAGAGTTTAACTATATATATAGTTACTTCATTTGCTTTTAAAATGTACGAGGTATTACACAGTCGAGCTCCGATCTGGAGAGAGAGAGAGAGAGTGTGTGTGTGTGGGGGGGGTGTGTGGGTGTGTGTGTCACACCCCGAATCTTTTGAAGTTAATAAAAGTTATCTTCTCCGTTTACTATTAGAAATTACCGTATCTATTTTGGAAAAGTGTCGGTAATTAAATTCTCAGGGAGTAGATTTTGAGAAGATAATTAGAAAATTTCGGTGAATTTATTCTGGTTGACGACGTCTTATTTCGAAGAAGAAAGAAAAATGGTAAAGGAGTTAGAAAAGTTTCTGTTTCAGGAAACTTTCTATTTTTCCTTTCTTTCCTCTTTTTCTTCCCTTTTCCCCCGGTTTCTTTCTTTCTCTCTCCTTCTTCTTCTTCTTTTCTTCTTCTTCCTCCTGGCGCTCGACTCCCTCTTCCTCCCTCACTGTGCTCGCCGCTGTTCTTCCTCCACCGGCCACCGTTTGACGCGCCACCGGTCCCGGTCGACTCGCCTCCACCTCCGCCGTCGATCTGGGCGGCCATCCGTGGCAGAGGAACGCTGGAGAGGGAGAGGAAGCTTGCAACAGGGACTGCAACAGTGACTGCTCACCTGGGTTCGCTTCCTCCTGCCGCCGCGCCGAGTTTGACCGATAAGGGGAGGACCGTCGTCTTCTCAGGAAGCTCCGACTGCACGGAGTCGTCCTATAACGCGTCAGGTGAGGAGATCGAACTCCGGTTGACTTTGTTTTTCAGGTTTACTGTTCATGGACGATTTGAGGTAGTTAGGCTTCGATTTGAGCTTAAGTTTCTTGAGAGAAGTTGTTGTGAAGGAGGAGGCGGAGCTATTGATGGCCGGAGATCGTCGGTCGGAGGCTTGCCGGCCGGCGACTGTGTTTGCACAGTGAAAGGGGTATTTTGGTCATTTTACCCATGATTTTTGAATAATTGTTAATTATTTACTGTTGTGGTAAAAGTGGTTCACTTAGGGTAAAAAGTATGTTTGGAAAGGGATTGGAAAACTTTGGTAAAGAAATTGGAATGATCGGTAATTAGGGTTACCCCGGTAATTGTCGTCCGACATAGGATATAATAAGGTTGGACTTGAATATAAGCTGAGTCGTTAGTTAAGTCGGTAAAGTGTTATGGTTATCGGAAATAAATGATAACTGGAAATCCTGGAAAATGTTAAATCGGTATATCGACTCGAGGTTATATATATTGATTAACACGTGACACCCTAACGTAAAGTTAAAGTGATAACGGAAAGTTCGGAAGCTGAGTCGGACTTCCGGTAAATAGAGTTAAGAGTCGATAACCGGGAAAGAAAGTCAAAAAGGTTAAAATGTCATAAAAAGGAACTCGGTCAACTTGTGGTCAAATAGGAGTTCCTGGTCAAACTAGGAAAAGACCAAGTCAACTGTGAATGACTAATATGATGATTTGTTGGTACAGTCTCTGGTCGGACGTGAGACGGACTCGACTACGCGGGTAGTTCGAGAGTTTCGCTCGAGGAGCTTTCCGAGCGGGAAGAAGGTCGCAATAGTACTGTGAGTGGACATATTATTTAAATAAATGCATGCCTTAATTATTGAGTTAATTGCATGGTTTTTATGATTGTTTTCGAGAATTATATCCTTCTCGGGTTCTTGAACGTTTTTATTTGGATAAAGTTTAGCGGGAGCCTCGGTTAAAGATTTTTACTATTGTTTGAGATATTGACACTTATGCGTGAACGGATTTACATTATTACTCAATTTTCTATTTCTCCCGAAAATGGTTATAGACGGTGATGGCCGTCCTTCGAATGGAATTGAACCCGAGACTTCGTTGGAAATTAGATTTATGCATATATGACAAGGAATTGTTTTACTTATTTGTTTTGGGAAGAGAATTTGATTAATGTTTTGTTATGAATTTTTATTTTAAGGGTTGACCAATAAATATGCTAGCTAGAGTAGCGTGAGGGCGCTACTAGAGCTCTTAGCTCCGACCCTAGCCTGAGAGGTCAGGCAAATTACGTAGTGCACTATGAGGGTTGACCATTTCCACTTTATCCAGAGCTCTTAGCTCCGACCCTGGTCTGAGAGGACAGACAAGCCTGAGAGGTCAGGTTGATATTATAAGGGTTGACCGTTATCACATATTCTAGAGCTCCTAGCTCCGACCCTGGTCTGAGAGGACAGACAAGCCTGAGAGGTCAGGTTGATATTATAAGGGTTGACCGTATTATTTTATCTAGCTAGCATAGCGTGATGGCGCACCTAGAGCTCTTAGCTCCGACCCTAGTCTGAGAGGTCAGACTTATTATGTTTGTGAACATTTCTCTTCCCATATTCCTTACTGGTTTATCTTACCATGCATTTGTGGAAAATTTAGTAATTGTGGGCATGCATAAATGTTATTTAAATCATTAAAGTCTTGGGAGAGCATTAAAGGAAATAGAGTTTTTATATTTGATTTTCGTCCACTCACTCTAACAGTTTTTAAATGTTTCTCCCCTGGGCCTTTCGTTTTTAAATGCCCAGTGTTGCAGGGTTCTTGAGAGGAGGTCGAGCGCGTACGAGAGTCGAGGCATAGTCGATCATTCCGTTGCTGCTTGAAATTCTTTGGGGTAATCATCTCTGTAGACTGCTCTGACTAACCCGGTTTAGTTAGTTTTGTAGGAAGGGTTGGCCATTTCAAGGGGGTTTCGGTAAGAAGTTCCCTTGAGGTGGTCCCCGCAGGATTTACTTCGGGATAAAGGGGTTTAACCCGGGGTGGGTCCTGTCATTGGTATCAGAGCATTAGGTTATCGTTTCCTGTTACTACCTCATATACTTAGTATCACTTAGTGTCTATAGAGTGATGGTCCGACCGCGGCGGATCCATCGGCATTTTATGTTTTGGACGCTCAGTGTTTATTGAGGATATGAGTTAGTACTTCCTGATTGAGATATGGACCGAGTGGTCCTATAAACGATCGAATCTTCAAGACTATGCCTCAGTACGCCGACCTCACAATGAACTCCTGTAAGGAACAAGGTTAGCTCGTTGCGTATTGATTGATGAGTCCCCAAGGATTTATTGAGATTTGAGTTGGGGATCGAGCTGGAAACTCACGTTGTTTAACGTTTGAGCATTATGTGTAAGTACTCGGTGGTGAAACAGTTAATTCACACTTGGAAGGCTGTCATGGTTGTTGACAGGGATGTTGAAGAAACCTGAGGCAAGGCCTTAATGTTCGGGTTATGAGACTCTGAGAAGTGAAGAGTCATACGAGTTAATGATAGAGATTGCATCATGCCATGAAAAAAAAATGAGCTGAAGTCGCCTAGCGCGATTTGTCAGTGATAACGAATATTTAGTTTTGACGATTGCCACGACTTTGTTGAGGTTCATCATTAGTGTGGTTTTGGAGAAATCAACGGACATATGAAAGTGGAATGACTCAAGGAAAATGAGTGTAGTCATTTTGGGATCAATGGACTTGTTTCTGGTGACGAGTCCATGATGTGACACTACTGGATAATATTAAAGAAGTAAAGGCTAGTTTGGTCACTCGATGTTTATGGAACAACCACTGGAACTGATGGTTTGGGTCACCTTGGTACTGACCTTGTTGTCGTCAGCTACGATCAGACCCATTTCGCTTCAGCCACCCATGATTGGGGTACTAGAAAGATTTGAATTGTTAGTGAGTCCGGGTATGATTTAAATTGGTGGTGACAATGGTCATTAGGCTATATATTGTGAAGACAAAAATTAAATCGTGTCACCAGATTTTGGGGCTCCTATGAATCATAAGGTGAGTTATCCACCTGCGGTCAAAGTGTTTTAATTAGTACACCTGTGGAGGAGTCTCCAGGTTGGCTGTGTTAGAGTTCGATTTTCAGATCGAGGAAGCGTTACTAGTGTTAATTAAAGGTAATTGGTTTCGGAATTTAAAGGAACATGTTGGAAGTGGCAACAGGCCACCGGGTCTTGGACCAAGAGTGCTTAGGGTACCGGAAAGAGTGATACGAGTCTTGATTGACTTTGTATTCGAGTCTTGATTGACTTTGTATTATGATGGTGTAGGAACCCGTCGTTGTGCAAACGACATTGTTTCGACGGTTGAAGAAGTACATAGGTATACCCTACAGGAGTACGTGTACCCTCATTTATTGGGAAGTGGTAAGTTGAAATTTGGGTAGCACATGCTGGTAATGCATAATTATTTTTGTACAGCTGTGAGTGGTCAAAATGACACCAGGTAAGTGACGAAGGCTGATGATGACATCATATCAAGAATGTATTGTGAGAGTCCCATAATTTGAGAACGGAGATTAAGGACGTTTGATTAGCAGTTCTGTGCTAAACGTCAATTAAAGGGTCTAACCATTTAAGTACAAGTCGGAAGGAGGTTATTGTTAGTGGCTCCGACTCTTATGATGGTTAGCGAGGTTATTATATGTTGTCAGTAAGTGGTAGATTGCCTGCTGAGTTAAATGCACAGAAAAGGTGAAGTGACAGCAGTGAGGCAAGGTCTACTAAATCTTTGAATTTGAGTGAGAAATTGATTTTTTTTTGTGTATATAATGAAATCCTTAGTGGATTAAGGAATTGTTGACATTGCTATGGTCATTGGTCATTTGAGTAGTGACCCTACTTGTTAGGAATTTTTGACCTAGCGGCAGTTCTTGGCACCACGAGTGTAGAGTGGTAGCAAGAAAGATCATTGGAGGTGACTCTCGAAATTGTCAACATTTCGGTGAGTACGAATTGTGGTGGAACCAGGAAAGATTTTTCCTCGATAACTCAAAAAGTATTACGAGTCTAAGTTTGGTAATAATTGTTACTGAGATTGGTAAGGTATGTTGCTAAGTTGAGCAACACTTCATGGGAGATCGTGGAGTGATTAAGCCACGTCCAGATTAAGTTATGATATGAGGGGATGTTAACGTGTGGCAGTGGATCTTGTAATTTAGAATCTGAAGTGGTATTGTGATTTCCTGTGCACGCAATTATATTCCTCTTCAATTAGAATGGTAATTGATTGGGAATCTTGAATCCTACCAAATAGAGGATGCGGTGGATGGTGTACTTGCAGAGCATGGGGGACAATTTTGTTAGAGACTGTCTAGTTGTACGAGTTGACTCGGTGGTGTGTACTCGCCCAGTGCGGTGATGGCATTCGTTGAATTGTGCCTGGATAACTGGATGCTCGGTGATCAAGGTGGTTAAGTTTGGTGAAATTAATTCCTGATGCTTCGATCGAGGGTTACTTTTGGTGTGCACCAGTGGCACTAAATTTTATGTAGATGTCTGATCTAGTTAAATGTCCAAAGCTGTCGGTTATTACCAGACGAGTTGGTAATAGAGGCATCTATGAAGGAAATATCTTGGTTGAGCGGGTAAGGTTCTGGAATTCTTTTATTGGTAAGTCTATTCCAGATTGTGTTGCGGATAAGTTTAATGGACGCACAGTATTGGTTGAAGGGCAAGTTCTGCACTATGCGTCATTCCGGGTTAAAGTAAGAGTTGGAGAGGTCAGTGGTACCTCACCTATGAATAGTACGGTGAGGTATTACCGTGGTAAAATACGCTATAGTTCCACGAGGTGATAATTGAGTTAGTGATTCTATGTTTGGCTTGTGAGTAAAAAGGTCAGGATTTGTGTTGTCAGAGTAGTTTTTGTAGGCAGTGTGAAGTCTGACAATTTGTCTTCATGCGAGGAATAAGTATTGTTGGACCTCGATGTCTGGAGTTTTTGGATCTTCCTGATTTAAAGGCTATGGTTTTGGTTTTTCGCTAAAATTCATGGCTATTCACGTCCTGCGTGTACCAGTGGTTTGAGTAATGATAGAGTAAGGGAAGACAATTACTTTACAACAGGACAACTTGACAGAATGGTTTTTAGAAAGCGTAAACCAGATCAGGGAGCCCGGTTCAAATGAGGTGAAGGTTTGTGTAACACAATGTGATCATGGTTTTACTCGTGGACTTGTTGTCAGTAGATTTGGCTCCACGTGGTATTGTGTTACCAGAGGATTTAAATCCATTAGTGACATCGAACCCTACTCCTCAGGCGTGGTAATCATTTCCTGCATAGGGAATGTGGGAGGTGATATCTAAGTTCAACGAAAGAATACGAGTATTCTTGAAGAAATTTTACTCGCGACAAGCGAGGTGTGATTGGATCAGATGAGTATTAGCGGTATTGTGACGACGTCACACGCGGTTGGTAAGGACAATGTTGGTGTTTGTTTGACTAAACGAGAAGGGATAGGAGGTTATTTACTGGTCGAAGTTGTTGTGTTGTGCAGTTGGATTTTCAAGGATATGGTTATAATCCGGTTTAGACAACAGGGAATTGTTGCCAAAGGATGTTTTCGGCGTGTGACAGAATTTATCATCATTTGGTGAAAAACAAAAGTGATTTTCGCGAGGATTACAGATGGTGGAGCAGCTTAGGCAGTGTCGTATTCCACCTCATTAATGAGATGGAGTACAGTAAGAAATCGGTGATTCAGTTAGGCAATGATTCAAGAGAAAATCATTGTGATTCACGGTAAGGCTTCAGATGCTTTAGTTTTGACCCGAGAAGAGTGGTCGGGTGTCAGAAAAAGAGAAAGTATTGGAGGTTATCATCCACGTAGGAAGGAGTGCTACATTGGCTAGATGTGACATGTGACAAGGTTACATGAGTTTGACGAGTATGTTGGGTATCTTTAGAGTTAATGGATGCCTAGTGTCACGTATGTCCATGTTACGAGAATAAGTTTACTACCTTACATCATATGTCATTAGACTTCTGGTTAGTACTGGAAGTTGGCTTTTAAGGAGGATCAGTAAGGAGGTTGATTGTAAAAGGCAGGTGTTTAGGGTTTTGACAATGTTATTCGCAAGGCGTCTCAGAAGAGTTCTCAGAAGGAAGTTGGTATTGGAGAGCAATATTATTATTTTAAGTGGTACTATCCCCCACTGTATTGGATTTTGAGTATTGAAATTTTGAGGACGAAATTTTTATAAGGTGGGGAGAATTGTCACACCCCGAATCTTTTGAAGTTAATAAAAGTTATCTTCTCCGTTTACTATTAGAAATTACCGTATCTATTTTGGAAAAGTGTCGGTAATTAAATTCTCAGGGAGTAGATTTTGAGAAGATAATTAGAAAATTTCGGTGAATTTATTCTGGTTGAGGACGTCTTATTTCGAAGAAGAAAGAAAAATGGTAAAGGAGTTAGAAAAGTTTCCGTTTCAGGAAACTTTCTATTTTTCCTTTCTTTCCTCTTTTTCTTCCCTTTTCCCCCGGTTTCTTTCTTTCTCTCTCCTTCTTCTTCTTTTCTTCTTCTTCCTCCTGGCGCTCGACTCCCTCTTCCTCCCTCACTGTGCTCGCCGCTGTTCTTCCTCCACCGGCCACCGTTTGACGCGCCACCGGTCCCGGTCGACTCGCCTCCACCTCCGCCGTCGATCTGGGCGGCCATCCGTGGCAGAGGAACGCTGGAGAGGGAGAGGAAGCTTGCAACAGGGACTGCAACAGTGACTGCTCACCTGGGTTCGCTTCCTCCTGCTGCCGCGCCGAGTTTGACCGATAAGGGGAGGACCGTCGTCCTCTCAGGAAGCTCCGACTGCACGGAGTCGTCCTATAACGCGTCAGGTGAGGAGATCGAACTCCGGTTGACTTTGTTTTTCAGGTTTACTGTTCATGGACGATTTGAGGTAGTTAGGCTTCGATTTGAGCTTAAGTTTCTTGAGAGAAGTTGTTGTGAAGGAGGAGGCGGAGCTATTGATGGCCGGAGATCGTCGGTCGGAGGCTTGCCGGCCGGCGACTGTGTTTGCACAGTGAAAGGGGTATTTTGGTCATTTTACCCATGATTTTTGAATAATTGTTAATTATTTACTGTTGTGGTAAAAGTGGTTCACTTAGGGTAAAAAGTATGTTTGGAAAGGGATTGGAAAACTTTGGTAAAGAAATTGGAATGATCGGTAATTAGGGTTACCCCGGTAATTGTCGTCCGACATAGGATATAATAAGGTTGGACTTGAATATAAGCTGAGTCGTTAGTTAAGTCGGTAAAGTGTTATGGTTATCGGAAATAAATGATAACTGGAAATCCTGGAAAATGTTAAATCGGTATATCGACTCGAGGTTATATATATTGATTAACACGTGACACCCTAACGTAAAGTTAAAGTGATAACGGAAAGTTCGGAAGCTGAGTCGGACTTCCGGTAAATAGAGTTAAGAGTCGATAACCGGGAAAGAAAGTCAAAAAGGTTAAAATGTCATAAAAAGGAACTCGGTCAACTTGTGGTCAAATAGGAGTTCCTGGTCAAACTAGGAAAAGACCACGTCAACTGTGAATGACTAATATGATGATTTGTTGGTACAGTCTCTGGTCGGACGTGAGACGGACTCGACTACGCGGGTAGTTCGAGAGTTTCGCTCGAGGAGCTTTCCGAGCGGGAAGAAGGTCGCAATAGTACTGTGAGTGGACATATTATTTTAAATAAATGCATGCCTTAATTATTGAGTTAATTGCATGGTTTTTATGATTGTTTTCGAGAATTATATCCTTCTCGGGTTCTTGAACGTTTTTATTTGGATAAAGTTTAGCGGGAGCCTCGGTTAAAGATTTTTACTATTGTTTGAGATATTGACACTTATGCGTGAACGGATTTACATTATTACTCAATTTTCTATTTCTCCCGAAAATGGTTATAGACGGTGATGGCCGTCCTTCGAATGGAATTGAACCCGAGACTTCGTTGGAAATTAGATTTATGCATATATGACAAGGAATTGTTTTACTTATTTGTTTTGGGAAGAGAATTTGATTAATGTTTTGTTATGAATTTTTATTTTAAGGGTTGACCAATAAATATGCTAGCTAGAGTAGCATGAGGGCGCTACTAGAGCTCTTAGCTCCGACCCTAGCCTGAGAGGTCAGGCAAATTACGTAGTGCACTATGAGGGTTGACCATTTCCACTTTATCCAGAGCTCTTAGCTCCGACCCTGGTCTGAGAGGACAGACAAGCCTGAGAGGTCAGGTTGATATTATAAGGGTTGACCGTTATCACATATTCTAGAGCTCCTAGCTCCGACCCTGGTCTGAGAGGACAGACAAGCCTGAGAGGTCAGGTTGATATTATAAGGGTTGACCGTATTATTTTATCTAGCTAGCATAGCGTGATGGCGCACCTAGAGCTCTTAGCTCCGACCCTAGTCTGAGAGGTCAGACTTATTATGTTTGTGAACATTTCTCTTCCCATATTCCTTACTGGTTTATCTTACCATGCATTTGTGGAAAATTTAGTAATTGTGGGCATGCATAAATGTTATTTAAATCATTAAAGTCTTGGGAGAGCATTAAAGGAAATAGAGTTTTTATATTTGATTTTCGTCCACTCACTCTAACAGTTTTTAAATGTTTCTCCCCTGGGCCTTTCGTTTTTAAATGCCCAGTGTTGCAGGGTTCTTGAGAGGAGGTCGAGCGCGTACGAGAGTCGAGGCATAGTCGATCATTCCGTTGCTGCTTGAAATTCTTTGGGGTAATCATCTCTGTAGACTGCTCTGACTAACCCGGTTTAGTTAGTTTTGTAGGAAGGGTTGGCCATTTCAAGGGGGTTTCGGTAAGAAGTTCCCTTGAGGTGGTCCCCGCAGGATTTACTTCGGGATAAAGGGGTTTAACCCGGGGTGGGTCCTGTCATTGGTATCAGAGCATTAGGTTATCGTTTCCTGTTACTACCTCATATACTTAGTATCACTTAGTGTCTATAGAGTGATGGTCCGACCGCGGCGGATCCATCGGCATTTTATGTTTTGGACGCTCAGTGTTTATTGAGGATATGAGTTAGTACTTCCTGATTGAGATATGGACCGAGTGGTCCTATAAACGATCGAATCTTCAAGACTATGCCTCAGTACGCCGACCTCACAATGAACTCCTGTAAGGAACAAGGTTAGCTCGTTGCGTATTGATTGATGAGTCCCCAAGGATTTATTGAGATTTGAGTTGGGGATCGAGCTGGAAACTCACGTTGTTTAACGTTTGAGCATTATGTGTAAGTACTCGGTGGTGAAACAGTTAATTCACACTTGGAAGGCTGTCATGGTTGTTGACAGGGATGTTGAAGAAACCCGAGGCAAGGCCTTAATGTTCGGGTTATGAGACTCTGAGAAGTGAAGAGTCATACGAGTTAATGATAGAGATTGCATCATGCCATGAAAAAAAAAATGAGCTGAAGTCGCCTAGCGCGATTTGTCAGTGATAACGAATATTTAGTTTTGACGATTGCCACGACTTTGTTGAGGTTCATCATTAGTGTGGTTTTGGAGAAATCAACGGACATATGAAAGTGGAATGACTCAAGGAAAATGAGTGTAGTCATTTTGGGATCAATGGACTTGTTTCTGGTGACGAGTCCATGATGTGACACTACTGGATAATATTAAAGAAGTAAAGGCTAGTTTGGTCACTCGATGTTTATGGAACAACCACTGGAACTGATGGTTTGGGTCACCTTGGTACTGACCTTGTTGTCGTCAGCTACGATCAGACCCATTTCGCTTCAGCCACCCATGATTGGGGTACTAGAAAGATTTGAATTGTTAGTGAGTCCGGGTATGATTTAAATTGGTGGTGACAATGGTCATTAGGCTATATATTGTGAAGACAAAAATTAAATCGTGTCACCAGATTTTGGGGCTCCTATGAATCATAAGGTGAGTTATCCACCTGCGGTCAAAGTGTTTTAATTAGTACACCTGTGGAGGAGTCTCCAGGTTGGCTGTGTTAGAGTTCGATTTTCAGATCGAGGAAGCGTTACTAGTGTTAATTAAAGGTAATTGGTTTCGGAATTTAAAGGAACATGTTGGAAGTGGCAACAGGCCACCGGGTCTTGGACCAAGAGTGCTTAGGGTACCGGAAAGAGTGATACGAGTCTTGATTGACTTTGTATTCGAGTCTTGATTGACTTTGTATTATGATGGTGTAGGAACCCGTCGTTGTGCAAACGACATTGTTTCGACGGTTGAAGAAGTACATAGGTATACCCCACAGGAGTACGTGTACCCTCATTTATTGGGAAGTGGTAAGTTGAAATTTGGGTAGCACATGCTGGTAATGCATAATTATTTTTGTACAGCTGTGAGTGGTCAAAATGACACCAGGTAAGTGACGAAGGCTGATGATGACATCATATCAAGAATGTATTGTGAGAGTCCCATAATTTGAGAACGGAGATTAAGGACGTTTGATTAGCAGTTCTGTGCTAAACGTCAATTAAAGGGTCTAACCATTTAAGTACAAGTCGGAAGGAGGTTATTGTTAGTGGCTCCGACTCTTATGATGGTTAGCGAGGTTATTATATGTTGTCAGTAAGTGGTAGATTGCCTGCTGAGTTAAATGCACAGAAAAGGTGAAGTGACAGCAGTGAGGCAAGGTCTACTAAATCTTTGAATTTGAGTGAGAAATTGATTTTTTTTTGTGTATATAATGAAATCCTTAGTGGATTAAGGAATTGTTGACATTGCTATGGTCATTGGTCATTTGAGTAGTGACCCTACTTGTTAGGAATTTTTGACCTAGCGGCAGTTATTGGCACCACGAGTGTAGAGTGGTAGCAAGAAAGATCATTGGAGGTGACTCTCGAAATTGTCAACATTTCGGTGAGTACGAATTGTGGTGGAACCAGGAAAGATTTTTCCTCGATAACTCAAAAAGTATTACGAGTCTAAGTTTGGTAATAATTGTTACTGAGATTGGTAAGGTATGTTGCTAAGTTGAGCAACACTTCATGGGAGATCGTGGAGTGATTAAGCCACGTCCAGATTAAGTTATGATATGAGGGGATGTTAACGTGTGGCAGTGGATCTTGTAATTTAGAATCTGAAGTGGTATTGTGATTTCCTGTGCACGCAATTATATTCCTCTTCAATTAGAATGGTAATTGATTGGGAATCTTGAATCCTACCAAATAGAGGATGCGGTGGATGGTGTACTTGCAGAGCATGGGGGACAATTTTGTTAGAGACTGTCTAGTTGTACGAGTTGACTCGGTGGTGTGTACTCGCCCAGTGCGGTGATGGCATTCGTTGAATTGTGCCTGGATAACTGGATGCTCGGTGATCAAGGTGGTTAAGTTTGGTGAAATTAATTCCTGATGCTTCGATCGAGGGTTACTTTTGGTGTGCACCAGTGGCACTAAATTTTATGTAGATGTCTGATCTAGTTAAATGTCCAAAGCTGTCGGTTATTACCAGACGAGTTGGTAATAGAGGCATCTATGAAGGAAATATCTTGGTTGAGCGGGTAAGGTTCTGGAATTCTTTTATTGGTAAGTCTATTCCAGATTGTGTTGCGGATAAGTTTAATGGACGCACAGTATTGGTTGAAGGGCAAGTTCTGCACTATGCGTCATTCCGGGTTAAAGTAAGAGTTGGAGAGGTCAGTGGTACCTCACCTATGAATAGTACGGTGAGGTATTACCGTGGTAAAGTACGCTGTAGTTCCACGAGGTGATAATTGAGTTAGTGATTCTATGTTTGGCTTGTGAGTAAAAAGGTCAGGATTTGTGTTGTCAGAGTAGTTTTTGTAGGCAGTGTGAAGTCTGACAATTTGTCTTCATGCGAGGAATAAGTATTGTTGGACCTCGATGTCTGGAGTTTTTGGATCTTCCTGATTTAAAGGCTATGGTTTTGGTTTTTCGCTAAAATTCATGGCTATTCACGTCCTGCGTGTACCAGTGGTTTGAGTAATGATAGAGTAAGGGAAGACAATTACTTTACAACAGGACAACTTGACAGAATGGTTTTTAGAAAGCGTAAACCAGATCAGGGAGCCTGGTTCAAATGAGGTGAAGGTTTGTGTAACACAATGTGATCATGGTTTTACTCGTGGACTTGTTGTCAGTAGATTTGGCTCCACGTGGTATTGTGTTACCAGAGGATTTAAATCCATTAGTGACATCGAACCCTACTCCTCAGGCGTGGTAATCATTTCCTGCATAGGGAATGTGGGAGGTGATATCTAAGTTCAACGAAAGAATACGAGTATTCTTGAAGAAATTTTACTCGCGACAAGCGAGGTGTGATTGGATCAGATGAGTATTAGCGGTATTGTGACGACGTCACACGCGGTTGGTAAGGACAATGTTGGTGTTTGTTTGACTAAACGAGAAGGGATAGGAGGTTATTTACTGGTCGAAGTTGTTGTGTTGTGCAGTTGGATTTTCAAGGATATGGTTATAATCCGGTTTAGACAACAGGGAATTGTTGCCAAAGGATGTTTTCGGCGTGTGACAGAATTTATCATCATTTGGTGAAAAACAAAAGTGATTTTCGCGAGGATTACAGATGGTGGAGCAGCTTAGGCAGTGTCGTATTCCACCTCATTAATGAGATGGAGTACAGTAAGAAATCGGTGATTCAGTTAGGCAATGATTCAAGAGAAAATCATTGTGATTCACGGTAAGGCTTCAGATGCTTTAGTTTTGACCCGAGAAGAGTGGTCGGGTGTCAGAAAAAGAGAAAGTATTGGAGGTTATCATCCACGTAGGAAGGAGTGCTACATTGGCTAGATGTGACATGTGACAAGGTTACATGAGTTTGACGAGTATGTTGGGTATCTTTAGAGTTAATGGATGCCTAGTGTCACGTATGTCCATGTTACGAGAATAAGTTTACTACCTTACATCATATGTCATTAGACTTCTGGTTAGTACTGGAAGTTGGCTTTTAAGGAGGATCAGTAAGGAGGTTGATTGTAAAAGGCAGGTGTTTAGGGTTTTGACAATGTTATTCGCAAGGCGTCTCAGAAGAGTTCTCAGAAGGAAGTTGGTATTGGAGAGCAATATTATTATTTTAAGTGGTACTATCCCCCACTGTATTGGATTTTGAGTATTGAAATTTTGAGGACGAAATTTTTATAAGGTGGGGAGAATTGTCACACCCCGAATCTTTTGAAGTTAATAAAAGTTATCTTCTCCGTTTACTATTAGAAATTACCGTATCTATTTTGGAAAAGTGTCGGTAATTAAATTCTCAGGGAGTAGATTTTGAGAAGATAATTAGAAAATTTCGGTGAATTTATTCTGGTTGAGGACGTCTTATTTCGAAGAAGAAAGAAAAATGGTAAAGGAGTTAGAAAAGTTTCCGTTTCAGGAAACTTTCTATTTTTCCTTTCTTTCCTCTTTTTCTTCCCTTTTCCCCCGGTTTCTTTCTTTCTCTCTCCTTCTTCTTCTTTTCTTCTTCTTCCTCCTGGCGCTCGACTCCCTCTTCCTCCCTCACTGTGCTCGCCGCTGTTCTTCCTCCACCGGCCACCGTTTGACGCGCCACCGGTCCCGGTCGACTCGCCTCCACCTCCGCCGTCGATCTGGGCGGCCATCCGTGGCAGAGGAACGCTGGAGAGGGAGAGGAAGCTTGCAACAGGGACTGCAACAGTGACTGCTCACCTGGGTTCGCTTCCTCCTGCCGCCGCGCCGAGTTTGACCGATAAGGGGAGGACCGTCGTCCTCTCAGGAAGCTCCGACTGCACGGAGTCGTCCTATAACGCGTCAGGTGAGGAGATCGAACTCCGGTTGACTTTGTTTTTCAGGTTTACTGTTCATGGACGATTTGAGGTAGTTAGGCTTCGATTTGAGCTTAAGTTTCTTGAGAGAAGTTGTTGTGAAGGAGGAGGCGGAGCTATTGATGGCCGGAGATCGTCGGTCGGAGGCTTGCCGGCCGGCGACTGTGTTTGCACAGTGAAAGGGGTATTTTGGTCATTTTACCCATGATTTTTGAATAATTGTTAATTATTTACTGTTGTGGTAAAAGTGGTTCACTTAGGGTAAAAAGTATGTTTGGAAAGGGATTGGAAAACTTTGGTAAAGAAATTGGAATGATCGGTAATTAGGGTTACCCCGGTAATTGTCGTCCGACATAGGATATAATAAGGTTGGACTTGAATATAAGCTGAGTCGTTAGTTAAGTCGGTAAAGTGTTATGGTTATCGGAAATAAATGATAACTGGAAATCCTGGAAAATGTTAAATCGGTATATCGACTCGAGGTTATATATATTGATTAACACGTGACACCCTAACGTAAAGTTAAAGTGATAACGGAAAGTTCGGAAGCTGAGTCGGACTTCCGGTAAATAGAGTTAAGAGTCGATAACCGGGAAAGAAAGTCAAAAAGGTTAAAATGTCATAAAAAGGAACTCGGTCAACTTGTGGTCAAATAGGAGTTCCTGGTCAAACTAGGAAAAGACCAAGTCAACTGTGAATGACTAATATGATGATTTGTTGGTACAGTCTCTGGTCGGACGTGAGACGGACTCGACTACGCGGGTAGTTCGAGAGTTTCGCTCGAGGAGCTTTCCGAGCGGGAAGAAGGTCGCAATAGTACTGTGAGTGGACATATTATTTTAAATAAATGCATGCCTTAATTATTGAGTTAATTGCATGGTTTTTATGATTGTTTTCGAGAATTATATCCTTCTCGGGTTCTTGAACGTTTTTATTTGGATAAAGTTTAGCGGGAGCCTCGGTTAAAGATTTTTACTATTGTTTGAGATATTGACACTTATGCGTGAACGGATTTACATTATTACTCAATTTTCTATTTCTCCCGAAAATGGTTATAGACGGTGATGGCCGTCCTTCGAATGGAATTGAACCCGAGACTTCGTTGGAAATTGGATTTATGCATATATGACAAGGAATTGTTTTACTTATTTGTTTTGGGAAGAGAATTTGATTAATGTTTTGTTATGAATTTTTATTTTAAGGGTTGACCAATAAATATGCTAGCTAGAGTAGCGTGAGGGCGCTACTAGAGCTCTTAGCTCCGACCCTAGCCTGAGAGGTCAGGCAAATTACGTAGTGCACTATGAGGGTTGACCATTTCCACTTTATCCAGAGCTCTTAGCTCCGACCCTGGTCTGAGAGGACAGACAAGCCTGAGAGGTCAGGTTGATATTATAAGGGTTGACCGTTATCACATATTCTAGAGCTCCTAGCTCCGACCCTGGTCTGAGAGGACAGACAAGCCTGAGAGGTCAGGTTGATATTATAAGGGTTGACCGTATTATTTTATCTAGCTAGCATAGCGTGATGGCGCACCTAGAGCTCTTAGCTCCGACCCTAGTCTGAGAGGTCAGACTTATTATGTTTGTGAACATTTCTCTTCCCATATTCCTTACTGGTTTATCTTACCATGCATTTGTGGAAAATTTAGTAATTGTGGGCATGCATAAATGTTATTTAAATCATTAAAGTCTTGGGAGAGCATTAAAGGAAATAGAGTTTTTATATTTGATTTTCGTCCACTCACTCTAACAGTTTTTAAATGTTTCTCCCCTGGGCCTTTCGTTTTTAAATGCCCAGTGTTGCAGGGTTCTTGAGAGGAGGTCGAGCGCGTACGAGAGTCGAGGCATAGTCGATCATTCCGTTGCTGCTTGAAATTCTTTGGGGTAATTATCTCTGTAGACTGCTCTGACTAACCCGGTTTAGTTAGTTTTGTAGGAAGGGTTGGCCATTTCAAGGGGGTTTCGGTAAGAAGTTCCCTTGAGGTGGTCCCCGCAGGATTTACTTCAGGTTAAAGGGGTTTAACCCGGGGTGGGTCCTGTCAGTGTGTGTGTTTTTTCAGAATTGTAGATCGGCCTGTTGGGGTAGGGGTGGAGGAGAGTTATTTTGTGAGGCTAAAATAATATTTAAAGTAAGATTAATTGGAATGAGCTGTTAACTTTTCTCTTAGATATTGTTATTAACACATCATATCCAATTTTCTATAACTAACATTTGTCTATATTACAAAATTACCCCTAAAATTTGTTTTATGATCGACTCTTATCATAAAGAGGATGTATGTGAATAGCAAACTAAGGTGACATCATCCCTTTTTTATCATATTAGTGTCTGACTTTATTATTTTTGTGCAAATAAGCATTAGCTCTTTTTATTTAGTCTAAAAGTTTCACGTGGAAGAAAAACTGAAAACTGACTGAGGGGTAAAAGAGTCATTTTGTTCTAGACGGGTTGAGTTGAAAAAAATGCAAAAAAATAGAGGTTAGAAGGCAGGCATTGTCAAGTGAATAGTTAACCCCCCTCTTGGCTTTATGTGTCGAGAAGAGATATATTCCATAATCATACTAAATCTATAAACAAATGTTGAGGTTTTGATCAGCTGGGGAAGCAAAGTTTGAGGTTTAGATCAGTTAGGAGGAGAGGAAGTTTTAGTCAACCGAGTAATATATTACAAACTTCTTGCATATTTATCACAATATGGCCGGAGTGGTTTGTTGGCTGCAGTGTACGGCGTCACTGTAGCATCTCGGATTTGAGTAAAGGTTGGGACTTCGGTTTCATGGTAGGATCAAGCCTGGAGAGAGGTAAACTCGATTTGGACTTGCGTTTATGTCAGCCAGGTCTTGAGGGAATCTGAGATGCATAGCGACGGCGCGGCAGCGTAGAGATGTGGTGCGGTGGCGTGGTGGTGCAGGGAGGCATTGCGGTGACGACAGTGCTTGTCGACAAACATGGTGTGCTGCGGTGCTACTCTCCTTAAGAGAATGGATGGTGGCTAGACTTTGCTTTTTAGGCCTTGTTGGTGGTTTTTATTTTCTAGTTTTTTCTAAGTCCATTGTTTGGGCCTCTAAGATTTTAAATTAGTTTTGCTAGTTTATTTTCAATGAATTTTCTATGTTTTGTAGGAAACTAATGCAATAGTGTGCAACTATTTCTATGTAGGTTTCTAGGAATCTAGGTAGGTTGTTTGATGCCTGCAGATTGTGATGTTTCCTTTACATCTAGATAGTTAAAACTTCTTGTCGTACCGCAATTAAGCGCCTTTGCGATGGAAGTGTTCATACAAAGTTATCTCTATGTAAGGCTAAATTATAGCTTGCTGGGCGCATCATTGATGAACGACAATGTACAATATAATGGTAATCACCATTTTGGCCACGAAAATCAATACACTAAGCTGCTGCTCTTTTTGTCAAAAAAATCACAATATGGCCATTTTAGACTAACAATTTTCTTGGTCTCGGACCCTAAATATGTTAGCATAAACATGATTGTGTGCCTGTAGGGTGCACTAGCAAAGATCAAATCGACTTGGGGTCTAACTAGTAACCACTTCCATAAATGGGTTTGATAAATATAAGAGATAATTAGAGAAAAACCAAAAAAATCACCTTCTTTTAAATTAAACCCTTTCACTTTTTGTTTTTAAATTTACACAAAATACAATAATTTAGCTTGCTTTATAGATTTTATTTTATTTCATAAATTTAAATTTATTTCAATTTTTTCACTGTCATTTTTACCCTTCTGATATTCATTTTGTTTTCTACCTTTAAATTAGGTTACAAATAGAGAAATTGAGTTTTGGGACTATGGTTTTAAGTTAGGGGTTAGGGTTTAGGATTTAGGGGTAAGAGTTTATAGAGGAATTGAGTTTTGGGTATAGAGTTTAGGGGTTAAGGTTTAGGGTTTAGAGTTTTAGGTTTTAGGTTTTAGGGTTTATGGGTTAGGGGTTACGGTTTAGGGTTTTAAGGTTTTAGGGTTTAGAGTTTTAAGGTTTTAGGATTTAGTGTTTAAGGTTTAGTGACAAATCTTGAAATTTCATTCTTAAATATTGTCAGGACCCACCCCGAGTTAAATCCTTTTAACCCGAAGTAAATTCTGTGGGGTCTACATCAAGGGAACTTCTTACCGAAACCCCCTTGAAATAGACAACCCTTCCTTCATACCACCTCAGCACTTCCATGAGTATCTAACAACAATCCCTAACTCATGAAGGCATTCTGCTCCTTAACTTACTTAAGTAGCTAAACTGGGTTAGTCAGAGCAGTCTACAAAGATGAATACTCTAAAGAATTTCAAGCAGCAACGGAATGATCGACTATGCCTTGACTCTTGTACGCGCACGATCTCCGCTCAAGAACCCTGCACCATTGGGCATTTGAAAACGAAGGGCCCAGGGGAGAAACATTGAAAACCGTTAGAGTAAGTGGACAAAAACAAATAATGAAACACTATAAATTCTCCACGATCAATAAAACCAATAACTTCATGCTCTCCCAAAAATATATCAATTTAAATATCATTTATGCATGCCCACAAATACTAAATTTCTCACAAATGCTTAATAAGTAAACAATAAAGAGTATGGGAAGAGAAGAGTTCACAAACAAAATAATAAGTCTGACCTCTCAGACTAGGGTCGGAGCTAAGAGCTCTAGTAGCGCCATCACGCTATGCTAGCTAGATAAAATGAAAACGGTCAACCCTTATAGTATTAACCTGACCTCTCAGGCTTGTCTGTCCTCTCAGACCAGGGTCGGAGCTAAGAGCTCTAAATAAAATGATAACGGTCAACCCTTATAGTATTAACCTGACCTTTCAGGCTTGTCTGTCCTCTCAGACCAGGGTCGGAGCTAAGAGCTCTAAATAAAATGATAACGGTCAACCCTTATAGTATTAACCTGACCTCTCAGGCTTGTCTGTCCTCTCAGACCAGGGTCGGAGCTAAGAGCTCTAAATAAAATGATACGGTCAACCCTCATAGTGCACTACGTAGTTTGCCTGACATCTCAGGCTAGGGTCGGAGCTAAGAGCTCTAGTAGCGCCCTCACGCTACTCTAGCTAGCATATTTATTGGTCAACCCTTATAATAAAATTCATAAAATAAATTACTCAAATTCTCTATCCAAATAAATCTCTTCCCAAAACAATTAAGTAAAACAAATCCTTGTCATATATGAATAAATCCAATTCCAAATAAAGTCTCGGGTTCAATTCCGTTCGGATGACGGGCCATCCCCGTCTATAACCATTTTCAGAAAGAAATACAAAATTGGAGTAAAAAAAGTAAATGCGTTCAATCATCAAAATCAATGCCTCAACATGATAAAAATCATCAACCGAGGTTCCCGCTAAATTTTATCCAAATAAAACATCCAAGAACCCGAGAAAAATATAAGTCTCGAAAATAATCATAAAAACCATGCAATTAAATCCATAATTAAAGCATGCATTCATTTAAAATAATATGTCCACTCACAGACTGAGGCCTTAGCCTGACGAAAACCCGAATTCCGCTCAAGCCAAGTCTCTAACACGAGCCTCCTCGCGTCCTGTTCCAAAATAAATTTTAATTTTCTGGACGCAAGAATAATATATATAAATATATTTAATTCCAAAACTCGCTAATGGTGTCTCCGGTAATAAAAGGATTTAACTTAATCCTCACACACCCCTTGTTAACTTAACCAAACCTCGGCCTTCACTTATGTTCACACTTATTATAACCTAGGCCGAATCGACAAATTACCGGGTAAATTCCATTTTTCCATCAAAACCTTCTAATTCCCTTTTTCACATTTACCTTTTTCCCACAAATCTTCATCATATACTATGGACACCCAACATATTCCAATATGTCAAATCCATAATCCATTGAAACATCATTGTTCAAGTATCAATTCCACATCTATTGTCAACACATTATTGCCAGCCAACACCAACCATCCAATACCAATTCTGTGTTTTCTTACTTCGACTCCTCTACTCAATTAAACCTTATATAGCTTAATGATCACTCTTCTAGTCTCCTATACCTCATTCCATCATATCAACAGAACTCCTTAATCACCAAATCCTTTCAACTTCCTCACCATGAACCTTGCATTCCCAGATCATCTTAACACCAAATTTGAATACATATATAATACTACCTTACTTCCCCAGCAGCCATCTTAATCATCAGTCAATAAACTCCAAGTCTAAGTTAAGCACAACCAATTAAACTAGCTTCTGTCAATATCAACATAACTATTTCAAAACCCCAAAATTGCCAAAACATCTCCAACTATGGCAACCATAATTGTGTATTAAACTTTCGATATCATCCCACTTCTATAATTACCAATTTCCTCAATTCGACACATCTAACAATCAATATTAAGCCGATGTTCATAACATATACTAACAACTATAGAACCATCACCTCTATCGCCGCTGAACACAGTAGCAGACCAACACTGCCCAAAAACCCCAACTTCTCCAAAACACACTCAAACTCGAATTCAATTATACAAAGAGTTAGAACACGAAGAGTAGGTCATCTTTCATACCTCACTTTCCTTCGCCGGTGACCGAAGAACACCGAACCATGACCCGAAAATCTCGACTGCTTCTCCTCTTCGAATCTCTCTCCACTAAGCCCTCTTGGAGAATAAACACCACAGGGACGTCCACAAGCTCACGGCGAAGCTACCAACACCTCTCGTGCTCGCCGCCGTGACCTAGATCGGAAAACCCGATCGGAACCTATTCACCTCTCTCCTCCTTTTCTCTCATCCGGGCTTCTCACCGAAAGCTGAGACCACCATGAAGTTGGCGACGACGCTGTGGCCACCGGTGGAGCGCCGAGAGGTGATCGTTGGGCGGAGGTGCGATCGGAGCACAGTCGCAGGTGGAGACGGAATCGAGAGAGAAAACTGCGGTCAACCCTCAAATTCGGTTTCTGACCGAAGTCAACTCCCTTTAATTCCTTTTATACTCGAGTCAACGGTTGAGATCGAAACCCTAATCGATCTAACTGTTCCGATTTAAAGAAGGTGAAAAGTAAAAAGGTTAAATGGTAAATCTCCTTTTTACCGGAAAAATAATTGAAAATTACCATAAACATCAGAAATTCACAGAAATTAGCCGGAAGCTCCGAAAAATATTCCGAAAATACCGGAAGACTCGTGTCGACACGTACTACAACATCGAGTCATTACATCAGGTATTTGGAGAGTTTAGAAAAACTCGAAAATTAACTCGAGCGATAACTTATCAAATTACCGATCGTAGTTAAGAGTCCTCGGTAACTCGTAAACCTCTGTGAAAAGTAACTTTTGGGTACGGGATGTTACAAATATGTTCTATCTTTAAGATTAAATATAAATAGATTTTTTTAATAAATCAACCTAATTAATAGGTGGGTGTATTTTAAAAGAATGTAAAGATTGAGTTTAATTTAAAATAGGCCTAGTAAATTGGGTGTATTGTCAAATACCCCTAGATATAACTTGGTCTAACCACATCCAAAAATGGAATTTGGCACTTTGAGTAACCTATTTCTGATTTGTTACTAATGAGTAATGACATATTTACTATGCTGAAATGAAAATGGAAATGATATAGGATCGAATGATTTCCATATATGAAATTTCATATCTTTATATATAAAGTGGATGTGGGTATGCACTGTTTACGTGAATAGTACCTGTCAACTTTTTTTGTGAATCTAGTTTTAATTTTTTTTCTTTCGGTCGGACAGAGGTATGCATTGTCCACTTGAACAGTGTCTGTAAACTTTTTTTGTGAATTTAGCTTCAGTTTTTCTTTCTTTCTGTCTGGCCTTCATTTGTTTTCTTTATATATATATAGATTCAGTTTCGCCTTTCAATTTCATTTGTAATTAAATCTAATAGGTTTCAAAGACATATATTAACAAATATGACCAAATCTCAAACACATTAGATTTAAAGTTTAAGGGTTAGGGATTTAGGGTTTAGGAGTTTAGATTTAAGGTTTATGTATATTAACAAATATATGACCAAATTTCAAACACATTGAATTTAAGGTTTAAGGGTTATAGATTTAGGGTTTAGAGGTTTAGGGTTAGAAGTTCAGATTTAAGGTTTAGGAGAGTGTCTAATAATACATATAGAGGCATACCAAATGTTTTTTTATCAAATATTACAACTGTGTTGGTCGAACTCACAACCTCCTAAGAAAGACTATGTCGTTAGACCAAATAGTAGTGGGCATAGACATACTAAACTTGAAAATATTATCTCGGTATATGAGACGAGTAATTACTTCCTCAAATTGAATTGTTTTTGGTTACATGTAAAGTTCTATTTTGTGGTAGTTTTCGTTCCCAAATTAATATTTGTATCGTAAACCTCCTCAAGATAGCTCTACGAATATATTATTTAAGTTAATTGGCATCCCTCACTTTGTTTTCTGAATATAATTGATAAGATATTGCTCTAGAGGTGAAAAATGGATCTGTAATCAGAAAATACAAGGGTAAAAAGAGAAGTTACATGGAAAAAAATGAAGGGAGGTAGAATCACCGTAATAAAATGAAAATTAAAAACAAGAAAGAAGAAAGCAATCATCTTTAAGTAGCAGCAGCAGTAGTGGTGGCGGCCCGACAAACAAACGCACAGTTATCTCTGCCCGGCCTCTCCCGAAGCCTGTAAAAGCTTCCCTCTACATCTCCCAATGGTAAGCGTACTCTTTATCACCTTCAACTTGAGTTTTGGTATCTGACAACCCGATTTTAGTTTTAATAATTGCCCCAATTGTTGAAAGATGTCATCCTAAGTAGCATAGATACGGGTACGTGTGTCCGTATCTGACACGATACAATACGTGGACACGCCAAATTTTTTTTATAGTATATGGACACGTGGTGGACACGTTATTATTTTAAATATTTAAATATTATAAATATTATTATTTAAATATTAAATATTTTTTTATTATTTTACATTTATTACCAAGTTCATAGTGTCACAATGGTAGAATGATAAGAAAAACTATCAGAGGTTTGCATGATGTAGAGTCTTAACCCTAAACCCTAATTGAGTTTTTTTTACTCAATGTCCAATTTACCCCTCGTATCTTGTTTATTTTCGTGTCCTACCCAAATACTCACGTATCCAACTAAAATACGTGCGTGTCCGCAGCGTGTCCAAATAAGATACACGTGTCCGATCGTATCTTAACGTATCCGAGCGTATCGTATGCGTATCCGTACCTGATACACGATACGGAGGTAAAATGGCGTATCCGTATCCGATACGTGATACGGAGGTAAAATGGCGTATCCGTGCTTCATAGATGTCATCTTTATGATGGGTTTTGAAGAACTAGTTATGTGAACTGTGATTGACATCTCTCGCCATTTTCATGGCATTGTGTATCCTTGTCATATATGTGCCACTGGGCATAGTGGTTCAACTTAGTTGTAGTGATATTTGATCATGTGTTTGGGCTTTTGGGGGTTGTCATGGCAATGAGGTTTGTGGTGTGAGTATACTCTTGATTTAACATAGTTATTATACGCCCTTATTCTGGGTTGTTCTGCAATATTTAGGCAAGTTAAATTGGATTTGTGATTGTTGTAGAATATTATATAAGTATTTTTTTTGTAGATGTATGTTATATTTTTCCTATTAACATTATGATTGTATCTCTATATAAATCTTTAATATTTAAAGAAGAATAATAAATTAAAGTATTCAAAACTATATCAAATTATTTTTTTCTACTTGGCATCTGAGCCACAAACCTGAATTTCTTATTCATATTCCGATACGTACCGTAATCATACCAAAATCCCAAATCTCTAATTTCAAATCCCACTTTTCAAATCATGAATTCAAATCTCAAATTTCAAATTTCGAATTTCAAATCCTAAATTTCAAATCACTAATCTCAGCAAATTGAATTTATTTTTCATAGCATATCAAATTAACAACCACACCATCATTCCACTATATCACAAACAAAATTTATATGCAAACTCAAAATTTCCGCTCTGTAGATATTTCAGTCATAACAAGCAACGATGTTATGAAATAATTGGATACCCAAATTGGTGGGATTTCACCAAGACACCCTGAAAGAATCAAGCAAAAGTTGTAATAGCCACTACAGAGGAAGAACAATCGTCCAATGCTTCTAATATTGCACAATTAAGTATGAATGATGAGGTATCTATGAATAGTTCCTCGATTATTAATAGTGGAGCAAGTAATCATATGACTAATGATTATAGCATCTTGCAAAAATTACAATCTTCCTCTCAAAATAGTGTTTCTACCGCCGATGGTACTTCAATTCCGGTTACCGGAGAATGTTCTGTTGTCCAATCAGACACGTTAACTCTTGATTCTGTATTAGTTGCATGTCCCTTCATTGTCATACAATCTCCTCTTAGTTAGCCAAATCATTCAAGGATTATCATGTATTGTTACTTTCTACCTTTCTTTATGTGTATTTCAGGATATTCTAACTTGGCTGATTTTGGGTTATGATGTAAAGAATGAGAAATTATACTACATGGATCTGACAGATACAAGAGAAAACAAAAGCATTTTTTGGGTCAAGCTAATCAGGTCAATGAAGCTGAGAGTGTTAAGAAGAATGTGTGGCTTTAGCATAGAAGGTTGGGATACCTAAACTTCAATTATCTAAAGAAACTGCAACCGCAATTATTCTCGGGTGTCGACCATTCAGGTTTTCATTGCGACATATGTGAACTGGCCAAAAGCCATCGTATTTCATATTCCCCAAGCTTGCATATATAAAAGCCATGTACCATTCATGAAGATTCATTCCGATGTTTGGGGGCCAATAAAATCTCCTACTCACAGTGGCTATCAATATTTTGTAATATTTATTGATGATTATACTCGTATGACTTCGGTGTCTCTTCTGACGAATAAGAGCGATGTCTATTCTCGGTTCACTGAATTTCACAAGATGATGTCTACACAATACCTACAGGCTATTCGAGTCTTCCAATCTGACAATGGTGGAGAGTATGTTAATGGTCGTATGCAAAAGTTTATGCAATCACATGGAATTCGACATCAGACTTCAAATTTGTACATTCTTCAGCAAAATGGATTAGCAGAACAGAAAAATAGACAATTGCTTGAAGTTGTTTGTGTCTCTTTATTTGGCATGAATGTACATCTTGAATATTAGGGAGAAGTTGTTAGGTCTGTTGCGTATCTCATTAATCGTATTCCTTCTCGGGTAATTGAATTTCAAAACCCTTTGCAACAGCTTCAACATTTTCTTTCTGTTCCATCATTACCTAATTTGGAGCCTCGAGTGTTCGCATGCGTAGTTTACGTTTATATTCCCAAACCACAACGAAGTAAACTTGATCCTCGTGCAAGATGATGTATCTTTATTGAGTATGTCGATTTCCAAAAGGATTACAGATGTTATGACCCTCTCACCGACATCATTCATGCATCCCTTGACGTTTCTTTTCTCAAATCTGAGCCTTATTACTCAAGGGGAGTATCGAGTTCTTCCCCTCAGGGAAAGAGAGGTTGTGAATGGAGCTCTCGAAATAATTTATTTGAACACGAAGAATTTGAAGAATTTGAAGCTTTGGAATCAAGATTTGAAGTTGGAATTCATAATAGCAGTCATATTAGAACAAAAGAGTCAAATAGAAATGGAAGCACTGATGCAAGCATAAGGAATTCTGACGATGTGATGCGTGTCAGAACATGAGAGGCTGAAGCTGAGATCTGAGCCGTTACATGCTGGAGAAGAGCCACCAAGCCGCCACCAATTCTGCTAACGTGTCTGCTTCCACAGATTATGTCCATATAGACCATAGTCACCAGACAACAGTACTTCATGAATCTCCAGTCAGGTCCACAGAGTTGGCATCTCCAGCTGATAGTAATTTAAATACCTCTTCGTCAAATCTGTTCCCCGTCTCCACACAATCTACCGAAGAATCCGCTGCGAATGTCTCTCCTCAGGTACATTTAAATTCAAACCAATTTTCTGTGGTAGATAATATTGAATCTAAGAAATCACAACGGGTTCCCAAGGGTATTCCAAAGAAACAATATGAACCAGATATCAAAGCCAAATATCGTATAGCAAATTATATGTCTAACCATAGCTGAGTAACATGCTCTTTTCATTAATCAATTATCCAATGTTTCTATTTCTAGTACAGTACATGATGCAATGGCAGATCCGAAGCGCACTCAAGAAATGAATGAAAAACTAGAGGCCTTGCAAATGAACTTGACCTGGGATATTGTTCATAAGCCTGATGGAAAGAAGACCGTTGGATGTCGTTGGGTATTTACTGTAAAACTTGAAGTCGATGGGAGCATTGATAGGTATAAAATCAGATTGGTTGCCAAATAATACACCCAACACTATGGGATTGATTATGAAGAGACGTTTACACCCGTAGCAAAGTTCAACATTGTTCAAAATTTGATTTTACTTGCAGCAAATGAAGGTTGGTCTCTACAACAGTTTGATGTGAAGAATGCTTTCCTCAATGGACATTTGGAGGAAGAGGTGTATATGGACATGTCGTCAGAAGTCAAATGTAGAACTTGTGATGCTAGCAATGTTTGTAAGTTGAAGAAGTCCTTGTACAGACAAACAATCTCCTAGAGAGTGATTTGGGAGATTCTCCAAATCAATGAAGATGTTTGATTATAGACAAAGCAACTCAGATTACATTTTGTTCATCAAGAGTAGTCATGGTAAGATCACCACTCTGATTGTGTATGTTGATGATATGATTGTCACAGGAGATGACCCGAAGGAGATGGAGGCTCTGTAAAAGTATCTTTCAAAGGAGTTTGAGATGAAGGACCTTGGACAATTGAAGTATTTTCCCGGCATGGAAGTTTCAAGGTCTAAAAATGGGTTTTGTTTATCTCAACAAATATATATATTTGACTTGTTAGCTGAGACTAGCCTACTTGACTGCAAGCATGCTGAGACACCGATTGAGATGAACCACAACCTCGCCATCTATCCAGATTAAGTCTCAACTGATAAAAGGAGGTACCAACGGCTAATAGGGAGACTTATTTATCTTTCTCATACTAGACCTGATATTGCTTATGATGTGAGTGTTGTTAGTCAATTTATGCATTGTCACAGTGAAGAACATATGGATGTAGTGTATCGTATTTTGAAGTACTTGAACATGACACCATGTAAATGATTATTATTTGAGAATAACAGACATTTTACATTGATGTTGTTGAATTGGATGTTGTTGGATACACTGATGTAGATTGAGCTGGTGATAAGACTAACAAACGTTTTACATCTCGGTATTTTACTTTGTTGGAGGAAATTAACCTTTCATGTGGCGTAGTAAAAAACAGAAAGTCAATGGAAGATCAAATGCTGAAGCAGAGTTTCGAGGTATGACATATGGAGTTTGTGAGATGCTTTGGATTGGTAATGTATTGAAGAAATTGAATTTTAAACTTTAAGAAACCCATGAACTTGCATTGTGATAGCACGTCTCGTATTGAAATTGCTCATAGTCCTGTTCAATATGATCGGACTAAGCATGTGGAAGTAGATCGACATTTCATTAAGGAAAACCTGGACAGGAAGATCATTCGTTTCCCTTTCGTGTATATAAAAGATCAATTAGCAGATGTTCTCACAAAAGGAGTGTCAAAGAAAGTGTTTGACAACTCGGTTGGCAAGTTGGGCATGATAGATATTTATGTACCAACTTGAGGGGGAGTGTAAAATATCATGTAACTATTTACTTTCCTTGTAGATGTAAGTTATATTTTTCATATTAGCATTATGATTGTATCTCTATATAAACTCTCACATTTGGAGAAGAATAATACATTAAAGTATTCAAAACCATATCAAATTATTGTTTTCTACTATTTTGTGGTCTTATTCTGGGTTGTTATGCAATATTTGGGCAAGTTAAGTTGTCTTTGTGATTCTGATCGTCAGTTTTTTGCTTATATGTAGACACCTACAGAAACTTACCCGTGCAAGGAGGCTGGATGCGGTGAAGAATTCGGTGACTTGTGCAGCCTAAACCAGCACACTCTCAAGCATTCCAAACCACAACCTTCTCCAGTATGCAAGGAGATCGACAGATGAAGAAGCCAGAACAAGTTGCCCTAAAACGCAAGATCATTTTGAAGTCTCACATATGTGATGCTATAATCAAAGGAAATCCATGCAACAAGGCTTTGAATAGTCAGAACGCCCATGATGCAAAGACGAAGATACATTAGATGGCTGGCAACATGTAAGGATGGTGAAGGATTAGTTAATAGTCATATGGGTTAACCAAATTTCTCCAACCACTACTGCAAGAATGATTATATATATCTACACACACAAAGCCATTCGAAAGCGGAAGTCCGCACTCTGGCTTAAAGTGTGTACGTCGTTCATTTTCCTTCATATCACGCCGGTGACGGCTTCTCTCCATCCCGGACGACAGCACAAGCTCCCAGGACCGCTTCTATTCTTCCAAGAGTTGCCCACGACAAGTTTTCCTGCTAAAATGAAGTTCTGGACGGAAAACACCATAATTGAACCAGGTTGGTCAGAAAACTTATCGCTAGAGACTCTTGAAAGAAGAGAAGCAGTCCTAGAAGCCTGTGTTGTCGTCCAAGGAGAGAAGCCGTCGCCAGCGGGAAACGGCAGAGAACGGACGACCTCCACATTCTATATATATATATACACACACGCACACACGAAAACGATATGAAGCAGACGTCCCTCCGTTCTCCTCCGTTCGGCGCTGATGACGAAGCGCCACCACCCGAGCGGACACCAGAGGCGTCCCCAATCACTTTATCTTCATGGAGAGTCCGTTGAATTCCAGTTTGCCGGCTAGATCGCCAATTGAAGTTTTAGGTGGAGGTTGCTGCCCAGACCTCCAAATCAATCTCGCCGGTAAGAGAAAGTGATCGGAGATGCTGTTGGTGTCATCTTGGGTGGAGGAGCGCCGTCACCGGTGCCGAACGAAGGAGAACAAAGGGACGTCTGTTTCACCTATATATATTTATATATAGATCGAGAGCAGGCTTAAAGTGCGGACGTCGTCCGTTCTTCGTCGTTTCACGCTGGAGACAACTTCTAAGTGGATCAAAATTACAAAAGTCCGCATTTTTAGAAAAATGCAGACCTCCGCACTGAACCGCCCTATATATAAATCTTTCGAGAGAGGACGTCCACACTCCGGCTTAAAGTGCGGACGTCGTCCATTCTCCGTCGTTTTACGCCGACGACGACTTCTCTTTTTCGTGGACGACAGCACATGTTCTCATGACTGCTTATCTCCTTCCAAGAGTCTCCGGCGATAAGTTTTCCCGCCAACATCAATCATGGTGTTTTCTATCTGAAGTTTCATTCTGGCCGGAAAACGTGTCGTCAGAGACTATTGAAATGAGAGAAGCGGTCCTAAGAGCCTGTGCTGTCGTCCAGGAAGGAGAGAAGCTATAGCCGGCATGAAACGACGGAAAACGGACGACATCCACACTGTAAGTCGGAGTGTGGACGTCCTCTCTCGAAAGATTTATATATAGGGCGGTTCAGTGCGGAGGTCTGCATTTTTCTAAAAATGCGGACTTTTGTAATTTTGATCCACTTAGAAGTTGTCTCCAGCGTGAAATGACGGAAAATGGATGACGTCCGCACTTTAAGTCAGAGTGCGGACATCCGCTCTCGAACGGTACATATATAGGGTGGTTCAGATGCGGAGGTCCACATTTTTTAAAAAAGCGGACTTTTGCAAATTTGATCCACTTTTCGATCATGATTTCTTATTTTAACCGTTCACAATATAGATATATGTGAGTAGATCATCTCTATAAAATTTTAGCAAATTTAGAGATTATTAAGACATCCAAAATGAATCAAAACTATGAACATAGTAAAACTGTTCAATCAGAACCGTTAGTTTTTTCCGTTCTAAATCACATATTTGAATACCTTAACGATCTCCAAATTAAATGAAAATTTGTAGAGATGATCTACTCATATATACCTACATTTTAATCGGTTATAATAAGAAAATACGATCCAAAAGTGGATCAAATTGAAAAAATCCGTATTTTTTTAAAAATAAAAACTTCCACACCTGATCAAACCTATATATATATATATATCGTATGTTTATTGCTTAAGGTTGCCCATTTCACTAGTGGCATTTGGCTTTTTTTGAACAAGGTTGGCATTGGGCTTAATTGGCCGGATGTTTTACCCTCTTGCAGTGGTGGACTGCAGAGGCGTGAGTATCTACTGTTTCAAGTTCATTTATTCCTTGTAATTAGTTTCAAAGTTAGTAGTTTATGTAAAGCGGGAACCGATCAATATTTTAATTCCCATTTTGGACTCGATAGTCCACACTCATTTCGAAACAGAGTGAAGAAATAAATGGATAGGGTGGAGGATGAGCGGAGCGAATGGGAGGCCTGAAACGAGCGCCACGGCCTTGCCCAAGCCTTCCACACTCCCTTCGACGCCCCCGCCGTCCTCGTCGTCGGCCACCAGACAGAAGGCAAGAGCGCATTGGTCGAGGCCCTCATCATGAGCTTCCAGTTCAACCACGTCGGCGGCGGCACCAAGACCCGCCGCTCCATTACTCTCCACATGAAGTTCGACCCGACGCTCACTCCTCTCTCGGCCGCCTCGTCTCAACTCCGACCCTGCCCAGGCCCACCCAATGTCCCCCTCCCACGACATCCAGGCTTACATTGAGGCTGAGAACGGCTAGAGGAGCAGTCTCTGTTCTCGGCTAAGGGTATCATTATTAGGGTTGAGTACAAGAACTGCCCCAACCTCAACATTATCGACACTCCTGACCTCATCTCCTGCTCCTGGCATGGCCCCAAAAACTGAGCTCTACAGGTTCTCGGCTAAGAGCTAAGATGCAGCACAAGGAGCTCATTATAACGTGTCTTGAGGATCGCAGTGACTGGAGTAGCAAAAATACGCGAAGATTTGTTATCCAAATTGATCCTGAGCTTTCGAGGATTGTGATTGTTTCGACCAAACTTGATAGGAAGATACCACAGTTTGCACGGGCAGATGTGAAGCTTATTAGTCATCTGGCCTCTGGCAATGATCGACTTGACTTGTATTCAAACTACGGAAAAAGGCTGGCTGATCTGCTGGATAGTACACTTCGGAATAGGAAACTTATGCTTTGGTGCAGCAGACATATATTTCATTTCATTGTAGAAAACAATATTTGACTCTTCATTTTTCCTTATCTAAATAAATAATATGTATGTTAAAGTAAAATTGGAATTGAAATTGAGATACTCATTTAACTCATTTATATAAGAGATGAATATAACAGTTACAAATGGTAATTACAATGGAATGAAACCTAATAATGACTGATCGATCAATTACATATAATCGCATGATTCACTCTTTGTTAATTACTTTGAAGAAGACACATAATACATGTTTCCTTTAACACTCCCTCTTGTGCCAAGTCAAAATTAAATCGGTGCATAGGATGTTGTCTCATTAAAAATCTTGCCAAGTAACAAAACCCAGTGAGACAAAATAAATCTTGGTCGAATGGAAAAAGAGCACAACGTATCTATTGCATTTTGAGGGTGATGTGATAATACTAGACTCCCATGATCCTTACATCAAATCAAGTGAGTTCGGAAAGTTTTCTCATTCCGATACTTTTCACGTGATTTTCAAATGTAGCTTTAGGTAATGATTTGGTAAAAAAACTGTCACATTCTCCTCGAAATTTATTTGATTCTTGAGGAGGATTTGTTGTTGCTGACTGTAGAAGAATTATGATGATATATGTTTTGTGTTATCACCCTTGATATAGCTTAGCTTCATCTATTCGATGTAGGTCACATTATCTTCATAAATGTAGGTGGGCTCTTTAGTGGTAGAACATAAACTACTAGTTCCTCGAATATGTGTAATGATAGATTTTAACCATATACACTCACGGACCACCTCATGGATGATAATGATCTTAGAGTGGTTTGATGAGGTAGCCATTAGGGTTTGCTTGGTTGATCTCCAAGATATCCCCGTGTTCCCAATGGTGAATACATGACCAATGGTGAAAGCAGGAAAGAGACGTTGTAGCAGAATATGACAGTCATGACTTTTTAACCCGTACATCTTATTGTCCCGAAAGTTTACACATCGGGCTATATTTCCTGCATAGCCTGAAGGATACTTCACATAACTCATCCACCTGAAAATTACGTTCTTCTGGTCATGTTTCACTGTGTAAGAAGCTAGAGGCATTTTTTTCTTCCCTTCTTTCAACCACATATGTCTTCGTATATCCATTTTATTAAGATCAATGCGTGTCTTAGGACCATCTTTCGTCTTCACCTCCAAGTTCAACATTGTTTCCACCACACTGTCGCACACATTCTTTTTTATGTGCATCACATCTAGGTAGTGCTTGATCAACAGCATACTCCAGTATGGGAGTTCTCAAAATATGCTCTTATGTGTCCAAAATTTGTACCTGTCGGATCTTTCAGGTATTGCCGCCACAATATTAGGATGATTGCTAAGCTGTCCAAAATCGTACTCATTAAGCACTGCTAAAATTTCTTCCCCCGTCCATCTTCTGGGAGGCACACCATTTTCTACAGTCTTATCAAATACCTTGTCATCGAACCGTTATTCTTGATCATACGGAAGGAGAGTACGGTGACCCAATCTGCATATCTTGTTGCAATGACTACTGCTTCTCTCATCTCTAAGGCACTCTGGACAAGCCTTGTATCCTAACAACGTTGCCCGACAACATCCCACAGGTAGGAAAATCACTGATGGTACCAGCAACCATGGCATGCATCTGGAACATCTCGTGCATGTACTTGTCATAAGTGGGATGACCAACGTCCCAAAAAACTTAATCTCTTCAATCAAGGGTCTAAAATACACATCGAAACACTTTCCTAGATAACCGGGCCCCGAAATCAACAAACACAACATATTGTATTCTTTCTTCATGCACATCTATGGAGGAAGGTTGTATGGTACCAAAATTACTGGTCATACACTGTATTGAAGACTCATGTTGCCAAAAGGATTGAACCCGTCAGATGAGAGCCTAAGCCTCACATTTCAGACATCTGACGCAAAATGAGGAAACTCCCTGTCTATATGCTTCCAAGTCTCCCCGTCAGTAGGGTGTATAAAGGTATATTCGTCATGCAATTCCTTATCAACATGTCATCTCATAGATTTGGCTGTTTGTGATGACATGTACAACCGCTCCAGTCTATCCCTCAACGGGAAATACTGAAATACCTTCACAGGTTTCCTATTGCCTGTAGGAGTCAGCTTATACTTATCACTCAGACATATCGGACATGCGTCAATGCCACCAAGATCATTCCCTTCTGGATCTTTACCTTAGAAGAGAACACAGTCATATCTGTATGCATGGATCTTGATGTAGGAAAGCCCTAGATCTTTCAGGATACATCAGACTTTATGATGAGTGGTAGGAAGACGATGCCGTGGGGCAGCATCGAAGCAGTGTACTGTATATAATTATCAACAGCCTTCACGGTCAATTTTGTCTCAACTTTAATCTTCATAACGTTCATCACACTTTCAAAAACCGTCACTACCAGAATAACCACTTTAGCCGACAAAATTTTTTCGTCGGCTAAACCTTAAATTTCTTCGGCTAAGAAGTCGTCGGGAAAAATCCGTCGACCAACACTATAGCCGACGAAATTACTGTTCATCGTCGGCTAAAGTCAATTATTTAGCCGACGAATAAATTTTTCGTCGCTTAATTTCTGGACTTTAGCCGACGAAATTTATTAAAATTCGTCGGCTATAGCTATTATTTTTATTTATTTATTTAACTTTAGCCGACGAATTTTAGGGTATTTCGTCGGCTATAGTTATTATTATTTTTTTTTAATTTTAGCCGACGAATTTTATTAAATTTCGTCGGCTATAGCTATTATTTTTATTTATTTAATAATAAAATTAGTCGGCTAAAGTTATTATTTTTTTATGTAATTATTATTTTTTTTTAAACTTTAGCCGACGAATTTTATGGTATTTCGTCTGCTGTATTTTTTTTTAATTTTTTCATTTTTTTTAATTTATTGTATTTTTGATTAAAATTTTTACTTCTTTTTCGTTTTTACACCGAAAAAGGAGTAAGGAGAGGAGGAGGAGAAGGTTAGGAGAGAGAGAGGAAGGAGGAGGAGAAGAATTTAGAGAAGTAGGAAGAGGAGAGATTTGAAGGAGGAGGAGGAGGAGGAGGAGGAGGAGAAGGTTAGGAGAGGGAGGATGAAGAGGAGGAGGAGGAGGGAATATGAAGAGGAGGAGGAGAAAAATGAAAGATATAGAAAATTTTGAACTTTAGCCGATGAAATTTCGTCGGCTAAAGTTTAAAATTTTAGTCGAAAAATTTTAAAATTTTAAAAATCCCCGCCAAAAAATTTGACTTTTTAATTAACTTTAGCCGACGAAATACCCTAATTTCGTCGGCTATAGTTATTTATTTTATTTATTTATTAATTTAACCTTAGCCGACGAAATAACCTAATTTCGTCCGCTATAGTTATTTATTTTATTTATTTATTAATTTAACCTTAGCCGACGAAATACCCTAATTTCGTCGGCTATAGTTATTTATTTTATTTATTTATTAATTTAACCTTAGCCGACGAATTACCCTAATTTCGTCGGCTATAGTTATTTATTTTATTTATTTATTTAACTTTAGCCGACGAATTACCCTAATTTCGTCGGCTAAAACCCTAAACCCTATACGTAGAAGCTTCAAACGAAAAAAAGTCGTGAAATAAGATATGACCGGAATGGTGAAATACGTCTATAGTTGAAAAATCACGCAATTCCGGTAAAGTCTCGGTACCGATAATTGCGGTTAACTCAATTTTCCATTCTTTCTCCCTAGAGGTAGCCCTATCTCCGGTAGTTATTTTTCTTAAAATTTTTATACCACTGGTTGCGTCTCATTGATTTGAAACTATTTTCAGTTGAAGGTCCGGGCAAAATACGTAATTTAGACGGTCAAATGATCGTTTCCGTGCATTAAGGGGTTTGACTTACGTGATTGACCGTAAGGATCGAGCCCTTATACAACATTAGTACGCATGTTGTGATTCCGATGATCAAAGTTGAGAAACAAAATTCCGACCGTCAGATATAATCATTATGTTGAAATATGTATATAGAAAAAGAGAAAGGACGGATGCACCGTCCCGGTATTTCGATTGAAATACCTATAAATGGTATAAATGGTATTTTTCGTAGAAATAGTATTCTTGCTTATTTCGATGATCCTCAATACAGAAGAAAGAGTTCGGGAATTACTAAATATGGAACCGTAGGGTTTCATTCAATCCTCAAAAAAATCGATCTAATTTCGTTTGGTATTTTGGCTTAAATTCTTTAACTCCCCGGTACTCAATTAAAGCTTTAAGTAAATGTTTCGTTTCTAAAACAAACTGTACGTAGAAACTTCAAACGCAAAAAAGTCGTGAAATAAGATATGACCGGAATGGTGAAATACGCCTACGGTTGAAAAATCACGTAATTCCGGTAAAGTCTCAATGCTGATAGTTGCAGTCAATACAATATAGAGGTTTGACTTACGAGATTGACCGTCTAGATGAAGTCCTTAAATTTATCAGATAAAGTTGAATTTTTTACCAGAGATATATTTCAACATATTGATGATATCTGACGGTCGTATTTTTGTTTGTAAATTTTGATGACCGGAATCACAACATGCCTACTATTTACCATTATTTATCTATACGGGGAGGCCTATCATGGAGGGGTAAATGTCTCATAATTTTTAGATGAACAGTTGCGTCTCATTATGGTGAGTGTTTGTTGTGTTGAAGGTTCGGCCAAAATACCTCATATAGGTGTAGATATGGACATTTTCGTGTATTAAGCGTTTAGAAAAACTTCATTTTGAAGCCTTAAACGAACTCGGATGGCCAAAAAAGCCTGTATGTCATGGCATAGCGATGAGTTTTACTCCTACGGCCGTTCTACTTCCAGATTGGTATCACAATAGTCAATCGGACACCGAAATATCCGTAGTACAATTTTATAACTAAAAGTTACTTTAGTCGACGAAATACCCTAATTTCGTCGGCTAAACTTTTCAAATTTCGTCGGCTAAAGTTCACATACTATAGCCGACGAAAAAAGCACTTTAGCCGACAAAAATTTTTTTGTCGGCTAAAATTTAACTATAGCCGACGAAAAAATTAGTTTAGCCGACGAATTTTTTTTTCGTCGGCTAAAATGCCACTTTAGCCGACGAAATTTTAACTTAGCCGACGAAAAAAAAATTCGTCTGCTAAAGTCCACTTTAGCCGACGAAAAAAAATTTCGTCGGCCTGTTTTTAGATATTTCGTCGGCTATAGTCTTTTTTCTGGTAGTGCGTCTTCTGACAACCCGGGTACACAGGGGTTTGTTGGAAAGCTAGTTTGTTGTACTTGTCAATACCGGTAGTGTTGACAACTCTAGGGAAGGGCTGCACCGGCTCAGCCATATACTGTCCTTGAGAACATACACCGCTCTCATAAGGAAACATATCGTTGATGAAGGTCGTTGTTGGATCGTTGGATGTACTGCCCGTCTTAGAAATTTCTCATGTTCATGCGGACCCCATGATGATGTTTCACCGTAATATATCCAACATGTGTACTTCACCCAAAACCCGTTACTCTTCAGGTGCTGCCAAACTTTGTTAATCGCAAATCAATGCATATCGCTGCGACACTGACATTTAGTGCACATACAATAGAAAATTGTATTTCCGTTAGCATTAGCCATCACATATTCAATAAAACTAATAACTCATTTACCATATCTTTTGTCCCATTTTGGAAGTGAAATCTAACTCTTATCCATATCCTGAAAAGATAACAAAATATATATGTATAAACTCTAATTAATTAATTAAATTTTCAAATCATTTAGTATTCTATCTACAACAATTAATTAATAACAAATTAATAATTAACACACACACATATATATATATATATATATACATGCATATATATACTAATTACTAATTATATAACAATATTATATATCAATTAACATCAATCATAATCAATATATTAATTAAGTCATACTATGCATCAATACAATATTATAATAAAATTAATATATATATATATATATATATATATATCTACTACTTATTAATAACAACAACTTTATATATATTATCAAATCAAAATCGATCAACTCAATCACACTCAAAATCTAATAATTCAACTTAAATTAAAACTCAAAATCAATATTTATAACTCAAATAAAACTCTTAAATCAACTCAAAATCAAGATATATACACATATACGTACCTATACATAGCTCCACAAACAAATTTTGGATAGATTTCGACGACATCCAACAATTTCGACAACACCCAAACTTTTTCCCCCGTTTTATTTTCAAATGAGCTGTTGTCTAGATCTGCAAATATAAGGACTTTTAGCCGACGAAAAAATATTTCGTCGGCTAAAAGTCCACTTTAGCAGACGAAAATTTAACTTAGCCGACGAGTTTTTTTTTTCGTCGGCTATAATGTTTATGCTGGTAGTGTATGCTATGACATATGAGTTTTTTGGCCATCTGAATTCATTTACGGCTTTAAAATACAGTTTTCTAAACACTGAACACACGAAAACGCCTCTATCTGCATTTATATGAGATATTTTGGTCGAACCTTTAACACAACAAACTCTCACCATGATGAGACACAACTGTCCATCTAAAAATTTTGAGACATTTAATTACCCCTCGATGATTGGGATCCACATAGGGATAAATAATGGTAAATAGAAGGCATGTTGTGATTATGATGATTAAACTCCACAACCAACAATCCGACCATTTGATATGATCATTATGTCCAAATATGTGTATGGTAAAAAATTCATCTTGATCCGATAAATTTAAGGGCTTGATCTGGACGGTCAATCCTGTAAGTCAAACCCCTAAATTGTATTGATCGCAATTATCGGCACTGAGACTTTACCGGAATTGCGTGATTTTTCAAACGTAGACTTATTTCACCATTCTGGTCATATCTTATTTCACGACTTTTTTACGTTTGAAGTTTCTACGTATAGTTTGTTTTTAAAATGAAACATTTACTTGAAACTTAATAAACAAGTTATACAACGTTAGTAGACATGCTGTGATTCCGATGATCAAACTTGAGAAATAAAAATCCGACTTATGATCATTATGTCGAAATATGTCTATAGGAAAAATTGAACTTGATCTGACAACGTTAAAGGCTCGATCCTTACGTTAAGTCAAACCCCTTTACGCACGGAAACGGTTATTTGACTGTCTAAATTACGTATTTTGCCCGGACCTTCAACTGAAAATAGTTTCAAATCGATGATACGCAACCAGTAGTATAAAAATTTTATGAAAAATAACCACCGGAGATAGGGCTACCTATAAGGAGAAAGAATGAAAAAATTGTATTGACCGTAACTATCGGTACCGAGACTTTGCTGGGATTATGTGATTTTTCAACCGTAGACGTATTTCACCATTTCGGTCATATCTTATTTCACGACTTTTTTTTGTTTGAAGCTTCTACGTATAGTTTGTTTTTGAAACGGAACATTTACTTAACATTTCGTAAACAAGTTATACAACATTAGTAGGCATGCTGTGATTCTGATCATCAAAATTCAGAAGAAAAAAAATCCAACCGTCAGATATCATCATTATGTTAAAATATGTGTATGGAAAAAAAATTCTGTCAAAATTAAATAAAAATTTATAAAAAATAATTTTTAATCCCATAGCCGACGAAATTAAATAATTCCGTCTCCTAAGGTATCGCTTAGTCGACAGAATTATTTAATTCCGTCGGCTAAGGGTAAAAAATCAGAATAATTTTCCTGCGCAAAATTTTAGACCAAAACTTCAGAAAAAATTTAAAACACTTAGCCGATAGAATTATTTCATTCCGTCTACCAAGTGCTAAAAATTTCTAAATTTTGAATCCCAACGCTAAATTTTTGAACAATTTTCAAAAAAATCAAATTTTTTCTTTAAATCTTCTCTTCTCCTCTCTTTACTTCTCCAATATCTCTCCTCTCATCTCCCTTTCCTCTTTTCTCTTCTCCAATTGGTGGTTGTGGTGTGTGGTGGTAGGTGGTGATGGTGTGTGGTTGTGGTTTTTTGTGATGGTGTGTGGTGGTGGTTTTGGTGGTGGTGTGTGGTGGTGGGTGGTGAGGGTGTGTGGTTGTTTTTGGTGGTTTATGGTGATAATGTGTGGTAATGGTTTTTGGTGATGGTGTATGGTGGAAGTGTGTGGTGGTGGTTTTTGGTTATGGTGGGTGTGAAATCAGAATGGCTGGTTTCTTACCAGAGATCGATCGTCGGCGGTGAATTTTCGGTGATCGATCTCAGTTTTTTTAGGTTTACCGACTGAATATTCCGTTGGCTAAGAGTTTTTATTTTTTTAATTATAAAAAATTTCATCAGCTAAGATCTTAGCCGACATAAATTATGTCTCTTAAGTAATTCTTAGCTGACGGATTTCAAAAAATTCTGTCGGTTAAGAATTACTTAGAGACGGAATATTAAATATTCCGTCGACTAAGATGATTATCAATTTGTTTTTATTTCAAAATATGTCCGTCTCTTAGGAACTTAACCGACGAAATCATTATGTCAGTAAGATCCTAAGTGACGGACCTTAGTAGACGGAATTTCTGTCGGCTAGGTTGTCTCTTAGTCGATGGAATAAATTTTTCTGTCGGTTAGGGTCTTCACCGACGAGTCTTAATCGACGGAATTTCTGTCGGTTAAGAGCTCAGGAGACGGAAAAATACTCTTAGGATACGAAATTGTTTCGTCGGCTAATAGCCATAATCCAGTAGTGAGTGTAAAATATTGTTAAAAATATGTATTTATAAATTGAAATTTAGTTAATAAGTTAGGCATCGGTATTCCCTAAGTTTTCGTCACACTCACTCCACCCCTCTTCTTCTTCTTCTTCTTCTTCTTCTTCTTCTCTCCGACTTGCAGAGGAGTCTAAACCCTAATCGACTCCGATCACCGCGCCCCGTAACTTCCAGGTAAAATCCTACTTATGAATACAATTCCAATCGCTTCCGATTAGTCCTCATTCATTATCTGATTCAGTTTCTTGCGTACGAACAGTCACTCGAAGATGACTCAAGACGTGGAGATGAAAGAGGTCGCGGCAGCCCCTTCCAATTCCGTCTCCTCTGCTACCCCCACAACTCTCCACCGTAAGTTATCTCCTTTAAAAACCCTAATTTGACTGAGCTATGAGGTCCTTTGTCGATTGGGCGTTTCGTTTTGCTTCAGATTTGTTGGATTTGAGTTCGGATTTTGAATCTGTAGTGTTTTTCTTTGCGTAATTTTGACTAGATTTGAAGGAGATTGCTTCGCTTCTCGAGACCGCTGCTTACACCAAGGAGGTCCGGCGAGTTGTCCGCGCCGTCAGGCTGACGATGGCCAAGAGGCGCAAGCTGAGTGTCTCTGTGCTCTCGGCGTTTCTCAGCTTTGCCTGTTCGCCGGGATCTGAGGCTCACTCCCGGTTATCCTCCTATCTTCCTAAGGTGATTTCCGATTAGTGATGTCGATTTTTCGGATTTGAAGTTGGAATCTTAGTGTTTAGTTATGTTTGGAGGTCTGTGGTTTTGAAATATTTGGTTGTGCAGGAAGATGACCATGACATGGATGTTGATACTGCAACTTCCGCAGCTCAAGTTCCCAAGAAACATGCCTCGCCTGAGCTGGAGATTTACTGCTACTTGCTTGTGCTGATTTTTCTGATTGATCAGAAAAAATACAGTGAGGTGAGCGAATGTGGTTATCATTACGTCTTGGTTGCGTGTAGTTTAGAAAGAAAATGGGAGCATTTGTGTTAATAACATGTGGGTTGTGGTCTTGCAGGCTAAAGCTTGTGCCACAGCAGGCATTGCTCGAATAAAGAATATGAATAGGAGAACCATTGATGTTCTGGCTTCAAGGCTCTACTTTTATTACTCTCTTAGCTATGAATACACCGGTGATCTCGCTGAAATTAGAGGGTGTGTTGTATCGTATGATTCTTTTGATGTGCAACTGTCTCTCTATTAGAAACAAGGAATCAAACGTTTTTTTGTTAACTTGTGCATTTGGTGACTAACTTATATACTCTTACATTATCAGAGATCTTCTTAATCTTCACCGCATTGCAACTTTGCGCCATGATGAGCTGGGTCAGGTATATCTAAGATCAAAGGATTCTGATATCAATAGTAAATATATGCTTTACGGTTTCTTATATGTGCAATGTGATGCAGGAAACACTTCTGAACCTTCTGCTTCGCAATTACCTGGCATATAACCTATATGATCAGGCAGAGAAACTGAGGTCCAAGGCTCCCCGATTTGAAGCTCACTCAAACCAGCAGGTGATTCTCAACTTTTGATCTAAATACTAATGAATGTGGATATAGTGTGTACCTTTTTGGTTCTACCTGTGTATAACAAAGTCGTGCACTATTGTGTAACAAATGAGATGATATAGCCTAGGTATGACAAGATGTTTTCTAATGACATGCTTGTCTCAATGAATCTCTTCTGTTTCTTGATATGTTTTTGTTGCTTTTGTCTTTACTTGGTTTACTTGGTGTTGGTAGATTCTTTGTTCATTCTGTTTCAATTGGAACTTACGTTACAGTTAATGCAATATTTAGATCTTATACGACATGCATGCACACATAGAAGGATATAGTCGTATTTAATCATAGCATGTCTGTAGTTTCAAGACACACAAATGTAGACAAACACATGCATATGCGAAGTCGTGTTGTGGTTTTTTCTTGCTGCCATTGTCATTCTTACATTAATGAAACATCACTCTTCGTTTCTTGGGTTAAAATTTCAATTCTCTTTGAATTTAATACACCGCAGGATGTTATTTATTTCAGGAAAAAAAATAGTTTCCCTTTTTTCTGGATGGAATTTAATACAAGTAAATGAAAATTATACTGTTTTGTCCTTAGTTTATTTCTTTCTTAGAAGCGTACATCCCTGGTTCAAACTTGATGGTCTCTCTGTAAGTTGTATTTACCACCAGGCTGTCCCATGGGTACAAAACCATATGAGCTTGGCCTTTGTGGTATAAAAAATTAAGGATGACACAAAAAACCTCTCTTTCCTCAGGATTGTCACCTTTGGAATAATGAGATGCGTGGGCCGACTTATAAGTTTCATGGACTGACGTCTGACTATTTGCTCTTGCAGTTTTGTCGGTATCTCTTTTATCTGGGAAAGATCAGAACCATTCAGTTGGAGTATACTGATGCAAAGGAGTCCCTCCTTCAGGCTGCTAGGAAAGCCCCTGTAGCGGCCCTTGGCTTTCGAATTCAATGTAACAAGTGGGCAGTCATTGTACGCTTGTTGCTTGGAGAAATCCCTGAGAGGACTGTGTTTATGCAGAAAGGAATGGAGAAGGCTTTGAGGCCATACTTTGAGCTAACAAATGTGAGTCCTCAATTTTGAATCTGCATCCCTTTCCTTACCTAGTACATACGAAGTAAAGACATGTTTGACAAATGATTTTTTTAAGCCTGTTTTTGGTATGAAAGCAAAAAGTCAGTCAAATGACTTTGTGACTTGATCTTATCTATTTCTGGGAATCATCTTGATCATTTTCTACTGAAACATTTGACATATTATGTAGTATATAATTCGTAGGATGATGTTGGGAACTAATCCGTAATGCCTAGTATGAAGTAAAGACAAGTTTGGCAAATGATTTTTTAAGAACTGTTTCAGGTATGAATGCATAAATTCAGTCACTGGACTCTGCGGCTTTATCTTATCTAGTTCTAGGAATTATTGTGGTCATTTTCTACTGAAAGAGTTGTTATATTATGTAGTATATAATCCTTAGGTTGATCTTACCTAGAATTTGGTCTTTCAGTGGTCAACGTATTAAGTAGCATTCCTACTGGTGGAATTATTCCTTAGGTTGATCTAGGGAGCTGATCCTGTATATACCTGGAATTTGGTCTTTTAGGGGTCGACTTATTAAGTAGCATTCCTACTGGTGGATTTATTATGAAAATTTTGTTTTGCAGGCTGTGAGGATTGGTGACTTGGAACTATTCAGAACTATAGCTGACAAGTTCTCAACTGTGTTTAGCTCAGATGGAACCCACAATTTGATTGTGAGGCTGCGACATAATGTTATAAGAACAGGGTTGCGCAATATTAGCATCTCGTATTCTCGGATTTCTCTTGCTGATGTTGCCAAAAAGCTGAGATTGGACTCCCCCACCCCTGTTGATGATGCTGAAAGTATTGTGGCTAAGGCAATCCGAGATGGTGCAATTGATGCCACTCTGGATCATGCAAATGGTTATATGGTGTCAAAGGAAACTGGAGATATCTACTCTACAAATGAGCCTCAAGCTGCATTTGATACAAGGATTGCTTTCTGCCTCAATTTGCACAATGATGCAGTGCGAGCACTTAGGTTTCCACCAAATTCTCACAAGGAGAAAGAAAGTGCTGAGAAGAGGAGGGAGCGACAGCAGCAGGAGCAAGAGCTTGCAAAGCATATAGCTGAGGAGGATGATGATGAATTTTGAATCAAGATCAGAGAAGACATGCATTTTACATTGCAATGCCGAGCCAGAACATTTGGGTGTTGATTGACCTATTTGCATTGCATGTTATGGTCTAGAATATTTCAGTTCATGGTGTCTACTTGTGTAGCATGCGATTCCATTTATGTTGTAGGATTGTTCTGTTATAGCTGCCTGAGGTATCGGAGGTATCACTGTTCCAATCATATTTTGAGGCTGCTTTTCTCTTTTCCTTAAATATGACAGAAAAATTGAATACTTTTAAATGACTTGGTCCAAACGATGGAGTTGTTAAAGTTCGCAGGATGTAAAATTAGCAGTAGCAAACTGATTAAATTAACAGTAGCTATTGCTAGCATGACTTTACGTGGCTCAGAGTATAGTTACCATCTCCCTGTATATGTTTTTTTTTCCGCTCCCTGTTTATGCTACAACATGAGAAAACAACTGATTTGCAAACTTGCGACAGTACATTAACGGAGACAACAATCTAGTGTGAACTTGTACAAAAAGGAAAAATAACTGCCTTGAATGGTCAATTGATATCACATCAATGGCTGGCAAAGCTCGCATCACAATCAAGTCAGGCCAAATGCTATTATCTTTACATTAGTTGAGAAGCATGATTTTGATTTGGAGAAAAAAATAAATTCAGAGGCATTGGTTTATTCTGCAACTGAAGTGATACAAATCTATTAATGTTGAGATACAAAGTAGAGGAGCTCAAGCAATTCCACCAAGTAGGGTGAGGCAACAAATTGAGTTCCTTGACAAAAAGCAAATCGCAAAAGTTCTGTTTAAAGTCTAGAGGCATCATTCACCCGGTCGAACTGAACCCAAATGACTTGACGATAGTGCTTACCTTTTCAGCAAAGGTTTTTGAGGTTATCTTTTTCCCTGGTTCATGAAATGGGTTTGAAATTGCATCCACATAGCCAGCATGGAATCTCCTGAAAAACTATACCATGAACCAACAAGTAAGAAGAGCATAATTAGCTTATACAGGAAAGATTCTGAGCTTTGTTGCATACAGAGATTATAGTGACTAAAGATGAAATGAGTAGCTCTAAAGGGCCAGTGAGCACCATACTATTAAAGTGGAAGATCAGGGAAGCAGCCACATACAAAAAAGTGATCCAAAGAAAATAGCATCACAATGCCTATATTTTCAAAGTAGGTGATCAAAGGAAACTAAACAGATATCATTTTACATTTCTACTTAAGCCACAACAGGTCAGCACACAGCTCATTCAAAAGTGATAAAGACATAAAGTGAAAGAACCAACGCAGATCAAGTGGACTTTTGATCCCTTCAAACTAAATACAGTTGAGACAGCTATCAAACTCTTATTTATTTTTTGAAATGGACAGTTATCAATATTTAATGTGCATAAACTCTGAGTCACAGCGACTGATGGCTCTCACTCAAGGAACTATTTCCGGATAAAAATAACCAAACAGTTCCCTGGGCGCCCAAAAAAATCAAGTAATGAAAGAGTTACTGCCAACTTGACTAAGCTACCATGCCTTGTAGTCGCATCCTCAATTGGATAGGTTTATGATTTCAATGTAGAGGCACTTTTAGTCAAATAATCTAATAGCCAACTCCTGTGTAGTTGCGTGGATGTAAAAGCTATGCGCTTTAATGCTAAACATGATAGTACAAAATCCCTTTTCACATCACCAGATTAAACGGAGAAGATAAAATCTATGATATGTATCCAACATTTCAGATACTAAAAGCATCCTGCTTTGCAAAATGTGAACTAATCATACTCAGTTATGCGCTTTGAACTGATCCTGCTTTGAACTAACAAGCTCTTATGTAGTTGCGTGGATGTAAAAGCTATGTGCTTTAATGCTAAACATGATAGTACAAAATCCCTTTTCACATCACCAGATTAAACAGAGAAGATAAAATCTATGATATGTATCCAACATTTCAGATACTAAAAGCATCCTGCTTTGCAAAATGTGAACTAATCATACTCAGTTACACCCTAACAACTTGCAGGGGTTCCACCATATCCTATAAATCTCTAGTAATTTCCCAGAAAAGAGAATTCTTGTTCAGAAAGATGGTCAATATTTATGTACTAATCAGATAAAATCGGAGCTATGTAATCTTTCATTATCATTAGTCATGCAAAGAAATATCAAATCAGATTCAGATTGATGAAAAAATTGCCGAATTAATTCTGCACCAGTTTTTAATTCCACACACAGAATACTTAAGCAACAATAGCATCAAACCAAGAGCAAACCTCACATTCTTGACATCTGCATCTTTAACATCGAGATCAGTAGTCACCAAGATAAACTTCACTTTCGTGTTAGTCAAATAGCCATACCTGCACACAATACCACAACATAAGAACAACAACATAATCCAATACCCTGACAATAAACAAACACAAGACTCACACTTTGTAGTTTTGAGTTGGATAAAGCAGACCCAAGAATGTCTCATTCAATGTGGGTCCCGACTTCTTCGGATTGTTCACTACATAACCAAAATCAACACAGTTCACACTGAGAAACACATATTCAAATATGATCCAACTCGAATAAATCCAAATTAAACCCAGAGTTGCATTTGTAATTCTAACTATAAATTCTTCAAAGAAAACAAGTTACAACAAATGTTGGTGTTCTACGCGTGTGAGACCCAGATCGGTAAAAGTACCTCGCTCGTCAACGACGTCGAGGGAGCAGTGGACGATGTGGTGGAGCTTGAGTGCGTCATCGGCATCAGTGAAGCTTTGTATGTAAAGAGGGTTGTTCTGATGCCCCACCACGGCGACGCACACGATCATCTTCTCCACCTCTCTCTCACTCTGTTTTGCTCTGCTCAGCTCTACCGTGGGGGTTGCTTTTGATGGACGTGTCGTGCTACGACGTCGTTCAGTATTATGAAATCTTTTTCTCACCAACTTTTATGCTTTTTTTTCTTCTTTCATCCGTCTTACTCTAAATATTATCTTTCTGGTAAAACATGATACCTCACCTCTATAAAAAATTTCTGTTATGCACCATTACATATTATACAAATTAAAATTTCTGGTTGATATTTGTTGTTGAATTTGACTTTATAATTATCATTTATCCCTTTAAAGTGTGTTTTATATGTAATGATATGTCAATTTCTAAATCCGTATGTTGTATTATACAGCAGACGAACCCTACTTCTATAAGGCCTTAATAAGAAGATTTTTGACATTAATCCTATGTAGCATGCAATGTCACGTAGACATATCATCAATTTTAAAAAATAAGTTAATGTACAAAATGGAAAAAATATCCACTAGGTATAAAAAAGTTTATATGCGTCCATTCTAACTAATCTAAATAAAAAGACAAAATTATCCCTAAATCTATATCTTTATCGACCTATTCCGAATCTGAATCACACTAACTACCTCTCACTCTTCTCTCTCAAATCATCATCTCTCTCTTCCTCCACCATCTCTCTTTCTAACTCTCACTCATAGATCCGTCGTTGGCGACCTCATCCTCGCCTCCATCATCTTCGGTGTCCTTGTCTCCCTCAAAGCAGCACGACTAAGTCCTCGTCGTTAGCAACCCTGCGCTGCATCACCAAGGTGAAGATGAAGCGAAGCTCCTTCGAACTTCGTTCCCTTGTTCCAACTCCGCCTCATCGAAAATCGTCTCCGTTCTCGGCCATGACCTCAGTCCACCTTACGTCCTTATCATCTTGGCCGAGATAGCTGATTGCTCCTCACCACCACAGATTTGCTGCATCACCACACTATTCACCGATCCGCTCTTCTTTCATGTCGATCTATTCTACTGATCGAAAATCGCCCTGCCGAACTCATCCGTCACCCTGCCTCCGTGCCCCTCATCTCCGACCTCCAACATTGTCTCTGTGTACGATATCTTCACCACATCGATGACACAAAGGGCTGCAACGAAGCCACTCCACTCTCTCTCTCTCTCTCTCTCTCTCTTTCTCACCAGATCCGAATAAAAATAGTCTCAATTCTCTAGTCAAGAGATAGTCCGACGTTCACCAGATCTGCATGAGTGGTCATTTAGGTTTGGGTGCGCAGATCATTTGTGTTAGGTGACCAGATCAATTGTTTTGGGTAAAATTGATGTTTTACTAGGTTAATTTGGTGGTTTTGGTGAATTGGTGGAGTGAATAGATGAATGTGAATTAATTTGGGTGAGTTTGAAGTCATTTTTCAACTTTACTTCTCTTAGTAAACTTTCTTTTATAATGTTTATTGCCGCTAGTAAAGTTACCTAAGTTTATTGTCATTCGTAAAATTTTCATATACAGTCAAGTTTCTGTTCATTTTGTTCATAAGAGCCATAAAAATGAAAATAGAGATATTGTATAGGTGTTTACCGACTTTAATAAAAGTTTACTAGAGATAGTAAACTTACTGTTTATATATGAATATGCACACAAGTTATATGTGTTTATTTTGTAAATAAACGTCGTGAAAATGAAAGTAGAGATATTATATTGTTATTTATTAACCGTAATTAAAGTTTATTAGGGGCAATAAACTTGACGAGATATTAAACATGTTATTGCAGACAGTAACATGTTTATTGAGGTTAGTAATTCCTGTTACCGGACTCCGACGATCGAATTCTTGTGACGAGAGTCCGGCTAGTGGTGATCGGTGACCGGAATCCGATGGATGACCACTGCTGCAGGTGACCAAAATCCAGCGACAGGTGACCGGAATCTGGCGACAAGTGACCGAAATCAGGAGACCGGAGGCAGATTACTAGAATCCAGTGGCATGTGACTAGAATCCAGCGACCGGAGTTGGTGAGGTTCCGGTTAAGTCTTTTGTCCCTTCTATTTTTTTCTCTAAGCATGTTTGAAATGTGAGGGTATAATGATACTAAAATAATATAAGTTCATAAGAGTGCCTTAAGAGTTTAGACCTAATAGACACAAATTCTCTTTTGAAAGTTTAAATGATCAATGTTTTTTTTAAAAAATATTTGAATGGGAAGTAAGGTGCTAAATTTTGTAGTAAATGAACATTTTCTATTAAAAAATTGTGTCAAGGTATTCTTTTGTAAAAATACAATTCTATCATTCTCAAATCAATTTAGATACCTTATTTATCGAGATGATTTAGTTACCTTAAATGAAAAAAATTGAATTATGTTTCTAATACACTAATATTATAATGAATTATCATATTTTAGGGCAGTGTTCTAAAACTCGGCCTAGTCGGCCGAGTACTCGGCGAGTACTCGCTAGTCGGCGTCCTCCCGAGGCGATTTTAAGAAAATCGGAGTACAAAGTCGGCCGGAAGAAAATCGGCCGAGTAGTCGGCCTAACTCGGAAAAAATCGGCCAAACTCGGAAAAAATCGGCCGAACTCGGAAAAAAATCGGCCAAACTCAGCATTTCATTGACTATTTTTATTATTTTGGACATTATATTACCTTTTAAAAAATTATATTTAATTATATGTTTTAAAAATAAAAATAAATCCAAAAATTAAAAACCGAGTACTCTCCGACTACTCCCCCGACTACTCCTCTACTCGCTAGTCCCCCGTCGGCCGACCGACTAGCGACTAGCGACTTTTAGAACCTTGTTTTAGGGTCATAATTACAATATTAATCAATTCCTTTCATGTTTGTGTTTATATGACAATATGACATGTCATGTTAACTATGATTAATGTCACAAATTTTAGGTCTTAATTAAGGCTTAGAATTATTTCCAACATGATATTTGTCTTGAATCTTATGATCTTCGAGTATAATCTCGACTATTAGGATTTTTGAGACAATGTTTAATATTTTGTTTTCTTTTGAGTGTAATCTTTTTACTTTTTGGTCTTGTGGTGTTTCAACAACTTAATTAACACAAATCCTACGTTGCCTTGTCTTTAGAAAACTCATACATATATCTCCACAGTTTGAAACCCCATAATGTGAACATTTGGTTGATCTCGTAAACTTTGTAGTTCTCGATTTATAACACCTCTGCCCATTTGAACCAAAACATTGACTCAACAAAACATTCTCAAAAAGAAAACATTGCCTCAATACAAAGACTACATTTGGCCTTGTCCTTAAAAAGCTCACACCTTAGTACCTTACCTTGTCCATAGAAAACTCACATCCATGTACCAAGAAAGCACAATTTAGCTTTGCTTCAACTTTAACTCATGAAATATGTATGATTTTGGAATAACCAATAATATACCATCTACATTATTTTCCAAGCTTTGATTTTGGGTACATCCCTCTTGAATTCGAATCCAACAACAATTTCTTCACGTCTTGATTATTATCAAATAAAAAAAAACAAAATAATTACCCGAAAAAATAACAAAAGAAGCATCATTTTCCTAATAGAAGACAAAATAGAGCAAGTGACGAATATACCCCCTTGGTAGCTCCTCTCTATTTCATCGTTTTGCATATACACAAATAGGCGACCTCCCTCCCTCCCCAATCTGCTTCTTCTTCCCTTCAGCTCCGTCAGGTAATCTCTGATTCCATATCTCGCTCCAAGTTTACATCTTTTAGATTCTCTGTTTCGATTGCCTTGCTCTCGATTCATATATAATATCAAGTACTTAATCTGATTGAGATGCTTCACCGATTTGCGCCAATGTGTGTGTGTGTGTTTTTTTATTGTTGAGATTACCGTGTTGATGTTTTGAATGCTTTGTGCTGAATGTGAGCTGCCTCGAGGTTTTGTTCTGTTCAAACTATTGAATTCGTGTTGCTTATCGCCGATTTGATTAGGCCATTCCTTTGATTATCTAGGTATTTTTTTCAAGGTTAAGCTGAGTTGATTCTTATATGGCTTGTTCAGGTTGCATGGATATCATGTACATACATTTATGCTTATTTTTCGAGCCTTGAAAAATTTAGGTGATTTCGATTAAGAAGTAGCTGAGGAATTCACAAACAGTACACTTATCCATCCAACTCTATATCTGCTAGTGTGCTTTTCTTTAATAGAAGAGAAGTCATTTGAGAATGTGAGATTCATACATAAGCAGGATGAGGTTCAGAGAGCGTTTCTGTTTTTCTTAGGAAGATGATGGATCGTCGTTTGGTTTTTAGTAGGATTGTGGTGTGACAATACCGTGTTTATTGTGTGTTCATATATTCAGGTATGGGAAGCAAGCAGCATGACAGTGTTTTTAAAGATGAGGAAGCTACTACTGTAGACCGTGATAATATTTCTGTGGGAAAGGTTGAGTCTTTGACAAGTACGATTGTTTCTGATTCAAATGTGAATAATGAATTTAAAAAGTTGAGTGCAGTTGTTAGTGGGACGAATAATACTCCATGCATATATAGACAAGATGTTGTGAGGAGCAAGAATGGTATGATTGGGATTGTGACTGAAGTTGCTGGTGATACGGATTCTGATGACAGCATGACTGATGATGAGGATGAGGATGAGGATGATGATGAGGACGATGATGAGGAGGACGAAGATGACAATAGTGAGAATCTTGAAAATGAGGAAGATGGTGGTGATGACACTAATACCAAGGAAAATAGTGACAAGAACCAAAATGGTGGTAATGATAAGACTGGTCCTCTTCCTGCTGACCAGGTTCGAGTACTTTGGATAGATGAAACCGAGTCAACCCAGAATATCAGTGATGCAACAGTTGTTGATCGAGGATTCTTGCATGGAGATTTTGTTGCTGCTGCTTCTGCGCCAACTGGGCAAGTTGGTGTTGTGGTGGATGTCAATATCTCTGTTGATCTGAAAGCTCCTGATGGGTCCATCATAAAAGATGTGCCATCCAATGACTTAAAACGTGTGAGGGAGTTCACTGTTGGAGATTATGTGGTCCTTGGTACCTGGCTGGGTAGAATTGAGGATGTTTTTGATAACGTGACGGTGATGATTGATGATGGTTCCCTATGTAGAATTTTAAGAGCAGATCCGATGGATCTTAAACCACTTTCAAAAAATTTGCTCGAAGATGTGAATTTCCCTTATTACCCAGGTCAGCGTGTGAAGGCAAGGTCATCATCAGTTTTCAAGAATTCTTTGTGGTTATCTGGCTCATGGAAGCCTAATCGTCTGGAAGGTACTGTTACTAAAGTTACAGTAGGATCAGTGTTTATTTATTGGATAGCTTCTGCTGGCTGTGGGCCAGATTCTTCTACTGCCCCTGCTAAAGAGCAGGTCCCCAGGAAGTTGAAACTATTGTCTTGTTTTACACATGCAAATTGGCAATTGGGTGACTGGTGTCTCTTTCCTTCATCAGCATCGTCATCTTCCATTGCCATAGATAAGGGTTCAAAATTAGAACCCGTTTGTGATTCGGAAGAGAGTTCACCAGAAGAACCAAGTGGAAATAATGCATCCATGGATACCGATCCAGTATCTGTATTAGATGGAAACAATGGAAATGCTGGAAGTAATGCTTCTATTGAATTTAGTTCCAGCGGTAGTTCCTTGTCAGTCACAAAGGTGCCTGTTTCTCTTCATCGCAAAAAGCTACGTAAACCTGTGGTTAAAAGAGACAAAAAGGCACGAAAGGCTGAAAGTTTTGAAAGATCCTTTTTAATTGCCAATACCAGGACAACAGTTGATGTGGCTTGGCAGGATGGTTCAATAGAACGGAAGCTGGCTTCAACCCATTTAATTCCTCTTGATAGTCCTGGTGATCATGAATTTGTTGCTGAACAATATGTGGTGGAGAAGGCATCAGATGATGATGATGACACTTTTGAAGCTAGGCGTGTTGGGCTTGTGAAAAGTGTCAATGCCAAGGAGCGAACAGCATGTGTCAAGTGGTTGAAGGCAGTTTCCAGAGCTGAAGATCCTAGAGAATTCGACAAAGAAGAAGTTGTTAGTGTGTATGAGCTTGAGGGTCACCCAGATTATGATTACTGTTATGGGGATGTTGTTGTCAGATTGTTGCCAGTTTCTGCTTCTGCACAAACTACTTCAGTATCAGACTTAAGTGAGGAGCCAAAGCAGGAAAATCAACCAAGTGAGCTTACATCAGAAGTTGTCGATGAAGCTTCTTCTGTGGATAAATCTTGTATGGACTTCTCCGATCTTTCATGGGTTGGGAATATAACTGGTCTTAAGAACGGCGACATTGAAGTTACATGGGCAGATGGGATGGTTTCCACGGTATGTTTGTTGTTTAATCTCAACATAGCACTTGCCACTATTGCTCTTCCTTATAATTTATTGTTAGTTTTAAATTTAAAACTGTGTGACTTGGACTTTGATAACATCTATACTTCATACTATTATCTCTTCCTGTACAAAATAGCTCACTTAGAACTAAAAGGCTACATGTTTTTTTTGGTGTGTATATCATGATACTGGGGAGTGGTTACAAGACTCGAGTCTGGAGGATAGGTGGTCTTTGAATACTGTTTGGTATTTATATCACATTCTGACTTAATGGAGTATGACAGAAGAACTTAGGTGTGATAACTATAATGGTTTGATTAACTGGTTGAGATATGGTGGGCCAAATAAAATCAGGATTTTTATAATCTTTTTGGCTTGAATTATTATTTGAGATTCCAACATGTTTTGTTTCTTTTGTCCAACGTGCTCAACCAAGATTTGTGGAGTATGAGAGAAGAACTTTGGTTTGTGATAACTATAATGGTTTGATTAACTAGTTGAGATATGGTGGGCCAAATAAAATCAGGATTTTTTATAATCTTTTTGGCTTGAATTATTATTTTAGATTCCAACATGTTTTGTTTCTTTTGTCCAACGTGCTCAACCAAGATTTGTGGTTTAATGATGACCAAGTTTTTTTCTGTTGCATCTTGTAAACAGACATTTTAGTGCTGAGCTATGAACTTAATATAATGGAAAATTCCAAGCCCAGTTGATGCTATTAAATGATCTTTTGTTACATATACTAGGTTGGACCTCAAGCAATTTATGTTGTTGGTCGAGCTGATGATGATGACTCAATTGCTGGGAGTGAGGTTAGTGATGCTGGGAGTTGGGAAACAGTTGATGATGACAAGGTGCATGCCCTGTTTCCACTTGAGAGTATAACAGAGGTACATTACTGTCTGAAAAAGTAGTATGTTTCTCTAAATTCAGAATCAGTATGACATAAACAATGCCTTTGTTTATGTACCAAAAATATTAATAAGTTTTGGGCTCAGCTGTAGATAGGATGACCAGGGCCGGTCATGAAGGATTGAAGGCCCAGTGCGAAAAATTTCGTTGGCCCCTTATATTAATTTTTTTTCTCAAAACTTTTAGTGCTCTTAATATTTTCATTCAAAGATCTATTTACATAAGATTTTTTTGCCCCTCATCTTAAAATTAGAAATTTTGACAGGAATTGAGAAAATATCGAAATTGATAAAACTTCAACAAAAACTATAGAAACTTGCAGAATTACATGAAGTTTATATCTTTTAGAAATGTCTATTATAGTATTATTAGACCAACTATATATGTAATGAATTTCAAATAAAAATGTTAAAAAAAATATTGTTACATGATGGGTTGTATCGTGTAAAGCTAAATTGCTATAAGCTAGGTACTTCATGAAATTTAATTCAATAAATATTTCTAACCTTTTCTTAAACAAGATAAACATACACCTCATTACTTTACTAGGTTACTAATTCTCATATATACAAGGTATTTAAGATAATAAATTTGATTAATTATTGTAAGACAAGCACTGGAAAATTTAAAAAATAAACCATGAGACATCTTAAATATAAAAATATCAACTAAGAGAGCAAGTATTCTTGCAGTTGAGATGGTTGTGTAGCTTGCAAATAAATTGAGGCACTAAGGTTCAAATCTCCGAGGATACAAAAATCTCTATTTTATATAATTTTTCATTAGATTGTCAAATTGGGCCGAAGTTGGCCTATGGTGTGCCTAGAAGGATGGGCTTCGATGTGCTCTCATTGGTTGGGCCCTGGTGTGGTTGCACGGCCCGCACTGCGCTTGGGCCGGCCCTGAGGATGGCTTGTTAAGTTGTTGACATCTGCAAAAGTGGATATTACCATATGGTATACGGAGACCATATTCCAACTTGTTATATACCTTTCGGTCAGTTGCTCAATTGAATCACATCGGTAGACTACATAGCTAAACAATATTCATCTCTCTTTTCTTTTAGAGTACTAATGGATAGGCTGGGTGTTTGGATATATAATATGATTAATATCATATGAGTACCTTTTTACTTATTGTTTTCATCCCTATAATATATATAGGGGTTATGAAGACCTTGGAAGTACTTTTTTTGATCTATTTTGTTGACATTATGTTGGAAGTACTTTTTTTGATCTATTTTGTTGACATTATGATGTTCAGGAAGTGGAGAGGCAGAGTGCCTTCAACATGAATTCTGAAGCAGAGGAGGGTGGAGAAGATAATTCTGGAAGGAACCCAGCATTTTCTGTTCCCTTGGCTGCACTTCGCTATGTTACCAGACTAGCAAGTGGAATATTTGCACGGGGACAAAAGAACTTGGATCCAATTTGTTTGGATTCTAAAGGTGAAGGTGATTTTGAGCCTCGGGAAGTTGAAATTTTTCAGGGAGATCAGGGTGAAGAGTCCAGCTCTCAGAAATCTAAATTTATTGATAGTAGTGTGGAGATCTATCATAAAAATGAAGAGTGTGTATCCTCGGAGACAACACAAATATTGGATGCGGTAGAAATCTTGTGTAACTTAAAGACTGAAGAGTCGGATGCTAAAAAATGTTGCAAGGATGATGTTTGCAGTTTCAAGCGCTTTGATATAGCCAAAGATCCTTTGGACCATCATTATCTTGGTGCAGCAGGGCAGGTATCTTATTCTACTTTCAAATTTCAAATTGAGTTTCATTCCATTCTATTGATGGCATTGTCACAATCCAGGTAAGATTGGCACGTTTTATTTATTTAATTTAATTTGGAAATGGGGATAAATTAGGCTTCACCGAACTCGAAGCTAGGCCATAGGGCTGAAACTGCCACTTTATTCTTGGAGGTTTCTCTTTACATGAAAAGGCTTACTATGATTTAGCTATTAATGTTCAACAAGGTAAAAGCAAAATATTGCAGGTGATTTGATATAATTGAAAAGCTATTTCCATTTCAAGTTCTGTTTTCCTGTTACATTTCTGATAGGACAACTTGACTACTGAAGAACAATAAACATAAAGTTGTTCCGGTAAATTTTTAGTTTTGCCTGGTTAATAGTGTTGGGACTTTATCATGTTAAGTATAGCTACTTCTCAAAATAAGTATTAAGTTTTTTACTTATAAGACTGAAACTTCTCTAAATCCTTTCCTTGCATCATTACAGAATAGCAGTAGTAAAAAGTGGTTTAAGAAGATTCAGCAAGATTGGAGCATCCTTCAAAATAACCTACCTGGTAAATATTCCTTGCTTATTTTTATGATCAATTTGTGCCCCATTGTAGAAACTGTTTGTTTTTAGTTTTGGTGAATTAGCAACTGTTTGTTTTAACGCATTAACCTAAACAGTTGGCATCTACGTACGCGTTTATGAAGATCGAATGGACCTCTTGAGGGCAGTTATAGTTGGGGCTTATGGGACACCTTACCAAGACGGCCTCTTCTTTTTTGATTTTCACCTCCCTCCCGAGTATCCTGATGTCCCTCCGGTCAGACCTACTATCTACAGTTTATGTCCAGCACTAATTATGCTAAGTTTGTTATTATTTACAAAGTTCTAGTATCCTTTTTTTGTCAAAACAATAAAAATAAATAACTAGCTGTAACAGTTTATTTGGAATTTTGAAGAAAAGAGATTGTTTTTGTGTCTTTCTGACTGGATTTGTGATTTTGCAGTCAGTGTATTATCATTCTGGTGGCTGGCGGATAAATCCAAATCTATATGAAGAAGGCAAGGTCTGTCTTAGTCTGTTAAATACTTGGACTGGCAGAGGAAATGAAGTATGGGATCCGAAGTCTTCTAGCATCTTTCAAGTTCTAGTTTCACTCCAGGGATTGGTGCTAAATTCTAAGCCCTATTTCAACGAAGCTGGCTATGATAAGCAAATTGGAACAGCTGAAGGGGAGAAAAACTCATTGTCATACAATGAGAATACTTTCTTGCTGAATTGCAAGACGATAATGTCTCTTATGCGGAGGCCTCCCAAGGTGATGTATCATTTCATGACATTCAATTTCTCACTGCTTCAGTAAATTTGATTAGCTTAATTGAGTAATGATGTTCTAATATTATTGCGTGTATAGGACTTTGAAGAGCTTGTCAAAGATCATTTTAGGAGGCGTGGCTATTACATCCTCAAGGCTTGCGATGCATATATGAAAGGCTACTTGATAGGTTCGCTCACTGAATATGCCTCTGTTAGTGATAGCAGTGATGCAAATTCAACCTCTGTTGGTTTCAAGTTGATGTTAGCTAAGATTGTGCCAAAGCTGTTCTTGGCTCTGAGTGATGTCGGAGCTGATTGTCATGAATTTAAGCATCTGCAACAGTCATAGTATAAGTTGGATTGTTGGAACTTGGACAATGCAATTTGCCAAGATCTCTGTATCAGTGGCTTCAAGGTCAGTCAATCCAAGGGATTTTCACATCTGCTACATTTTTGCAAGGGATTGACAGAAATGGAAGGCATTGTCAAGTTTAGGAGTGTCTGGAGCAAATTACCAGCTCTCTCCTTGTGTCCATATACAATAGTAATTCTGTTAGCAGCAGATTGGGAATGAATTTCTTTTGCATTTGGCTGCTAGCTAATGTCGTTGACATCTCTTGTGGTTTTGGTTTGGGCGGGCTTTCTGGGATTGGGAAAAGCCAATCAGTTTTGCTTTTGTTTGTTGATTATTGAATTGAATTGATTCAATTTACTTGGTTATCTGTAAGAGGTATCATATTGAGTGATTACTCAAGAACTCATGATTAACTTCATCTTATGTTGCAACAAATACAAAAACGATTTTAACTCTGCTCTCAATTCTATGCCTTTTTGTAGCTTGGAGGCCTAGCATCTTAAAAATTGGAGAATTAAAAGAGTTTTTGTTTGAGATTTAATTCAGCCTCTAAATAATAAGGATTAATTACAAGAAAATCATTCAAACTATGATGTTCTTTTTATTTTCATATCTAATTATCAAAAACTTGCGTTTACATATCTCAACTTTCATTTTGTTAGCATTTTGATACTATGATTACTAACACCGTTAAAATTTGATAGTGATTATGTTAATTCTCAATATTTTTGTAATTGATGAAATAAAAAATTATGCATTGATTTTTTTATTAATTGGAACAAATTTTCCTGCATTGTTTTGTAGAAACACATACAAAATCTAGGTTCCCTACTGTGCAAGATTCAGGACTCCACTTGGTGCTGTCACAACGTCCAAAGCCGAACCGTTTACATTTCTCCTTCCCCTGATATGCACAAGAAAAATTCCTAGTCATTCATCCATCAAACCAAATGCAATTGAAAAGGCTTTCAGAAAAAAGATGTAAATGGCAAGCAAGAAAGATAGCAAAGTTTTCTGCGAACCAATGCTGAAGCCATTGGAATGTTTAAAGCAAGCAAAGGCTAATGGTAGGGGCATTAGCTCATCTTACAAGTACTCCCAGTTTATATACAAAGTGACATTTTACTGTGGGTAATGCATCTTCAATTCAACTATGATAAACATGCAACAGTGAGATGCTAACACCAAAAACAAGTCCCACAAACCCAACAAGTTAAAACTCAAATTCAAAGCCAGGCAGTATCCTCCAACACAAATGGAGCTTCCATGCTAATTCAAACCACTCATGATTGACCATTCTGGAATTGCAACTAAAAGTCGAACCCCACCCCAATGTTCCCCTTCCATCATAATCAAAAACCCGCAACCAACATCCATCTTATATCATTTAAGTGTTCAGTTTTTCGATAAACATTTTGTGTCCCCAAGTTGGATGATTCTTGAGCTAGAGAACCAAGTAAACATAGATCATTATTAACCTGTTAAGATCCACAAGGTCGATTCTTGTCCCAAAGGTTGGCTTTCACTTCTAAAAATTAATTACACTTGTTAAGTAAAACTTGTTTAATTACTAAGTGATTTCTGAATTGATAGATATTCTGTAGAGATAAATTTTATTTTCCTATTGAGCGAAAGTCAATAATTTTGATGTTATGTTTTCTAATATCATGGTCTATTTTTAACTTGGAGGACAAAGTATTTGACGAATGTGGTTTCGTATAACATACTCATACCGATACTTGCTATCCAAGTATCAATTATAACAGTGCAAATCAACAACCATAACAACAACGTTTAGTTCAAGAGTTTAAGTTTAAACTAGTAATGACAGCCCTAATAAGCTGAAACTAAGCTACACACTCATCCCAAAGGAGAGAAGAGTTTATAAGAGTTCAGTAGTTTTTTATTTAAACGACATTTTAAGTACTCGACTAACTTTCAAATTGTGCACAACCCTGAACCGAAGTAAAACAGTAAAAATTAAACTACTGAAAGTGCTTCTTCTTGTGTCTTTTTCTTTTTCCATGTAAGAGAGACCTGGTAATTTATGCTTCAGTAGGAAGATGGTGTAAATGGAAGGGACTGAAATGGTGGTTGTGGAGGTTTTGGTGATAGGGATGCTGGTGGTGATGATTGTTGTCCAAGCCTATCCCAATCTCTGATGCTTTCGCCATTTCGTCGCTGCGCCATTTCAATGGGTTCCTTGTTAGCTCTAGCAAAGAGTTCCTCACTTCATCAGCTTCAACTAGTTCACTATCCTTTCTCTGTTACCCAGAAGAAAACAACATAGGAATCATGGCTACTCATTAAAGCTGTAAAAAAAATTGTTTTGTAGCATCTTCTTTTGCTCGAGGCTGAAGCAACAAACCTCTACTATGAAGACACTAGAGACAAGGCATCTGAAGCAAGTTACATTAGCATTAGTAACTTCCAGGCTCAGAGAGCTCAAAGCCTCCATCAATCTCACAAATCCACCAGGCTTGTGCTCACAGAACACTTTCACAAAGAACTGATTCCCATCTATTTGAGCTACTTCCACTTGAGGCTACACAATTTGTTCAATTTCTTAAAACAGTCACCCTGTATAAACCCAAAAGAACAAAAGGGGAAGAAAAATATTTACTAAAAAAGAAAAAAAACACAAGATTCTTACCTCCATCTGCTGTGTCTTGTGATAGTGGAGAACTTCTGAATCGGGGCTTTGTTTTGAGACACTACAATCTCCTGATGTTCCCAAAGCATTAGGATCATTTTGCTCAGTTTTAAGGTCAATCCCACTTTGACTCTGATTAATCTCTGATTGTATACTGTTATGTTGGAAAGTGATGCCACAATGCTTATTAGCAGCAACTTCATGAACATGGCGATCTTCTTCGTGTTCATGATCATCAACAAGCTCATCTTGGAGTTTTTTAGCCTGGTTCTGCAACTCCATCACATACTCTATTGCATCCCCAAGAATAGAAGCTCTGTCCAACTGAGATTTAAAATGAGTTTGCATTAGTATATATCGTCTATTTATAATTTAATTTCAATATTGAGGAATAGAAAGTTATAGCTTGGATCTCCAGTGTAGGGATAAAGGGGATTAAGGGATCTTAATAACTTGAGCCAACACAACTCTAACCAAAAATCTAACATTTATAAGATGATGATGCATTGATGCTTACCTTAGAGATATTGGGAACTAAAGACCTAAGTTCATAAAGTCTATCATTAAGCTTCTTCCTTCTCTTTCTCTCTGCAACAAGATTTTTGGCCTGCCCTTTTCCATTCCTTCTACGATATTTTGCATCATCCTCATCATCAAGCTGATCATGATCACTGCAATCTGAGTTCAAATCTGTAGCCTGTCCCCCATCATCATTTATAATATTTGAATCCTTATCATTATTGCCGGCTTCATGCTCATTATCCGTGTCTGGTTCTAATGACTGGTCCATAAATTGCATATGCATATGGTGTGTGGCTTGTGTCTCACTCATCATCATGGAGCGTTGCATTTCCTCCATTGCTTGATCAAACGTAGATTTTTCCAAACAATTAGTAAGTGAGTGATTCATTTGCTTATCAGAAAGAAATGATTCATGTGATGGATCTTCAAAAGAATTGACAATATAACTACTGTTCATCCTATTTCCCAAGTTGCGAGTAAACTGCTGCAAGAAGTTCATGGCAGAATTATCGCTAGAGCAGATAATACGATTGCTGGGATCCATTTGTTCGTGGTCTAAAAGTACTTGCTTCGATTGGATTTCATCATGAATGTCTAAATTTACCCCAAAGCTTGTACCAAAATGATTCTGTTCGACTGAGAAGTTGTATTGCTCCGTGATGAAATCAATAACATGCTGGTCTTCAAGTACCTGTCACAGATAAAAGAATGATAAGTAGATGATGTTCCAATTTCTCAATTCTTACAAAGAAGATCACTTTATCCTTACAAAGATCAAAATGATATGAGAAATATAGGGATGAATAGTCATTATGCATCTTTAGTTCATATCTAACAAAAACGAGTCGCATAGAGCATGAGAAACATTACATGTTTGGCAACAAAAAGCTCAACTAGTCCTCCTGGTATTGGCATCAAAACCCTGGTTCCAACAGTTTCCTCCTGCAAGTGGTAACAAATCTTATGAGCTTGAACATCAATACAAACTTGAAGGACTTCTGCTCGTTTCCAACATATGGTAGAGTTCGAAACAGATAGGGGACAAGTGGTGCTCACTTCTGCACTAGTAATCGAAAATGTGCTATTAGAGAAGTTTAACCAACTCGGTTGGTTGGACATTAAAGTCTCTGCATAGATCCTGTTTAAGATCATGAGGGTTAGTTACTTAGTTAACTAATTCTAGTTATGAAAGAAAGCGATCAACAACATGCTATATTGCGAAATTGTCAATCAAAATCACACATGTACACAAGATTCAACTTCATGATTAATTAGTGTAGCTATTTTGACACTGATAGCATAACATATGCCACACCAAGGACGAACCTTAGTTAAGGGCTACACAGGTTATAGCCCGTATGATTTTTGCCACTAATCATGCTAATACATGTGTAGGTTGGGGAAAGATAATAAAAATTCAGTAAATAGCCCATACATCCTACTTTTATAAAACTATTTTTTTCTACAATAATATATAGATTTATTTAAATTTTATTCCTTAGTTTTCACTAGAGAGCAGTTTTTTCAAAAAAAAATTATCTATTCGTGGAGTCATCTCGAAAAAAAGAAATTTATATTCATACCATTTTCAATAATTTTTTTTGCTAAAGTAGTTTACTCTTGCTTTCCCTATTGATATATATTGAAACTTCATAAAAAAACAAACAAATAAACACTATTGAATATTAGAAACAAGAAAATTCTATGGTAAATGCAACCCATGCTATTTTAAAATCCTGGCTACGTCCTGGCTACACTATCACGGGGATTAACGGAAGACTAGGAAAGGAATCTGCAGGATTGAGGGGTACAAGGAAACACAAGAATAGGCAGACATACCCGGAGTCTAGGGGAACCGAAGAAGACATTTTGGAAAGAAGATCACAAGATGTGGTTCTTGGATGCTGTAACAAGGTATCCCTACAAGGAAGGACTGCAGAAACTACTGGAAAAAGAAGATGGTCTTCATATCCACCATCTTGAGTACTCATTTCAGTCCCAGAACAACAACAATCCATCCACTCAACAAACCTATAATAAGTCCAAAAATAAGTCACACACATAGATATAGGATTAGGAAGAGATTAACCAAGAAATTATTCTTATATAAAGATACATCAGTTTCTGTAACCTTTGGTCTTCACTAAGTTTCCAGACAACACAAAAATCCCATCCTTTCGAACCCACAAGGGGTCTAAGCCTCTGTATGAGATTTGACATGATGATATTGTTCATGACACCTACAACAAAATGTGCATTAATTTAAAAATCCCAACAGACTCAGAGAATCAGTTGGGGGTAGTACAATTGATAGAGACCTAGCTTGCAGCTGATGATATGAGCAGTTTGTCTTGCTTTCGAGACGAGGATGGAAGAAGCAACAAAACCACAGCAGAAAAAACAAAGGTATAGATCCATACAAACTTCAGTCGAAAGCAATAGTTAACTACACCATTCTATATCAGCAAAACTGCGAAGACAACAAAAATCTTCAGATAATCACAAAATGATTCTGTATATGTTTTGCAATATGTACTTATATATAGCCTGGTAGGTGAGCTGCAGTTCATGCATGAGTATGAGAGAATTAAATTAAGCTTAATTAGTTTTTCCTTTATTATTTTGCTATAAATGTGAGTTTTGGTAATATTTTAAAGGAAAGGAGCATACTGCATGACCTAACACAAAGCGTGCAAAGTGCTAACTACCTGGCTAAAATTTTTCATTCGTTTTGGTTTGGTATATGTATTTGCTCATGTTTCAACTACTCTGTAAACCACAAACGGAAACCTTACATCACCTATTCATATGCAATCAGTGAAGGAAAACTAGAGGGCTAGCTACCTCTGTTGTCTCCCATTCAGAAGAAAAAGGCTAACATTGTGTGCACGAAAATGAAATGAAATGAGCATGAAGATGAGAATCCCCTTACGTTCTGAATCTTACACTATGATTCCCTACAAGAAAAGTGACTAGCACTCTAGCAGTAGTCACACTGTAGTTAGTTAGGGAGCAAACTCATCGTTCTGAATCTCATCGTTACACGGTTACATACAACTACTTGTAGTACTAGTATATCAGTATATGCATGACGATAGACATTGGCGTAGGCAACATAGGGCGGGCGAGGTGCGTCAGATGACCCTCTCAACTTTTAAAAATTGCTCCTTAGCCAAGATTGTAGGCTTCTATCAACATAGAACTAACACCATTCGCTAAGATTTGTATAAAAGTTGACCTATTGGTCTGTTGTATTATAGTCTAAAATCAAGTAGTTTAAAAATGGTATGAACTTATGATCAGCAAATATAAGATGAAGTTTTGTCTTCTATATAACTCAAACCACAAATTGGTGGGAAGCTTTGCAATTCCGACCAAATCATTGTTATTTCCTGTTTCTCTTTCACTTAAAGAGCCTCCTCTTTTCTTAGTGTTTTGCAGATCATTATAGGAAATTTTTCTCTAACAAAAGAATATGTTTGTAAACCTAACACAATGTTCTATTGTCTATGGTTATTTCATCATCCTTTTATTTTGGCAGTCATGCTTTATTTTGTTAAATAATTTTGATAATTTCTTAACATATATGTAAATTATGACTATAAATACTGACCCTGCTGGGCAAAGTTTCTAGCTACGGCACTGTCGATAGATTGGTAATTTAGGAGGAAAATGAACAGTTTCAAATTGCAGAAGAGTGGTTTGAAAATGAGAAGTCATTGCTTATAACGAGCAAGCTTTTGTTCTAAGTAGAGATAGTATCGACAACCTTGGCTAACAAGCTATGGTATTTACGAAAGTTATTACTATTGCAACTACTAGTGGCTTATTTAGAGATAGGGGCAAATGAAGATGATTACTGTCACTCAAATAACTGACGATTGCATGTCTAGCAACTTCTTATTAGTTTGCTAATTTCTTTTAAACTAAGGAGGCTAAGTGTGATGCAGAACGGATGGCGAAAAGGATTGAAGAGCATATTGATCGTGCAAAGGGTAAAGCAAAGAGCATATTGGTCATGCAAAAGGTAAAACAAGAACACTGTAAATTTGGTGTTCGGTATCTGATTGCTAAATTTAGTACCGTTTTGTGAAAGAAAGGCGCCAAGAGTTCATTTGGATTTGTTTTTATTTGACATGTAGGCTTTAGACTTGGTTGTTATTTTCCATATATATATATATATATATATATATATAGTTTTTAGGCTTTAGACATACTGTATATTTAGTTATATACTATATATCATTCATGAGGGATTGAGGGGAATATATGTAACTGATAATTTTGACATGAAAAAGACTCAAATCACAAACTGAACGATTGTCACTTTAGACACAATCAATAACTAGATTAATTAGATAAATACCTCATGATCTATATGTAGTATCAGTTGAGTTATGAAGGCACGTTTTCATCATTAAATTAAAAAACTTAATTAATAATTGAGGAAATTCGATAAAAACCCAAAAAATGAAGCCTCTTTTAAAATAAATTCATTCACATATTTCATTTTAATTTACACCAAATACAAATTATTTATCATGTCTTATAGGTTTTATTTTTATAACTAAAATTTGTCATCATTTTTCTCCTGACGGTTTTACCATTCTGATTTTAATTTTGCTTTCTACATTTTAATTTGTGCTTATGGTGTAGGTATCAATCATGCATTTTGTTTATAACCTTTAAGTTATGTTACAAATAGAGGAATTGAGTTATGAAAGGTAATGTTACAAATAGAGGAATTGAGTTTTGGGTATAGAGTTTTAGGTTAGGGGTTAAGGTATAGGGTTTAGGGGTTATGGTTTAGGGTATAGGGTTTTAGGGGTTAGGGGCTAGGGTTTAGGCATTACCGGAATCAGTAGTTTGGCCGACGAAAAATTTTTGTTGGCCTGTTAGCCAAATTCGTCGGCTAAGATCTTAGCTGACGAGATCTTAACATGTGTGTGGGTAAATTTTCAGCTTGATCCGACAAGGTTAAGGACTCGATCCGGACGGTCAATCCCGTGAGTCCAACCCCTAAACGCAAAGAAACGGTAATTTGACTATCAAATTACGTATTCTGCCCGGACCTTCAACTACACATAGTTTCAAATCGATGAGACGTAACCAGTGGTATAAATTATTATTTTATTTATTTAACTTTAGCCGACGAATACCCTAATTTTTCGTCGGCTATAGTATAGAGTTTAGGGTTTATAGTTTAGCCGACGAAAAATTAGGGTATTCGTCTGCTAAGAAAGTTTTAACCGACGAAATGCCAATTATTTTGTCGGCCAAGATAGTTTTAGCCGACGAAAAATGATATAATTCGTCGCCTAAAATTATCTTGGCCGACGAAATACGGCCTATGTGAGTTCTCAAAATATGCTCTTATATATGTGTCCAAAATTTATACCTGTCGGGTCTGTCAGGTATTGCCGCCACAATATTGGGATGATTGCTGAGCTGTCCAAAATCATACTCCTTAAGCATTGCTAAAATTTCTTCCCCCGTCCATTTTCTAGGAGGCACACCGTTTTCTACAGTCTCATCAAATGCCTTGTCATCGAACCGCTATTCGTGATCATTCGGAAGGAGAGTACGGTGACCCAATCTTCATATCTTGTTGCAATGACTACTGCTCCCCTCATCGCTAAGGCACTCTGGACAAGCCTTGTATCCCCTAACAACGTTGCCCGACAACATCCCACGGGCAGGAAAATCACTAATGGTACCAACAACCATGACATGCATCTGGAACATCTCGTGCATGTACTTGTCATAAGTGGAATGACCAACGTCCCAAAAAAACTTAAGATCTTCAATCAAGGGTCTCAAATACATATCGAGACACTTCCCTGGATAACCGGGTTCCAGAATCAACAAACTCAACATATTGTATTCCTTCTTCATGCACATCCATAGAGGAAGGTTGTATGGTACCAAAATCACCGGCCATACACTATATTAAAGACTCATGTTGCCAAAATGATTGAACCCGTCGGATGAGAGCCCGAGCCTCACATTTCGGACCTCTGACGCAAAATGAGGAAACTCACGGTCTATATGCTTCCAAGCCCACTGTCAGCAGGGTGTATAAGGGTATCTTAGCCATGCAATTCCTTATCAGCGTGTCATCTCATAGCTTTAGCCGTGTGTGATGACATGTACAACCGTTCCAGCCTATCCCTCAACGGGAAATACCGAAGTACCTTCACAAGTTTCCTATTGCCTGCAGGAGTCAGCTTATACCTGTTACTCTGACATACTGGACATGCGTCAAGTTCACCAAGGTCATTCCCTTCTGTATCTTTACCCCAGAAGAGAACACAATCATATCTGCATGCATGGATCTTGATGTAGGAAAGCCCAAGATCTTTCAGAATACATCAGACCTTATGATGAGTGGTAGGAAGACGATGACCGTGGGGCAGCATCGAAGCAGTGTACTGTAGATAGTCATCAACAGACTTCACAGTCGATTGTGTCTCAACTTTAATCTTCATAATGTCCATCACACTTTCAAGAACCGTCTTCTGACAACCGGGGTACACAAGGGTCTGTTGAAAAACAAGTAGTTTGTTGTACCTGTCAATACCAGCAGTGTTGACAACTCTAGGGAAGGGCTGCACCGGCTCAGACATATACGGTCCTTCAGAGCATACACCGCTCTCATAAGGAAACATATCGTTGGTGAAGGCCGTTGTTGGATCGTTGGATGTACTGCCTGTCTCAGAAAATTGCCCATATGCATGATCATGCGGACCCCCTGATGATGTTTCACCGTGATATATCCAACATGTTTACTTCTCCCAAAACCCATTACTCTTAATGTGCTGCCAAACCTTGTCAATTGCAAATCGATGCATATCACTGCGACACTGACATTTAGTGCACAGACAATAGAAAATTGTATTCCCTTTAGCATTATCCATCACATATTCAATAAAACTAATAACTCCTTTACAATATATTTTGTCCTATTTTGGAAGCGAAATCCAACTCTTATCCATATCCTGAGAAGATAATACAATATATATGTATAAACTCTAATTAATTAAATTTACAAATCATTTAGTATTCTATATACAGTTAACGTACAATTAATTAATAACAAATTAATAATTAACATATATATATATATGCATGCATGCATATATATACTAATTACTAATTATATAACAATATTATATATATATATATATCAATTAACATCAATTATAATCAAAATATTACTTAATTCATACTATATATAATCAAATTGTTCAAAATATTACTTATTACTTAATTCATCAATCATGAACACAATATTATAATCAAATTAATATATATATATATATATCTACTTAATATATACATATATAATAACAACTTCATATATATTATCAAATTAAAATCGATCAACTCAATCACACTCAAAATTTAATAATTCAACTCAAAATCAATATATATAACTCAAATAAAACTCATAAATCAACCCAAAAACAAGATATATACACATATACGTACCTATATATAGCGCCACAAACTAATTTTGGACAGATTTTGACGACACCCAACAATTTCGCCAACACCCAAACTTTTTCTCCCGTTTTTTTCACATGAGCTGATGTCTAGATCTGAAAATATAAGGACTTTTAGCCGACGAAATTAAAAATTTCGTCGGCTATAGTTTACAGACTATAGCCAACGAAAAAATCCACTTTAGCCGACAAAAAATTAACTTAGCCGACGAAAAAAAAATTTGCCTGCCTGTTTTTTTTCATCGGCTATAATGTTTATTCTGGTAGTGAGGGTTCATATATTCATGGGATACAATTTCATTAACGATTAGAGATAATGAAAACTTCTGTAATTTTAGAAAAAAATAGGTTTAAATATTTATCCTAAATAATAAGTTTATTTTGTTTAAATAAACTTAATTAATAAATTTGGGTGTATTTTAAAACAATTTTAAAAGTGGGTGTAATTTAAAATGAGTCTACTAAATTGGATATAATATCAAATACCTCTTAATAATTAGGTAATATATAGCTGAAACAACATGACCATGCATGCTCACTATTGGAAAGAATAAAATCATAATATAAGATGAAATAGAGTGTACGTGAGCAAATTTAGGAAACTGATATGAAGAAAAACTGATCAAATGTGCGCAATTAATACATAATTAGTAGATTCAATCTTCTCAATCATAAAGATGTTGAAGATGATATGTAGAATTGTGGTAGTTGTTGAGGTGATGGTAGTAGTGATGCTTATTATCAAGATCATACTCCAAAGCTCCGTCATTCCCTGATGCTTTAGCTTTTGCCATCTCAGGCCAGTACCCTTTCGATGGATTCCGTGTTATCTCCACCAAAGAGTCCCTCACTTCATCAGCTTGCAGTATTTCACTGTCCCTTTTCTGCAGCCAAGAATAACATAAAGATATATATAAGACTAATTCCCAGTTAACTTGAATATAACTGTGGTTGTTCTCCGAAGATGTTTACTACCTCTACTTGAAACACATTAGAGACGAGGCTTCTGAAGCTAGTCACATTTGCATTAGTCACTTCCAGTCCTAAACTATCCAATGCCTCCATCAATCTCACAAACCCTTCTGGCTTCTGCTCACAGAACACTGTCACCAAGAACTCGTTGCCGTCTAACTGAGTTACTCCTACTTGTGGCTGCATTTGATTTACCATCCATTTATCCCTTGACTAACTCAGAATGTCCTTAAACAAAACATATAAACAAATTAATTTGACAAAGATCAGATTATAAATTAAGTACCTCCATCTGCTGTTGTCCCTTCTCACTATTATTATGATCCGAGTCATGAAGCCCGTTTTGAGGCTTGTCACTTTCTGTTTTCTTGGCCATGGAAATTCCTTGTTGATTCAGATTCTCTAATTGGTAATTGCTGTGATTTCCAGAGATACTATTGAAAGTTCTCTTAGCTCCCCCTACATTTGAATTATCTTCAAGCACAGCTTGGAGTTCTTTCACTTGCCTCTGCAAGTCTTTAACAAAATCAACCGCATCCTTGAGAATCGAAGCCTTGTCCATCTGAGAATAATCAAGATTAGTAGGTCTGCATTACAGCTGGTAGAGGTCACCATTTGCCAAAATGAAAATTGCTAAGTTAAGGGCACTTTTGTTAATCACATGGCACTGATTACATTTATCCATGTATATGATTAAACCAAGTTATGGCAATACATGAGTGTATGGGTAGAATTATGAGGACAAGCAGCAGTAGTACCTTGGAAATGTTGGGAACCAAAGAGCGAAGTTTATAGAGTTTTTCATTAAGCTTCTTCCTTCTCTTCCTCTCAGCAACAAGGTTTTTGGATTGAGGCTCTTTTCCATTTCTTTTCTTATAATTTGTGTTCTCATCAGTTTGATCATTGCAATCAGAAGCCGAATGGTCTGCTGGTTTTATTGAATCTTGATCATCCAGAGTCCCTTGTTGCTCCATGTTTACAAATTGCTGATCCAAAGAGTACTCATGTGAATTACCCTGATCATAAGAACATGCACTAGGACTATTCTTCAATTTGTTCTCAGAGTTGTAACTAGTGACATGTTGCAGGAAGTTCAATGGAGAAGAAGACTCGGAAGAGCATAGGCGGATTCGATCAGCTGTGATATCATATGGAAAATTCACATCATGAGGATCCAATGATGCCATTGATGGAGAAAGTACAGGGGTGTTTGTACTACATGTATTGCTTCCACTGATCAGAGTGTCTTGCTTGCGCCAAATGTTGCATTGTGCTGTGATGAAATCAATGACATGTTGGTCCTCAGAGACCTGGAAAGAAAATAGTTACACAAATACATTGAAGATATGATTTGATTTTTAATTTGTATAATATGTTTTATCACATTTTAGCTCATATAATTCAGAAATAAAAAACTACAGAAGGTTTATAAGTGAAAAAGAATAAAATCATACATCTTTGGAGACAAACAGCTCAATCATTAACCCTCCTGCAGTTGGAACCAAAACTCTGGTCCCATCTCTTTCCTGCAGTGTAAGTAGAAAACTTAGTGATGTTAAATACTACCATATCTATGTTAATGAACCTAAAATAGCTAGAGGTTATTGAGAAATGATATACTCACTAGCATAGCACTTGGATCTCTGTTACTGGAGGAGCAGTTCAACCAGCAAGGCTGGTTTGACATTATGGTTTTAGCATAAATCCTGTTTTCGTAATCACAAGAGCTTATGGTTAATCAGATTAAACCACTACTTAGTTCTGTTAATTTTTTATGCATGTAGTATGCTGATCACAAATGATGGAATGAGGAAAATAGAAGTGAATGACATAGGCTTTAAATATGTACCCAGAGTCTAAGGGCATTGAAGAAGGAAGACGAGAAAGGATATCACAAGAACTAGTTCTTGAGTGCTGCATAGTATCCCTGCACTGAATGACTTGATAAACTGGAAACAGAAGTTCTTTTGCACCATTCTGTGTGTCCTCATCAATCCCAGAACAGCAGCAACCAATCCACTCAATGAACCTAAAACCAACCTAAAGTGTCAAACAAAAACAAGAAGAGGAACGGGTTAATGACTAGACTGAAGTTTAACTAGCTTTACAGATCCTATTTTACCTTTGGTCTTCATTCAACTTCCACAGAACACAATAATCCCAGCCTTTCAAACACACGAGGGGTCTAAGCCTCTCAATTATCAGGTTATACATAGAAATGTTCATCACACCTGCAATGAACATAACCCAACTGTAAAATGCAGTTACACATAGAATTAGGTCAAGCTCGAACAAAATCCTAGAGGGAGGTCGGTGAAATACAAGTCTGTACCCTAAAGTAAAAGGAGCCAACTATGCAAAGAAAAAAAACCCCATAAGTCTGTTCCAAAACAACAGTAGCTAGCTATTTTTCTGGTTTGGAACACCAGCTAGCTCAGCCTCACTCTCAGCAAACTAACTAGTAACTAACAGATAGAAGTAGCAAACCTGTCAGATATTGATAAGAATTGTACTTGTTGATTCCTATACTTTTGTCTCCACCTCTTTTTACTGAAGAAACTCAAGAGAGTAAGAAAAGTATCAAATGAAGAATGAAACAAGAAAGAAAATAGAAGCAGAAAAGACAAGGGTGAAGGTCCCTGAAAAGTTTTTACTTATTGACAGCAATAGTTAACTGCATTCATCTCATCCAAATTCTAAATGATCAAGCACCAACATCACCATCATCCCTAAATACCGGCCATCTCAGAAAATTCAGAACAAAATTAGTTCTATATTTTATTTTGAGTTTGCAATATATAAGGAAACCAGTTGAACCCTGTATCTCATAACTATTCCTTTTTATATATATGTGTTTTAATAAGGCATAGCTTCCTAGGTTGGTGAACTGCAGTTCATGCATGAAGGAGAGGAAATGTTAATTTATTTTGTAATTATTTCAAACGAAGAAACTGGTAGTTTATTATGTGCTTAGAGAGCAAGAGAAAGAAAGTTTAGTTTCCAAGTTGCAAATGATGAGGAGGAGCATGTATTGCATGACCTACTATGGTATATGATAACCCTAACTACCTTACCTAGTTTTGTTAAGTATATTGTTTCATGTTCCAACTACTCTCTAAAACTCTAAACTGCAACAGAAACAATAAACAATACATCAGCAAATTCATAGGGGATAATATTAATGGAATGAGCAAGCTAATGGCCCATTTGGTCTACCATGTAGATTTCATTAATCAAGCTGAAAAAGATGAATTATTCCCATCATTTCATTGTCATGGCTCTAAATTATATAAGAGCATGTTACATAAAGTTGCCATTTGATTGCCCATGAGGCCATAATGTCAACCTTGAGCATCAAGATGAGTATCTTGAGCATTCCCCTGATTACAAAGAGCATGAAATTGTGACGGCCTGACGGGGAATCCCACAATTGAATTTGATCTTTTCGGAGCCAATAGCAACACCAGACAAATGGTTTTCAAGGGTGGGGGCTGAATATTTGCTTAAAGATCGATCAGTTGTTTCGAGCTTCCTAATGTTTTGCCAATGGGATAATGGAGTGGTGGCTTTTGGCCCCTTTGCCATTTGAACTTTGATCGACAAAAATTGTCTAAACCAACTCACAAAATTGAGATCATGATAGTGCTTCTCCAAACTGTTTCTGCAGTATATGAGGGCACATGCACACATGATCATGGTTCTGAACTTCACTTCTGGGTTTCAATCACTATCAATAAGGTCTGTAATGAAATCGATCAATAACATAATCTTGCAAATTTACAGGTGAACTATTCATATTAACTGAAACAAATCCGAAAAAATTACAATGAAACACTTAAATGTAACAATATCGAGAGAATAATCTTTTCTATCATTTTATTTATCTCTTCATGGATGTTTATATAAGAGTTTACAAGGAATGTAAATGGTAAGTATTAACTATAGAATAACGAAAATTAATTTGCGACATAACTACAATATATTTACATTCATATTCTGACTCACGCTAACACTCTCTCTCAAGTTGGCGCATATACATCAACCATGTCCAACTTGCCTAGTGATTCATAGAATGTCTTCTTAAAAACTCATTTAGTGAGTATATCTGCAAGCTGTTCTTCAGTTGGAACAAAGGATAAACTAATAATTTTGGCATCTAGCTTTTTCTTTATAAAGTGTCGATCAATCTCCACATGTTTAGTACGATCATGTTGAACTGGATTTTGTGATATATCAATTATAGTTTTGTTGTCACAATACAACTGCATAGCCTTTTTAGGATGAACACCCAAATCACGTAACAAATTCCTTAGCCACAATAACTCACATACTTCATGGGTCATACCTCTGTACCCAGCTTCAGCACTGGATCGTGCCACAACATTCTGTTTCTTACTCTTCCATGTAACTAAATTACCTCATACAAATATAAAGTAACCTGATGTCGACCTCCTGTCTATAATATTTCCAGCTCAATCTGCATTCGTAAAGCCACAAACATCGAGGATGTTGTTGTGTCTAAAAAACATTACTCATCTCCCTGAAGCTGACTTTAAATACCTTAAAATTCTTACAACAACATTCATGTGACTTTCACACGGGTTATGCATGAATTGACTCACCACACTTACTTCATATGCAATATCTGGTCTAATATGGGTCAAATAAATCAAGCGCCTAACCAACCTCTGATAGCGAGTTCGATCAGTAGGTACTTGTTCCAGATATTCTGCTAGTCGATGGTTCTGCTCACTAAGTGTATCGATAGGTGTGCAATCTAACATACTTATTTTTGTTAAGAGGTCCAGGATGTACTTTCTCTGACATAAGTAGATCCCTTCTCTTCCCCTTGCTACCTCAATACCTAAGAAGTATTACCCAAGTCCTTCATCTCAAATTCTGAGCCTAATTGCTATTACAATTTATCCATCTCAACGGTATCATTGCCCATGATTACCATATCATCGACATAAATAATTAAGGCTGTTAACTTCTCACCTTGATGTTTGAGAAACAAGGTGTGGTCTGAATTACTCTGTTTGGGGTTTAGGGTTTAGTGTATCGATAGGTGTGCAATCTAACATACCTATTTTTGTTTGTAACCAATCTTACGCATGAATTGTGAAAACCTCCCAAACCAAGCACGAGATGGCTATTTCAGACCGTACAAAGATTTTATCAATTTGCACACAAATTCACCTGGAGAACCAGCTACATACCCATGTGGAAGACTTATGTACACCTCTTTGGCTAACTCTCCATGCAGGAAAGCGTTCTTGACATCAAACTGTCGGAGTGACTAGTTTAAGCTAGCAGCAAAGGAAAGTAGAACCCGAATAGTATTCATTTTGGCAATTGGAGCAACTGTTTCATCATAGTCTATTCCATATGTCCAAGTGAATCCCTTTGCAACAAGACACACTTTATATCGGTTTACAGACCCATCCGCATTGTATTTCATAGTGAACACCCAACGACAGCGTACAACCTTCTTGCCTTGTGGTGGGTGCTCAATTTGGCATGTATCATTCTTCTGCATTGACTCCATCTCCTCCTCCATTGCCTTCCTCCATTTTGGATTCCCTAGCGTATCATGCACTTTGTTAGGTACTGATACATCGGATATTTGATTCACAAATGACCCATATGACTTAGATAATCTTCTTATCAACATGTAATTGGCTACTGGGTACTTTGATTTAGTATGAACAGTGAGTTCATACCTTTTTTATGGTTGACCCCTAGTAGACTTATTTGGCAACACATATTGTCTAACACTAGACTCACTATTGCATAAGGGAGTTGTGGGTTCGTACCAATGGGTTGTGAACATACCTCAGGTGAGTGATCTTCTGTACCAGGGAGTTGTGGGTCGGGGGGTAGAAGTAACAGCAGAAGGGACAGTTGTTTCTTCAGCTCCATCTTCAGGCATCGGAATTGGTAATTCTGGTTCCGGGTGAGCCTCTACATCTGGATTATGGGAAACATAGATCTCCATTGGAGCCGCAGAAGTATCTAAGCCTTCTTTTTGTTTTCCAATTCTTCCCCCTCACCATGATATAATTCTTCGATATAGGAACTCTCCCTCTAAAGAGATGTATCAGATAGGGAATAATAGCTCATATCCTCAAAGAAGGTAACATCCATTATGACATAGTATTTTCTGGTAGGTGGATGATAACACTTGTACCCTTTCTGATATCCCTCATAGCTAACAAACGCACACTTAATTGCTCGAGTATCAAGTTTAGACATTTGTTTTTTAGGGACATGAACAAAAACAACACAACTAAAGACACAGACAGGAAGATTATGGAATGGGGGTATAGAGACATGAGATGCAAGAACCTCAAAAGAAATTTTTTCTTGAAGGACACTAGATGGAAGATGGTTGATTAGATGAGAGGAGGCAAGTACATCATTTTTCTAAAGATACTTAAGCATATGAGCACTAAAAAGAATGGCACGAACCATATCAAGTAGATGACGATTTTTCCTTTCCGAAACTCCATTTTGTTCTGGTGTATGTGGACATGTAGTTTAATGAACTATCCCATGTGTTTTAAAAAAACTCTTGGAAAGCATAATTGACATACCCACCATTGTCGGAAGGAAGGACTTTGATGGTGCCATTGTATTGTGTTTGAACAAGGGTACGAAAAGCTTGAAAAGCTGGAAAGACTTTATCTTTGGTCCGTAGAAGAACAACCCATGATAATCGAGTACAATCATTAATAAACAACACAAAACATCGCATACCAGACACACTGAGTTTTCTAGAAGGTCCCCAAACATCAGAGTGAATTAACTCAAAAGACAAAATACTTTTATTAGAAATACTTAGAGAATAAGTAACACGGTGGCTCTTGGCCAGGACACAAGTTTCACAACATAAATTAGACTCATCCACACCAATGAACAAGGTAGGCATGGTTTTTCTCATAAGACTAATTAAAGGATGGATGCCCTAAGCGGCGATGCCACAACTAAACTTCACTCAGTCTATCAGAATTCGAAGTCAAAGCGACGCGGGACTATGCTCCTGGTTTCTCCCTCGCATACGTCTGATCCATATGGAACAACCTGCCCCTGAGATACCCCCGACCGACTATCTTCCTGGTGAGAAGATTCTGAAAAACAACATACATAGGATAAAAAGTTACAGAGCATTTAGACTCAGCGTTCAACTGTGGGACATATATTAAGTGATGTGACAAGTCAGAAACATATAACGCATTATCGAGCTCTAAGGTGGGAGTAACCCGAACTGATCATGTTCCTAATACTGGAAATGCTTTACCATTAGATTAGTAACATGGGAGACTAGTGGGGAAGACAACTTTGAAAAATAAGATTTATCGTAAGTCATATGATCACTAGCACCTGAATCAATAATCCATGTATCAGAACCAACAAAGTTAGAGACCTTTAAAGCCATACAATCTTACCACGACCAGCTATAGAGGCTGTGGGAGTAGCCTCATAGGTTGTATGATGATCTTGTCCAATTACTCCATAGAAATTTGGTTCTTGAATCAATTCAACTGCAGTTGCTTTAGCTTTAGGACGGGAACCAAGAATTTTGGGTATGAGGTGTGGATGTAGCTTATAATAAGTATGTCGAACATGCCCGAGTTGGTTGCAGTAAGAGCATTGATGGGGGGCGGTAACTGAATCCAGGTGGAGGACCTTGTTGATGGAGTGGAACATGATTCTGTTGCTGGATGGGTGGATTCAGTGGTTTTGTTTGTATGGCCAGGCTAGACACTTCAACTCGTGTTTGGTTGAGGCAATCCTGCTGAGACTCATCTTTCGGAATGCATTTGAAAAAAACAGCAGTCAAGTTGGGAAGATCTGATATTCTCAGCAATTCTCCTTTCGCAATGTTATTTTTTGCATCAAGTCATCTCAAGAACACGTGAACTCTTTCGAGCTCTTTCCCCTTCTGGTACCAGATAATATCCTCAAGGTTTTTGATATTGCATGGACACTTAGGATATATTTCGGCCCATACATTCTTCAACTTGGTGAAATACAACGATACTGGTTGTCCATTCTATTGCATTGCAGTCACTTTGCATATCAACTCATGAACCTGAATAAAGTCATAATCGTTTGTGTAAAGATATGCTAAAGCCTTCCATATTGCCTCAGCAGTTTCACACTCCTCTACTAACTGTACCACGTCATCATTCATGGCTTTGAACAAGGTTCCCATCACAGCTCTATCATCATCCTCCCATTTAGCAAATGCATCTTTATCACCTTCACTCAGAGCTTTGGTAGTTCCGGTCACATGTCTCATCTTGTGCATGCCACGAAGATTAAAAGACATCAACTTTTTCCAAGTCCGGTAATTGGTACCATTGAGTTTGGTACCTCCAAATGAACCACCTTCAGTGTTTCGAACCGATACCTCCAACTTTTGAACTTCATTAGTCTTAGAAACTTGTATGTTGTCTTCACCGCCCGCCATGAGATTGAATATGCAGCGGAAGGAAACAAACAAAAAAACTTGAAGAATTTTGTTTCAGGTGAACCTTCACTCAGATTGAATTGCATTAACGCGAAACAACACTTGGTGAAGCTTCAATGTAGAAAAAAGGACTGGGACGGGTCAGGTCTGTCAGGTCGGATCGGGTCTATCGGGTTAGATCTATTGACCGGGTCAAGAGACCAAATCAGATTGACCTGGGATTGGAAAAAAACGAGCCTGAATTGCTGGAGGTGGCCTGGACAGGGATCTGGGCTCAGACGAGACTCGCCGGTGGACTGCAGTGGTCTGTTGTGGACTGCGGTGGGGAATCTCCTCACCAGTGCGGCAGTCTAGGCCAGTGGCTTGGGTCTCCTCGTCGGTGGGGCAGTCCACGTCGGTGGCTTGGGCGCTTGGTTGATTTGGTTGACAGAGATGAATGAATGGTAGAGATGACTGGTGTTGAGATGGATGAACAGTGGGCTTCGGTAGAACTCGATGATGGTAGATGAAGGGTCAGGGTCGAACACTGGGGTTCTAGAACCAAACTACTTTGAACCAGATCTGACAATTAGTAAACAAATTAGTGTAATAAAAATCGGAAGCAAAACTAACTCTAACAAAGAGGTTTAACTATATCAATTTTTCAAATCAAATAAATGAAGAATGAAAGCAAAACAAAAGACAAATAGATAAAGTCCTTTCGGATTTTTGCTCTAATACCAACTCAAATATAACGATATTGAGAGAATAATCATTTCTAACATCTTATTATAACGATATTTATCTTACAATAAAAGTTTATATAAGAGTTTACAAGGAATATATATGGTAAGTATTAATTATAGAATAACGAAAATTAATTTATGACGTAAGTATAATATATTTATATTCCTATTAACGTAAACCAACAGGGCAATCGTAATCTATATTAATTATAGTATGTTTTAGGTGGTGCGACTCTAAACAAATGAAAATGTGCAGGAGACGTTATGGCGTGCGTGCGGCCGTTTTAGCTTTTGTTAACAAAAAACGTGCAGAAAGAGACTGAACAACATAAGAACATAAGTGGCTGGATTATTATTCTCTTATTATAACTTGTAATAATGAGGCATTTATATCGTAAATCTTACACATTCTCAGTTTCTTTTAACCAGACCAAGATTAATGTGAAAGAGAAACATAAATTGAATTCAGTTACCATATATATCACTAACTATTACTGATTTCCTTAACTATTTAAATTAGTAACAGTTACTCTGATTTTGTAATTGGTTTAATTTATGTTACAGTAACTATTACTAACTACATATGATTTATATCAGCAACATAAAATAAATCAGTTATTATATCAGTAACTATGATTGATTAACAAAAATCAACTGAAACCTAATTAATCGAAAATTTCCTTACAAATTCCATTACGGTGGACCATATTCTAGTCATTCATAGGCTTCATAGGGTAAATTTTCTAACGAGGATCGTTAAGTTGAAAACTTTTTAGTTTTTCTCACTTTTCGATCTTATTTCCATATCTTGACCATTCAATTTATAGATATTTATGAGTATATTATTTATGTAAATTTTCAGCCATATTTAAAATCGTTACGACATTCATAAGTGTGATTTATCAATTATGAACTTGAACAATTCATGTTTGAAAAATTTGATTCGCCTGTTAATTTGATATAGTTTGTTACTTTAAATGTCACCGATATTATTAAAAATTTGTCTACTCATTTTAAAATGTGCTCATAAAATGAGTTTTTTAAATTATAAACTGAAGTTTACTAAAAGCTTTCAGCTTCATAGATCAAAAGGCACATCTAGGAATGTAGACTTTTCATACCACATGACCATTCGTTTCGAAGGACTTGAAACGGGGGAACGGATGGAGGAGCTCTTGTGGAAAATTTTGACTAAAATTGAGTTTCTATAAACTTTGTGGATTTCGTCGATCATCTTTGAATGAAATGAGTTCCACACAATTCAGTCAACTTTAACAGTCTAAATCTATGAACTTTAAACTCCTTCCTATCAATTCATACCAAACTTATCTCTTTGCTTTTAATTGATTTAACTGTAAAACTTTCTCTTTACCATTAAATAATCCAATCAAACTGAAGGATTACCAAACTAATACCATACTATATCTTTCGTTATAATTTTTTATGTTTCAATTTTGCAAGCACATAGTTTATACTTCATATAAGTCAAATACCAGTCACACATTGAATAAATTAAAAATTCAATAATGCACCATGTCCAAGTGAAGAAACTCTTGTAAAATGAACGATATTTACTAAAATTTAAGAACAACGGAACCACATGAGTCTCAACATTCTAGAGTTCTCCATAATTACCAAGGCTATGTTAACAAACTTACCGTAAGGGGCAATTCCTCAAATTTTGGAGTAAAAATTCAATCTAAGAAAGCTGAGAACTTGACATATTCATACGGGGTTGTGATAATTTCAATATTCCATTACATAACGGTGAACCATTTCTTTCTGTTTGAATTTGCTTGTAAGGTGAACACCTACACGTAATTCTAGACAACATGAACACCTCCCCCACCTTATTAAAATTTCATTTGAAGAAGACCTAATTGTAATGTATTGATCCGTCTAATATCCGCAAAGAATTGTAAGCCAAATTAGTGGCGGGTCATTAAGAACGTCAGCAACAGCCAAAGGGACACCAGCAATGGTGGCACTGGCACACCTGTAACGCCTTCTCCTTGTTGTAGGCTCACATTTCACCGGCACATTGGAAGGGCCGAAGACTCCTTTTCTCTATTAATAATGCCTCACACACCACAAACTCGTCCTCATAGTCAAAACTAGACTTATACATCACTCTGGGCTCACCATCTTGCATTTTTGGCTTCCATAATCGCCTACCAGGTAACAAACCCATTTCGTTTTCCAGGCTTATCTCTCTTGTTCTGACCTTTTCTGTTGTTGGTTTTGTCTGTGAAACTTGTTGGGTTTTGTTGAGTTCTTGAGACCCATGATTGAGTTTGTGGTTGGTGATACAAAAAGCTTCAGACTTTTGGCTTTTCAAACTCTCTGCATGTCTTGGTTGTTGTAGTCTGTTTGTTTGACGATGAAAGGTGGAGACTTGAATCTATGTCATGACTTTTGGTATAAGTTTTGTCATTGTGAAAAGCTCACCTCAGCTAACTGCTTGAATTGTTGTCGTTAATCAATTTGAGTGCAGTTTGCTGTTCTTGATTGATAACTTGAGGCCAATTTTATTGATTTGAGCAAAATTCTAGAGGTTCTTAAGACAATTATGTGAAAAGTTGATTGCGTATGTATTGGAATTCTGATTTGCAGGGTTGTTGACTTGTTGGTGAATTGAATTGAGAGAAAGAGATGGCTTTGATAGGAAAAGTACACCCTGATTGCGTAAACGCTGCGAATCCATACCATGAATGCACTGAAAATTGCCTGAGAAAGATTGCAGAAGGGAAAGGCCGGAAGAACAAGAAGAAAACAGGTTACTGTTTGATTCATTTTAACTTTTTCTTTTTGTCTTCCAAGTTCCACCACCCTCTTTTTTATTTTCCTCTTTTATTAAGCCCCTACCTAAAACTCATTACCAGACTGCCCCATGTTCTTATTAGGTTCATGAGTTATTGATCAACTTATTCTTATTTGAAGTTTTTATATGCATGCATTATTTAGTTTTAAATTTATTATGCTTCCGCACTTTAAACAAAGATGAATTTTTAATCTGGATTCTGGCTGGGTTGCTTACAACAATACAACATGCATAGCTGTATTTTCCTCAGTAGAATGCACTTCATATGCTTTTGATATTTATTTTTCACTCAATAATTCTGTTTTGTTGGAGACTTTATCTAACATGTGTGCTTTACTATCTTGATTGATAAAATAGAGAAATAGTAGGATTATAAATTATTGGGTATAGTTACGTGTTGGTTTAAAGAGTGTTCGTCGTAGTGAATTATGCTTTCGGAGAGTCTTGCTTCAAGGGGTTTTTTTCATTTAACAATTTGAGATTATAGGTTGGAAATTTTAGATTCTTTTGTTTTCTTTTAAAGATAATGGCGGTGATATAAAAGATGGTGAGTTCAACAAAAAGATGGCTGGAGATAGAAGAGTGAATGCAACTAGGGCATCTAATCCCTACCATCAATCTGGTCAATCTTTTCCAAAAAGAACTGCTGGTGCTGAAGCTCGCGGGGATACAAAAGAATCAGTTTTTTCTCAGCTTTTGTGTGGTAACTTCTTAGTAGGCTGGGCTAGTAATCTTATACATTTTCCCTTGAATTTCGGTAACCAATATAGGACATAAAAAACAAGCATCCCGTACAAAGACGAAGGGTTGTAAAGAATGATCAAACACCATGTACCTTTAATCGAATATACTTGAAAAGCCTTGTCTGGAGCTGTATTCCAAGTTTTAAATTTGCGCCTTCTAGAGAACAATTAAAAAGTTTTCTTCCCAAATATGATATGGTTAAGTAACCATGGCTTCATTTCATCTTTCACGAGATGTCATATATATTGTACCAGAAACCTACAGTACTACCCACCAAGTCCAAGGACACACTCTTGGTACCAGAAACAGAGTTTAGTTTCATTAATGCCATAGGAATGTCTGAGGTTCTGGATGGAATATTCTCTTTCCCCATTGGCACATGACGCACCAGAGTTCCTGGGAACTCTAAGAAGAGATGCCAATACACTGATAACGAGATTGTGGAATTTTTTGTTCATTCGTCTATCACACTGGACTTGCAGATATAGATTGTATGAATTTTAATAATACCTACCTTTTTAAGAATTGCTATTTTAATTGCAGGCTCCATACTTGATATTCCTATATTTGGTGGACGAAAGGAGAGATCCCGACCAAAGACTCCTCAAGATCTTGACAATGTATCTGACCGAAGTGTAGTTTATCCTTATGATACTCAATCATTTCCATCTAAGGACAAGGTGAAAGTAAAGAATGGTAAGTATAAATCTTCTTCTACCTGACTAACCGGATAGTTATTTTCTCCCATTGTTAACTTTGCATGCTTGCATATGCATAGATACAGAGATAAAGATGCTTCTTTTTCCTAATTTATGGTCGTTTTTTCCCTCAGGGTCTGTCCTTGATGATCCTATATTTGGAAAAAGAAAGCCAGTCACCCAACCAAGGCCTGTTGAAGAGCATGAGAATGGTAAAGCTATTGATCCTTTAACATTTCTGGAAAAGCTGAAAATAGAAAATGGCTGGCATACATTTTCTGCCTACTGATGGATTGTGGAAATGTTTATTTATCTATCTTCCTCCTGCACTGCACATATATGGAGGGTATCCAGATGTAATCATGCTTCCTCCTCACAATTGTGGTCATGTTGATTGCAGGCTCTGCACTTGATGATCCTATATTTGGCAGAAGAAAGCCGGCAGCCCAGGCAAAGCCCCGTGAAGAGCTTGACAATGAATCCAGTCAAGGTGCTGTCAATCCTTCTGGTTCTCCCTTGCCTCCATCTAATGTAATTTCGAAAATAGGGAATGGTGAGTATAAGTCTTCTTCCACCTGATAGACTGGATTGTCTCTTCAATTCTCTTCCACCTCCATGCACATAGAGCTGCACGCACATGCTTCATTTGTCTAATTTATGTAAATTTTAATTTGCAGGCTCCACCCTTGATGATCTTATATTTGGCCACAAAAAGCAGGGATCTGAATCAAAGCCTCAAGAAGAGCTTGAGAATGTAGCTGCTGTGAAATTAGAGTATGGTGAATATAAGTCTTATTCTGGACCACTTACTGAAGTAAAAGATCCTTCTTTGAACAAGCAGATCAAGTCATCTGTGGCAGTGACTACATCTGGAATTATCAAAATGACCCCCTCTCTGTCTCTCCCCATGCACAATGGTGGGGGAGGTGCCACTAACTCAACTTCTGAAAATAGAAGCTTCAGTTTCTCAGGTACCCCCCATGTTTTTGAAGAGAGTGATGATGACGATGTATGGTCTGTTAGTTCTGATGCCAGCGTTTCCGTGGGAAAGTACCGTATGAAAGGAAGCTTATCATCCATTGTACAGTCAATCTTTGACAAGTACGGTGATATAGCAGCAAGCTGTCAACTGGAATCAATTGTCATTCGCTCTTATTACCTCGAGTGTGTCTGTTATGTGGTTCAAGAGTTGAAACGCACTTCAGTGAAGCAGCTGACAAAGTCAAAAGTCAAAGAAATGTCGGCTATGCTTAAGGATGTAGAATCTTCAGGAATGGATGTTGCTTGGCTTCGTCTCATGCTCAATGAATGCGCCGAATCCATTGAAATCATGAGTCAGCATCGAGCTTTTGAAGTGGCAAAGGCCAACTGTGATCGTGACCTCGAATCAGTAAGGAAAGAATTAGAATCCCAAATGGAGGCTTTGGCTGTAAAAGAAAGGGAGGTGACTGATGCCAAGAAGCAAGTTTCTGAAACCAGAGCCCATTTGAGGGAGCTTGAGCTCAAATCATCTACTTTGAGTGACGCTGTTAATAAAATAAAGTCCAAGGTCGAAAATCTTCAAAGCAAACCATTGTTGGACAAGGTCTTGTGAGGCAACTGCAAAATCTGGTGAGCAATGTAATCAGTTATAGATAGAAGTCCTATATAAATGTTGTTATAAGTTGAAACTAGTTCGTTATGCCGTAGTGCAATGGAGAGTGACCGATCCATTTGTTTATGCAATGTTTTAGGAGAATTATGTTGTATATCATCGGAATGAGTGAGCTCTTATTTATAGGAGATTACAGATAACCAGAATATAAGAATATCCCTTTCATCTGTGGTACATGCCACCACAATAGAACCATCTTGACTAAGTAAACATTGACTAAATAAACATCTACATATTTACAAGAACATAATTATCTTATAACACTTCTCCTTGTTTCGTACATTATAGATGTTGCTTTCTTGATGCTTTTGCAATCCCTCCTTAAAATCCTTGTCAAGTTAAAAAACCTTTGCAGGAGAAAAAATGATCTCGAACAAGTAAAAAGAGTGCAAATCGTCGTGGATGATAATATGACACTTATCTATGTTGCCTCATTACAACCGTGCCAAGTAATAAAAACCCTTTAGGATAAAAACAACCTTGGTCAAGAAAAAAGAGTATAACGTGTCCTTAACATTTAGAAATATTATGTTTCTCACATGCTTCTCAAGAATAGATTTATGACAAGAGTTAAACAAGTATGTCATGTGTAATGATTAACTTTAAAAAAACACATTTATGAACAACCTCATGTTGATCAATGGCCTCTGCATGAGACAAACGGTGCATGCAATGTTGCCTCGTTAAAAACCTTATCAAGCAAAAACTCAGTAGGGTAAAAGGCTTAGACTAAGGAAAAAGAGAACAACATGGTTGAAATAAACAACCACACCTTTCACATTTGATGATGACATGTATATGCTAGACTTTATTTCAAATCTGCATCTCCCCCTGATTTTAAAATCAATCATAGGGTGCTTCTAGATTCTTAATGACCACGAAACTACTTTAACAATTTGGCATATGAATGCTCTTTTAACATGTATCAAATGTGTCATTATCTTCAGTCTAGATCACTCACACATAAATCATGAGGAGAATGTCGCTTAGGGAGTCAAACCACAAGTTCATGCAGTGATTCAGATTGTCACACAGCATGACCTTAGAGGACTAAATCAGCTCTAACTTCCTATACAGAACATATATGAGAAATCTGTAAATTGCTTTGGAAAGTAGACATTCATAGCTTTCGAACCATAGGTCACATAGCTTCTGGTTTGGCCGAAGCTATCCAGAAAGCTCTATTGAAGTTAGTGACTATTTGACAAAATCAAATTCTGATTCCGCTTTTGATGCATCTTCATTTATGCATAGCTAGCGATGACATACATAGTTTATGGTTTCTCATGCCACTGTCAACATAGGGATTGAATATGTCAGATACACTTAAGTATTCAAGTGATGTCCTTTGCCATTTCATTGGCATTGCGTGGGCGCAAAGCTATTTAGCTTTTTAATGAATGAGAGGTCAAGTCTTTCTTTATCATCTCTCTCTAGAGGAAAACGGATCACTCTCTCTTGGAGTAAAGTCCTTGACTAATCATGGGAGTATATGAAGGTTTCACTCTTCTTTAGAGGGCCTATGCCGATTGATAGAAATACATCATCAATACACAATTCATCGATGGAGAAAACTTCGGTCCGAACTCGTTCGGACGGCTGCATCCGAACTTTCCAATCTCCAACTGCCACGTGGTGTTTCATTAATATATTCTTTAATTTCAGTTTTTGAGGGGATTACCCATCCTAAACCTATCTGAACGTGGGGAGGAGAGAAGTACACGCGCGGCTGGGTATTGACGCTCACATTCAGCTCCTTCAACAGCTCCCTTCCTGCTCGATTAATCCTCTTCAAAACCCAGATCATGCTCGACCTCTAACTCCTCCCTTTCTTGACTCAACAATCAAGACTTTTCGACTCAGCCATCCCCCCAGGTCAGTATTTTTTCTTTCTTTTCTCTTTGTTTCTCTTGCGGGTCAGATTTTTGGCATTTTGATTCGAAGAGAGATAAGAGAAATCGAAAAATTGGATGGGTATTTTGTCTCGTCTGCCATTGAAGGTCCATCTCCTAGTATGCTGCTTAGGTTCAATTAATATCGTAATTGTTTTTGTTTTTGATTTCAGATTGTTGAATGCCCAGTTTTGGCTGAATTGTAATTTCGTTTACTAGCTCTTGGGCGACTATAGTAGTCTCAGTTTTATTTGTTAATCTATATTAATGTTTTTTTTTTTCAGATATGGAAAACAAAGATTACACAAAAGCAGACAGTGACAAACTGAACTTGGAGATTGTGAGCACGTTTGATTTCCAAGGACATGAGCCGTCTTTGAAGTGTGATCAAGATAAAGACATGAATGATGAATTAAAACTTGGAATGGAGTTTGATAGTCATAAGATTGCCCATGAATGGTATGTTGAGTATGGTAAAAGAGTTGGTTTTGATGTGAGAAAAAACCTCAAATTAAGAAACAAGGAGGGGCATGTAAGAAGAGTTCAATATTGTTGTTCCAGAGAAGGTTTTCGAAAGCCGACGAAGAAAGCCAAATCGTACTCACAACCAGTCACGAGGGTGGGTTGTAAAGCCCAGATGACTTGTCAACTCCAAAAAAATGGTAAATTTCAAATTATGGAGTGTGAAGCAAGTCATAATCACGATTTAGTTCACACACCTATGAAGCCATTTATGAAGAAGAATCGTTCTATGTCAAAAGCGCAAAAGGCACATTGTGATGATGCAGAATATGCAGGAATATCAATTAAAGAGACTATGGAACTCATGAGCAAAGAAGTAGGAGGGAGAGAGAATCTTGGTTTTCTAGACAAGGACTATCGAAATTACATACATAAAAAACGGAAGATGAACATGGAGAAAGGAGATGCTGGGGCAATCTTGGAGTATTTTCAAAAAATGCAAACGGAAGATTCTTCATATTTTTATGCATTGCAGCTTGACGAGGATGACATGATAACAAATATTTTTTGGGCTGATCCACGATCAGTAAGTGACTATGGTTTGTTTGGTGATGTTGTTTGTTTTGACACTACATACCGAACAAATGAGTACGGAAGACCATTTGCACCTTTTATTGGGGTTAATCATCATAAGCAGACTGTTATATTTGGGGCAGCACTACTATACGATGAAACTGCAAACTCTTTCAAGTGGCTCTTTGAAACTTTTCTTGCAGCGATGTCTGGAAAGCAGCCCAAGTCCATATTAACTGACCAATCTAGTGTAATGGCTAAGGCAATATCAGAGGTACTTCCTGAAACTCATCATCGACTATGTGTATGGCACATTTATCAATATGGTGCTAAGAATTTGAGTAATGTGTTTCATGCTTCAAAGGAGTTTGCTTCTGATTTTTGCTAAATGTGTATATGAGTACGAGGAAGAAGATGAATGGTTGCTAGCATGGAATAATATGCTTGAAACATATGATCTCAAGGATAATAAGTGGCTTGCATCTTTATTTGAATTGAAAGAAAAATGGGCATTGGTGTATGGTCGACACACTTTTACTGCAGACATGATGACTACTCAACGTAGTGAAAGTATGAACAATGTGCTTAAAAAGTATTTGAAGCGAAAATATGACCTTTTGCGGTTCTTTTTGCATTATGGGAGACTTCTGGCGGATAGACGATATAAAGAGTTGCTTGTTGATTTTAAGATGCTTCAAACATCTCCCATGCTAATCGTTGAAGTGGAGATCTTGCAACATGCACTTGAAATATATACTCCTGAAGCTTTTCAACTCTTCCAGAAAGAATACACCCGAAGCCTTAATTACAAGGTCTTTAAAGTAGGGAAGAAAGAAGAGACCAGTGAGTATAAAGTATCATATTTGGAAAAATGTAGAGAGCATCAGGTGCTATTTGATGCTTCAACACAAACAGTTTCTTGTAGTTGCATGATGTTTACCTTCGTCGGAATTCTTTGTCGTCATGTGCTTAAAGTTTTGGACAAGAAAAATGTGTCAAAGATTCCACCAGAATACATATTGAAGCGATGGACAAGAAATGCGAAGGGTAGGACCATCACTAATTATCAAGTGCCTAGCAACAACCCTAAGGAATCAATGGGGAAGCGGTATGGTCATTTGTGTCATAGTTTTCGTGAGGTCGCATCTGTTGCAGCAGAAGATGAGAAATTAACAGCATATGCAAATGAGCAATCCATTCAGTTGCTAAGAAATTTGGAGAAAATGAAGGAGATATTTAAAGAGAAAACATGTGTTGATGAAGCTCCGGAAATTGAAGACTCATCTAGTGAAAGTGAGCCTGAGGATGTGACAAACCCAAGAGGAGTTAAAAGGAAAGCTACAGTTGGACGGCCGCGTGTTGATAGAATGAAAAACATAGCTGAAAATTTCAAGAAGAAAGGTACTGCAAGGAAGAGGTTATCAATGAAGGTATTCTTTAATTTCAACTTTCATGAAAAAAACAATGAACTGTTGTTTATGATTTTGAAACCAATTTTTCTTTTCTGTGAATCAGGATTCTTCTCCTATTCGTGTTAATTTAGAAGTGCAAGTGGAGATTACAGATGAACCTCTGACTGCAACAACAATACAAGATATAGTAAGTCAAGTATGTTTGTCCATTAATGAAGTTTACCCCTTTGTTCTATTTCCGTTCATTTGATAGGCTCATTGGGAGTATTCCAAGTGCTAAACTTTATAAAAAAATTCTATCATGAAATAGGAATCTTAAATCTTACTTGAAAGTGGCAATGATGGCAATACTCCAAATTTACATGATAGTATGGTTTCATGATCAGGTTCGTAACTTTTTATACCATTTTGTAATAAGGACTCTTGTAGCTGTATAGAGACCGCAATATTGTTTAATTTTTTATCATATTACTTCTAAATTGTGTAATGCTAAGTAATTTGGTTGTTAAATGGACTTCTTGTAGGAAGCTTTGAAGCACTTCAAGCACATTTTATGAAGTAATAAAGGCAAGGAGATTGGATTGAAAGAGAAAATGAGGGAAATAGCTGATAAGTTTGATTGCCTTTGTAAATTTGGAAATAGAAAAATTTCCATAACTATCAATCATTCAGTCACTTTTCCTTTGGCTAATATGAAGATATATTTTGATGCTTTCTTTAGTAATTCTATAACATTCAGATCTCTATAAGACATTTTAGTTTTAAAGCAAACATATTGAATTAGAGATAAAAAGATCCAAACAAACTAACAGACAAAACTGTGAAGAGTAACAAATTTTTATTGCATTTTAGAGTACATATGAAGAAGTAGAACCATTCATAATAAACAAAAAGGCTTCCCACGTTCTAGGATCTAAATAAGGTGAATCTTAGCAACTTTGCTCAAAGGAACACTCTTCATCTAAATGGAGAAATTTACAACACCACTTCAACATAGTTTTCTTGCCTTCTTTCTTCAGTAAGTTGAAGAACATAACCTGGTCACTGAGTTTCCTTACTGAACTTGGCCTGAAAGTTTATGCAACAAGAACACACACAGTTTAGGGCCAACATTACATGCCACTTTGAATAATATGAGAACCTAATTTAATTAGATTGACCATAACAAAAAATGTCTAATTGATGTCATGTTTATACAACTCATATGCATCTATCATGAATGTGGAATGTGATACAATAACAACAGACCATTATAAACTCAAATGGAACCAACAGCAGCTTACTAGCTACTTAAAGTTAAATCCTTGATTGGAATTATGCAACAATATTGTCCTCTTAAGTTCTAACTACAACAATAACTCCAAACAAGTAGCATAAGAAAGCTAGAACGAACTACACATCTGAAATAAAGATTTAATCATGAACAACAATTCAGCCAAAACTGGGCATTCAACAATCTGAAATCAAAAGCAAAAACAATTACGATATTAATTGAACCTAAGCAGCATACTAGGAGATGGACCTTCAATGGCAGACGAGACAAAATACCCATCCAATTTTTCGATTTCTCTTATCTCTCTTCGAATCAAAATACCAAAAATCTGACCCGCAAGAGAAACAAAGAGAAAAGAAAGAAAAATACTAACCTGGGGGGACGGCTGAGTCGAAAAGTCTTGATTGTTGAGTCAAGAAAGGGAGGAGTTAGAGGTCGAGCATGATCTGGGTTTTGAAGAGGATTAATCGAGCAGGAAGGGAGCTGTTGAAGGAGCTGAATGTGAGCGTCAATACCCAGCCGCGCGTGTACTTCTCTCCTCCCCACGTTCAGATAGGTTTAGGATGGGCAATCCCCTCAAAAACTGAAATTAAAGAATATATTAATGAAACACCACGTGGCAGTTGGAGATTGGAAAGTTCGGATGCAGCCGTCCGAACAAGTTCGGACCAAAGTTTTCTCCTTCATCGATTTCAATATGAGATTGTGTCTTTCCCAATATCTTTTTCATTCCAACATCGGACGTTCAACATATACTGTAATCATCCAGAATCAATACGGAATGACATTATTCATCATATCCCATCCAAAATCAAGGAGTCACATAGACTCCACTTGATTTAGGCTAATGAAGTCTGTTCAAGATCTTCATGTATATCTTAGATCCCATAGAGATGTTAATATGATCATATTAATAAGGCTGCATGTTCAGTTCTTAGGGAACTACCAAACTTATAAGGCAGTGGAGTGCAATGACAATCCATTACGAGAGTATTTCTTATCGTAGTCGATCTTAGTGCGTGTTTGTGTGAAACCTTGCGCCATAAGGGAGTCTAAGTTCTTGTTCTCACTACGCTAACCAAAAATGATTAATTTGATAGGGTTTATACTTACGATGTCGGCGGCACCTGCCCAAGGACATATCTCTTTGTCTGGGTCGCATATTCCCATAAGGCCAATCAACTTTGTCGATTTATCAACAAAGTGTGGTTCGATAAACTCATTATTCCACGTCCTCATGTACACTAGTGTAGTACTTGTAGAGATATCTCTATATGGATTGGATGTGACGTTGAAGCGTCTCCTAACAATAATCACAATTCAGACTGCATGAGACGGATTGAGTATTACTGATCAATGGACCAGGTAGTTCCAAACTCGCTTTCTCTTTAGTGCAAGTATTGAACCTAAGGGCCTTCCCCTAATCTTTGAGGAGCCACAAGGCCTGGGACGTCATGTTGCCACATTATGGCGTCACCATATCACCACTCAAGGGGATGTCGTTAAGACCATCTCAATTTGGTCAAGTCATGTCCTCTTCGGAGGACATCATTTCTTACAGATATATAAGCAGCATTAATCTCGTCACTATAGTTCTTTTAACATTTGAGATCATATTGAGACTTAGTAGTGACAAACCACGACATTCACGTCGTTCCACTTGAACACTGGTGTTCATATCCCCCTTAATGGCGGGAATACAGTCTCAAAGTGACAATCCATAATATAGCGGTTAAGGAGATTGTCTATCAAGGAGCAAACATAAGCAGACTTTAGGTGAAGAGTATCAAAATGACTCATATCAAACCTTAGAGCATTATCATCTCACGCGACACATCATCATTAGGCACTGTGGCAGTGCAATTTGGCACATTGTCGAACTCAAGGCTTGGAGATCTGTTTCTTGCCGAGTTCAAGGATTACAACATCGTGTCAATCCTAGCACACAGTCACAAGTTGTCATGCAATAATACAATGATGGTATGTCATGGATGAATTAGTCATGCTGCATGCAATATAACTTTCGTTAAGGACGGGTAGTGAGCCCATAGAAGCATAAACAGCATGAGGTAGACGATAGTGTAACACGTGCCCAGTGTGTTAGCCCTTCAACCAACACCATAAAAGCATATACGGTGTCCATACATTGGTTGTATCTGTCTACCTAATCTCTCTTTGGGTTTGTTATGAGAATGAAGTGTTATCTTTTTTTTGATATAGCATACACAAAATTCATTACCATTCTCATACATGATAATCGTTAGTGTGTATGTTCTTAACCCACTTCAATGTTCAATTGTCTCTCAATATATAGAGGGCAAGGACGTTCATCTACTACCCTTAGGGTAGACGATATTTGGCATAATCATGTCATGATGTGAATATAATTATCGAACCAACAATTTAGTCGAAGTCTCATATACCAAAGACATCGATACGACATCCATATAGCTTGGAGAAAATCAATGACTCCTCTATGACATCAAACGTCAGAGGTATCCCAATTTTGATTTTCTGTACACTTTTTGTACGTTTGTTGTATGCATTCACTCTTAAAAATGAACTTTCATAAATTGTTTTGACAAATGGGTGTCTAAGTCTCTTGGTTTTCTAGACTTCAGCTGATTTTATCGTAGCCATGACCCATATTGCACATATTGCAAACAATGGCAGCAGTAGCGTGTACATGGTTGCCGACTGGGTGCACATGACATTCTTTTCTCTCTTTTGTTTCTATAGCGTCTCATACCTCAAATAGGGAGCGTGAGAGATGTCAAAACATAAATGAGCAGCAATTGCCTTGCTCATACATACAAAACCAAGCTGTTATGAGACTCGAGTCCGGTCACAATGCTTTATTGGTTTGTCATCGGGACTTTCACCCAGAAAAATTTGCTAACATTGCCAACACAACGCGGGTGCTATGAGCGACAACTTTAATAGACTTTGATAACGGGCGCTTTAAGCAACCACTGTAATAGGAATTGCTAACGTTGATCTAACATAACGCAAACGCTTGAAGCAGCCACTCTAATAGACTTAAACCGTAACTAGAATGAGGTTAATCTCTAATTTCGGACCCTAGGAGCAAGGTAATTCTCACAGCTCTGGGATTTTCATAACAACCTGCATATATCACCGACCCAAGCATAGAATAGAGATGAGGAAGGCAGAAACCGATTTTATCTTCCTTGAGGTTATTGGAACTTTGAAATGATTGAAAACATAAAGCTTACTTGTTAGTCTGCCAAATAGACTGTGTTATAAAAGCTGTGTAATTCCATACTTAATGTCGCCCGTATGTGCCGGAGTTACTCGCGTAATTAATGTTTACTATATATAGATCGCGAAGACTGACTTAATCCTCTCCAGCAATCGTCATTACCAACATGAGACAACTGGTAACTTTATACCTCCTTAACATATAAGCATATAATTTATTAGCATCTTGTACATAACTATATGATCAAAGGTGCATATGTAAACCATAGTTACACAAGGAACAAATGACTAGTGAGAGGAGCAGTAAGATGAAAAACTTAGCTTTTGGTAATTATCGGAAGAAGAGTGGCTAGCCTTAAAGCCATCATCTGAATATCATCTCCTTTATGCACTGGACAAGATTGCAGGTTTCTTTCAATCCCAGGTTATGATTTCATAATGCTTTCAGTCCTCTTCGTTAGGAGTAACAATTTCATTGTGACCCTTGTTTTCTCTTCTGATATATCAAGCCACATTTCTATCCCTCCTTAACATGAGATAAAATAAGGAGATTAATACTTTATAAACCGTAAAGCATAAACCGGCCTACTCATATTTAAGCTCTTCAAAATAAAGCCATTGATTATTAATTAAGGCCGAACATATATGCACTATGCAGAAGGAAGAAACAATATATATCATGATATAATTAAGAGGAAGAGAGATTGAGACTTAGCTCTGTGTTAATTCCGTCATGCAAGAGCAATTAAACTGGGTTCTCCCAGCAATTAACTTAATGAGCCATCCGATCAAGCCAATCTATTGCTATCGTTTGTATGAGCAAATAATTGTTTCTTTTACTTTGCCGATCATCAGTACTTCCTTCTTTTTGGCTTCATATTTTGTTTATGAATAATCCCTAAACCCTAAGTCTAACAAGTGACGATTTTTCTTTCAGAAAACCTCATTTTGTTCTGATGTTTAAGGATAAGTGGTTTGATGAATAATCATATGAGATTAGAAATAATCACGAAACAAATAGTTAACGAATTCTTCTCTATTATCAGACTAAAATATCTTAATACAAGCATCATATTGGGTACGGACAAAACTATGGAAAGTGTAAAGACAGAGAAAACTGTGCAAGTATCTTTCTTCTTAAGCAAAACAACCCAAGCTAATCGTGTGAAAGCATCAATGAACAGAACAAAGTAATCCATACCTGATAGGGTAGAATTTTTGTAAGGTCCCCATAAATCCGAATGAATTAACTCAAAAGATCGTGAACTTGAATGAGAACTTAAAGGATAACTAGATCGAAGACTCTTAGTAAGGGAACAAGTTTCACAGTGTAGGCTAGAATCACTTATCCCATAAAACAGAGAATGCATGAACTTCTTCATAACACCAAATGACGGATGGCCCATACGCCGTTGCCACAACCAAACTTCATTCAACTGATCAGAACTCACTTTCAAAGCAACTGGTCATTATGATGTTGGTATCTTTCCAGTGTACATGCAATCCAAGTGAAACAGTCCCCTCTTAGGCCTCTCTTTCCAATTATCACCTGAGTATACCGATCCTGAAAAACAATATATATAAGATAAAATGTGACATAACACTTATTTTGTGAGGTTAACTGAGACACAGACAAGAGACGGTGAGACAAAGAGGGTACATATAGGACATTATGAAGAACGATGAAAGGTGTAACATGAACTGACCCAATACCTATAACCGGAAAAAAAACTCACCATTGACATTAGAAACTTGTTTTATAGACGAAGATGATAATGTGACAAAAAATGACTTATCATAAGTCATGTGATCTGAGGCGTCAGAATCAATAACCCACAAGTCACTTCCAGTAAAATCAGAAACATGTAAAGCAACACCAATTTTACCTCGAATTTTTTTAGTCGTCATTAATCCATTACCATTAGAATCATAGCGAACTATATAGTTGTTTAGAGACAAATTGACCATCTTGTTTCTACCTCCTTCAACAAATCACAAATAGAACGAATGTAAGGAATAACAAAGACAAAACACTATTGCACAACACATGTTTAATTCTTCTTCTTCTTCTGTTTTTTCCTTTATTCTCAATTCAACTCCAAAAAGAATGAGCAAAGTTTGTCGCATACCTCAGTTCTCCACTCTGTCAATCAACAATCACGTCAATCAATTAAACAAAAAACTTGTTTGACACCTCCAAAGCAATTTAACAAAGCTTGTTCAATACCCCAAACGGACAAAGTTATCCTCACAACTAAAAATCACCAAACCTAACGTGCACAAGAAAAACGAAAAAATCAAACGACCAAGAGAATCAAATACCTAATGGAACAAAACCAATAGAGTCTGAATAGATCTTGATTGACTCTGATACCAAGTTAAGAAGAACTAAAGAGATTATGAATTCTGCGATATATTAGCATCATCCAAGAATGAAGTATATATACAAGATTACATCAATCCTAATAGGAAACTAATTATACTAAATATTTCTAATAATACATAACCCTAATAGTATATAGATTGACTTACACCAACATGAAGATGTTTAGACGCTTGTATCATAATTGCATGTAGGCAAGTTTGATGTAAACACAGATAATTAGGAGAATTACATGTAAGGAACCAACCAAATTTACAAACACAAAAACCTCACTTTCATAATTTTTTATACAAATTACTCCATGAGCCCAAGTCTACAACATATTGCATCAGGCCTAATCCAAATTTCATTTATTAATTTATTATAATGCCCTCAAACTTTCCTCTCTTCCACGTTCATCTTTTTCAGATCTGCTCTCTCTCTCTCTAGAAACTCGAAGTCCGACTCTTATGAAGGGCTCAACATCCAATGTCGAAGTTGACGACACTTGACGATGACCAGATCACATGGTCTTTATCTTCCGACGTCCATATTCGAGCGACTTAATTTGATTCAGATCAGATCATCTCTCGACGGCTGGGTTGATGCCAGGATTGCTCCACATCCGTCCTCCGATGTCGTATCTCATACAACGTCGAGATCCTAAATTAGGTCATGGCAAGGAGTTGCGATCTGGTCTTCATATTCATATTCAAGTGTTGTTGCTTTCCTATTAGGTGAAATTTAGATAAGGTTAAAGGGTATTATAGTTAATTAATAGGTGAAATTTAAATAAGACATGATGCATTAAGTTTTAGGCTTGGATTCATGAAGTAATTTGTATAACAAATTATGAAAATGAGAATTTTGTGTTTGCAAATTTGGTTAGTTCTTTATATGTAATTCTCCTTTAAATAAAGCTATAATGTTAAAAAAAAATTGTTGTTTGAACCCCCTAATGATATTATACTCCAATTTCTCAATTCACTTGACAATACTTTATTTGGATTTCAGATTGGATCTTTATTTTAAAAAAAAAATTCCTATCGACCCTAATTCTAGAGATTTTATTCCAATGACAAAAAATATGAAATATATTCTCACTGACCCGTGAGAGTGTTAGACTCATAACACTTTTTTTTTCATCACCCAAACATTTACCTTTTCTTATATTTTTCTTTACAAAACTACCCCTCTCTTTCTCTCATCTCTCTCCCTCCGACCTCTATCTCTTCTCTCTTTGATCGAGCTCGTGCTGGAGTTGCCTTCCCGGTGGATTCATTATCGCACCGCCATTACAGGCTCCACTCTCCGACCCTCACAGTCAAAAAAATCAATATCACCACTCTCTGAGAATCGAGATCATCCTCAAAGTCACCTAACGCCCGTATGAATCTAACGATGGTGGTGGATCTGACGACGTCGAGATCCAATCATGCTCTGATCTGCCTCCGTCGTCGTCACCTTCTCTCGCCGCAAGTCTCAAATCTTCCAAGCATGGACTTCTTATGGAAACGCATGATTAACAAGGGGAGTAGAGAGTGATGTCTTTCACTACCAACTACAAATCGACATCGATTATCCACCGCCACTGGAGAGTTCAACCACTGCCTTTGCTTGGCCTAGAAACGGCGATCTCGCTCTGTTAATTTTTTTTCTGAATTTTCTACAAGGATCAATTGGTTCTTGGTTATGTTTTAGGGTGAGGTGAGAGCCACTTATACTGTGTTCTTTGTGAAATTGTGTTTTTCAGATATTGCTTCTCTTGATTCCGTACATTTTTCATTGTGTTCTTTTGCAGTTAATCTTATGATGGTGAGGTTTGTTGTTACCTATTTATGAGATTAGAATTGATTTTTCGAAACAAATTTGATCCTTTAGTTGCTCTCCATTTGATGTAGTCCCTTCTTTAAGCATTCTTTTAGAACCAGTAGTATTATGATCAATTACACAATGTTGGTTGATGGCAATTTGGATACTAGTATATGAATTGTGACAGAAACCTATTGCCTTTAATAAACCATCTATTGTCTTTAACAGACCCTCCTACTGTAGCAAGTTTGTGCAAGCAAGTCTGTACTAGGGTTCCTACTGCTCCCAGTAGGTCGTATACTACCTCAGTAGAACCTGTTATGTTTGACTGTAAGGGTTCCTAAGTCTGTACCAATGTTCCTACTGCCCCTAATAGGTCGTCATTTACCCCCACTATGTTGTCTACTGCACCTAATATATATCTTCCGACAGACCCCCTAGTTGCCCCCAATTGACCCCCTAGAGACCCCTACTGCCTCAGTTGACCCCGAAGCCACAGTTCGGTCGCCATAACCCGGTCAACGGTCGTCGGAGTGTGGTCAACGGTCGTCGGAGTTTGGTCAACGGTCACCGGAGTCTGATTAACGGTCGTCAGAGTCCGGTCAATATTTAAAATAACGAAAGCGTGAGGTGAGACGTTTTATAGGAACCTTGCCTTACAAAATCTTTGAGGCGAAAAAAATAAAGTCTTTCATGTATTCTATTTTTAAAATTGAAATTTAAGTAGCTATATCACAATGATAATGTCCAAGATTCTTAATGACAAATGGATAATAACATAAAATTATTCACTCATGATCTAAAAGAAAAGATGAGAGAAGTTGCTCATGAATAAAATAAAATAAGTCAAACAACGTTATTTTTTCTCTTTGGAAATTTAACAAAACAACTTAGTTCGAATGTGAAGAAAAAATCACACACAAAAAGTGACGTCTCGCGATGCATTTGAATGCGTCAATGCGCAAAAGGCGTTTTGAGGCGAAAAAGGCGCGCCTTCAGCTCATCTTTTGTGACAAAAGTCTTTCAAATGGAGCCTTGAGACAAAATGAAGAAGCTACGCTACGCCTTAAGGCATAGCGTGTCTCAAGCCGCGCTATTTTAAATAGAGAGTCTGGTCAATGGTCAATAATGTTTATTTCAAAATAGATACTCATTGTATATATTTTAGTTTGTTCGATTGACTAAGAATATAATTGGCATTTTTTTGTGTAAGTTGGTCATTGAGTATTTAAAAATATGATTTTGTTAATGAGAAAAAAATCTTATTATTATGGTTAGTGGGAATTCACCCTTTTTTTCTTTTTTTTAACGGTGTTAAAAGTCTCCACCTCATTTTTGGTTATGTACATATGTCCAAGTGTTTTATTTTATACATAAATTAAGCCACAACAATTACATGTGTTGATGAGAATCATATTTCCTTGCCTCACCACATACTGTTTTCCATAAAAAAATAACACAATTTTAGACTAGAAAATCTAATAAATAAAACTCACATCTTTCCTTTGGTATCTCGTGCAAAACTATTCGCGCTCTTTGTTCCTCCTCTCTTTTCCATCCCTACAACCCTAACCCACTGAGCACGCCGATCCAACCGTATCATCACCCAGGTTCGTCAATCTTCTCCTTCGTTTAATCAATTTTGTGTCTTCGATTTTTTAATTTTGAACTTGGAATCTTGATTATTAAGGAAATTCAGCAAGTAATACTATAGATTCTGGGCTTTGTTCTATAGCTGTGTAAGTCAAATGTGCAATCTAGAAGTTTTGAAATTAATGTCCAAGGGGTTAGAAAATATAGATCTGTATTGTGATTGGTAGGTTGAATTGGGAGTTTGATTTTAACTGGTGGTATATTTGCTTCAGGTTAAAAGGAGCGCAACCATGTCTGATGAAGGAAGGGTGCACCCGGATTGCCGGAATGCATCCAATCCCTACCATGAATGCAGCGAGTATTGCTTCAAAGTTATTGCTGAAACCAAACCTCGGATGGATCAGTCTCAATCAGGTTATTGTTTGGCCTTGTGCTATTTTTGTTAGTTATTCAATTGTGATGCTTGTCGAGGATATCATATGCAAGCTTTTAGTTCATTGCATAACTGTGTGTCTGCTTCTATTAGAAGTTCAGGAGTTGCAGATTTAAGATGAGGTCTTTATCTTCTTTCTTCGACTCTACCCTTTGTATTATAAGTACACATGCTATTATCTTAGTCAACAACACCTCGAATTCTGTCGTTTTCTATATTGTGGAACCCTTAATGTATTGTTGTCCCCTGTTTGTGTTTCTATACTTTCTGCTCACCTACGTCAGAATCTGTACAAGTTAGTGGTGGTAGTGGCAAATCAAAAGTAGAGGCTGCTCAGCAAGAGGAAGATCTAGATAGACCATCAGAGACTGATGAACATGCTGGTGATGATGATGATGAGGCTCCTGTTGAGGAGAATGAGAATATGGAAGGAGATTTCATCAAGTTCACAGGGAGGAAGAGAAAATTGTGGGAATTAAGGATGAAGATGGTAAGTTTCTATAACACTATGGCAAGTAGACTTAATTGCACCGAGTTGGTTGGATTATTTAGCTAATCCATTTACTTTCTTTGGATTTGCTCTGATTTTTTTTGGCAGAATAAGGCTAGAAAAGCAAATCAAACAGATATTGCAGCTGAAAAGAAAAGAATGGAACCTCAACAAGAGTCTAGGGGTATTTCTAAACAAAAATGGCTTGAAGAAAGAAAAAAAAGAATTGGGAAACTTTTAGATGCAAATGGTTTGGATATGAAAAGTGCCTACATGCTGGATACACAAGATATGGCAGAGGCAAAGTACAAGAAATGGGAGAAGGATCCTGCCCCATATGGCTGGGATGGTATACTCCAGGACCTATGTTGCTCTTTAATCGTTATTTGTTTTACTATTTTTGCTTTAGTTTTATCTGGTTTCTTTAGATAATTGTTAATGACTGTACACATGATTATCACTCAATTGTTCCAGACATAATTTTAGAATATGGGAGAAATGAAATGGTTTAGGTTCTTCAGATGAGTAGTGGTCTAGATTAAAAAGAGTCCTGGGTGGGGGAACAGCTAAAATTGTGTTACATAATATGGTGGATACTAGTGCCACATGCCCTTAGTTCAGTCGGGTATGTATACATGTCATCCATTCACGCACACACTAGAATTCTCTTGAAATTGTAGGCCACATAGTAATGATAGTATGGTAGATTAGAACATCATTCTTTATATTCACTTGTTCTTGTAGTTTCCATATATCAGGAAGTAAGCTAATATGCTGTTTGAACAGTTTTTAATCAGAAAACATTGTATGATGCATACAAAAAGCGAACAAAAAATATCGAGGTTGACCTGGAAGAATACAATAAGATGAAAGAAGAAGATCCGGAGTTCTACCGTGAAGCTTCCAGTCTTCAATACGGGAAGGTATTCTTCTATCGATGAAAAGTGATGGTACAAGGTAGTCTAGTTAGAACTGATACTAAGCCCTGAATTATATATTTTATGGTGCAGGCTCCAAAGATCTCGGAGGATAAAATTGACAAGATGGTGAAGGAACTAAAGGACCAGGAAGAGAAGAAAAAGAAATTCAGCAGGAGGAGGAGGTTCCACGATGAGAAAGACATTGACTCGATCAATGACCGAAATGAGCATTTCAACAAAAAGATCGAGAGAGCCTTTGGCAAATACACATTGGAAATCAAGAACAATCTTGAGCGAGGAACTGCTCTGCCTGACTAAGGTAAACTGCGTCATGCATTGTGTTATATGGTTTTGTACATTGAGAAAGTCAACTGGCTTGATGGGTACTATTCCCTCAACTTACAACCGGCCAGATTTGAATCTTATGTGAAATGTTTCTTTTATTCAGGTCTTGGTACCAACTTTCAAGTGTCTTTAACTATCTTTAGCTGTTTAACATAGTTTCCTATGTTGTATCTGGTTTCATTTACATGAAAATAAAGTTCTGGCTTGAGAGAAACTTCAGTGTATAATTGTGTAGGGTGAAGGGCATAATGACCATGGAGAGCCATAAGCCATGAAACACTCAGCTTTTTCTTTCATGATTTGCAATGCTTTTATCGTTGAGCATCTCTTTTTAACAGCTTTGTGACTGCCTGTCATTCACAACTATGCAGCGTACTACTAAAAATGGTTGTTAAGCAAATGATTAATGTTACAAGTTAAGACACATGCTTGAACAGCAAATCATTTGTTACTGTTCTTTTCATCTGAAATGATTTTTTTACTCACCTTCAATATTTCTTCTTCCGTCTCCATTCTCGATTTTTTCTTCTTTCGTCTCCATTCTCGATTTTTTCTTCTTTCTTTTCTTTGAACTACTCATGCAAGAGGGTATAATTGGTTGTTGAATGGTACCTCCCAGATCCGCACTAGACACGGTCATGCAAAATGTGTCGTGTTGCTAGTGTGGTTATAGCTACACCTAGCCGTACATGTAGTACAAGATAGCGTGCACATTTGAAGCAAGCTTTCTGTACGCTTCCTGTGTTTAGCTAGCTTTCAGCAACAGAAGTCGAAGTTTTTTCGATCCAGCAAGGATGACTTGGGGAGAGCCTCGGGAACAACACCTTACACTTTGGTACATCAAAACAGAGCTTTGAAAAAAAGGGTTGGACATGGGATGAGATTCGACAATTCTTGTCCCGTCTTGAAAATATATTATCGGGACGGGATGAGATTGCATTTTTAGAAACGTATCCCGTACGGGACAATCTTGTTCGGTATCGGGACGGGACCGGGATCCCGTAACGATAGAAAAAAAAATTAAAAAAAAAACATAGAAAAGATAAATTGATTTTAAATTCTTGAATAAATTTTATATCTATTTTTATAAAGACAATATGAACTCATCCAATATTGACGAGGGTTTTATTGTGTATTAATTTCTCATATGTATATATATAGGGTCCTTCCACTAAGGGATCCCTATTTTTAGTTTATTTATTGGGATAGGCATTCGACAAACTTTTCGATCATATTTTTCAATCTTAACCGGTCAATTCTTAGGTCCTAATATATAGATCACCTCTGCAAAATTTCATCCAAATCTGTGATAGTTAAGATATTCAAAACTGCAAATTAAAATTATAGGCATTAACGGTTCATGTTTGGCAGATTTGATCCGTCAAATGAATTCAGATCACCAAATTTGATGAAATTTTACAGAAATGATCTACATATTGAACGGTGGAGATGTTATGTGATTGAAAAGTTTGTCGAATGTCTATCCCTATAAATAAACCAAAAATAGGGATCCCTCAATAGAAGGGTTCTGTATAAATAAATAAATATATATATATATAGGGAGGTTAAAATACGGAGGTCCGCATATTTTTCGATCATGATTTCTCATCTTAACCGTTCACAATGTAGATATATGTGAGTAGATCATCTCTGCATAATTTCAGCAAATTTGGAGATCATTAAGACATCCAAAATGAATCAAAACTATGAACGTAATAAAACTATTCAACAGGAACCGTTAGTTTTTTCCATTCTAAATCACATATTTGAATACCTTAATGATCTCCAAATTAAATGAAAATTTGTAAAGATAATTTACTCACATATATCTACATTGTGAACGGTTAAGATGAGAAATCATGATCGAAAAGTTGATTAAATTGCAAAAGTCCGCATCTTTTAAGAAATGCAGACCTCCGCATTTTAACCTCCCCGTATGTATGTATTCTATGGTGTTACTTTTTTCATGGTATAATTGCCCTAATTCTAAACACCTAACTCTATACAAGTACAAAACGAACAAAAATTATAAAAATAAAAAGGAAATCAATAATTAATTAATTAAATGCTTGTAATTTGTATCTAACTAATTAATTAAGATATCCAGAAAACTCTCAAGTTTGAAAAATCAAAAGAGCTCTAGTTATCACTACATAGCTTCGTTGTGACGACCGATATCTTTCATATGATCATCATCATCATCAAATGTGAATGAATTATCTAACTCTTGTTGTATAGAACTAGTACTGTGAATTTATATTTAGGTTTTAGACGTCTCATTGAGTGTTTTTAAGTTCATTGTAAGATAATATACACCCTAAAAATCAGACGGTTATGATCGGATACAAGTACATTTATACTTTCGGAACTGTCCCATCCCGATCCCGTCCTGTTTCCAAACTATCAGGACAAAATGGGTCAGGACGGTACCGCCATTTTAATATTTTGTCCCGTCTCATGTCGCTAATTTTTAAAACCGGAACAAGATCGGGATTGCGGTACGAAGTGCCCAACCCTATTGAAATATGAGAGGGGAAATTCTTTAGACCAAGGTGTGCCGTATGGGAATTCAAGAAGTTAGCTTCACGCTATATATATATATATATATATATATATATATATAAATGAAGGAAAGCTTTAGAATACACGGATAGTAAGCTACACCAACATGGGTCTGTGACATGTGGTGACGTTTCATTGGTGGTCAATACAGCTAAGGGATAGCTTAGGAATTTTGCATTTGACAGGCTTATGTAAAACGATAAGGGCTCAATACGCCGTGAAAGGGGGGGTTGTTAATTTCACGGCGCCAGAAATGAGCCACATCTGCTCAACGGAGAGGGCTAATTAGCAGTAAGCCCGTCCTTGACACCAATCATGAATTTCTACCGGAATGGCCCTAATCCAGAGTCACTGGCGCGCGCCGAAGATGGTCAAGAGTTTTTTGTTTCAGGGAGTCACGCAATATCACTCACACGACGTGCTTCACAGCGATTTGAAGCCGCAAAGTTTGTTCATGGACAATATCCTAAACCCCAAATCTCAAAAAGAAAGAAAAACAATTAAAAAGAAAAGAGAGAGAGAGAACTGATATTCTCTGTTTGGGTGTAAAATAAATTTTTCCAGACAGGCTGTGTTATGAACCAGTTTAGTGGTTCATTTTGGTTATGATTGAGTATCTTGAGAAATATCCGTGATTGAGGTCATATTAGGCATATCTTAGAGGTCAAGATATCTTAGTGTAAATTTAGGTTATTATCGATATATCACTGATCTGGTTATTAATGGAGAATTTAGTTACCAAGATTGGGCAATGTTTGGGTCAAAATAATATTTCTTGGCGAATGTCCATAGTTCGAGCCCACTAGACCAATTCCTGCAGTCAAAATGCGTGGCGTAATTTGCAGATTGTTAGGATTTGTTTCATGATCTTTTCGGAAGATTTATTTCCTAATTGTTTGAGAGAATCTGATTTACCTTTATCCGTAAGGAATGGTGAACCCTAATCTTCTATATAAAAGGGTCAACGGTAAACCGAGAATACACATCAACTTACAAACAACTTTGCAACACTGCAAACAAGTTTTCCTCAGAGTACCTTTACCAAAAAGACTCACAAGGTCTTTATTTCATCAAAGCCCATCCAGTCGGCAAATTCCGCTTCTACCTCACCAAGCCAGCCCAGTCGGCAACAGTCCACCCTCTGTTTATAAAGACTCATCAAGAGCGCAAAGCCACCAAATCCATTGTGAGAGCGCAAAAACTCTAGAAAATATCTTTGTTCGCTGAAGAGAAATCTTAGGTGAATGTCTTGTAATCCTGATATAGCTCTACTCGGCCACACATGCTCGAGTAAAAACCGTCCATTTTACGTTAAGTGGAGAAAAATTCTAGCTGCTCATCGGCTAGGTCTGAGAAAGAACCTGAGTATCTGTTTGATCATCATCCGTACGTCAGTCGCTTGTGGAGGAAGTCAGTAGACGAACAAGCATAAAGAACAAGGTTGCACCTAACCCAAAAATGTTGACACGTCAAGAGCTGATTGTTCGAAGAAAATCCGTTTTTATCTCGAACATTCTTAGTTAGCGGCGGAAGGAGCAGACTTTGCAAGCGGCGAGGATGGCGGTGGCCTTACTCTTGAAGGCCTCACAAAGACATGAAGCGTCAGCCTTGGGCACAGTCACGAGTCCAATGCAATTGCAGCAAACTCCCATCCGGCTTCTGTCTGTCATTAGAAACATACGACAAGCAATCTGTCATGTTATGATCAACGACGAGCAGTCCACCGCAGGGGCCGGGGACGCGTGGGGAGGAGTGTGGCCGTGGCAGACTGAGGAGGAGAGCGAGGGAAAGATACCTTGGTGAGCTGAAATTACAAAATTACCTCCGAGTTAACGTCCCCGTATGGAGTACGATACTAAAAGAAAAATAACAAACAGGAGTTGAAGGAGATTGCCCTGTCTTAACGGAAAATTCTACAATGTTATACAAATACATCGATCGAGATGAGCCGTGAAATCACCAATCAACGATTCAACACGTGGTTCAACATTTTGTTTTCTTAAAAATTGGAGTTAACGTGTGGTCAAGTAGTTTTTCTGGCCAAAAATTATCCAAGCGTTTTCAGAAGCATCATGATTGAAAAGAACTGCCTGTCTTTATAGCAGGCAGGCGAGGACTGAGGGTGAGGACCACCATGGATGGACCAACAGTTTTGAGCTTCTGCTTGTTTTATCTTTCTTTTTTTACCGTTGCATTGAACCATGTACACCCGTCTGGGTTCTTTCAAACGTGAAAAAACGGGTCACAACTGTAAACACAATATGTAATTTCGAACTTTAACCTCCTGCTAGGGTTTTATGGGTGGACTCTCGCTCTGCTCCAAAACCTTGACCTGTCATAAAGCCTCCGGCCCATGAAAATCCCTGCCCTCCCCAAATAAGTTTGTGCGCATCTACCACCTTCTAGGCTCTCTCTTTCAATGACACGTGGTGATGATTCCAATTGGAATCCAAGGCCATCATCCAACACCCAAAACCAGCTCATATATTGTGAACCTTGGCCTGTGAAACCCTTCATGGAGATTAAACCAAACAAACTCTGGCCTGTGCAATGTCTGGTTAAATTAGCAAGGAAATGCTTGTTTGGATTTTCTATGTGAGATTGAATAGACCTTGGCCTGTGAAACCCTACATGGAGATTAAACCAAACAAACTCTGGCCTGTGCAATGTCTGGTTAAATTAGCAAGGAAATGCTTGTTTGGATTTTCTATGTGAGATTGAATAGGAGCTAATTGTAAAAACAAATTATGAGCAAGCTAGGCGGAAAGAAATTTGAACAACTTGATTTGAAAGATGGCAAAACACCACTACTCATTGACAATAATGCACAACCACTGGGCTACATAATCAATCTTAAAAATCCAAAAGACACCATCATCAACATTCCTCTCATAGACACATCCATCATCAAACAGACTAACAAATTAAATAGAACCAAAATATAAGATGTGGGAGATCAAGATCTCCTTGTCTCTGCGCTAGCTTCTCATTTAGTTGGGAGGGTTGCTCCGGAATGAACCCAAAGCTTTGATGGCGGCGGCTCTCAGAATATACTGGTGGTATGCGGCGGCTGCAAGAGCGCCGATGAACGGTCCGACCCAGAATATCCACTGCACCCACATCACAAAATTACCCATTAGTCAAAAACACACCAATTCAAAAACTTGAACTAAATCATACTCCAATTATTAAACCCATGCAAAAGGTGGTGAGGTTTTGTGGTCTTACATGCTCATCCCAGACTTTCTCGTTGTTGTAGATGACGGCAGCGCCGAAGCTCCGAGCAGGGTTGATTCCGGTTCCAGTGATAGGGATGGTAGCCAAGTGCACAATGAACACAGCAAACCCAATAGGCAATGGAGCCAACACCTGCACCATAAAACCCATACATCCATCATCAACCAAAACCCAACAGACAAAGCTAGAAAACCAAATATAGGAACTCCCAGAGAGTGAAGAAGCTACTCACAGGCACGTGAGAGTCACGCGCGCTCCTCTTGGGGTCGGTGGCTGAGAAGACGGTGTAGACAAGCACAAAGGTGCCGATGATCTCAGCGCCGAGAGCGGTGCCCTTGCTGTAACCGTCAGCGACGGAGTTGGAGCCGCCGCCGAGGGTGGTGAAGTAGCTGCTCTGGAAGGCCTTGACCAGCGCAACACCAGCAATAGCTCCCAAGCACTGGGCTATCATGTAAGACAAGGCCCGGATCAGAGAAACCTTACGAGCCAAGAACAGCCCGAAAGTAACCGCCGGGTTAATGTGACCACCTGAAGCACAAAAACCAAACACCGTAAGTAACTAAAGCTGTACCTATTGAAACACAGACAACCAGATGTGTTCGGTTTGTGTTGTTTTGCTTACCGGAGATACCGGCAGTGCAGTAAACGAGGACGAAGATCATGCCACCGAAGGCCCAGGCGATGCCGAGAAGGCCGACGCCATCGCAGGGGCCGGTCTGGTGCTTGTGGCCGATGACGGTGGCGACGGTGATGTAGAGAAAGAGGAGAGTAGCGACGAACTCGGCGATGAGGGCACGGTAGAAGGACCAGCGCTTGAGCTCGTCGGTGTCAAAGAGCGGCGCCGGCGGTGGGTCGACGTAGTCCTTGCCGTGATGGTGGGCCTGCGCCTCCTCGCTGACTTCCTTGGGCATTGCTTGCTCAGGTTTTGGTGTGAGGAAAATGAGTGTGAGTGAGTTAGGGGAGGGTGGGTTGGTTGGTTTTAAAGGAGGAGGAGGAGGTGGTGGATAAGGCGGGGGTATTTCGGGAAAGTGAGAATGTCTGGGTGGTGGGGGCCCTAGGGTTTACAGCTCGGCCATGTGAGGGCTAATCATCTCTTTTTGTGTGTGGGAGAGAGGAGGAGGCATCCAACTACTAAACCCGGCCTCTTCTTCACAACGGTTATATCTTGTCCCTCTCGATCCTTAGGGACCGACATATCTGTGTTTAATTTGAGAGGTAGTTGGGTTTGGATCAGCTACGGGGGGTTTTTGTTTTAGGGTTTACGTCTGAGAGACCTTGGATTCTGTGGAGGCTTCAAATCATGACATATTTCCAATGTTTTTACGTCCAACGCTAAAAATGTTTCGCTACTTTAAAATATTATAAAATTCGCACGCACTTAATTATAGATACCGTTTCTGTACTTAAATAATAAAGAGTTGTACTCTTTAGAAACGTTTAGAAGATAAAACGTGATTAAAATGGAGCTGCTGAAAGAACGACCCCCCATGTGGATATGACTCGAAGACAATCCCCATGTCATGTGCTTGTATATATCACACAGGCTATTTGTTTCCGGGTAAACTCGTGGCCCCTTTAACGGGTTGCACGGTTCTAGAAATAGCGAACTTCCTTGTACTCCGAGTTTTCCTGTGTAAAGAACAAACACGTCAAAGGGCGTCCCCGGGTTTACCGAGGGAAGCCACTCCGATGCTTAAGTCAGACACTGTCAGATAAGCAGAAAACTCAAGAGTAGTTAAGAAATTGTCCGTCCTCTTACCGGGAGGTGCTCACCGGTATTTATAGTAGCATTAAAGGCAGCACTTTGTCTTTTTCCAATGTGGGAATGAACTCCCTTGCTTTACCTCAACTTTATAATGAACTGGGCCCTGACAAAGGACCCAGAGTGGCTTCTCAAATCTGACTGGGCTTTGACCCTGTAAACAGTACTTCAAGCATAACAAACGATGCACATTTAACAATTGACCACACTTGATGTTATTTCTTGAATTGTAACCCGGTAAAGGAGAAATATTAGGTTCCACATACAAACACTATTTGAGCTGGACATAAATTCTTTTTTTAAATTATTCAAACCAAAATTGTGTCCCTTGTACAAATTTTTATTTATTCTATTCTTATAAAATCGGAGTCCTGAGTGGCTCAGTCCAACATGTTTTTAGCCTGGCTTTCATTTATTTATATTTTTAGGAGTAATTCATTGGTTTGTCCTTATCTATTATCAACGGTACTATTTTATTTATTTATTTTTCCTTTTATATTTTGTTTTTAATTCATTGGTTTGTCCTTATCTATTATCAACGGTACTATTTTAGATAAGAGAGATTAATTCCCCTGCGCTCACCACCATCATCAACCATGCTCCTTCACCTCAATCATATTTGATACATCATACTGGACCCCCTCCTCTTGTTTTTTTTTCAGCACAAGCTGTGCACCCATCGTCTTAAAACCATAATAGGAATGAGCTTCGAGCAGACATACTTTTAGAAAGAAAAATAGATGGTCTTGAATCTTGATCGGTAAGAACTTTTGAATTATATTTCTTACAAGCTTAAAAATATATATTGTTTCATTATTTGGTATTGTTTGGGAAGATTATTTCATGAGCTAATCGATTAATTTATTTATATTTTTAGAAGTAAAAAATATAATTTTAAAGAGACATCTCTAAAACAACCAATACTTATCTTATTTAAATGTAAAGACTGAGCAATCTTGGTGCCCTTTTGAGAGTTGGTGGCATTTCTCACCCTTTATGGGGGCGTCCTTGAGCATTGTCTCAATTTTTTCATTGAGCCATGTCTCAGGTTTTATTGTATCCTGATCCTTAAATTATTTTTACGGATAGTTACTTTAGTTGTTTACTATTTATAGTAATCGTTTTACCGTAAGATGTTATAGAGTTGACTTTTTATGAAAGTCGTAGAGAACGGCGATACGCGTTCGTCGACACGTAGCACGCTCAAATCGGAGCTCGTATGAAGAAGTTATAGTCTAAAGATGAAAGTTATTATTTCTGGTAAGGATCATAAAAGGAAACTTACCGAAGTAGAAAGTCAAAATTCAAAAATTCAACCTGGGTCTCTCTCGACTCGGTTTTGCTGCAGAAGCTTCTTCGTCGCCACACCGGTCCCAATCGATGCTCCTCTGTCTCTACTTCCTTTCTAGTTAAGTTTTTTGGTCTATTTTGTCGTCTTTCAACTAAAATTACGGTTTAAAGACTTCAATCTGCTTGCTTGATTACAAGAGGGTCAATGACTTCAACAAAGATATATTGCGCCTGAAAGCACGCTTGAACTTCTGTAAAAAGAAAATTACTGAAGATGATATAATTCAAAAGACACTCTCTACCTTTCCTACTTCAGCACTTATACTAGCGAACCAGTATAGGTTGGAGTATGACAATAAGAGAATCACTACCTTTAACAAGCTGATCAACCTACTGCAAGTGGCTGAAAGGCACAATGATGTTCTCTTGAACAACAATGCTAGGCCTGTGGGGATAAAGAAAATTCATGAGGCTAACTTTGGCAAGGTGAAAGGTTTCCAAAGCAAAGGGTGTTGGACGTGCTGACCCTTACCCACGTGGGAACAATGCACCATGTGAAAAGGGTAGAGGGGCCATGGCATGGGCCTTGGTAAGGGCCATGGAGGCCCCCCTAATGTGTGGCGCAGAGATGGTGGTGTTGGCCCAAATGGTCATGGTGGTGCTACCCAAGTGGTCATGATGGGGCTGGCCCAAGTGGCCATAGATCATCAAAGGTGCAGAAACAACCAAAGAATCCTCCAACCCAAAGAGTTGGCAATGAACCCTGCTATAGGTGTGGATCTATTGACCACTGGTACAAGAACTGCCAAGCAATCAACAAAGTGGCAGCAGCTTACAAGAGGTATTGGGAGTCCAAAGAACAAGAGACCCACTATATGAAAGATGGAGGCCCTGACCCAGATGTCAACCTCACTTTTGCAGATTTCATCAGCAACAAGGATCCTGCTAAGTCATTGGACGCTCTAGACTTTGACTGATCTGCTTTATTTATTTTCCAAGACAATTATGGCATGTTGCTTTATTAATAATTAGACTATTGTGTTAGTCTGAAAATTTACCTTTATTATGATTTGATGAACTAGATTTCTTTGCAAAGACCTTTTATTTGATTATCGTTGGTTTATTAATAAATTTCGGATTTTATTCTGAAGTATTGAATTTTATCTTTATACATGGTTCGAAAACAAGGCACTACAAAGATGTAAAGCAAGTGGCCTCCCCCCAAAGGAAGAGGGAGAGGCCACTTGGTTCGATCGATACTCATCCAAGGAAGAGTAGGACGAGTAAGACACAACCCGATCCATTAATCATCAATGTGGAGAATCCCTCTCATGAGATTATCTCTGACTATAGTTATATCCATGAATCACTACTGGAGGACGCTCCGATGTTCGAAATGATTCTAGGGAACAAAGAAATCTCAATGGATTATGAGAGTGCATATGAGTTGATAGAAAGTTCTTCCACAAACATTGATGATATATTTGCATATACTGTTGCTCAAGAAATTATAGAGCACGATGATATCGAACCTCGCTCAGTTGCAGAATGTCAACAAAAAGCAGATTGACATAAATGGAAAGACGCGATCCAGGCAGAACTAGATTCTCTGACAAAGAGACAGGTATTTGGTCCGGTAGTGCTAACCCCACCAAGTGTAAAGCCTGTAGGACATAAATGAGTTTTTGTCAAAAAGCGAAATGAGAAGAATGATGTCTTGAGGTATAAGGCTCGCCTTGCGGCGCAAGGTTTCTCACAACGCCTTGGAATAGATTACGAGGAGACATACTCTCCAGTAATGGACGTCATAACGTTTCGCTACTTAGTTAGCTTGGTAGTTTCTGAAGGACTAGAAATGCAGCTCATGAATGTGGTTACTACGTATCTATATGGGGATCTAGATTCAAATATATATATATATATATATATATATATATGAAAGTGCCTGATGGCCTTCCATTACCCAAGTCAAGTGACTCTAAACCACGGACAGCTCATGAATGTGGTTACTGCGTATCTATATGGGGATCTAGATTCAAATATATATATATATATATATGAAAGTGTCTGATGGCCTTCCATTACCCAAGTCAAGTGACTCTAAACCACGGAGTGCGTTTGCAATTAGATTGAAACACTCACTTTACGGATTGAAATAGTCCGGACAGATGTGGTATACCCGTCTAAGTGACTACTTGATTGAGAAGGGATACAAGAATGATAAACTATGCCCCAGCGTATTTATTAAGAAAACGAGTTCTAGATTTACAATCGTAGTTGTATATGTCGATGATATGAACATAATAGGTACTCTTGATGAAATAGGAGAAACGGTGAGCTACTTGAACTCCGAATTTGAGATGAAAGATCTTGGAAAAACTCGGTTTTGTTTAGGCCTTGAGCTAGAACACCGAACTTGTGGAATATTAATCCACCAGTATGCATATGTCCAAAGGATGCTCAGACGATTTAACATGGATAATGTGCATCTTGCTAGCACTCCCATGATCGGTCGAAGTCTGGATATAAAGAAAGATCCATTTCGTTCAAAGGAAGATGACGAGGAAATATTGAGACCTGAAATTCCCTATCTAAGTGCAATAGGCGCATTATTGTACTTAGCTCAATGTACTCAACCAGATATTGCATTCTCAGTGAACTTGTTAGCTAGATTTAGCTCAGCGCTAACGCAGCGTCATTGGAATGGTATCAAAAACATATTTTGATATATACCTAAAAGAAACCATTGACTTGGGACTATTCTACCCCTATAAAAACAGAGATGGGACAACAGATGGAACTGCACATCCCGAAGGAAAAACTGAAACCCCAAACGATACTTTGGTTGGTTTTGCTGATGTTGGGTACCTCTCTGACCCACATAGAGGACGTTCCCAAACTGGTTATGTATTCACCATTGGGAACACGACGATATCATGGAGATCAACCAAGCAAGCCCTTGTGGCTACCTCATCAAACCACTCTAAGATCATTGCTCTACATGAGGCGGTTCGTGAGTGTATATGGTTAAGATCCATTATTACTCATATTCGAGGAACCAGTGGTTTATGTTCTACCACTGAAGAGCCCACATGTATCTATGAAGATAATGCAGCCTGCATCGAACAGATGAAGCTAGGCTATATCACGGGTGACAATACAAAGCACATATCACCGAAGTTCTTCTACAGTCAGCAACAACAGACCCTCCTCAAGATCCAGGTAAATCAAATAAAATTCGAGAAGAATGTGGCAGATTTGTTTACTAAATCCTTGCCTAAAGCCACACTCGAAAAGCACGTGAAAAGTATCGGAATGAGAAAGTTTTCCAAGCTCCCTTGATTTGATGCAAGGATCAAGGGGAGTGTGTAGACTTCAGGGGGAGTCTAACGTTATCACATTACCCTCAAAATGTAATAGGTGCATTGTGCTCTTTTTCCCTTCGACCGAGGTTTTATTTTATCCCACCGGGTTTTGTTACTTGGCAAGTTTTTTAATGAGGCAACACTAGATGCACCATTTTGTCTTTGACTTGGCACAAGGGGGAGTGCTAAAGAAAAATCACATTTATATGTGCCTTCGTCAAATCCATAATTGACGAGAGAAAATTTTGAGATTAACAATCAATCAGAGTAATTGTCTCAATCTGTATCAATTTATTTTCAATCAAAATAATTATCATTATGCAATTTATTCTTTCCTTGTAACCTCACCTCTATATAAAGAGAAGTCTCAATGAAAATAAATAGACCATTTTCAGATACACTTTTACATATATCACGTTTTAACCGATTATATATTAATTTATAGTATTAGTAAAATGAATTAGGATAAAAGCGTACTTTCTGATTCATTACCATGTGGTTCTAATTAGCGAGCCATGGCCCATGTTAATTAGAGTTTTATCATCTAACGAATATTGTCCATATCAATTTGATTTGACACTTCTTTGTATCTTGGTTCGAATCAAAACGTATTGTTTTTAGAATTATTGGCCGAAGCAGTTTCAAACTTATCTAACGTTGAAAGTTATGTTGCATAGACAAGAACGCAGGTGATACTCATGTGGGTTTATGTGAGTTTAGTCTACTTAAAAAGATTAGGTCCATCATGTTAGATGAATGTTATAGTGATTCTTCTGGTAGTAGAAAGGTCATTGGTTCGATTATTTGCATGTGTAAAAAATCTATATGAGGAGAGTCAAAGCTTAACCTCTTTACGGCTCAGAGTATTAGCTCACTCGGCCACCATTTTAGATATCATCATAGACAAGAATATAGATACGGCGAAACGTCATGGCGTAACACGCTGACACAACAAAACTCAAAAACTGAATATCTGACATGGTTTAGACACGACAAATAAAAATATATATATATATTTATATTTCTAATAAATAAAAAATTGAAATAAGTTCATCAATTACAAAAATAATGTTATAAATTCAATCCATTGTCTAACCATAAGAAATAAAATTTATAAAGAGAGTCACTACAAATGATAAAAATGCATGTATAATTAACAACATTAGAACATAAGATTAAAGAAAAACAAAATGAGAAGTAAGTTGCTTTCAAATAAATAGATTACTTTAGGTTTGGTTTGAAAGCAATTTATACTTAGATATTTAAGATTTGGTTCTATTTAGCTGGACCAAACTTATTGCTTTAGCAAGACCTTTGGGCTTTTTCAATTATCCGAGTTCGTTTTGGGTCCCAAATTATTGTTTTATTTTTTTTTTCAGATATTTTTGTTTGAGAGTTTGTTTTCAAATTTGATTTTTCTTTATTCTTTGGGCTTTTAGGTTTGTTTGTTAGCTGCATTAGGGTTTATTTGCTCCTTTATAAGAACTTTTTTTATAATGGCAGTGATCATTACTTTTATCAATAAAAAACATTTGAGTTTAACTTAATTTTCTTGTGGATTCGAGAACCTTTCGTGGATTTGGGAGTTAGTAAACCCTATATATATAGTAAAAGATTGATTAATGTGGTTGCTTTCACAAAGTAAATATATATAGAGGACATCACTCTTAAAGTAAGGATGTTTTTAATTCTAGCTTGTATTTTGACAATCAAAGCCACTAATTTTATTAGTTACCTACCCATATATGAATCCTACAAAAAATTAGCCAAAATAGAAATGTTTAACCATTTGATTAGTACAATATTTGTTTTAATTTTATCTAATGACCTATAATTGTTTACATCATTTTGAATGACCAAATAATATAGAATTAGTTGAAATTTTATAGACATAGTTCTTGCATTTGTATCTAGAAGTTCAACTGTTAAAATCGCTAAATGAAGTCATCTACTTGTGTAAAATAGTAGAAATCCTCAAATTCTTAAAGTAATGAAGTCTTCTCAACATCCTCTATATATATTTATATTTATATGTAAACATAATATATGTATATACAGTTCCATTTCAAGAGTGAGACATTGCTTTGAAATTAAAGTGTGATTAATGCAGCTGAAATAGATAGGTGTTGGAATCAAACAACAGTAGACTTGAATCCACAATCTAACTCCCAAATCCACGAAAGGTTCTCGAATCCATAAAAGAATTAAGTTAAACTCAAATGTTTTTTTATTGATAAAAGGAATGATCACTGCAATGATAAAAAAAAAGTTCTTATAAAGGAGCAAATAAACCCTAGTGCAACTAACAAGCAAACCTAAAAGCCCAAAGAATAAAGAAAAATCAAATTTGAAAACAAACTCTCAAACAAAAAATATCTGAAAAAAAATAAAACAATAATTTGGGGCCCAAAACGAACTCGGATAATTGAAAAAGCCCAAAGGTCGTGCTAAAGCGATAAGTTTGGTCCATTGGGCCGTTTCACTTTCCGAAAATGTATTAAAATGGTCAATCGGACACCGAACGCCAAATCTGGAGTATATCGGGTTTGGACTTCCAACAATCAATCTGCTCTTTGATTTTTATTGTCAGACTCTACATTAGTCTCATCCACTTCAAAAGAATTTGACCATGAGTTATTATCACCAGAAGAAAACTCATCCTCATGGAAGTCATGCAAATCAGCAACATTGAAAGCATTTAAAATTCTCATAGAGGCACAGATCAACAACATAAGCATTGTCGTTAATCTTCTTCAATACCTTAAACAGACCATATTATTCTAAGCTTCAGCTTGTTGTATGTCCCAACTCGAAACATTTCATTCCTTAAAAAAATCATAACTGAATCTCCTTCCTTAAACACTTTTATACGCCTGTGCTTGTCTGCAACCACTTTGTATTTGGAATTATCCTTTTCCAACTTGGCTTTAATCTCTTCTTGAACTGTTTGCAGGTCCTCAGCTAGTTTGACTGCAACTTATTAACACCATGCCCTTTGGCAATTTAACCAAATCAACCACATGTCGAGGAATATAAGTGTAGACCACAGCAAAAGGAGACTTCCCAAGTGCACTATGCATAAAATTGTTGTAAGAAAACTCAACCAGAGGCAAAGCAAGGTCCCATTGTTTAGGCTTATCACCACAACCACTCCTGATTAGATTACCCAAACTTCTATTAGTTACCTCAGTTTGTCCATCTGTCTGTGGGTGAGTTGTAGTACTACTTTTTAGTGTTGTCCAAAACTGTTTCCATAAAGTTAAGTAGAAGTGACTTAAGAACATTGTATCACGGTCTGAAGTAATGGACTGAGGAACCTCGTGAAAACGAACAATCTCTTTGAAGAACAGTTTGGCTATATTTGCGACATCCGATGTTTTCTTGTATGAAATTAAATGTGACATCTTGGAGAACCTATCCACCACCACAAACACAAAACCTAATCCTCTTTGGGTTTGATCTAAACCCAACACAAAGTCCATGAATAAATCCTGCCAAATATCATTAGGAAACGGTAAAGGTATGTAAAGACTAGTGTTTTGGGACTATCCCTTGGATACCTGACAAAGCACTTTCAGATGTTGTTGACATCTTGCTTCAACTGAGGCCAGTAATAACGCTCCTCTAACTTGTAGTTGTCTTATATCTGCTAAAATGGCCACCTAAACCTCCTCAATGAAAGCCTTAAATCAGCTTAAATCAGCTTCTCTCTGTTGATACCTGAAAAATCACTTAACTAACTAATTATTCGTCATACGGTAATTCATGCAATCTTGGATGAAATCCTTGATTTAACATGCCAAACAAGCATATCTATGTATTGATATGGGCCCAGGCCACATACAAGCACCCTTAGGGCTTGTAGACGTGGACGTAGTGTGGAACGTTACAGAGGTACATAACGCTCGTCTATCGGTTTGACGTCGTTAAAATGATTTCGGTCTTGGGCCCGGAACCCAAGCCCAACGACTTAAATTGGTGACAAAATTGGACTTAAGTGATAACCACTTAGACCAAAGCCTAATAGCCTAATTCTCATTTTGTATTACAAACCCAAAAGCCTCTTATCCCTTTCTTAGCCTAAAGAAAAACCTTTTAAGTCCAATTCTTTTTCTATTATTATTTATCCATCCTTATCTTTAAACCCACCTAAAGACCAGTCTCTTCCCACTTTCTTTTCCCATCACAATGTTATTTAACATGGAACTCTCTTTGTCTTTGGTTTGAAGAGGGGAAAGATGAAATAACCAGGTTTGAAAGTTGAGTGTTCACCCTAAAGCCAAGGAACAGTGGCGTGCGAGTTGCCCAGGCCACCTCACTCCAAGATCTCCGTCTCTACAGCCACCTCTGTAACACCCCGCAACTAGCTGTCATTGTCACCCCTCAAATCCAGTTTCACCTTTCCAACTTTTTTCGTTGAAAACCATGTTACCGAGAAGGGAGACTTTGTTGCCCAATAGTTCAAACATAGCAGTCTCCCATGAAAGACCATTGATCCAGCCCTTTAAAAGGAGGGCCTTGGAGCTACGGAGGGGATCATCAAGCTACAACCCAGAAATCTCCTAATAAAAACTCAAGCCTTGCTTTCATGTCTTTAAAAGCAAGAGGCCTTCATCCCTCCAAGCAACAGACTCTAATAGTCATTCACCCAATTCCGGCTCCTCCATCTTTCAAGCTCTCTTAGTCATTTTTCTAATTTCTATTAATTCTCCCATCATTTTCCAGAAACCAGATTCCCCACAACTCAATTCTCCCATCCCTTTTTAGAAACCAGATTCCCCTCAACTCAATTCTCATCACCGCGGTGTACCTCTAGCTTCCACGCCAAGCTCACGCTACAAGCCACTTTCCTTGATTCCTAATCACGGACAAAATCATCTCAATGGGTCAAGTCTTTGAGTTGATTTTGGCATATTCACAACTTAAATAAAAAAACACCCCACACTCTCTCAAAGAAGATTTGGAAATACAAAGCTGATTGCCACGGAACAAATACCCCTCATTGATAAGAAATCCACCAACTAGTTGCTTCTTACTAACACACTGCTCCCACCATGCTTAAAATCATCAACTTCCTCATATGACCTTTTCAAAAACTCAAAATCAGTTACCTCTTGTGATATTGTAACCAGCAAGTTAGATCGCCTACTCAAAGCATCTACTACCTTGTTGAGAGCACCAGACTTGTGTTTGATCACGAAAGAGAATTTCTGCAAAAATGTCACCCACCTGATATGCATCTTATTCACATGCTTTTGGTTGTTCAGGTATTTCAAGGCTTGATGATTAGTAAACAGAATAATCTCTCGGTATTAGATAATGCTCTCACTGTCGTAAAGCTCTCACTACTACATATAACTCTTGGCCATAGGTTCATTTTTCACTAAAGAAAGCCATAACCTTCTTCTCTTGAGACAACACAACCCCACACTAGTGAATTAGGATCTTAATCTACGGAACAGTAACCATTCCATCGGCTAAGAACGTTTTAGCCGACGAACACTAATTCGTTGGAAATGTGCAAAGGTTCGTCAGCTAAGTCGTTCTTAGCTGACGGAAAATTTTCATCTGGCATTTCCATTGACTAAGAACATCTTAATCGACAAAAAATTTTTGTTTGCACATATTCTTCGGCTAGGATGTTCTTAACCGACGAAATTTTTTTTTTTTACTAAGAAGTGGTTTTCATCAGCTAAGACGTTCTTAGCCGATGGAAAAAGATAAAGTTGAATTATTCTCTGACACCGCGCATAATAAAAAGTTTTTTTTCGACGATTTATTTGAATATGTTTCCGGCTAAGATGAATCATTTTTTCTTAGCCTCTAGTCAATGCTGAACGCATATCCATTTCGTTCATTCTCATCAAAAACAGCTCCAAATTACCTCCCGACTTTGCCAACACACATCTCGTCATGAATTGAAGTTAAAGCAACTAATCTAACTAGCATTTCGATCATTGGTACGTATTCTTCTACCTTTCTTATAAATTTTCGACGGAATTCGGTGCAACAATCATATTTTCTAGCGAGCTCTCCTGCTAGATTTGTTTAATTTATATTTTCATTGTGTGTATGTATATATATATATATATATCGGATTAATTATGGGTTGATTAAATATTTGTATATATATATATTAATTGTGTGTGGATTATTGATTATATATGTATATTGTATATATGGATATATATATATATATATATATACAATGTTCTAAATATCGGGATATATCGCCGATAGATCGGTGATATTTAGAATCCGAGAGGATAAATGGCATATCGGCTAAATTTATCGGTTAACGACATATATCGGGTCAACTCCCGATATATCGATGAGTTTTTTTAATTGGGCTTAGTTTTTTTTAATTTGGCTCAGTTTTTTTAATTGGGCTCTGTTTTGAGAAACCCTAGGTCTTCGTGGAAACCCTAGGAGATGTGGCTCTTCTTTAGAAGCCACTGTTCCTCTCACGTTCCATCTCTATCATTCAGTTCTTTCCTACCCTCTCTACTCACCATAATCCTCTATGGCCTCCATTGAAGTTGTTAGTGCAAGTTTTGCTGCTTCATTGGCTCTTGCTGATAAGGGAAAAGCTCCTTATCTTAGAAAAAATATGGGGAGGTCCGGTTGAGAGATCAACGGCTGTCTTCCTTCTTGGCAAGTCACTGACACGCAATCCTGTTAATCCTTCTATCTTCAAGTCTCACTTACTCTGGATCTGGTTGGTGGATCGGTCGTTTAGGGTTCAGGAGAGGGGAGAGAACATCTTTCTCTTCTCTTTTGACTCCATACGTGATCAAACCAAGGTGCTGTGTGGGGGAGTCTGGTGTTTTGACAAGGCTCCGGTGGCTTTGGAGCCCTATGATGGAATCCAATCTCTTATGAAGATGCAGGTCAAGCATGTTCTTTTGTGGGTTAGGGTTTTTGAGATTTCTCCTCTGTTTGAAGTTCCCAAGAACTTCAAACTGATGTAACTTGTTGGGAGTTACATTGATTATGATAAGACCATTTACAACAAAGGCGTGATCCGGATCTCATTCTCGCACGACAACTCGAGACCAGTTCTCATAGAGCGTAGTGTTTTTCTTGAAACAGGATCTGAGCCGATGTTGCAATTCTCCTATGATTATCTGAAAGGGAGATGCACTATATGTGGGCTCATCACACATTCTGGAGTGAACTGTGAGGAACCTCCATTGGATCAGACTAGGAATATGATTTTAAGGTTTGGAGGGCCATTGGTTTGAAACCCTAGCAGCTGATTCTCTTTTGCAGCTAGATTAGTTTCTGCTGCAAAACCGGTTGATCCGACAACCTCTACTGCATCACGGAAGAAGAAGCCGGCCATTCTCAAGGATAGGGTTGTGACTTCTACATCTCTAGTTGCTCAGGGGTGATGATGCTCATGAGTCTTCATTGGACATGGAGGAGATTGTCTCGGTAGCTCCTACCTCACCTGGAGTTGTGGTGTTAGCTCTTGGTTTGGAGGAACCGGGTGTGCAGGATGTGGTATCATTACCACAAGGAGATGATGCCTCTTCCACCCCGATCAGGAACAGAGGTAGGGAGGATGGTACTACACCTTCACCTAAGAAGCTCAAGAATAGTCTGGGAGGAAAGATCCTCACTCTTCAACCGGATTCTCTCGGTTTGTAGGTGGAGCAGCCAGTTACCTACAAGAGGAAGGCATGCCGTGCTTTGGGGAGCAAGAACAGGAACCCTAAGGCGGAAAAGAAGACGGCAGAGGCTCAGGTTCGTATCTCTCTGCCGGTTACTGATGGTGTTTTGCATTGCCCTTCAGACAAGGGCAAGGGGAAGATGTAAGCTCCCTGCTTCCTTGCCATCGACATAAGTTAGGTTCTAGATTCTTAATGCTTTAGTAAATCTTGTTGTACACCAATTGCGGTCTCTAGACGATTTGATTTTCTTTCAAAGAGTATTAGGAAGTTAGTTCTTAGCTTCTGTTGTTAGGCTTCTACGTGTTAAATTGCTAACAAAGAGGGTAACCGTTAATTAGTTGATAGCTTTAAGTCCGGTTCAGGTCTGGCTTCTAACCACTTTCTAATGTAAGTGTCTTTTAACTATGGATAAGTAATGAAATTATCTATCTTAAAAAAACATGAATTTAGGAAAGAAGACAAATGAATAAATTCCAATTTTGTACATTTTAATTATTGTATTGTTTGAGTTTAGAAGATGCATAAAATAAAGATTTTCCTAATCATTACGTAAGTATGTCTGTTAACTCAGGCAACAAAATTATTTATACCTTACACTGATACCGGTGATCTTGTGACTGCACCTTTCATAGCTTGCATTCTTGCTAGACTCTATAGTAAGACTAATTTGTTTGATCGACCATCACATGCAAATGCAGGTGACTAGTGAGTATATACAAACACGAGAAAATTAGCAACTGACACCAGTTCAACACAAAAGAGGATGCAATGAAGGGTACATCAGTATATTGAATTATATGCAATGCAAAGGTCATCTCAGAAAATAGAGCTATAAAAGATGAGGAATGAAACAGATATACCAACTAAAACATACAAACCGAAACCAAAGGGTTCCTACCAATATTTATTTAGTAACCGGCAATCTGATGATCTGAAGTATGTGAGGAACATGATCCAGAAGCTGCAGTGACTGCTACAGCTCACAAGTTCACAACTCAATATGATCTATTGGGGTTCGCAGATGAAGTTGACTTGGCTTTCGCAAAATCAACAAGGTCTTTGAAGAGCGCATCTTCCTGTTTTACTTGTTTCGTTGGGGTAGATGAATTTAGGGGGAGCGTCTGGGTCTGTCCCACTAAACTGTCAATAGACGAACCAGGTCCACTACTTGATCCACCTCCTTGCTGCTCAAAAAACTGTTGTCTCTGATTATATCTGGACGGTGGAGGTGGAAGGCTTACAGGAGATTGAGAACCTTCAGGAGCCTGTGCATCCCAAGGAGCTGGAGGCAGCCCATCAATGGATTTGCTTCTTGGAGCGGGTTCATCGTAAATAGGCTTTCCACTAATCAAAGGTGATGGAGTCGTGTTTTGGGAATGGGATGAAAGGGGCGAGCTTGATAATGGGGTCAACCGTGAACTGGAATTTGGGCTCGCATGAGCTGGAATCGCAAAAGACGTGGATTCTGAAGTTGCAGAGGATCCTTCAGATTTGTAGGCTTCACCACTGAGATAATCAATCAGACCAGGACCAAGGGTTATTGGCCTTTGTGAAGAGGGTGGAGGAGGAAGAAGTGGACTGACTCGCACAGGTTCAGTCATGGAATTAGCTGATCTCTGGCCCTCTCCTTGTGAATTATCTCTTGATGACCTGCAATGCATTTCACCAAATTCGTCTAAGAGAACAAGAAAATAAGTAAATAAACAGAATCTACACTAGATATCCTATATCACACATGTTCAATTACAAGCAATGATTAGTTGCCTCAATTATATTCCAGATACGCTTATCAAACTAAATCTGGTACAGTAATTAAAACAATAATAAGCAAATAAACTGAGTACATCCTCTGATTGTCACCTGTGAGCTAGTTGGGCAAATTCATCCTCCAACTCATCATCCTCATGGTTCACATTCACAAGTGGTACAACAGAAGATTCTGGTCCTCTTACTCCTGTTATTGTTCCTTTCACCATGTCATCATGCCGACTAAGTACCCTCTGCAAATCATCGTTCAGTGACAATCCCTGAAACAGAAGCGACTCATCTCTGAAAGACAGAGAAGCACAACCATCAACTTGTAATCTACAACAAAAACCATGTTTGTGAGCAATCACTTACGCAGTGTTATTCACAAGAACCATGACACGCTTTTGGTAGGAACGACACTGATCAACAAGGTCAACAATAACTTCCTCCTTTAAACCCTGCCATAATATTGAGAATTAAATATTATGATAACCAGAGATAATTAATAAACTGGCAATTCTAGTTACAGTACGAATCAAGAACCTATCCAACAGGAAGTAAAAACATGAAAAAAGTACAAATGTACTTGTGGCAATGATAAAATCCAAGTCTTTTCGCACATGAAAGTTTCCAAAGCTTAAAGCTAGCATACCTCAGGGTTATTAGCATCCAAGGCATTCAGCATTTCCATCAAGACATCAGCAATTCCACGAGCATTTTGAATCTCCAGCAAGCTGATCATAAATAACTAAAAGTCTTAAGTAATCACAGATTCATGAATATCACAGGCCAATTTTAGCAAAAGCAACAGATAACAAAAGTTCACATGTGACAACCTTTACAACATCAAATGTTACGAACCGTTTGAGACTCGAGGTATTCAGAATGATGATGCAACTTTATAAAATTAAAAATATAGTTTAAACAAATACAAAACGGAAAAGGTTGCTGTAGCCGTACTACGGCTCAAGAGTTTACAACAACAATCACAAAGCCTTTCAAATATGAAGTCTAAATGTCTAGCTGACTTAGGCATACACAACCACATTAGTTCTCACTGTAAAATTGATTGATAGCATTTTCGAATTGTAAGTATGACTTTAATGAAGTAGAACTCGTATGTACATCAACAAAACAGAATGAGGGTTCCAATTAGAGGTCACATATATTAGACAAAGACACCGACATTCGTAATAAAAAATAAAAAATTCTCCATCAGTCCAATTCATTCAATATGCCTATGATCAACATAGATGCAACAATAAAGCAGCAAAGATCGTTGAATAGGCAGTAAATACTGAACTGAAAGAGCTAAACTGTATTGACTCAATGTGAAACAAGATTCATCAGTTAGTACCTAAGACCAGAAGCATCAGACTCCAGAGAAGCCTGAATAGCAGCATCATCATATGATGTAACAGGATGTACTGGCTGGGTCTGCGGTGGAGTAAAGAGTGGTACACTGTTCTCTTCTCGTGGAGGAAATTCAACTCCTGCAGACTGTAAATTATAATTTAGATCGTTAAAAGGAAAGAAGAATAAAATAAAATTATGAACATACTAAAAGGCAAAGCTTATGTTAAGGGTCTATAAACAGCAAGGAGCAACGAGATGTTATAAACCAATTACCCTCAGTTCGTTATATGCTGCATAGTATTGGGGAAATCTTGATCCCGATGAGTCCCCAAAAGCATCTTGCCAGGTATCTATTAAAATAAGTATCTTTTCCCTAACATTCAAATCTGGCTGCAGAGTAGAATTAGATAACAAAGAACAGCAACTTTACATTAGTGCCTGTTCCAGCCAAATTGAGGAGGACAATGGAGGTCAAAAAATGTACACCACCTTCTTCTTTACTATTTTGACCATATCATGCAAGATATCACGCTCAACAATATGGTGAAAAATACTCTCGCCACAATTTTTGCTCACAGTCTCCAAAGCCTGGTTAAGGGAAAATCAAAACAAACATCAGTCAACGTTTTTTCAGTAAGGGTAGCAACATAACAACTGAACCACAACTGAAGCTTCAATAATTAAACACTCATTGACATGTTTATGTGTATACATGATTTCAGCAAGGGAATACTAGATAGTCTATATGTCATGAAAAAAAAAAAGAAATGCATAATTTTTTTTCAAGAAATTGATAAAGGGAATCAAATGCTAAACATATGAAACATATCAATAAAGTTTAAAAAGTAGAATATACTAACAAAAAGAGCCAGAAGTTGTATTTTTGGATTTTTACTGCCCAGGCGCTTCTTTAGTATCTTCAAGGCATCTTTTGCTTGCCTGCAAAATTTCAGTATACCATTCTGAATATCAAAATTGGAAAGGATTAGGGGAAAACATATCATGATACAAACATAACATTGAGCAACTACAATAATTGAATAACCAGTCTTTCACATTTCCAGTGAAGTGAGGCACAAGGACATAATAGAACCTAGTTAAACAAAACTAACTCATATTTGCCTATTTACTCAAACAAAAGTTTTGCTAGTACTTTGTTAAGATCATGAAAACATTATTGTAATAAGAAACAGAAGCAGGCTCAAGTAAAAGGGCCACTCTCACAATGAGACTAAAATTTCTTAGAAAAAGAAAAGTTGGGCAAGGATTTGGCAAGATGTTAAAATGTCTAAAATTTGAAGTTATTCGTACAAATTCAACCCAGTAAAATCATAGAACCTTGCAACCTTAACATAATTAAATCGATATAAAGAATTATCCAAATGATTTCAAATGAAAGAAAAGAAAATCTGTTGATAGATGTATTCCAATTCGTTAACTTTTACTTACCATTCTACAAAATGTCCAAATCGTTGGTCATCAGGTGCACAAACACACCAGACAAACACTTTACTAAGAGAAAAGGAAATAGAAAACAAAATAAACTATGCAACATTAGGAATCCTTTAGAGATGTTCCAAGTAAAATTTAGAGCTCATCTGACTACGGCAGACGGGTATTAATTTAGTACGTATACCAATAACTCTCTCAGACAGGATAGGATAATCTATTGGAGCAATCCCCTCCTATCGGATACCAATAATAGGCAAAATATGAGTTTCCTCATTAAGTCTAGAAGAGATTGCCGTATCGACCAGACAAAAGCATCTCATCCATTTAAATTTCAAGTCTACAGCATTGAAATGAAATATATCAGAGTTTAAAGGATCAATTAAACCAAAAATAAAATAGTTATTGCAAATAAAATGTACAAGGAATATGGTTTACCAAATTTACAAGGAATCCAAATTGAAATTGTACCCTGATTGGGCAGTCAGAAAATATACCAACATACAATTCCAACCGACAAAACTCTACCACATCACATAATTACAAAAAAGCAACTACTCACAATTCCAACCTATCTCTTCTAAGAACATTTCAGCATAACAATCACACAGAATATTCAGAAACCAAAAAAAAAGATAACTCGAGGAAGCAAAGAACCGATACCCGGGGTCCATATTGATAATGTCGCATAGCTCAATGTTAATTGCCCAGTCTGGACCAATCAGCATATCACTTGTGGCCCTCTCGGCACACGCTACCGCACCACCAGCCATCCCTGATGTCCCAAAGAAGCTCCACTAAAGTCCCCAATCCTCCAAAAACCCTAACATCACAACCAAAAGCGCAAATTCAATCGTAAACTTGGAAAACAAGCTAAAATGAACCCGCAGAAGAAACAACAATTAGGTTAATCAAAAAACTAGGCAAAGATTACAACTATAGTTCCATTCGAAAATTCATCGAGTAGAACGAAATCTATAAGCAAGATCCACGTGTAAGTAGAGTGTAATTGAGAATCGGAATTGAATTTGAGCTTAAACCCAGAGCTGTTGACGAAACGATCAAATGAGAATGGAATCGGAAACGAAGAGAGTTTGGATTTTGATCTGAGAGTTGTTGAGGGAGAGCGGAGAGAGAGAGAGAGAGAGAGCGTACCAGTGAGAATCGAAGACGAGGCGAATGCTGAGACTGGGAGAATTTGAGAGAGAAATGGATTTGGACCAAAACTTGTGTACCAGTGTGTCTTCCTTCTTAAAGACAGATAGAAAATTAGGACCAAAACTTGGACTTTTTACTTTTCCTTTTTTCTTATTAAACTTTTTTTCCCAAACATCTCTAAACCCTTATATAGACATGTAAATGGACTAAATTTTATCCGGACTCGTTCCGAATCTGTGGTTTGTAAGTTGGTTTAGATCAAAATTTTGACCTGTTAAAGACTTGTCGGGTCCAGATCTTGATTGATCTGATCCGTTAAAGACCCAGATCCGTTTACAAATAATTAAATAATATTTTTATTAATTTAATATTATTAATAAATATTAAATAATATGATAATTATTTAGATAATTTAAACATTCATATCTAAATTGTTTTTAAAGTATGATTTGATGAAGTTGAAGGTTGTTAATGTTTATGTTGTTTATGTTATTTATGCTAGAAACATTGGAGGTCAAGTATTTTAATTATATTAGTTTACCGTTACGAAGTATTTTAGACATGTAATTCAATTTTTGATGTAAACTTTTATTTTTTTTTATAAAGTTTCATCAATGTTTTATGTTAAAACTATGAAATTATTAAAAATTTGAAATATTTATTATTATAAACGGATCGGATTAACGAGTTAGGTATCCGTTAACCCACCGGATCCGGATTTAGATCGAGCTATTAAAGATCCGGCCGGTAACGGGTCGGATCCGATTCTAAAGTTTTTATTACGGATCCGGATCTATATCGATTTGGTCTAGATCTGATCCATTTACATGTCTACTCTTGTTTCAGTAGTGTTCACATGGTCCACAACTGACCAAGAGTTTCATGGTCAATCACCATTGGATGTAGATTCAAGGGTAGAGATAATTATTTTTAAGTTGAGTTGTTTTATTTTCAACCCTTGAATTTACTTCCAATGATGACTGACCATGAAGCTCGTGGTCAGTAACTGATCAGGTGAACACTACTGACTCTTATATTACTCATTAGGTCAACGTTAAAACGTACATTTTCTAAATTATTATTACTCTGCATAATAATCGAAAATATAAATAAATAATCTCCCCATATTAACTATTTGTAAGGTTTATCGAGTTTATATCAAGATCATTAGATTGAATACACAACAAGTAACAACTATATGCTATGATTAAATCGGTAACCACGGTAACTCTTATGTATTTAAACACTTAATTTGTATTGTGCAAAAATATGAATTTTCTTATACGGAACATTCTTGGCCTAAACGAATAAAACCAAGGAAAATAATTGTGATTTGGTATATAAATTGCTCATGGTGTGTATACAAATACATGTATTCGAGGGGTTTATGTTGGAAAAAACTAAGTACTTCGTTCGATCTCCTTAAAATATACTTTTAACAATATCTATCGTAATCTTAACAGTTTAATAGTTGAATTAATCAATGAAGATCATCTATATAAAAAATCAATGTAAAAAAAGATTGTTTGCTCACCCGAATGTATCGAACAAAATGAACGGATTATCATAAAAGCTCAGGAACTGTCCATTTTGTTCGATACATTCGGTGAGCAAACAATCTTTTTTTACATTGATTTTTTGTATAGATGATCTTCATTGGTTAATTCAACTATTGAACGGTTAAGATTACGATTGATTTTGTTAAAAGTACATTTTGAGGAGATCAAACAAAGTACTTGATCCGATCTAGATCAGACCCAAGTATTTTCCTTTTAAGTTTTGACTTTTCTTTTGAAGAGGTTGCGTGTGTGAAAGGATTAAGAAATGTGTTTGTTGCCGGAGTCTAGGCCCGCAATTAGTATCAGCTCAGGTCGGCAAAATTCGTTGGTGGAATAATATTTGTATAGTCAAAGTTTGTTGACCGGGACATTGTTAATGTGATCTTATTCTTCTCCACACTACATTTGTCAACTCTTTCTTATTCATCATATGTGATGTCAAGGTCTTAAATATTCTAAAAAGCATATATTTTGAAATTTTAAGAAAATATCGATAGCAGTAAAAAAATTAATGAAATTGACCGAAATTTGAAGAAAAATACGGAAATTTTAAATAAAATTTTAAGAGATGTTTGTTTACTATATTATATACTATATTTGAAAAGAAAACTTTGAATAAATATTGATCTATATAGAGTTGTAGTAATTTAAAGTGAAAAAGTAAATGCTGAACCGTTAATAATGCTTAAAAGTTTACTTTAAACTTTTTTTACGGCTGGCAACCCAAAAAAAGATGGGTCATCATGCCTTATATACATATGATATATTTCACATGAAATTAAATGAGTACTTTAAAACCGGGTAGAAGATCTATGAGGTACAAAATTTTCATTGTATTCATTATCTCTCTTTGTGGAACTTTTAGTATATTATGAAGAATAATCATTAAATGATATCTCACCTTTATAGTTTTGCATGTATTGACTTATATGTCAACCATACAGGTCAATGGGGACTGACCGTGGGTTTTCATACTGAGAGTTGTAGTAGGCATTGGACATCGCTTGAGGTTGGCCATAATCATTGGAAGATTGTGTTTCAGACCGTGACCAGGAGTTATCATTTGATTGCACCACAAGATATGAAATATATTGCATAAGGCATTGCTACATTTTTGCCGTAAGGGTATATGGTGGATTATAAAATTTTGGATAAATGTATGAATTAAAGTAATTGTTTGAAATTTAACTTGATGATTCGAAAATTTTGGGCAAAAAAAATTGGAAATTTTCAGAAAATTTTGGAAAATATCGGGAAATTTCAGTAAATTTAGAAAAATTCAAATGAAAAATGCTTAGAATGTGAAAGATATTTCAGAGGTCCAAAAAACAAAATTTAGCCAAAAATTTCGATTTTTAAAGACCTTGTGTGATGTACATCTGCATAAAGCCATTCGCATCAATTTGGTTGCCAAAATCAAATCCTGGCAACACTTGATGTGGCCTGAGGGCTCCAAACAAATGACATGGTGTTTTTATTCCAAACTGTAAAACTGTTTATTTGAGATTCTGAAAGGGAGATATTCTAATGATGATCACCAATGTTGAGAACATTTTCTTTGCACTCACTTTTTGATTGCATCTTCATATCTCGACCATTTAGTTTGTAAATATATATGAGTAGAGAGTAGTGTTCACATGATCATTGATTGACCAAGAAAATCATGGTCAGACACCGTTGGATCTAAATCCAATGGTGGAGAGAATTAAGTTTAAGTAAGGTTGTTTTGTTTTTTCACCCTTAGATTTAAATCCAACAGTGATTGACCATGAATTCCTTGGTCAGTCACTAACCAGGTAAACATCACTGTATGAGTAGATAATCTCTGTAAATTTTTCATCCAAATTAAAAATCGTTAAGAAATTCATAAATGTGATTTACAGATTATAAACTTGAACGGCTCTAGTTTGACATATTTGGATCATCCATTAATTTAATTTAGTTTGATATCTCAACAATCACTAATGTAGTTGAAAATTTGTAGAAATTGTCTACTTATGTAGACCTAAAAACTGAACGGTGAAGATGAAAAAATATGATTGAAAAAGTTGGATATTATTTGTTTACCGGTTACAATCTAAGTTTTTATTTATTTTGCTTTGATGTGGATGTTTTTTAGACACTAATAATAATATTGATTTGAATGATTAATAGATCTGATTTTGTGTATGCAATTTTGGGTTTGATTTTCATGTATGCTGATGAAGAATATGTTGTTATGACATTATTAAAACATTAAAGCTATTTTTGTTTCTTTAGAGACTTTGTTATAACATTAAAGCAAATACTATTTAAATTTAGAGATAGATTAATTTATCATATAGTCATGGCTTCCAGGGGAATTAAAGTTGTAATATCAAAGATGATCGTCTGTGAGATGTTGCTATTGTAATATAGTTGTTCTATAGGGTTATAACCAGTTGGGAGATGCCTAAGATAAGGAACTTTGTTGCGGTAGTACTTGGAATTAATTGTTTTATGATTGGATTATATGCATTCTTAATCGAACCAAACGTAACTTAATGTATTGAGTGTACGCTCATTTTTGTTAAATTGTGAGTTGCAGCATGCAGAGTATTTACTTTTGATTCTTCTTCTCTGAGTGTAGAATTTGCATACTTTCTCTTGCTCCTACTTTTGAAGTAGCTGGTAAGCCTTTTTCTTCGTTGGTTGAGCAACACATAAGCCTATCTCAACGTCAATAGTCACACGGTGAATTCTAATTGCATTGATGATCTGATTATGTTTTTGGATGTCTTCATTTAATCGAAATGAATGATATTTTTATGTTTTTAAATATTATTTTTGGTGAAATATGTGCTTCTAAATTTAGTCATTCAATCTCCAAAACCCGCAGCAACGCGCGGACAATTTTTCTAGTATAATATAATGTATGATCATGTAGTTCTAGTATCAAGAGTTTGTAGATAATTTTTAGATTATCAAGCATTCCAACCATCACAATTAAAAGACAAAAAAGTTAACATTCAATAAACATTGAGAAAAATAGGGAGAATATGTTGATAACAAAAAATATTTTTAAGAAAAAGGAAAAAAATGAATAAGAAAAGATTATGTACGGGATTAACCTATTCACATGTAAAGAGAAAAGTCTATGTAGACTTTTCCAAATCTTTGCTCTAGTGGGTGGAAAAATATGAGAGTTTAGTGTGTGTAATTTATACTACAAAGTCCATAATTATCCATGAGTTACTAATTTTATAAGTATGAATGATATTTTGAATACATCTAAACTTCTATTTATTTTAAAAAGTCTCAATTGAATACCTCTAAACTTTGATGAAATTCATAATGATCTTTTAAAATCTAGTTGAATATACCTAGTTTTTTATGGACTATTAAAACTCTGTATTAAATACACCCGGACTTTCAGATTCCATAGACTTCTTTAAAATTGTCACTAATTTCAGATACAATACACCCCCTTAGTGCAATGAAAATTACCCCCACCACAGAAAAATCGTGTATCCGCCACTAGGTATACGTTTCCTAACTAGAGGGGATGACGTCATAATATGATGTAACGCCCCAAATTGCACCTCTTCAATTTAGGCACATCACAGTGCCGCGAGTTTCAAAATAAACCAAGAGAAACGCAAGGCAGTTAATTTAAGAAAATACAACAGAAGCGTAAAAATATTTTGAGGTGTAAGATCTTTATTTTACTAAAAATAATTTAATTTGTCAAAACCTGACACAACTCACACAAGGAACGATTAAGAATTTACGAACTCAAAGGAAAACAAATTCCGAACAAAATATCTCAAGGCAAACTCATAATAAATTTGGAATATAAACTCGAGAATAATAATAAATACTGAAAATTACCAATGAAAAATTCGCACACCCAATTCCTCATCACTATCCCGTTTCAGTGCACAGTACTTGCATCCATAAACTGTTTCGTCCTTGTTGCTCAAGGAAACTACCCAAGACTTGGTTTGAAAATATAAAGTGGAGCTCCGGTATGAAAATATGCTTAAAACCAATTTTTTTTATAAAGAACGCCATGCTTTAGAAAATAATTTCATTTTTAAATAAAATGTGGCGCCATAAAACTATACCTGATGATCGGTCTCCTTTAGACCCACTATCCACTTACCTCACAATCTTTGTGTGTGTGCAACATGCAAGTGTAGCAAGAGTGTCAACAAACGCCCTATCGCCTAGAAGCAGTGCCAAAGATGTAAGACATTGCTCCGTCCATAAAGGCCCCTCTGGAGGTTTAGGGGATCGAACCCAAAGTAGTCACTATGCTCATCTCACTCTCAAGCCATCAATATCTCATAACACCGGTTACTATATTTTTATCAGATATCCGGATCATGCAATCTCAATTATGTATAAACATTTTATATAATAAAAACCACTAATTAAAAGAGTTCCGGGTCTCCTACCTAGAATCCGAGACTTTCCTCACGAACTCTGAGAATCACAAGTATTATACTTTTTGGGTAACTGGAGTCTTGATGTCTGACATAACAAACATTATTACCAATCATTTAATAATATTTCCTTTAATTTCAAAGGAAACCTTAATCGTCCAAATGTTCCTTTCTTTACCCAACTTTCGACCAATCGTTGTGACCGCATCAATACATTTTCAAATCTAACACAACGTCATCACTTTCCACATTAAATGTAACCCAAAATTGCTAAGCGCACCCGACTTGGTATTCTTTCAGTTCACTGAAAGTTCTAGCTTTGGTCAATCTCCGTATAACCTCAATGAACAACCATCTAAATATAGAATTCCATTTAATAGGCACTTATCGCCTAGAAGCACTTAATTCCAATGATCATATTCATCCAGTAGATGCCAATGCCACTACACGAACTAATTCTTTGCTAGCTTCACAATAGCATAATATACTGGTAATTCAACGCTGAAACCTCAAATCTCTTCCTCTCCTTCACAAACTCGAAGCGGCTTTATCCCCAACTCACTGTCTCAGGTACTCTCTTTCTCTCTTTCAGTGTCCCCTTTTGCTGCTCTGCGCTTTCCCTTTGATTTCTTCTGTCAAGCTTAAACCTTTACTTACATACACTGTTGGGTTTATGAGAGCAATTGGCAAACCTAGTGATTCTTATGTAGATTCTCTTACCAAATTATGTGATTGATACCATCGAAAATTATGTAGATTCGATCTCTTACCAAATTATGTGATTGAAGTTTCTGAGTTCCATTGTATGGTTGTGTGATTGGTGACTGTTGATTGAGGCTCGTGACCTACTAAAGATGCCGGCATTGATGTCGTCAAGGTTGCTAATTTTCGGAGAGTCTCTGTTCTTCCATAAGTTTTCACATGTATCTAGGAACGCTTGGTTCCGCAGGAGTGTAAGTAGTCTGAATCTTGGAAGCCTCGGCTTCAAAAGTGATATTGAATCGGTAGATAAAAAGGGAACCAATGAAGTTACGCGGCTGAGTTCTTTAAAGATGTTCCCAAAAGTAAGGCCAAGGTGGTTAGAAGTAATTTAATCAAGGCAGATGGGACACAGAGCTCTCTTGAAGTAGATTCTAGTCTCTTTAATGCGAAATCATTTTCTGAGCTCGGCCTGCCTCCTTTGTTGATTGAGAGGTTAGAGAGTCAAGGCTTCAGGACTCCAACTGATGTTCAGTCCACTGCAATTCCAACGAGTCTCAAATATCATGATGCCATGATTCAGTCTTACACAGGTTCGGCAAAAACACTAGCTTATCTTCTTCCTATCCTCTCTGAAGTAGGCCCCCTAAAGGAGAGACCATCTGATGGCAGTGGTGTAAATGAGAAGAGAACAGACATAGAAGCGGTAATTGTGGCTCCTTCCAGCGAGCTGGCTATGCAGATTGTGAGGGAGTTTGAAAAGATATCTGGACCTGCTAACAAGAAAATGGTTCAGTAGCTTGTAGGGGGTGCAAATCGATCAAGACAAGAAGAAGCACTTAAGAAGAATAAGCCTGCCATTGTTGTTGGGACACCGGGCAGGATTGCAGAGATTAGTGCAGCTGGGAAGCTTCACACTCACGGCTGCCGTTTCTTGGTTTTAGATGAGGTTGATCAACTGCTTTCCTTTAATTATCGGGAGGACATGCACCGGATATTGGAACATATAGGGAGGAAGTCCAGTGCAGACTCACATGGAACAAAAGGCTCACTTGCCAAACGAGCTAAGCGTCAGACTATAGTGGTTTCAGCAACAGTACCATTTTCAGTGATAAGGGCAGCCATTAGCTGGGGGCGCGATCCACTTCTTGTCCTGGCCAAAAATGTCATTCCCCTTGATTCTATCTCGCCCTCTGGACCCACTACATTGTCAGGAAATTCAACCAGTACGATCTCAACCTCAAATTTGCAGGGTCATTCTGCAATAGAAAGCCTACCTCCATCTCTTAAACACTACTACTGTGTAACAAAGTTACAACACAAGGTTGATGCATTGAGAAGGTGTGTTCATGCTCTGGATGCCAAATCTGTCATAGCCTTCATGAATCACACTAGGCAGCTAAAAGACACCGTCTTCAAGCTAGAGGCCCGTGGAATGTCAGCATCAGAGCTCCATGGGGATCTTGGTAAACTTGGTAGGGGAACGACTATGAAGAAATTCAAAAAGGGGGAGGTGAGAATTCTGGTGACAAATGAACTTTGAGCAAGGGGATTGGATGTGGCTGAATGTGATCTTGTTGTTAATCTGGACTTACCCACCGACACAATTCATTATGCACATCAAGCTGGACGGACTGGTTGTCTTGGCAGGAAGGGCACTGTAGTAACAATGTGTGAAGAATCAGAAGTATTTGTTGTGAGGAAACTGCAGAAGCAGCTTGGAATTTCAATTTCAGCTTGTGAGTTTACAGAAGGCAAGCTTGTCATCACTGAAGAAGAAAAGTCTACCGTCTCTGAGGTGATATTACTTGACCATCACTTATGGCATGCCAGAAAAAAAAAGGAATGAAAAGCAACCACAATTAGAATTATTCTAATTTTATAACAAAAATGGAATTGTGTTAATTTTATGTAGAACTAGACGTTGTAAATGAAACCCATTGGGGGAAAATAGGCTTAAGTTGGATGCTTGTATAAGTTGCACTATTACACCTTAATCAGCACCATGAAAATATTTTCATGTGTCATTCTTTCTTACTGTCCTACATAGAGAGATAGGTAGCGGTTCATCTGGAAGACATGTTTGAAATGAGCAATTATCAAGCTCAGATATGCAACTTACGACACTGTTGATATTCTCTTTTACATTGTGGAGATGGCCCCCCTACTACTAAGCAAACATGGCAGCACATTACAAATGAAAACAACGACTTCTCGCAATTTTTCCTCGATCAATGATAATTTTAAAAGGCCCCCATCTCATCACTAAACCCTAAACCCTTGGGCAAGAAGAAAAGAAATCTTCTATCTTATCATCACTAAACCCTTGAACTTGGGGAAGAAGAAAGAAATCTAATGAGAAAAAGACATAATTACCCTCGATACTACGTTAGAGCATCTGCAGCGGTACCCGTCTCCTCTTTCTGTTCGTGCTGCTCCTCCCTCTGCTCGTTCTCTCGAACGAACAAAGATTGCTCAAAAGCATTTTAGCTCGGTCAACGAGCGATCACCACTACAAGGCCCGCCTCCCTCCGCTCTGCTCGTACTACTCTTACCACCGCTACATATGCTCCTAGAAAGAAATGTAAGCAGCTAATTCCTCAACCGCGCTGTTGCTCCCATTTCCATGGAACTTCCACAACAATAACAAGAGCAGACGCAACACCCCCATTCAGAACGGTACCGTATCACTGCTTCTTCTTCATTTTCATACAAGTAGCTAGCTAGCGCTACTTAAGGTTATGCATGCAATCGCTTCTCAAACAAGTCAATGGGCTTCACAAAACCTCGCTATCCTCTCGTCTCCTAGACCACTGTAAGTCTCCAATTCACGTCAATGTCTTACACGCGCGTTTGCTGAAAGTCGGACTCAACCGCCATACCTTTCTGGGTAACCGTCTCCTCGATGCTTACTTTCGTTTCGGCACGCTTTTCGATGCGTTGAGAGTTGCTGATGACATTAATCACAAGAACGTTGTGTCTGATAATATTTGCTTGAAGGGTTTGTGTCGATTTGGCGAGTTTGAGAGGGCACGGAAGGTGTTTGATGAAATGCCTGAGAGAGATGTGGTTAGTTGGAACTCTATGATTTCGGGGTATGTTTCGTGTGGAATGGTTGGTGACGCAATGAGGATGTTCGTGGGAATGCAAAGCTCTGGTGTGAGGCCGAGTGAGTACACGTTTTCGATTATGATGTCAGTCGTGTCGTCTGGTTGTCATGGGAAGGAAATTCACGGTGGTATGATCAGGAAGGGTGTGAATTTGTCGAATGTGGTAGTTGGGAATTCCTTGATCGGAATGTATGGAAAGATTGGTTTGCTGGATTCTGCTTTTTGGGTGTTTTTGTGTATGAAGGTGGTCGATGTCATTTCTTGGAACAGTTTGATTTCGGCTTGTCATAAGTCAGGGTATGAGGAATTGGCTATAGAGCAGTTTGTTCTTATGAGAGGCACCGAGCATTCCCCTGATGAGTTTACGATATCAACTGTGATCAATGTTTGTTGTAAGTTGCTTGATCTAGGAAGGGGTAAGCAAATTATTGCTTTCAGCTTCAAGGTGGGATTCTTTTCTAATAGCATTGTATCGAGTGCTGCTATTGACATGTTTTCCAACTGCAGCAGATTGGAGGATGCGGTTCGGCTCTTTCAAGAACTAAGCTGGTGGGATTCAGCTGTTTGCAATTCCATGATTTCGAGCTATGCAAGGGTTGGTTGTATGGAGAATGCTGTGCTGCTTTTTGTACAGACCTTGAGAAGGAATCTGAGGCCAACAGAGTTTACTCTTACCAGTGTACTAAGCTGCACGTCCACTTTTCTTCCAGTTGATCTGGGTTTCCAAATCCATTCTTGGGTTATTAAGTTAGGCTTTGAGTCAGACGCTATTGTCGCTAGTTCACTTGTTGATGTTTACACTAAACTTGGATTGATAAATCATGCCATGAAGATCTTTTCAAGTATGGTGGTGAAAGATTTGATATCTTGGAACACCATGATTCTGGGTTTAGCTCAAAATGGCAAACTGTTTGAGACCCTGGACACTTTCGAGGAATTAGTTAGAGAAGGTATGCTTGCAGATGATGTAACATTAGCTGGAGTTTTATTAGCTTGCAACTTTGGCAGCTTTGTGGATGAGGGTATGTCATTATTTAGATCCATGGAGAAGGAATATGGGATCAAACCTGCTGAAGAGCATTATAGGTGCATAGTAGATTTGTTGACTCGTGCAGGTAAACTCGAAGCAGCAATGGATATAGTAGATACAATGCCGTATGAAACTAGTTCTATGATATGGGAATCAATTCTTCGTGCTTCTGCGCTTCAGCGTGACATCAAGATTACTGAAAGAGTTGCACAACTGATGATGAAGTCAGAACCACAGTCACCTCTACCTTATCTCGTGCTAGTTCGAGCATATGAAATGAGAGGAAGATGGGAAAGCATGATTCGAGTTACAAAAGAGATGAAACAGAAAGGTGTGAAGAATGTGGTCGGATGTAGTTGGATTGAGATACATAAACATGTATATACCTTTAAGGCAGACCAATTACAGCATCATAGAGCACAAGACATTTATATGATATTGAGATTACTATTTTGGGAAATGGAAGCTGATAGATACATTGACAATCTAACAAAGTGATGTTTAGGAGGAGTGGTGAAAAGAATTACAGTAAGGTTATGTTTGGATGAGGTCATTGCACATCAGAATTCATGTTAAGAGGAGCATAAGATCATGAGCTCCATGTCTGAAGTATGCCTTGTTCAGGAAGCTTAAACTACAGCGGAGTTTAAGGATGGAGGTTGCATAGACATGATCCTGTTTTAAATGTAATGCCAGTATTGGGCATCACGTGATCTTTAGCTTCGGCAGAGGCTTCTCTCTTTCCTCTTCGACTATTCAAGATTTTGTCATTTGTTGAGCCATCTTGAATATCATTTGGTTATTGGGTTCTATGTCTCACCACCAGATTGTCAAAATGATATCATATCCAGGTCAGGAATCTCACAAGTGATAATCCTATTGCATTTTCACTGTGTTTTGAGATCTTTCTGTGTCAAGCCCTTATAGCTGCAAGAAAAGGTTTACTTTTTCTATGATTTCTTTCTTTGAGTTTGAATGTTTCATTTTTAACTTAATTTCTGCACTCTGTGTTTTGAATTTGAATGGGTTTAGGTGTTTTCTGACACAGAAATATTAGTTTAGGAGACTTCAACCGCTGGAGTGAAAGAGTAATTGTCACACCATCACACAGCACCCACCATATCAACCTCACAGAGGTATGAATTTCATGCTTTTATTATTTGTTGCCTAGAAAGCTGATTATTTAATTGTCTCATCTCCTCAAACTATTATTTGTTTGGTTTCCTTGAAATTTTTTTCATGTCCATATCATTTTTCTGTAGTTACTTGCTTTGTTTGAGATAAATAGTTGGCCATTTGGGTTCTTTTTTTCACTCTTTTTTTTTTCTGGAGCTGAGAGCGTGAGACTGTGAGACAATCTGTTTTACCAGGATTTGTACACGAAATTGGCCAACATAGATATGGTCATTTTGCAATGTTATGTGTTGACATGATATGGAAAGTATCTATAGCAATTAGTCTTAAATCTGATTAAACGTGTCTTGATCATGGACTTTGGTCCTATACTATGATTTTGGGTGCTAGGTTCTGCTTGGATTTGCATTGCATGGGAGGCTGCTATGTCAGTTTACAACAATCCAACAGTTGAAAAGTATAAAGTTCCAAAGGCCAAATTTCCACAAGAAGCAACAAAGCAATGCCCTTCTCCCCTCTTTTCGAGATCATTATATGTAAACCATCTCCAAAATTTCCTTTTGCATTTCCTATCTTTAGTCACCGACCCACCTGCAAATTCAACTCAACATGTTTCTCCCTTTAAACAAGCTTCTCAATCATCGTGTCGTCCTCTTCAACCAGGGTTAGTTTGTCATCTTTAAAACATATCATCCATGTCTCCTTCCACGTTACAGGTACCAAATTTCAATTATATATTGCCTGTTCAATTATTTTCAATATACTGCCTGGGCCTTCTTTGGTGGCATGTCTCCGATATGAGTTGGATGTGTGTAAATTACATAGAAAGAGATGGGGAGGAGTTTAACTATTATCTTATAATCCAAGGAAAGGGGGAGGAGACAGAGTGTGGATCAGCAGCCTCTCACATGCATTTTTCAAGCGAATTCTAGATGCAAATTTTTAATAGAGGTTCCAATTCCCTTGGTAGTAGCTTACTAGCTTATCACATTATGTTCTATTGCCTTGTAGTGTGTGTATCCTTAGTACTTATATCAACCTTCTTAGTGACTATTGAGTAATGCAGGACATACTAGTACATTTAACAATTTCTGTGTGATTATTTTTTCGTCGAGACGAGTAAGACCATCAAAAGACTAGTATGGTAATCGTTTAGAGCAATAGAGAGGATCACCCATGCATCAAAGTATCAAACCATTCTGATGCTCACTATTTCGGGAACACCGATGAAATTGGAATGAGATAGAAAATCTAAAATACTGATCCTTTCATACCCATCTGTAAGTCCCATTATTTCGTCTAAGCAAAATCTGTGCTCTATGCATATGAATTATCTATTAGGTAGAAGATCTATTGAAGACTTTCTTGTTTATTACACCAATTTTTCAATTATATTTTTTCATCTCAACCGTTTAGTTTATAGGTCTACATAAGTAGATCACTTCTACAAATTTTCAATCAAATAGTGATTATTAAGGAATCAAAATAGATCAAATCAATACACAATTTAAATATGCCAAACAGGAGCCGTTTAAGTTTATAATTGGTAAATCACATTTATAAATGTCTTAACGATTTTTAATTTGGATGAAAATTTGTAGAGATGATATACTCATATATATCTACAAGTTATACGGTCGAGATGTAGATATAAGATCGAAAAGTGAGATAAGACGAAAAGTTCTCAACTTAGTGGTTCTTATTAGAACCACTCCCTTATTTACTATCGGGTTTGCTCAGGCACGGGATAGCCGTGCGGGACGAAACGGCTACAACTGTCTGATCTTTAATGAATTGATCAAACAGACAGGATTGTTCGGGCCTGTATTTACTATATGCTTTCAGTTTTGTCTTCAAAGCACAGAATATTCCTGTAGGTGTTCGGAGATGCATGCTGTCACAAGCAGGGGTTAGGGGGTTTGCTCGTTTTACGTGTGGATGACAAGAATGAACTAAGAAAGTGAAAGCAATGTGTTTGAGAAATGAGGTTCTTGGTACCTCATGAGATCTTTGGTTTTCATTGAAACCAATTTATTTATTTTTTTTATTTTTATTTTTATTTTTTTCATGATAGCAGAACAGGACTGAGTCGTAGGTTTTTAATACAGAAAGTGAAACCAATGTGTTTGAGAAATGAGGATCATTGATAAAGCAGACCACACGCTAGGAGTTAAAATGCATAAACCAATGTAGTGGCAATCTAGTCAAACTCCCGCCAAGATTTCTGATACAGTGTTTTAAGAATATTCATGGGATATGTTCCTTGCTTTGGAGGGAATGTTACCTGACCAATGCAACCAGATAGAGAAGTTTTGAGTAAAAAAGAAAGAGAATTTCTCTTAACTCTACCAGACAGGCATTGGCCATCAATCATAATCTTGAATGGGTTTAATCCAAACATGATTCAATTTAAATAGCAAACTCATTTTTCACCACCAGGACATCAAACAAAGATCAAAAGCCAATACCCAGTTGTGGTGTGTGTTGTTCACAAGCATCCATGGCCAGCCCTTTGACGCCATCGAATGTTGTTATTGCCTATGATGCCACCAAGGACCGCGGTGGGCATGAGCTTAAGCTCACCATTGATGCTGTGAGGCTGAGGGGTGACATTTTACGTGCCGGCGACACCATTGTTGTGCTTGGAGTCTTGCATAGGCTGGTTCACCCAAGTAAGTGTTCGCTGATATGCTCCAGTAGGTTTTAGCATTTCACCCAGGTTTAGGAGAACATAATGTATTCTCCTATCAGAAGCTAATATACTCTTACTGAGATGTAATCTTGCCTGGGTTTTGGGAGAATATTCATTGATTGATTTTTGGGTTTCTGCTTGCTTTGGCTATAAGTTGCAGACACAGAGTAGAATGGTGCCATGAACATTATCTGTAACTTCCCATTTCTATTTCTGGATCAAATGTTCATGTTTCTACATCAGAAACTAAATTGGTATGATATATGTCATATGTACACTACTGTGCTTGAAAATTTTCACTTTCTGACCATCAACTCTTCATGTATTGTCCTATTGTCAATGTAATCATGATTCCTTCTGTAAGAATATATCTTCATTAGAACGCTGCAACTGGCATGATATGGGCTTTATTATTTTTCGCTTAGCAACTGTTGTGACAGACTGATATAAAACTAATAAAAGTGTAAACATAGAACCTTTGATTTTTTTTTTAAAAAAAGAAAAAATTGATGCAGAGCACTTCTGGTTCTGACTATTATTTGGTACATTACATAATAGCATTAAACAGTCAATTGTTGGTAGGATCGTATTACTACGATTATTTAATGTGTAGTCGCATAAACTCATTCTGAGCAAGTTACTAAACCACTGACAGTGCTCCTTGCTGATATTTGTGATGTTAACTCCCTTGCTTACCTTGCCTTTGTTGGAACAGTGGGATATCAAGCGAAACTATACCCAGAATTCTTTGGAACAAGCTCTCGTGCAGTGGAGGAAGAAGTTACGAAGAAAGTTGACATGTATGTTAACATGCTTCTTGAAAGTGCGGAAAAGTGTGAAGATTATGGGGTAATATATTCACCTAGTACTACTTTATCAAGTTATTTGTGCTTTTATTTTGTTGGTTGATGGAGTTGATACTGTCAAATATAATTTTAAAGATGAATAAGGATTACTATTATCTGCAACCTAGAGCAATAACAGAAATAAAAAAATTTGAACAAAAATGCTGGATGCATCTTTTTGGTCTTACTACTGTCAGTAACTCAGTATAATATTAAAGATGAATAAGGATTATTATCTGTTAACTAGAGCACTAACAAAAATAAATAACTTGAACAAAGATGCTGGATGCTTCTTTTTATATCAGGATTTTCCTGTGTCATAAGAATTCTGCTCTCTGTCCTAGATATTGGTGGTTTGTTCACTGTATCAAATTCATTGCTATATTCAGGTCAGCATCCATGTCAAAGTTACTGCTGGTTATCCCATCAAGCAGGTTATCTTGCAAGAGATAATGGCCTGTAATGCAGCTTGGGTTGTACTTGATAGGTAGTTCTTTGTCTCCATCTGCTTATTCATTTTAGAGTTCACCATTTTTGCACTTGTTATCTGATCTATTGTGATGATTCACGAGACATAATAAGTTTTGCTTCAGAACTCGTTTCTTTGAACTGTAAAAATCTATCCACCAACCTATGGGTATTGTCAAGGTGGTTGAAGTCTTAAGTTCATAGCTATGGCTATTGTGAAGGACATTAATACTTACCGTTAGTTTACTGAGTAATCTTCTTTCAATGTTTGGAACTTTAATATTTGATGCTGTAAAAATAAAAAGCAGATAACGATATCAATGTTGTCCAAGTTAGTTTCCTAGATTTCTTTGTAGCATTTATTTTCCATTCGCTCCTATCTACTGTTATTGTTGTTCCCAAACATGCCTCTGTTAAAATTATCTTTTAGGTTTTCATCGTCTGTAATAGTAACTTATGTGGTTTCACAGGCACATTAGACGGGATTTGAGGTTCTACCTTAAGCAGATATCTTGCAAGGTTGCGTTGATTCAAGATAGCCTAGCTGTGGAAGTTTTGAGACTTCATACAAAAAATGATACTGATACTATAGAACATAAAACATTCTTTTCCTTGTCCAAGCCTGTTCCACTATCAGTTTCTCAGGCTAATGGAAACTATGAGCAGTCAATCATTACGTGTTCAAGCTACTCTGCATCTGTTGGTCTGGAAAGCTCCGAAATGCTTAAGCCCCACTTGACGCCTCCATCTACATATCAGTCAAGAGAGTATAATTCTTCATTGGATCTAGGGGATTCTTCTAAGAATGAAAAGTCAGGTACAAAATTTTCATACGCCTTTAAACATAATTCTTTTTGCTTTTTAAATTCTAGTGATATCTGATCCTATCTGCGAAGGAAGCTTGAAAAACCTGAAGTGAGTAGAAGTTTTCTCAAAATGGGAAACCTTTATTTGTCTTCTCTCACTATAATTGGATTGTTCTTTACTTGGAGTTCAGAATATTTAAGCTACAATGGGAATGTGTTATTTCCCTTGATGTTGAAAGTCACACTTCATTTATAGTTTTGCTCAATTCATGATGTCGTATATGAATAAAATAAGATAACAACACACCAGACTTGCTAAACCCTAGAAACATACATCATTCAGTTTTGTGTCACAAGAATGTAGCCAGGAATAAAACTTATGCATCATGCGCTGAAAGTAGGCCTACCATTCGGTTGGTTCGAATCGGTAATGAGCGTTACCAACTTCAAAATCATAACTTTCGGTAATGAAATATGACTACCAATTACCAACCAAAAACTTTGGGTATGTGATTGATCTTACCAAATTCGGTATATTAGTTTTCCGTATACCAATGCTTTACGACAAATATATATTCAGAATATAACAAAACAATATGAATATAAGATTAAATAATCACATGTTTATTCACATTTCAATAGTATAACTTGTTTAGTATGCTATATGCAACTGTACGTCTTTGTAAACCAACTATATAGAGGAAGCAAACTTTTTAAAAATCTTTTGAAATATGATGTGATTGGTATAGTGAAATACGACTAGGGTATAAAAATCACTTTAATTTGGCAATGTTTGAGCCCTGAACAAAGCAGTCAACCCAATTTACGCTTATGTTTCTTAATGGGAAGCCTTATCCTCAGGAGTTAAACGTTCCTAAATTTTTACATGGGTTATTACATCTCATCTATATAACAATGTAATGTGGAAGAGTTGACCAAACTAAGTTATAGAGAGGTAGGTAATAGCGTTTTCGTGTAATAAGTGATGTGAAAATATGGTTAACTGCACCAATTGAGCTCTGAACGTAACTAAATCGAGTTAAATTTTCTATCATATTCATATTTATATGTAAGTGTATATATTTCAGAACTTTATATTTGCCAAATGATATATATATATATACACACACACACACACACACACACACACATATGTATGCATGTTTTATATGTCTAAATAACTACATTTCGGTAAATTCAGTAATTATCAAAAATCAAGCTAACTTTTTTAGTATTTCTCGATTTCGGTTTTTTTGATTTCGGTTTACCAAATCACAAATCTCAGGTCAGTTTGATATTTACCAAACCAAATGACAGCCCTAACTGAAATGTTCGCAGTAACCTAAAGCCATAATGCTTTTAGCGTTTTATAACAAATATGTGCATGACCCTTATGTCTCATGCATTATGGTGTCTTGATTGGAAGAATGATCCTAGGAAATAGGAATTACCCTAGTAGAGCGAAGCTTTGTCAATGTCTTTGCTTTAACAGATACTAGCAATAGTGCCCGCGCCTTCCAGACACGGTTAATTTGATTTTTTTTTATTTTTGAAATGACTCACGGTTGATATATTTTCACCTTAATATGATAATACTTAATAGTACCAGAAGGAAAAAAAACTCTTAACATTGATCTACTTGGCTGAGTACTTCAATTAGAGGGAAAACTTGAATTAGAAGTACAGTTTTCATCGGTTTGATTAGTTATTGTCTAATTTTTTGCTATTTGATTTAATTATTGTGCAATTTTTGCTATTTGATCAATTATGTGCAGTTTGACCAGAAATGTAAATTTTATTTTAGAAGAAAGCTGAGCAATAATTAACAACGAAAATTTCAAAATTACATGTAGTAAGTTATCAATATATATCAAAATTGGCTTGTAAAAATGCAATAAAGAGGTAAAACCATCATTAATATTAGTATTATGAATATTATTAATATCATTAATATTAGCATTATGAATATTATCATTATCATTAATATTATTGTTATTAAAAATATATTTTTTTCATGTAATTCAATTTAAAAAAATATGAAAAACAAAAGTAATGGCAGAAATGTAATTATATTGAAAATGAGGGTAAAATTGTCAATTTAATAATTGATGGGTTGGTTTGTAAAAATGTAAAGAAAGGAGAAAGCTATCATTTTACTGTTATTGTAAAAAGTAAAAGAAAGAAGGGCAAAACCGTTTTATTACTGTTCAAAGAAACAGTAAAAAAATGGCTTATCATACTTAATAGTGCCAGAAGGAAAAAAAAACTCTTAACATTGATATACTTGGCGGAGTACCTGAATTAGAAATAAAGCTTGTATTAGAAGTATGGTTTTCATCGATTTGATTAGTTATTGTCTAATTTTTCGCTATTTGATTTAATTATTGTGCAATTTTTGTTATTTGATCATTTATGCGCAGTTTGACCACAAATGTAAATTTCATTTTAGAAGAAAGCTGAGCAATAATTAACAACGAAAATTTCAAAATCACATGTAGTAAGTTATTAATAAATATCAAAATTGGCTTGTAAAAATGTAATAAAAGGGTAAAACTATCATTAATATTAGTATTATGAATATTATCATTATCATTAATATTATTGTTATTAAAAATGTCTTTTTTTCATGCAATGCGCTCAATTTAAAAAAATAAAAAAATTATGAAAAACAAAAAGTAATGGTAAAAATGTAATTATATTGAAAATGAGATTAAAACTGTCAATTTAATAATCGATGGGTTGGATTGTAAAAATGTAAAGAAAGAAGAACAAAACTGTCATTTTACTGTTATTGTAAAAAGAAAAAAGAAAGAAGGGTAAAACCGTCTTTTACTGTTCATATAAACAGTGAAAAAGATGGCTTTATATATAGAGATATTTGGTTGGCACTCCAACTACTAGAGTAAAGCTTATTAGAACAAGTTTTCCTCTTTCAGGCATACAAGCCATAGGCGACATCAGTCAGTATTCTACTTTTCAATCTGTCGAGAAGAAGAATAAAAGCTTCCCACGCCAAAGAACCTCATTTGCGCCAATTCTTTGTTCCATTTGTGGAACGAGGACTGAAATGTATATCAAAGATTCTATGACATTTAGTTATTCAGAGATACAGATTGCAACAAAGGATTTTTCAAAAGAAAACTTAATAGGAGAAGGTGGATATGGTCATGTATATCAAGGTGAGCTCAAGGATGGACGGGAGATTGCAGCGAAGGTGCGGAAAGAGGCAAGTAAACAGGGATTCGATGAATTTCACTCTGAGGTCTATGTCTTGAGTTTCGCACGCCACAAAAACATTGTAATGCTGTTGGGTTATTGTTGCAAGGAAAACCAAAATATCCTGGTGTATGAGTATATTTGTAACAAATCTCTGGAGTGGCACTTATTTGGTAACTGCTATTTGGACCTCAGCTGTTGTTAGTTCATCTTCTGATACAATATCAACATGCTTACTGAATCTTCTTTTTGTTAATTTCTTGTGGATTTCATAGATGATAAAGCAGCAGTTCTTGAGTGGCACCGAAGGTATGCTATCGCACTTGGAACTGCAAAAGGATTACGTTTCCTACATGAAGAATGTCGCGGAGGGACTATCATTCATCGAGATATGCGACCAAGCAATATACTGCTCACACACGATTTTGTTCCAATGGTAACTTAACATCCAACATTCATTGGATTCACTTTTTATGAGCTCCTTTGAGAAATTACAAAATATTACTTTACATTTCAGTTACAGGTTGCTTACATACTATTTGGTCAGTAGCTGACATTGTGATGCTGATAAGTTTATAGCTACTCTAAGGATATATATGGTGGCTGAACTATATATAAGAAAAATAAATGCAATAGCTGGATTTATAATAAAAAATTTGAATCATCCTTGTATTGTGTCTTTTTTGATAATCAACTGTCCAGCACGTTCTGAATTGTGGAAATATAGCTTGTCATTTCATGAAGCATTTTTACTCAAACTTAGAACCTATGTGTGGTAAAAGTAAAACAGGTGGCTTTTATTTTACTTTTGCTTGTTGGAGAAGCAGGTTGAGATATACTAAAGGGTGAGAAACCATTCCAGAGAGAGGTTAGAAAGAAACAGTTTATTTCTTGGGGTTTTGGGTTAAAAGCCGTCTCCAAGTTGATCTGCAAACATAGTCCAGTTTGACGAACAGCATGAGGCTTTTTCTTCGTGAGATTTTTTTTATTTTTTTTTTCATTTTTAGTTTCTGACCTTTACTTATTTTTTGAAAGAAATTTTACTTCTTTTTTGAAATGAGTTTTACTTCTTTAGATCATCAAGTAGGGTAGGAATATAAGGGATCTAATTTATACGTAAGATGTACTAGGATGCAAGGTCCAATGGTGAAGCATTAAGCTGGGATATAAAGTCATAATAAAAATAAAAAATCTAAAGGAGGGTGATATTTATTATAATCCAGCTGATATGATGACAGAAAAGTTGTTTTGGCAGTTAGATAGTAGTAGCAAGCACATATTTTTTAACACAGTTCAGACAACATCAGTAGAATGGGAAGCTTCAATTTTAGACCCTGGAGAAAAAAACTCACCAAAGTGGATATTGGTAAAACACAAGGGTAGCACTTTACTTTGATTTTATTTTTTATTTTTTGACTAAGACTGGGAGTTATACTCTTTTCTTTGTGAGATGAGGAACTTGATACCTGGAGAGCCTAGATCAAGAATACGTCATGGGATATACACAAGTACAAATATCAGTAGGCAGCTTATGGGGAAAAATCCATATAGAATATCAGTTTGTATACATTCTTCCATTTGACATTGGAGGTTTTACCAATGACATAAAGATGAACTCTAAGTGATTGCTTCAGAGAAAATGACATTGGTCTTTGACTATCATTATGCAGACTACTAGTTAGTAATAAGCGTCCAGTGGCATGACAACAAAATCAAGAATATTAGCTTTCAGCATCTGCATGAATATTTCAAAATTTGTTTCCTTTGGTTATTGCAGCTAATCCTTGGACATTTTCTATAGTTGGATCACAATGACATTGTATTCCGTTGGACTGGTAACTTTAATTGTGACCTCTGGGATTTGTGATTAAACCATTTTCTGCATGATGTTTAAAGGAGATGACAGAATAGTCACCATACAGTGCTTATTTCTTTTTGTTTTGCAATAAAAAAACAAGTAGAAACTATATCAGCTAATGGCATGATTATGGTTGTCTACTCAGTTAGGTGATTTTGGCTTAGCGAAATGGAAGACCAATGATGATGCTGAAAGTACAAGGATACTTGGAACATTAGGGTGAGGACTCGTATACTTTTTTCGCAACATCTAATATCAAGTCGTCCCTTTTCTATTTTGATTCTACTAGAACAAGCTAAAATAAGCTTTCGGTTCTTGTAGCTACCTTGCTCCAGAGTATGCAGAGAACGGTATTGTTTCTGTAAGAACAGACGTTTATGCATTTGGCATGACTCTGTTACAACTCATATCCGGGCGCAAGATTGTAGATGGAAAAGGAGAAGAACAAGGTGAATCCCTGCGGCAGTGGGTATGTTTTATCATTCTGCAAATCAAAGAAGAAATAACGATTGCTTATTTTCCATTTTCCTATCTAATTAGGCTGTATCTGTTATGTCCAAATCATAGGCCGAACCTTTAATCCATAGCCTAGCACTACATGAACTCATTGATCGTCGTCTTGGAGATTCATATGATACATACGAAGTGTACCTTATGGCTAAAGCTGCATATGTTTGTGTCCAAGAAAGCGCTGAAAAGCGTCCATCAATGGGAGTGGTAAATGATAAAACAAATTCTTTAGATTTTGTTGTTTGGTGACAAAACTTTTAGCTTTAGATTGCATGCATGTAGCTGCCTTTGATTATGTTTTCATGCATTTTATGATATGACATAAATATGAAACAACCTTCAGGAAGAGTGCTAAAGTGCTACTTAGAAAGACCACTGCATACAGAGTACTGTATTAAGGTTGTCTAGGTTACGTATACTGCATCTGAGTATATTGTATTGTCTTTTTGCCATAGGTTGTACGCATACTCGAAGGAGAAAATGACCATTTCCACCACCTTGGAGAGCACTTTGTACCTCATTATGGGAAGTGAAGGATAAACGGTATCTTTTTCTATTTTTTCCTATTGTTCTCATGTTCTTTTATGCTGATTTTAGCTTCTCCTGCAGTTTAACATTCCTAAAGATCTTTGCTGTATTCATCGCAGTTTAGAAGACTGCACTGTAGTGTAAACTAACGTCCTTGTGCATTTTCAATTAAAGCTCGACTTTGGTTCGATGCAGGTCTCGTGAATAATTGAGGGGAAGGACCATTTCTACATTCCAAGATAACAATTCTACCTCATTGCATGGATGATGATGAAGAAGACAATGGCGCACTCATTATAGATGTTTGTTTTTGGTCGTTTTCTGATTTTCTTCACGATGCTTGTAGCTGCTAGGTTCTCATGTTGTATGTTATTCTCCTTTTCACGGTCCAAGCGAGTTAGTTTCTCTTGGTTCCAAGGTTGTGAAAAGTTGTTGGTGAGCTGTAATTTGGTTAGTTAAGAAGTTTAACTGACAATTTTGAGGTTACAGGTTCAAATCTCATGACATATATAGTGTGTGAGTTATTATTAATAAAAAAGTTTTTTTTATAATAAGTTTTTGCATGGATGATGAAGAAGACAAAGGCGCACTCATTATAGCTGTTTGTTTTTGGTCGTTTTCTGATTTTCTTCAAGGTGCTTGTAGTTGCTAGGTTCTCATGTTGTATGTTATTCTCCTTTTCACAGTCCAAGCGGGTTGGTTTCTCTTGGTTCCAAGGTTGTCAAAAGTTGTTGGTGAGCCATAACTTGGTTAGTTAAGAAGTTTAACTGACAATTTTGAGGTCACGGGTTCAAACCTCACGATATATGTAGTGTGTGTAAGTTATTAATAAAATTTTTTTTTAATAAAAAGTTATTGTGTAGATGATGAAGAAGACAATAGCGCACTCATTATAGCTGTTTGTTTTTGGTTGTTTTCTGATTTTCTTCATGATGCTTGTAGCTGCTAGGTTCTCATGTTGTATGTTATTCTTCTTTTCACGGCCCAAGTGGGTTGGTTTCTCTTGGTTTCAAGGTTGTGAAAAGTTTTTGGTGAGCCGTAACTTGATTAGTTAAGAAGTTTAACTGACAATTTTGAGGTTACGGGTTCAAATCTCACGATATATGTAGTGTGTGTGAGTTATTAATAAATTATTTTTTTATAAACCTTATTGCATGAATGATGAAGACAATGACACACTCATTATAGCTATTTATTTTTGGTCGTTTTCAGATTTTCTTCACGATGCTTGTAGCTGACTTAGAGGCTAGAGGCTATGGTGTAATCTGACTTGTACCAAGTAAAGATGGAAATTCCGCTAAAACCTAAATTTCTCTCTTGTTGAACTTTTATTCCAAGCCACCAAGACGAATGTGCAGTCAGCTCAAGATGGATACGAATAACAGTAACAATGTAACATATCGTGTGAGTCGTGAATTCTGATGTATGTGGTCATCGACCTTCCTCTTCATGAGAAGAGAGATTATCTTGGAGGCTGCATGCATGGTTCTGTCACGGCTCAATCAACACGGGTAGAGAAATGAAAATGCATGTCTAGGGTTGGACCAAGTTACAGTGTTCATGGGAGCGCGAGTATAGAACTGATCTGAGAGCAACTATACTAATGCAAAAGAATACGGGTTAGTTTGTGATTGTTGCAGTTTTTTTGTTTTTTGAAAAATTGTTTGTATTGTACTACGAATATAATCAGCTATGAATTAAAACAGTAAACTGTTTAGTACATGATACTTTTTAAAAGTGTTGTTAAGACATAAAAGATAATTTATATGTTTTTATTGACAACATACAACATCTAAATGCAATCTCCACTACCAGAATAACTATTATAGCCGACGAAAAAAATAACAGGCCGACGAATTTTTTTTCGTCAGCTAAAGTAGTCTTTAGCCGACGAAACAAAATATCGTCGGCTAAGTTAATTTTTCGTCAGCTAAAGTGGACTTTTAGCCGACGAAATTGTTTTTTGTCGGTTTAAATAATTTTTTCGTCGGCTATAGTCTGTAAACTATAGCCGACGACATATATAATTTCGTCGGCTAAAAGTTCTTATATTTCCAGATCTAGACAGCAGCTCGTGTGAAATAAAAACGGGAGAAAAAGTTTGGGGGTTGGAGAAATTATTGGGTGTCGTCAAAATCTGTCCAAAATTAGTTTATGACGCTATATATAGGTACGTATATGTGTATATATATCTTGTTTTTGGGTTGATTTAAGAGTTTTATTTGAGTTATGTATATATTGATTTTGAGTATGATTGATCAGTTGATCGATTTTAATTTGATAATATATATGAAGTTGTTATATATATATATATATTAATTTGATTATAATATTGTGTTCATGCATATATATAGTATGAATTAAGTAATATTTTGATTATGATTGATGTTAATTGATATATATATATATATAATATTGTTATATAATTAGTAATTAGTATATATATGCATGTGTGTGTGTATATATATATGTGTGTGTTAATTATTAATTTGTTATATATATATATATATATATATATATATATATATATATATTAATTGTACGTTAACTGCAGATATAATATATATTGAATGATTCGTAAATTTAATTAATTAGCGTTTATACATATATATTATATTAATTATCTTCTCAGGATATGGATAAGAGTTAGATTTCGCTTCCAAAATGGGACAAAAGATATGCTAAAGGAGTTGTTAGTTTTATTGAATATGTGATGGATAATGCTAAAGGGAGTACAATTTTCTATTGTCCGTGCACTAAATGTCAGTGTCGCAGCGATATGCATCGATTTGTAATTGACAAGGTTTGGCAGCACCTTAAAAGTAATGGGTTTTGGGAGAAGTACACGTGTTGGATATATCACGGTGAAACATCATCAGGGGGTTCGCATGATCATGGGCAATTTTCTGAGACGGGCAGTACATCCAACGATCCAACAACGGCCTTCATCAACGATATGTTTCCTTATGAGAGGGGTGTATGCTCTGAAGGACCGTATATGTCTGAGCCGGTGCAGCCCTTCCCTAGAGTTGTCAACACTGCTGGTATTGACAGGTACAACAAACTACTTGCTTTCCAACAGACCCCTGTGTACCCCGGTTGTCAGAAGACGGTTCTTGAAAGTGTGATGGACGTTATGAAGATTAAAGTTGAGACAAAATCGACTGTGAAGGCTGTTGATAACTGCCTACAATACACTGCTTCGATGCTGCCCCACGGTCATCGTCTTCCTACCACTCACCATAAGCTCCGATGTATCCTGAAAGATCTTGGGCTTTCCTACATCAAGATCCATACATGCAGATATGATTGTGTTCTCTTCTGGGGTAAAGATCCAGAAGGGAATGACCTTGGTGACCTTGACGCATGTCCAGTATGTCAGAGTGACATGTATAAGCTGACTCCTGCAGGCAATAGGAAATCTGTGAAGGTACTTCGGTATTTCCTGTTGAGGGATAGGCTGGAACGGTTGTACATGTCATCACACACGGCCAAAGCTATGAGATGACACGCTGATAGGGAATTGCATGGCGAAGATACCCTTATACACCCTGCTAACGGGGACGCTTGGAAGCATATAGACCGTGAGTTTCCTCATTTTGCGTCAGATGTCCGAAATGTGAGGCTCGGGCTCTCATCCGAAAGGTTCAATCCTTTTAGCAACATGAGTTTTCAATACAGTATATGGCCGGTGATTTTGGTACCATACAACCTTCCTCCATGGATGTGCATGAAGAAGGAATACAATATGTTGAGTTTGTTGATTTCGGGACCCGGTTATCCAGGAAAGTGTCTCGATGTGTATTTGAGACCCTTGATTGAAGAGTTTAAGTTTTTTAGGACGTTGGTCATCCGACTTATGATAAGTTCATGCACGAGATGTTCCAGATGCATGCCATGGTTGTTGGTACCATTAGTGATTTTCCTGCCCGTGGGATGTTATCGGGCAACGTTGTTAGGGGATACAAGGCTTGCCCAGAATGCCTTAGCGATGAGGGGAGCAGTAGTCATTGCAACAAGATATGCAGATTAGGTCACCGTACTCTCCTTCCGTATGATCACGAATGGCGGTTCGATGACAAAGCATTTGATGGGACTGTTGAAAACGGTGTGCCTCCTAGAAGATGGACGGGGAAAGAAATTTTAGCAGTGCTTAATGAGTATGATTTTGGGCAGCTTAGCAATCATCCCAATATTGTGGCGGCAATACCTGATCGACCTGACAAGTATAAATTTTGGACACATAAGAGCAATCATACTGGAGTAAGTTGTTGATCAGGCACTACCTAGATGTGATGCACATAGAAAAGAATGTGTGTGACAGTGTGGTGGGAACAATGCTGAACTTGGAGGGAAAGACGAAAAATGGTCCGAAGGCACACGTTGATCTTAAAAAAATGGAGATACGAAGACATTTGTGGTTGAAGGAAGGGAAGAAAAAAATTCCTCAAGCTCCTTACACCGTGAAGCCTGACTAGAAGAACGTAATTTTCAGGTGGATGAGTTATGTGAAGTATCCTTCAGGCTACGCAGGAAATATAGCCCGGTGTGTAAACATTCGGGACAATAAAATGTACGTGTTAAAGAGTCATGACTGTCATATTCTGCTACAATGTCTCTTCCCTATTTTCATTCGACCGTTCCTTCCCCGTCAGGTGGTGGAGCCGTTAGTAGCGTTATCAAGATTCTTCCAGAAGTTATGCACAAGGGAATCTGACCTCCGTGAAATGCAATAGGACATTATTTATATCATGTGTAAATTTGAGAGGATATTTCCTCCAAATTTTTTTGACATCATGCCGCACCTGATGATCCATCTTCCCGAGAAATTGTTGCTTACCGGTCCAGTACACTATACTTGGATGTATCCTATGGAAATGTATGTTTTTTACACCTAATTTTTTTATTCTACAAGTTCAATATATAATCGTAACATATTACAACAAATTTATTTATATATAGACAACTTGGAGACTACAAAGCTTATGTGGCTAACAAATCCGCACCTGAAGGATGTATAGGTGAAGCATATATTGCGCACGAGTGCGTCACCTACATGACGTTGTATTTAGAAGCATTGAAGGAAACTTCACAAACCATATCGGTAGATGTACCGAAGTTCAACCTTTCCATAGTCTCAAATGATGTTGAAGTTTTTGGAATTTTACCAGACTCCTACAAGTTGTAACCACTTGAGCTAGTCATATCTCATTGGTGGGTATTGATTAACTGTCCAGAAGTTGAATACTGGAAAGGCATCCATTTATATTGTCCAGACATTCAAGGTGATCTCGACTACCACAACAAGGAGTTCGCGAACTATTTGGCGGCTGGGTATGTAATTCTTTATTTTTGTTCATAACTCATTCATTGCATAATTATTCATATTTACAATACATTGAATATTTGGTTGCAGATGAACCATATTCAATTTGATGGTCACCCAAATTGGTCGCACGAACTAAGACTTTTAGCGATGAAGCCGATAATATCAAGAGTTTATCCGATGTGCAAGGTGAATGGCGTGCAATTTGTATGTGAACAGAGAGACAACAGACGGAGAATAATAAATTCTGGGATGATGGCGCATGGTGGGTGGAATAAAGTTGATTATTACGGTGTTCTTGATTCAGTGGTGGAACTCGTTTATGGGCAAGGCATGACAGTGCACCTCTTCAAGTGTAGATGGTTTGATACTAGAAGCCCGCAGAGCATGAAGATTGATCAGTACGGGATTTTATCAGTGAACACTACTACAAACTGTTACGAAGATGACCCGTTCGTTTTTGCGACATCGGTGGAACAAGTGTTTTATCTTGATGACCTTGTTAAGGGTAACGCGTGGAAAGTCGTTAACCTTGTGCACCCTCGAAACATTTACCGGGCGGCTACACTTGGAGAGGCCGAAGACGAGGAAGAAGATGTTGCGTATCATGAGCCCAGTGTAATAGGTATTCCTGACTCCTCTACAATTCGCCTTAATAATTTTAAAGCGGGTCATTCGGTTCGAATTCGTGATTTAGACGCAAGACTTATTGATATGGATCCAAATCAAGAAACGGACGACGACTCTTGTGATGTAGAAATGCGTAGATTGCCAGAAATTAATTCTGACACCGAAGAAGACTCATCGGATGATTCCGATTACGAGCCTTCTTAGTTTGAATTTGTAATACAAATTGATGTGTGTTTTATATGCTGCAAGCTGTTGAATTCATAATTTAGTTTAATGTTGGTGATATATGCAGGAAATTGGTATGGTTACATTAAACAACCTGTTTTTTTTATCTATTTTTCATTTTTAGCCGACGAAATACATCATATTTCGTCGGCTAAAACTATCTTGGCCGACGAATACCCTAATTTTCTGTCGGCTAAACTGTAAACCCTAAACCCTATACTATAGCCGACGAAAATTAGGGTATTCTACGGCTAAAGTTAAATAAATAAAATAATAATTTATACCACTGGTTGCGTCTCATCTATTTGAAACTATTTGTAGTTGAAGGTCCGGACAGAATAACTAATTTAGACGGTCAAATTACCGTTTCTTTGTGTTTAGGGATTTGACTAACGGGATTGACCGTCTTGATCGAGTTCTTAAGTTTGTCGGATCAAGCTGAAAATTTACCCCCACCCATGTTTCAACATAATGATGATATCTGACGGTCAGATTTTAGTTTCACAAGATTGATCGTCACAATCAAAATATGTCATGCCTACTAATGTTGTATAACTAATTTACCAAGTGTTAAGTAAATGTTCCGTTTCAAAAACAAACTATACGTAAAAGCTTCAAAAGAAAAAAAGTCGTAAAATAAGATATGACCGGAACAATGAAATATGTCTACGGTTGAAAAATCACGTAATTCCGATAAGTTTCGGTGCCAATAGTTACGGTCATTGCATTTTTTCATTCTTTCTCCCTAGAGGACGCCCTATCTCTGATGGTTATTTTTCTAGTAATTTTTATACCACAAGTTGCGTCTCATTGATTTGAAACTATTTGTAGTTGAAGGTCGAGACAGAATACGTAATTTAGACGGTCAAATTACTGCTTCTTTGTGTTTAGGGGTTTGACTAACAGGATTGACCGTCCGGATCGAGTCCTTAAGTTTGTCGGATCAAGCTGAAAATTAACCCACACACATGTTTCAATATAATGATGATATCTGACGGTCGGATTTTAGTTTCACAAGATTAAACATATAAATTGGACATAAATTTAATAAATTATTATAAAAAGTACTATAGCTGACGAAATATTAGTAATTTCGTCGGCTATAGTATTGTAACTAGACGATGAATTTTTTTTTTAAATTCGTCGGCTAAAGTGGAACTATAGCCGACAAAAACAGATAGTTTTAGCCGACGAATTTTTTATTTCGTCGGCTATACTTCTTCCTATATAGGTGAACCCAGCGACAGAACCCTAGCTTTCTCCCCTCCCTCTCGGCCTCCACTGCGTTTCTCCCTCTCCTCTCGGCTTTCTTTGCATTTTTTTATCTCCTCTCGGCCTCCCACAGCCACTGCCTTCTCCCAAGCAATTAAGGTATGTAATTCCATGTCTATATTGAATTATATAACTATTTTCAATTATTGATGTATATATTGAATTATATGAAATTTTGGTTAATTTGGTATATTTGTTATTGAAATTGTGAATATTGCATAAATGTTGTTAATTTTTTATAATTTGGTATATTTAATAAATTGGGTATATTAAAATATTAATTGGTATATTTAATATATTTATGATAATGTTGTTAATTTTTTTATAATTTGGTATATTTAATATATTTGTTATATTAAAATATTAATTGGTATATTTAATATATTTGTGATAATGTTGTTATTTTTTTTAATTTGGTATATTTCAGTATAAAAATATTAATTGTTATTAATTTGTTATATTAAAATATTAATTGATATATTTAATATATTTGTGATAATGTTGTTAATTATTTAATAAACAGGATGAAATGCTTGTTTAGTAAATCTAAGAGTTCAAAAGGCCAAAGGTCTGAATCGTCTAGCAACCCTCGGGCGTCGTTTCAGGGCCCAATGACAGCCCGACGTGCGTCTCTTCTAGAGCCGACACAGAGACAGTCGGGGGCCACACAATCCTCCAGGTAGCTAGTCGCCACTCGTTCCTCCAAACAGCTGAGCGTCCCTCACTCCTCGAGGCAGCTATGGCCTCCGACTCAGGCGGAGGTGTCTGCACCACGTATGCCTGAGATACATATGGCACCGACTTCGGGCCCTACTGTTTCGGAAGGTGGGTCTGCTGGGGTACAGATGTCGCCACCTCTTCTCTACCTTTCACGGTTGATACTGGCATTACCGGCAGTCAATGACTCAGGGACGCCGATTTATCCACGGCCCCCGTAGGTAATCCCATCAGTGGCGTACCTGTTCGTGCCTTTTGGTACGGATTTAATTTCTGCGAGGGTATCATCATCGGCGACAGAGTCGGAATCCATCGCGTCCGCCCCAACGCCCTCAGGTAATGATATATAAATAATTTATTTTCTTATAATGTCATAATAAAAATAATCTATTAATAATCAATTTATGATAGACACCGTCGGAGCCAAGCCGACAAGGAAGAAGAGAGGTCCCGTCACAGGGAAAGCTCTCGAGAAGATAGTGAGTACCTCAGGAAGGATCGTCATTGATACTGACGGGGACGGGAACGTAGTATCGGGCGGGAAGACGAGGATTTACTCCGGCCTCGTGGGAGCGCTCATTAGGGATAGAGTGCCTATGTTGTGGTCAGACTGGGACGAGGTCCCACAGGAGGTTAAGGACATGGTCCACAATGCAATGTCGTTAAGTATAAAAAATTCACATTTAACATTATTTTACATTGTAGATTTATGAAAAACTAAACTAATAAACGTTTTAATGCAGGTGTGGCTTGATGTTCCCCAGCATCTAAGGAACACCTAGGCGGACGTTGTACATGAGGGAATGTACGTTGCAAAGTTAATGAAAAAAAAATTATGTATAATTAATAATATTTATATTTTTTTGTCGTATATGTAGGTATAAGGAGTGGAAGAACGAGTTACGGACCCACAGGACTACGCATGGGAACGAACGTTTTGGTACCCCCTTGAGTTCCAGTTCAGGGAATACGAGTGGCGTTGGCTTCTGATATCTGAATTCAACAACCCACATAAACAGGTAATTAAAAATAATAATTTCTTATATTGTTATTAATTAGTACGTTTTAAAATATTTTCCTAATTTTTTTCCTTTGTAGGCCGTTTCCCGGACGAACGCTCAGAACCGGCAACGCAACACAAGGAACCATCATGCCGGTTCTAGACCATTCGCATCGTTGATGGATGAGGCGGCCAGGGAACATCCAGAAGTCAACCGGTACGTCTATACGTACAAGAAGGCATATCCTAACTCCCAGGAGGATATTGTAAGTCGTTTTACGTTTTAAAATTTTGTAAATTATATATATATATATATTTCAAAATTTTAATTAATTATTTTTTCCTATCCAATTAGGCGAGGGTGAGGCAGGCTAGTGACGAGGTGATGACTACTATAATGAGGGAGACATGGCCAGACACGCAAGAGGAAGACATGTCCGAAGCCATGTCTCGGATCGACACTTCGGATCTCAGGGTTGGGGCGAGGATCATGGGCACAACATTCCCACCGCGAGGAAATAACTTCTACTGCCGGGGTCTAGGAAAGAAGGGAGAAGGGGTATTGAAGACCACTCCAGAAATTCAAAAAAAGGCAGCCTCGACCAGCAGCAGAACGACTCAGCTAGAGGTGGAAGTTCAGATGTTACGGGAACATCAAGCCACCCAGACAGCATATACTGCCGCTTTACAGGAGTATAATGCGGCAGTATATGCCACTAACTAAGCATAGCAGCAGTAAATGTTCCAATACTTGCAAGATTTTTCAGCTGCCCAGCTTCAGGGACTTCCGCCTCCGCCAATGCTACGCCTATTCTCTTACCTCAACCGCCACAACCTCCTCAACATCAACCTCCTCCTAGCGCGGATATAGATTTAGATGATATAGATTTTATTTAGTTTTATAGGTTTATGAACAATTTATAAATTAATAATTTAATACAAAACGTTTAGACTACTTTTGATGGTGTATGTTGTTGGTTATATCAAATTGTTTGTGTAATTTGCAGCTTGCTTAGATGGTAATTTAGAAATTTTGAAGTTTTTTTAGTATAAAAAGTACTATAGCCGACGAAATTTACCATAATTCGTCGGCTATAGTATTTTTTATTTTTTCAACGTTTAGCCGACGAAATATGGTAAATTTCGTCGGCTATAGTTGTATTTAACCAGACGAAATGTACTATATTTCGTCGGCTATATTATTTTAATTTTTAAAAATATTTAGCCAACGATTTATAGTACATTTTGTCGGCTAAAGTGTTTTAAATTGGCCGACGAAATATTTATATTTCATCGGCTAAAGTCTTAAGTTGAGACCGACGACTATGTATTTAGTCGGCCAAAGTCTTACTTTAGCCGACGAATAATTGAAAATTATGTCGTCGGCTAAGTGTGACACTATAGCCGACAACGGCTTTTATTTCGTCGGCTAAAGTCATAGCCGACGAGTCTTTGCCGACGACATCTTAGCTAACGACAACTCGTCGGCTAAGATCTTAGCCGACGAATTTGGTTAACAGACCGACGAAAATTTTTCGTCGGCGAAACTACTGATTCCGATAGTGCTCGATGCTGTTTTTAAAATCTGTTTCTACTGACCTGTAGGTTTTTTTTTTTAAAAAAAAATATTTAATTTGCCAAATACAATTAAATCTAAACATTCAGATAGAAGTTAATTTTTTTAAAAAAAAACTGAAGTTGTACCCAATTATGTATAAACCAACTCATGCCTATGTGGATGAGAGGTTAACCCAAAATAAAGCCAAATGGGGTCTGTGATTTGTTTAGTGTTAGCTTGATTTACTTGAAGACCAAGTTTTGAGTAGTGCTTCCATATCCAAAAAAGTCGTTAGTCCTTTAAAGATAACAAAATAACAAATAGTATTAATTTTAAAGACTTATATCTCATTTCAATAATAATTATTTTTCAAATTCCATTTGCACAATTTTTAAAAAATAGACAAAAATGTCACATAAATATTAACCTTATCGCACTCTCCATCTTCACCGATCTAAAACGTCAGAAAAGCTTCTCTCACCGATCTAACCTAATCTTAACTTATATGCGGCCGACGCGGACGAAGGCTCGTCGTTGAGTCACTAGCGCCGATACGTCGATCGATTCAGCTGATGGAGATCTGGACGACGACCACGAAACCAGAGGCATTGCTGATAAAGCCTCGACGCCGATCGATTAGCTCCGTTCTCTGCTCTTCAAAACCAGAGGCGTTGTCAATGCGAGCCGAGATCCAAGCTCCGATCTCTGCCACGCACCACGTCCGCCTCTGAGGTTTTCCTCACTTGGTCGCACAACATCTTCACCTCCGCCTTCTGATTCAGACCTCTTTACATGGTTGTTTATTCTCTCATCATCTGAAACGTCTCGAAAAAGGTGATCAACATGGGAATCTTAATTAACATTAGTTTTCGATTTTGGTTTTAGAGCTCTTATTTGGATTTTTCAGAAGTTTGTAGAGATATCGTTGGAGGTTAAGGATCTGAAGCTCTCTTGAACCTTCTGTTTGGGTTTTTGAATTAGTAGCGAGAATTTGATATTGTAGATGGGCATTAGCTCTCTTTGGTGAGTAGGTGTTGGGAAATGTAGACTGCGTTGTGCTCTGCGGACCAAAAGCCACAACGTTCTATCTCTGTGGAGATTTGGTTTTTAGTAGTAGTCATAACACTTTACAAGAAACGTAGTTCTTTACTTGGGTTTCTATCATTTGTTTTGTAACACCCTAACCCAAAAAAAATTATATGAAATTGAATTTAATAAATCCAAAGCATACTGAAACAGCCTGACCCCAATTTAACTCACATAATAATTAACTAGCCTTCATACACAACCCATGCTCATGCGAAAAGGCCGCGCTCGTGCGTGCGTGTATGTGAGATCCTGATAATTTTATTTAATTTTCTGACACACTTAGGGTTTAATTCATGTTACTTTTCGGTACGTCGTAAATTTTGTCTAACACTTTTACGTTAGAACACACGTCGTCACATGCGTGAGAGTATTTACAGAATATTTCTGGCACTCCCCGTATTTTTCGTACAATTTTTACATTTCAATTTGACGTTCAGTTGCATTTAAATGAATTTGGTTTAAAAATTATTTTAAAAGTGTGGATGAATTATGACCGTTGATTCGATCGTTAGATCGTGGCAGTCGATTTTTCTTTAAAAACTCATCCTTCACCCTTATCCTCTTATCCGTTTTTTCCTTCTCCCCACATTTCCTTTTCTTTCTCCTTCATTTTCTTCTCCTTTCCATTTTGAGAGAAACAGTTTCTCTATTTCCCTCTCTCCTTGACACAGCAGCCCAGCTGCTCCGCTCCGGCGCGCGCGTCAACCCTCACCGCCACCACCAGTGGCCTCGCCTTGCCTCGGCGAGCCAGCCCATGCCACCAGCCGAGCCAGCGCTGTCGCCAGCGTCGCCCAACACAGAGGAGAAGAGCTCGAGCACTGTGTAGTTGAGATTGAGCCACACCAGACCATCAGAGGAGCATGGAAGCTCCAAAGCACCACCATGAGCTGCCCAGGAGCAAGGAGGAGGCCAGTGGAGCTCCGTCAGAGGAGGTCTGCCAGAAAAACAGAGGAGAAGCTTTGAGGTACGTAGATGGAAAAACAGCGGAACTCAACCAATTTCTTATGTTCATGATGTTGTTTTGTTGCCTAGGATATGTAGAAGATGGAAAAACAAGCCTAGGGACTCGATTTGGTCGGAAAAGCTTTGTTTTCTGGCAACACAGTCGATCGGAAACCGACAAAGTACAAACACTGGTTTTTACCTCGTAAGTTTTACCTTTTACCGTTTTACCGAGAGGTAAAGTTACCTAATTACCTCTAACTGTTTTACTATTTACATTTACAGATTTACTTTTACTTTTACCTTTACTGTTTTACTTTTACTATTTACTGTTTTCTGTTACTATTTACTGTTGTCTTTTACTATTCACCGGTTCACTTTGACCGTTAGCTTTTACTATTCACTAGTTTACTTTTTGCTGTTGACTTTTCATTGCTCACCGGTTGACTTTGACTGTTGAATTTTACTATTCACTAGTTGACTTCTCACTATTTGCCTTTGACCGTTATCGTTGACTTTAATGTTGACCATTGACTTTACTATTCCAAAGTTGACTTTTGACTTTTACCGTAGAACACTTATATGTTTTTAATCACTACGGTTAAATGATTTAAAGGTTTTTAAATTAAAAACGTGAAGAAAACGACGTTAGTACCGAATAGGAAATAATCATGAATTCTTGTCGGTTCATGAATCGGAGTGTCAGATAAAGTAGACTCTAATGTCGGAAAGATACACAGAAAATGTTTATGATGTCGTAAAGTGTAGATAGTAAATCCTCGAATTACATTTGTCTGACTATGTCATTATTATCTCACCCACAGACTTAGGAACACAGCGACGTCTACTTCAGGAGGATCGGGAGTTGGAGCGCAGCCAGCTGCATCGTCATATCAGATAGTAGGGGGCATGCCCAATGAGTGAGCCGTAACCCTCCCGGGTTAGTGGCTTTTCTTTACTTATACATATAAAAGTATAGCTGCATTGTTTTACTGTATGACCACACCCTTCTTATAGCATTGCTGTACGTGTGTGTGTTGGATCAAAAAGTAGTATCGTTATCCTGATTTCCGGTGTTTGGCCTGAGAGCGACGGGACCTAGTTTTTAGACTACGCTTCCCATGTTGTCGATGACCGTGAACCTTCGGAGGGGCAATGCCCTGTTTATTTTATTTATCCCACTTACGCTCGTCTCACACAGAGTTAAGCGAGACGTAAGTGTGGTGTGCTGTTGTAAGAGATTAGTTGGACATTAGCTGTAAATGGACTCTCTCGCTACTATTCGTTTTCAGACGCATAGGTAATTGGTCACAGTTTGCTGTGAAGACAAACCCGAGATTTCGGCTGCGTGGATCCAAAGAGAGTTCTTTCATGTGTGGTTAACATGTTTTACTCGAGCTTTGTGTGCATGGCTATTGCATATGTTTTTAAATGCCCTGGACGTATACTTATACGTATATCTACATATATGAGCTATATGTTTTCTCATGGGTTTTAAACTCTGATTTGGTTGGGCTTCGGCCCCATTTGGGTTAGCGAGGACAAGTTGCTCACCCCTACATCTTTTCAGGTCTTCAGCACCCATCACTAGAGGAGCTGGACTAGGAGCTCATGGAGCGACGTCGATCATCATGCACTTCCGCTTTCGAGGACACCCATTTTGGTGTGGACCCCACTTCTTGTGATTTTCGTAGGGATGTTTTTAATAATTTGTTGCGTACTTTGAGAAATTATTTGGGCTTGTTTATTCCGAGACTTTTCCTTGTATTATATTCGTCTCGAGTATTTTCATTTGCTACTTTCAGCTTCTAAAATATTAGTATGCTATTCTGCACATTTGTCATTTCATATTTGACATTCATATTATTGTGTGATGATTATTTTATTCATAGCCTTGTAGTTTTAGTCTGAATGGTAGTTAATATGTCAAATGACGTATTGATTACTCGCTAGTCCGGGATTACGACGGTTACCGTCATGTTCCGGGGCCGGAAATAGTCCCGGGATGCGACAGTTTAATTTTTTTTACGCTAGAAGCATTAGTTTAACAATTTTTAATCAATGTATGTAGTGTCTGTCTTTATTATATCATTTGACACATTAATAATATTTTTTATTAACAGTATTGAAAGTTGAAATGGCATTGAAATTATCAATTGATAAAAATTATGAAACATTTTTGAAGATGAAAGGAGTATGTTTTAAAAAGATATAGCAAATTACACAACGTTTACTACTTAATGGCTGGAACCCATTAAGTAGATGATGGTTGGAACCTATTATGTGGTTAGGGCATCAAGTCTTTCAGTCTACTTATTCAAGTTTTTAATAACAACAGTTTCAAAACTAATTTTGAAAATGAATTTAAAAGAAAGTCTAAGCAAATCCACATGCTCTGATCAACTCTATCTCAGCTATCCATTTGACAACCATCGTTGGTTAAACTATAAATTAAGAGTAGAAAAAAATCATGTAAAATAATGAATCTCCAAGTTATCTTGGTTTAAAAAGGAAAATATTGACACAACAAGCAGCTTATCATGAATTCTGATAATTCAGATACTGCAATAGCCCTGCTCCAATTATTAGAAGATGAATGTGGTAAAAGAAAATGTTAAATTTATTCAATCAAGTATACAGATCATATGAAACAACTAATTATATATATTACCATCTCAATATTATGCCTCAACTTCTGAAAATGCTGCAAACCTTTATCCGTGCATATTTCACGGTGTCACAAATTTACCTAAAATTAAGTAGTGATTACTCACCACTATCTATTTGTTTTCTAAAGTGGTATTGTAGTTTTCAGTCATCTACTCTTGGTCACTATCAATTTTGATCTTTTCTGCGCTGTTAGTTTTTTCGAATTAATAACGAGTGAAATAACCTGGAAATGAATTAGTTGTATTGGTGCGTATTCGTACCTTTGAGAAGAGTGTCAAAGGGTTCAGAGTCAAAGGACGCTCGGAAACGACTTATTTAAAGGGGTCAAATATTGACTTTTTACTACGTCGAATTTTTCAAAAAACTTCCTTCACGAGAGTTGTAGTGCTAGACGATACGAATCCGTAGACATGTGGCAGGTGTGAATCAGATACCGTGCAGAGAAGTTATGGTCAACAGAAGTTGGGTTTCTATTTTTAGAAAGTATATAAATAGAAGGGATGAGTTTCCAAAAATGGAAATAACTCATTTTCTTTCTCCTTCCACGTGCGCGCGCGTTCCCTCCACTATCCGAAATTTCGAACTGACCCAACCTGAACCTGGTTGACCCGACCCAAACCTCTCGGCAGACTCCGGCGACCTCAGGCGGTGAAACCAGTCGTGTTCACTTCGTCTCAACGACGCCATCTTTCCTGTGGTGGCGGAGGAGTTCGAGTCGTTCTAGGTGGTGAGATTCGAAGTAGCAGAGTAACAAACTTGGGTCAGATGCCGACCTCACAGGTTCTTCGGCATGCCATGGTGGAGGGACCTAAATCTAACCCAGAAATGATGCTCTAGGCGTTCTGGGTCGATCTATGGTGGTCTTGAAGTTCAACTTGAGGTGTAAAGTTGCTGGATCGGAGGAGAAGCTTCGCGGTGGTTCCAGGTCGAGTTGATCAAAATCCAGGTATTAAAGTTGTTCCTCTTGCTTTGATCTTAAACTTTCATGTTTCGAGTTTGTTGAAATTCTGTGTTTTTGGTGGAAGCGCATGAGGCCCACACGCCGCCGGTTGTGGCTACGTGTGTAGGCGCGTTTGGCAGTTCTGGAAATTCTGGTTGCTTCTATAGGCCTTCTAGGGTTGTTGTGGTTGCATGAGGGTGGTTTTTTGTAAAGTTGACAGGTTAGAGGGTGGTGGCGCATGGGGCCAACGCGCAGCCGCCTATGGCCCATGACTAAATTCCAGTAATCATAAATGACAGCAAGCTTCAGTAAGAAAGAAGCAGAGGCTTATGCGTTCTTGCATCAGAGGTTGTCTATCTTTAAGCAGGAACATGAAGCCTGGAATGAAATAGCCTTGGTGGAATGTATTGAAGATGAGTTAGCCAATGGCGAATGCGATGAGGAGATTATCCAACCTGCTCCTGCAGCCTTGGATGACACTCCACCTAATGTAAAAGATCCATTTGAGAAGGTTAACCTGGGTTCTTATGAGAAACCAATGGAGGTTGACATTAGTCAGTACTTAGAATCACAGCAGCAACAGCAACTGATTGAGTTGCTTCAGGAATTTAAAGATTGTTTTGCTGAGAAATATGTAGACATGCCCGGTCTAGTACCTGAGCTGGTTTGTCGCAAGTTACCAATAATGGTTGGTTATAAGCCAGGTCAGCAGGAACAACGGCGAATAAATGCGAAAACTGCGGAGGCTGTCAAAACAGAGGTGCAAAACATGGTCAAGACAGAGATAATCAAGCCAGCAAAGTATACACAGTGGTTATCCAACATTGTTCCGGTCTTGAAGAAGAATGGGTAGATACGTGTGTTTGTCGATTACCGGAACTTAAATACAGCAACACCTAAGAATGTGTATCATATGCCCATGACGGATATGCTGGTAGATGCTGTAGCAGAACATGAAATTCTATCTTTCAAGGATGGAATAGCTGGATACCATCAGATACCTGTACATGAAGAAAACAGACATAAGACAGCTTTTCAGTGTCCAAGTTTTACAAGAGCTTTTGAGTATATAGGTATGTGTTTTGGTCTTAAGAATGCAGGGGCCACCTACTAGCGAGCCATGAACCTTATCTTTCATGACATCCTTAGCATGAAAGATATAAGTTTACATTGATGACTTGATAGTCAAGTCAAAACAGAAAGAAAATCATATTAAAGACCTACGAATGGTGTTTGAACGGATGAGAAGGCACAGACTTAGTACGAATCCAGTCAAGTCTATTTTTGGGGTTCGTGCAGGAGACTTTTTGGGTTTTGTGGTGCATCAGCGTGGTATAGAGGTTCCAGAAGATAAGGCTAAAGCAGTAATAGAAGCTCCAGCTCCAAGGAACAAGGAGTTACAGAGTCTGATAGGCAAGATCAATTTCTTGTGAAGATTTATTTCTAACTCAGCAGGAAAAAATTGCTCATTTTTCTCCCCTTCTTAAATTGCATGCTGAGGAGAAGTTTGTTTAGGAATCAGTACATCAGGAAGCCTTTGAGAGAATCAAGGAGTATTTGGCGAGTCCTCCTCCACGGTCAGCAATTCTTTTAAAGTTATATATATATATATATATATATATATATATATCAGCATATTCTTACTCTATTTCAGGTTTATTAGCCCAAGATGAGACTAGGGAAGATGGTAAGATCATCGAATACGTGGTGTACTACCTTAGCAGGACGTTGCTGGATGTAGAAACCAGATATTCGCCAATTGAGAAGCTCTGTTTGGCTTTATATTTTACTGGATGCAAATTACGACATTACATGCTGTCATTCAGTATATTGGTAATAGCACAGACTGACTTAGTAAAGTATATACTGACTAGGCATTTCTTAAGAGGTAGGGTTGGCAAATGGATGCTAGCTTTGTCTGAATTTTCGCTTCAGTATACCCTACTTAAAGCACAAACTGGACATGCAATTTCAGACTTCCTTTTCCATCATCCTGTTCAGAAACAGGTAGAATGTTCGTATAAAGAGGTTGACCTGGTTTATACACAGCCATGGGTCTTATACTTTGATGGTAGCTGTACAGATTCTCTATCAGGAGCCGACATTTCGTTGGTTAATCCAGCAGAGGACATGTTCTCTTATTCGTTTCAGATGGAGTGGAAATGTACTAATAATCAGGTAGAGTATGAAGCTGTTATAATTGGCTTGGAGATGTTTCTGGTGATGGGGATTAATGAAGTCGAAGTATTGGGAGATTCACTCTTGGTGATTAACCAACTTAAAGGTGTGTACAAGTGTATTGCTTTTGGTCTAATCTCTTTTTGGGAAAGAGCGATGGAATTATTGGACGAGTTTGCAGACGTTATACTTGATTACATACCTAGAGAATAGAATTTTGCGACGAATGAGTTAGCACAGATTGATACTGGTGTCAGCTTGGCTGATGGCGTTCGCGAACGTATTCTTAAGGTGGAGAAACGTACTTTACCTTCTTTCATGGCTCGCCGAAAAATTAACGATGAATGGTTGGTGGCAACACTAGATCCTATTGATGTCGATTGGTGACAGCCTATCATACGGTAATTGACAAATTCATCTGCTCCAATGGATAAGAAGGTTTGGTATTTTGCACTAAATTACGTCTTCAAGGGAGGAGAGCTTTTGCGCCGAGGAGAAGAAGGTGTTGATTTACGATGTATCTATGGCAAGGAAACTAAAAGATTGCTAAGAGAGGTACATTTAGGAGTCAGTGGATCTCATCAGGCTGGACCCAAGATGAGGTGGCTTATTCGCCGATATGGCTTCTTCTGGCCATCTATTCTTAAAGATTGCATAAGCTTTGCTAAGGGTTGTTTCGAGTGACAGACTCATGGACCAGTCCAACATGTTCCAGATATTCCCATGCAACCTATTATTAAGCCTTGGCCTGGCAGAGGCTGGGCATTAGACTTTGTGGGAGTCATTCATCCCTATTCCTCTGAACAGCATAAGTTCCTTTTGGTGGGAACAGATTTCTTTACTAAGTGGGTAGAGGCACTCCCAGTGAAAGATGCTTCTGCTACAATAGTTTGCCGGTTTGTGTTTTAGTATATTATTTGTAGGTATGACATACTAGAATGTCTGGTAGCAGACCGGGAGGCAGCTTTTATGGCCAAAGAAACTCAAGAGTTTCTTGAATGATATGGAATTAAGCTTCTACACTCTACACCTTATTATGCTCAGTCCAATGGACAGCCAGAAGCTATCAACAAGATTATCCTGAGTATTTTAAGAAAGATGTTGGCAGATAACCCTAGAAATTAGTATAATGAGTTAGATCACACTTTGTGGGTATATAGAACTTCCAAAAGAACTCATACTGTGACCACTCCATATGCCTTGATGTTAGGTCATGTTGCAGTTGTCAGGACCCACCCCGAGTTAAATCCCTTTAACTCGAAGTAAATCCTGCGGGGACCACCCCAAGGGAACTTCTTACCGAAACCCCCTTGAAATGGCCAACCCTTCCTACAATCCAACTCAGCACTTTCATGAGTATCTACAACAAACCCTAACTCATGAAGGCATCATGCTCCCTAACCTACTAAATTAGCTATACTGGGTTAGTCAGAGCAGTCTACTAAGATGATTACCCTAAAGAATTGCGGCAGCAGCAGAATGATCGACTATGCCTCGACTCTTGTACGCGCACGACCTCCGCCTGAGAACCCTGCACCACTGGGCATTTGAAAACGAAGGGCCCAGGGGAGAAACATTGAAAAACGACGTTAGAGTGAGTGGACGAAAAATAACAAATAAAAACTCTACTTTCCTTTAATGCTCTCCCTCTAGTTTCTCTAAGAAAATCCGCATGCAAGTAAATCATCAATGATGCCTTGGCTCACACATAAATAATTAAAATGTGGGGTGTTAACCTCATCCACGAGAAAACCCGACCTGCTCTATCCGGGAAGGTCTAATGACCAGCTCCACCGGAGAGGGTCCCCGACCTGCTCTATCTGGGAAGGTCTAGTGACCAGCTCCACCAGAGAGGGTCCCCGACCTGCTCTATTCGGGAAGGTCTAATGACCAGCTCAACCGAAGAGGGTCCCCGACCTGCTCTATCCGGGAAGGTCTACTGACCAGCTCCACCGGAGAGGGTCCATGCTAGCATACAATCCTTTTCCCTTTATCCTTTTCCCTTTCCAAAGCCCCTTTAAAACCTGTAAAACCTGTAAACCTGTAAAACCTCGTGGGAATAATAAATCGAAAAACCCTTTAAATCCGTGAGCCAAATTTCTCCTTTTAAAATTTATCCCCCTCCATAATTCCCAAAACGGTGATAATCCATAAAACCAAATCCCGGGAAAATCCTTTAAAATCACGGGAAGGGTATGAACCTCTTTCCCGGTTCGTTTGCCTTTAAAAATCCTTAAATCCCATTTTCCCAAATCACCGTAAAACATATATATGGAGGAAATCATATATGCAGGAGAAATCAAATAAAGTATAAGGCATGCAATTTAATTTAAAACAAAGGTCCACTCACAGTACTCTTTGCGACCTTCTTCCTGCTCGGAAAGCTCCTCGAGCGAAACCCTCGAACTAACACGTAGTCGAGCCCGTCTCACGTGCAACCAGGGACTGTACAACAAATTATTATATTAGTCATTTCACAGTCGACTCTTAACTCAATTTACCGGAAGTCCGACTCAGCTTCCGAACTTCCCTTTATCACTTAACTTGACGTTAGGGTGTCACGTATTAATTCGTTGAATTACTATGGACACCCATTCAACCATTTCACCAATACCTTAGGAGTCCTTAAAATAATCCTTAAACCTTAACCGGCAATAATCGATGGTCGGAATAATATTTAATTATCCGCCAATAATACTAAACTAGAACAATTCCAAAACCTAACCAAAACACCTCTAAAAATTACCAAATTTTAACCATAGACTCCTCACAATATGTACTAATTAATGGACATGAAAAACTGCCCAAAAAGTGGCGGCACCGCCGCCAACTCCGCCGCCACCGGCGGCCGCCGGCAGAAATTCCGGCAAAAATTCAGGCGACCTCCGATCGCCACCAAATTTTACCAGTAGCTTCGTCTCATCAATTGGGACAACTTTCTAGTTCAACTCAAAGGCCAATTCGGCCTCTAACTAGGTCAAAAACTCGATGAACAGTAGACCCCGAAAAATTACACTACCAAACTTCAAATCCTCAATTCTCCCTACACACTTCAAATCAAGCTACCAAATTCTAGGGGATTGTAGTACACCTAAAACCCATCCTAAACATATAAAGAACTCAACAATTGGTGATCTAGGGAGGGAGAAATTCAATCCCGAAAATCTACTGTACACACCAAGAACAAATCGGAATTTCTCCCGATTTACGGCGAGTTAGGTCGGAAAGCTTACCTAGGATTGAAGTAGACTCGGAGGCCGAGCTTTTGGGACCGGTGCGCCGGCGATTGGTGGCCGGACGGCGGCGCTAGGGCGGCCGGAAGTTCGGCGCAGTGTTTCCCGATCGGAAAGGAGACGCGGGGGGAGAGAGAAAAAGGGGCTGGGGTGAAAAATCTGATTTTTCACCCCGGTAACTCCTATATATAGCCTTTTTACCGCAAAGTAACTTTATACTTTTGTTTATAACTTTCCCATACGAACTCCGATTTGAGCGTGCTACGTGTCCATGAACTCGTAACGACGCCCTCTACAACTTTCAAGAAGGAAGTTTTCCCAAATTCTTGACTTAACGAAAAGTCAACTTCACGATCATTGTACGGTTAAACGGTCACTTTAAATGGTAAAAGACCAAAGTAACCAACCGTAAAATAATTCTAGGATCGGGGTGTGACAATTCTCCCCACCTTATAAAAATTTCGTCCTCGAAATTTCTATACTCAAAGTCCAACACAGAGGGGGATAGTACCACTTAAAATAATAACATTGTTCTCCAATATCCACTTCCTTCTGAGAACTCTTCTGAGACGCCTCACGAAAAGCATTGTCAAAACCCTAAACACCTGCCCTTTACGATCAACATCCTTACTGATCCTCCTTATAAGCCGATTCCCAGTACTAGCCGGAAGGCTATTCATATAGGGTGTAAGGAAATAAACTTACTCCCGTAACAAGGACATACGTGACACTAGGCATCCATTAACTCTAAGGATATCCAACATATTCCTCAAACTCCTGTAACCTTGTCACATGCCACATTTAACCAACGTAGCACTCCTTCCTACATGGATGATAACCTCCAATACTACCTCATTTTCTGACACCCGACCACTCTTCTCTGGTCAAAACTAAAGCATAAGGTCTTACCGTGGATCACAATGATTTTCTCTTGAATCATTGATTAACTGAATCACCGAATTCTTACTGTACTTCATCTCATTTATGAGGTGGAATACAACACCGCCTATCACTGATCCACCATCTGTAATCCTCGTGAAAATCCCTATTGTTCTTGCGCTGAAAACATCCTTTGGCAACAATTCCCTGTTGCCTATACCGGATTATAACCATATCCTTGAAAATCCAACTGCACAACACAACAACTTCGACCAGTAACCAACCTCCTATCGCTACTCGTTTAGCCAAACAAACACCAACAACTGTCCTTACCAACTACAAGTGACGTCGTCACAATACTGCTAATACTCATTCTGATTCAATCACTCCTCGCTTATCGGGAGTAAAATTTCTTCAAGAATACTCGTATTCTTTCGTTGAACTTAGATATCAGCTCCCACATTCCCTATGCAGGAAATGATTACCACGCCTGAGGAGTAGAGTTCGATGTCACTAATGGGTTTTAAATCCTCTGATAACACAATACAACGTGGAGTCAACACTAATGACAACAAGTCCACCAGAAAACCATGACGACTTGTGTTACACGAACCATCACCTCATTTGAACCAGGCTCCCTGATCTGGTTTACGCTTTCTATAAATTATCTTGTCAAGTTGTCCTGTTGTAGAGTAATTGTCTTCCCTTGATCTATCCCTACTCAAACCACTTGTACACCCAGGACACGAGTTGCCATGATCTTTAGCGTAAATCCAAAACAATAGCCTTTAAATCAGGGAGATCCAAACGCTCCTGACATCGAGATCCACAATACTTATTCCTCGCATGAAGACAAATTATCAGGCTTCACACTGCCTACAAAGCTATTCTGATCGGATAAATCTTGATTTTTACCAACAACCCCAAACATTAGAGTCGCTAACTCCATTATCACTTATGGGGTTACAGCGTACTTTACAACTGGTAATACATACCCGTACTACTCTTAGGTGAGGTGCCACTGACCTCCCTATCTCCTTACTTAACCTGGAATGACGCATAGTGCAGAACTTGCACTTCAACCAAAACTGTGCGTCTATTAAACAATATCCGCCTCACAATCTGGGATAGACTTACCATTAAAAGAATTCCAGAGCCTTACCCGCTCAACCAGGATATTTCCTTCATAGATGCCTCCATTACCAACTCGTCTGGTAATAGCCGACAACTTCGGACATTTAACCAGATCAGACATCTACATAAAATTTAGTGCCACTGGTGCACACCCAAAGTAACCCCGGATTAAAGCATCGGGAATTAATTCCACTCCGAACTTAACCACAACGATCACCGAGCATCCAGTTATCAAGACACAACTTATCAAACACCATTCTCGCACTGGGCGTGTCAACTTCACAGAGTCAACTCGCATAACTAGACAGTTTCTAACAAAATCTGTCCCCCATGCTCCGCAAGTACACCAACCACCGCATCCTCTATTCGGTAAGATTCAAGATGCACAACCACTTACCCTTCCAATTGAAAAGGGAAAATAGCTGCGTGCACCGAAAATCACATTACCACTACAGATCCTAAATTACAAGATCCACTGCCACACGTTAACATCCCCTCAGATCATAACTTAATCTGAACGTGGCTTAATCACTCCACGATTTCCGATGGAGTGTTGCTCAACATAGCAACATACTTTACCAGTCTCAGTAACAAATATTACCACACTTAGACTCGTAACACTTTCGAGTCGTCAAGGAAAACCTTTCCTAGTTCCACCGCATTTCATACTCTCCGAAATGCTGACAATTTCGAGAGTCACCTCCAATGACCTTTCTTGCTACTGCTCTACACACGTGGCGCCAAGAACTGTCGCTAGGTCAATAATTCCTAACAAGTAAGGTCACTACTCAAATGACCAATGACCATAGCAATGCCAGCTATACTCTAATCCTCTCAGAATTTCATTATGTACACTAAAATTCAATTTCCCAGATCAATCCTCATTCCACAGATCAAATTGAGAATATTTCCTGTCACTGCAGTGGATGTAACTCATGAACCCCAAACACGACTAAGTACAGCTTCGGTTACAATAATTGATTAAACCACAGCCAGTGAGTGCACACATTCCCATGCCATCAAGCTCCGTTAATCACCCTCGACGAAACAAAGTGTCATAACGGACGACTTTGGTCGCAGGTTTAAGCTTGAGCATCCACAAACATTCTCGCTCAAATTCACTGATCTAGTAAACCTTACCCCACTGCTGTCACTTCACCACTTTCGTGCATCTATCTCAACATGCAATCAACCACCTACTAACGACACTTAATAATCTCGCTAACCAGCATAAAAGTCGGAGCGACTAACAATAACCCACTTCCGACATATACTTAAATGGTTAGGCCATCTACTGGACGTTTGTACAGAAACTTCCAACCAAACGTCCTTAATCTCCGTTCTCAATAAATGAAACTCTCATGACAAATTCTTAAAATGATGTCATCATCAGCCTTAGTCACTTACCTGGTGTCATTCTGACCACACACAGCTGCACACAATAATTATGTTTTACCAGCATGTGCTACCCATATTTCAACCTACCACTTCCCAACAAAGGAGGGTACACGTGCTCCTGTGGGGTATACCCATGTACATCTTCAACCGTCGAAACAGTGTCGTTTGCACAACGACGAGTTCCTACACCACCATAATACAAAGTCAATCAAGACTCGAATACAAAGTCAATCAAGACTCGTATCACTCTTTCCGGTACCCTAAGCACTCTTGGTCCAAGACCCGGTGGCCTGTTGCCACTTCCAACATGTTCCTTTAAATTCCGAAACCAATTACCTTTAATTACCACTAGTAACGCTTCCTCGATCTGAAAATCGAACTCTAACACAGCCAACCTGGAGACTCCTCCACAGGTGTACTAATTAAAACTCTTTGACCGCAGGTGGATAACTCACCTTATGATTCATAGGAGCCCCAAGATCTGGTGACACGATTTAATTTCTGCCTCCATGATAAATAGCCCAATGACCATTGTCACCAACCATTCAAATCACGCTTGGACTCACCAACAAATCAAACCTTCTAGTACCCCAATCATGGGTGGCTGGAGCGAAGAGAATCTGGTCTTGGCTGACGACAACAATGTCGGCACCAAGGTGACCCAAACCGTCAGTTTCAGTGGTTGTCCCTTAAAGCATCACGTGACCAAACTAGCCTTTACTTCCTTAACATTCTCCAGTAGTGTCACATCATGGACTCGTCACCAGAAACAAGTCCACTGATCCTAAAATGACTACACTCATATTCCTTAAGTCATTCCACTTTCATATGTCCGTTGGTTTCTTCAAAACCACACTAATGATGAACCTCAACAACGTCGTGGCAATCGTCAAAACTAAATATTAATCTCCTCTGAATAATCGCGCTAGGCGACTTCAGCTCCTTATTCCATGGCAGGATGCAATCTCTTTCATTAACTCGTACGACTCTCCACTGCTAAGAGTCTCATAACTCGAACACCAAGGCCTCACCTTAGGTTTCTACAACATCCCTGTCAACAACCATGACAACCTTCCAGGTGTGAATTAACTGTTTCACCACCGAGCACTCACACCAATTACTCAACCAATGTTATACAACGCGAGTTTCCAGCTCGATCCCCAACTCAAATCTCAAATCTCAAATACTCATTGGGGAAACACATAAAAGTAACTACGTAACGAGCTTACCTTGTTCCTTACAGGAGCTCTCTTTGAGGTCGGCGTACTGAGGCATAGTCTTGAAGATTCCAATGTTTATAGGACCACTCGGTCCATAACTCAACCAGGAAGTACTACTCATATCCTTGATAAACACTGAGCGTCCAAAGCATAAAATGCCGATGGATCCGCCGCGGTCGGACCATCACTCTATAGACACTAAGTGTTACCAAGTACATGAGGTAGTAACAGGAAACGATAACCAAAGGCTCTGATACCAATTGTCAGGACCCACCCCGAGTTAAATCCCTTTAACTCGAAGTAAATCCTGCGGGGACCACCCCAAGGGAACTTCTTACCGAAACCCCCTTGAAATGGCCAACCCTTCCTACAATCCAACTCAGCACTTTCATGAGTATCTACAACAAACCCTAACTCATGAAGGCATCATGCTCCCTAACCTACTAAATTAGCTATACTGGGTTAGTCAGAGCAGTCTACTAAGATGATTACCCTAAAGAATTGCGGCAGCAGCAGAATGATCGACTATGCCTCGACTCTTGTACGCGCACGACCTCCGCCTGAGAACCCTGCACCACTGGGCATTTGAAAACGAAGGGCCCAGGGGAGAAACATTGAAAAACGACGTTAGAGTGAGTGGACGAAAAATAACAAATAAAAACTCTACTTTCCTTTAATGCTCTCCCTCTAGTTTCTCTAAGAAAATCCGCATGCAAGTAAATCATCAATGATGCCTTGGCTCACACATAAATAATTAAAATGTGGGGTGTTAACCTCATCAACGAGAAAACCCGACCTGCTCTATCCGGGAAGGTAATGACCAGCTCCACCGGAGAGGGTCCCCGGCCTGCTCTATCTGGGAAGGTCTAGTGACCAGCTCCACCAGAGAGGGTCCCCGACCTGCTCTATTCGGGAAGGTCTAATGACCAGCTCAACCGAAGAGGGTCCCCGACCTGCTCTATCCGGGAAGGTCTACTGACCAGCTCCACCGGAGAGGGTCCATGCTAGCATACAATCCTTTTCCCTTTATCCTTTTCCCTTTCCAAAGCCCCTTTAAAACCTGTAAAACCTGTAAACCTGTAAAACCTCGTGGGAATAATAAATCGAAAACCCCTTTAAATCCGTGAGCCAAATTTCTCCTTTTAAAATTTATCCCCCTCCATAATTCCCAAAACGGTGATAATCCATAAAACCAAATCCCGGGAAAATCCTTTAAAATCACGGGAAGGGTATGAACCTCTTTCCCGGTTCGTTTGCCTTTAAAAATCCTTAAATCCCATTTTCCCAAATCACCGTAAAACATATATATGGAGGAAATCATATATGCAGGAGAAATCAAATAAAGTATAAGGCATGCAATTTAATTTAAAACAAAGGTCCACTCACAGTACTCTTTGCGACCTTCTTCCTGCTCGGAAAGCTCCTCGAGCGAAACCCTCGAACTAACACGTAGTCGAGCCCGTCTCACGTGCAACCAGGGACTGTACAACAAATTATTATATTAGTCATTTCACAGTCGACTCTTAACTCAATTTACCGGAAGTCCGACTCAGCTTCCGAACTTCCCTTTATCACTTAACTTGACGTTAGGGTGTCACGTATTAATTCGTTGAATTACTATGGACACCCATTCAACCATTTCACCAATGCCTTAGGAGTCCTTAAAATAATCCTTAAACCTTAACCGGCAATAATCGATGGTCGGAATAATATTTAATTATCCGCCAATAATACTAAACTAGAACAATTCCAAAACCTAACCAAAACACCTCCAAATATTACCAAATTTTAACCATAGACTCCTCACAATATGTACTAATTAATGGACATGAAAAACTGCCCAAAAAGTGGCGGCACCGCCGCCAGCTCCGCGGCCGCCGGCAGAAATTCCGGCAAAAATTCTGGCGACCTCCGATCGCCACCAAATTTTACCAGTAGCTTCGTCTCATCAATTGGGACAACTTTCTAGTTCAACTCAAAGGCCAATTCGGCCTCTAACTAGGTCAAAAACTCGATGAACAGTAGACCCCGAAAAATTACACTACCAAACTTCAAATCCTCAATTCTCCCTACACACTTCAAATCAAGCTACCAAATTCTAGGGGATTGTAGTACACCTAAAACCCATCCTAAACATATAAAGAACTCAACAATTGGTGATCTAGGGAGGGAGAAATTCAATCCCGAAAATCTACTGTACACACCAAGAACAAATCGGAATTTCTCCCGATTTACGGCGAGTTAGGTCGGAAAGCTTACCTAGGATTGAAGTAGACTCGGAGGCCGAGCTTTTGGGACCGGTGCGCCGGCGATTGGTGGCCGGACGGCGGCGCTAGGGCGGCCGGAAGTTCGGCGCAGTGTTTCCCGATCGGAAAGGAGACGCGGGGGGAGAGAGAAAAAGGGGCTGGGGTGAAAAATCTGATTTTTCACCCCGGTAACTCCTATATATAGCCTTTTTACCGCAAAGTAACTTTATACTTTTGTTTATAACTTTCCCATACGAACTCCGATTTGAGCGTGCTACGTGTCCATGAACTCGTAACGACGCCCTCTACAACTTTCAAGAAGGAAGTTTTCCCAAATTCTTGACTTAACGAAAAGTCAACTTCACGATCATTGTACGGTTAAACGGTTACTTTAAATGGTAAAAGACCAAAGTAACCAACCGTAAAATAATTCTAGGATCGGGGTGTGACAGCAGTTCTTCCCATGGGGATCAATGTTCATTCTTTACGCGTTCGCGAACAGCATCAGTTGATTGGTGAGGATTATGTCCAGGCCATGTATCAAGAACATGATGATTTAGATTCCAAGCGAATGGAAGCTTTAGACAGTCTCATCATGGAGAAGAAAAGAGTTGCTCGAGCATATGATAAACGCACTAGAGGACGCAGTTTTAGAGTTGGAGACTTGGTTTGGAAAGCCATTTTGCCCTTTGGCGAACAAGTTCGCGGACGTGGAAAGTGGTTCCCAACTTGGGATGGGCTTTTTGTTATTGATCGTCTTGTTGGTAAATGTGCTTATTATTTCAGAGAGTAAGATGGTGAAATTCATACTAATCCTATCATTGGTCACCATTTAAAGAAATATCATCCTAGTATATGGGAGTATGATGATCCTCCATCGGTTGTTCAGCCTCTAGACAAGACTTTGTTCTTTCTCTCAAAACTTCCCACATGGAGAGCATGGTACAACAACAAGGTTGCTTGGTTTAGCTTTCTTTGGAATCCGTTCGCGGCAACCAAATCAAACTGGGGGCAACACTATACCGTCTGGACTAGTTTTTTGATACCCCACTTTTTTGCAATTTTTTTACATTTTCTGTAACTATTTGAGTTTTAGTTTTATTTATATCAATTGAACCAACACCTGTGGTTTAACATTAGGAAACCAATTTTTGTTCCAGTATAGACAAAGACAAGAAAACAATCAAGTGTTTTTTATTCATATTTGGCTTTGTGGCCAGGAAAATTCTAAGGTGAGTTGATGCATAGTATGCATCAACTTTGTTGTTAAATTGTAAAATGAGTTGTTAAAGTAGTAATATTTGTTCTTAAAGTTGTAAATTTATAGTTACAACATTAGTGCTTATATGTCCTTAAAGTAGTAATTGAGTTGTTAAAGTTGTAAAATTGAGTGTTTATCCCATTGAGGACTCATTTTATAACTTTAACAACTTATTTACCACTTTAAGAACATATATATAACCATAAATGTTGTAATTACATCTTTAAGAACTCATATTACAACTTTAACAACTAACATTACTACTTTAACGACTCATTTTACAACTTTACGACAAAGTTGATGCATTGTATGCATCAACACATCCTAGCCTTACCCTTGTGGCCAATATGAAGGAGCCAGATAGTGGCTCTGATACCATAATATAAATCCTACTGCTATTTACTATTTAGCGTAAGAAGTATAAGATAGAAGAAGCAACTGGAGAATTAGGGAGTCATATATACCATCTGGCGGAACATGTGTTGATCAAGGGACAAACACAAGCCAGAATGGGTTGGTACAAGTTGACAGTCCTCATTATCCTTCTATGGACTACGTTGTGAGGATGCTGCACGTTCGTACAGATCCTACAACAGAAATCACACTTGATGGAAAGACATGATGACATGTCATTAAACTTATGTACCATATGTGGACATGCCACTAACTTAGGATAGGAGCTCAGGGTGTATGATATCTGGTGGAAAGAATTTCTTGAGAAGAAGAAGATGAGAGAAAAGAGTCATTGCGAAGATGTTGTGAGGATTGAGAGAAGTTGTTCTGAGTTCCTCAACTTCATGCCTAGGCTGTACCAACCCTATGCACAACAAGGAGGATAACCAAGTGGTGGAAGTACTATAATGAGATTTTCAAGAAAAAATCAAGATCGGTATCAGAATAGGTCAAATCCCGTACCGTCTCATACCGATCTCACCCCTAATATTTTGATTTCTATTTGTGTACTCATGTTGTCTTTGCGGGTGGGGACCTCTTATACGGTTATACCCTTTTAATTTCAGGTACCTGCTAATTTATTTTTTCCATTATTCTGATAATATATGAGATTAAATCTATTCTTTTGTTGATAGTTGAACAGGGACTTTAGGACCCTGTAGTTCTGTTTTTAATTTGCATTATTTAGTTTTTAAAATTGCAGGATTATCAGTATACTAAAATTGTAGTTCTGTTTTTAACTTGCAATATTTGGTTTTTAAAACGATGGAGCTGACAGAAAGAGAGGAAAGGTAGACAGACAGAGGACCAGATCAAATAATCTAAATCCAGCGGAACGATTCACGTAGTCTTTGGATTTTTGCTTTTGCAGTTTTGTTGATGCCATGAAATTAATCAATCGGGATTGGTATTTTCTGCAGATTAATATAAGATCGCATTTGCTTGCAGTTGTAGTTTGGGTTCTCATGTTTTCACCCAGTAATTATTTGATTCTGAGACCTTAACATTCCTCCTTATTATAGCCTTCAAAATAAGTGATTCAGTTTCATAGGTTTTGAGACACTAAGAGGATATAGTACTGCACCTACTGTCCTCTCATATTTCTCTATTCTTCTTTATACAGCGTGCTCCAAGGGATTCTTGCTACATTTCAGTTCTTGCGTCCAAGAAAGAAGAGAATTGAGAGAAGAATAGTCATGAAGGGAGACCCGAAAGTAAAATGCTTTGATTCATAAAGGGAGTTATAAGACCATCTTCCATCATAGGCTAAAAAACCAAATTTAACTTATAGTTGCTCTCATCCTAAACTATATTATCATTTTTAATGAGAAAAATTTAGCTTGAGCTATTTGGTAAGCTAAATTTGACTTATAAATTTAATAAGCTAAAATTAATTATATTTTATTCAACTTTAGATTTATCCTTCTAATATACACTATCATCTAAATTAAAAAATTTGTACTAATAACCATCGTAAAGTTCACGACGAGATCTTTCATATGAGCCCCATATGAGTATATTTATATAAAAAAAATTCATGGTTAATTATTGACTTAAAAGAAATACATGACAAAAAGAAAAAATGGTTTTAGCTTAGGATTTAGCTTATGATGTGAGTCAATTTTAAGCTAAATTAGTATTGGTTTATCTAAGAATTTAGCTTATGGTGGGAGAATTTGGTAAGCTAAAACAAGATTCCATAAAATATTTTTGTTTTTAGGCTAAATTTGGCTAAGGATTTGTTCGGTGTGAAAATAAATTTTCTCAAACAACCAAGCTTGAGGTGTGCCAGTACCTATGGGTCAGGTACAACCTTGATCTTCGACGCTTGTTCGCCTTCTGACTTCTCTTCAAACGACTGTCTTACAAGCGTTGGTCAGGCATGCACTTAGGTTCTTCTTAGACCTAGCTGAAGAACAACTAGGATTTTTCTCCTCCTCTCAAGAAGCGGACGTATCTTAATTACTCAGACCACTATGGTTGAGCAGAGCTATACACAAGGATTACGGGGCGTTTGCCAATGGGTTCTCTAACAAACTTAGGATATTTGCTCAAGTTATTCACCCTAACAATGGTTTTGTGTGTATTCACTGACGGATCGGTCTTTATGAAACGGTGGTGGACTGTTCGCTCACGGATGAGGCTTGGTGAGTAGGTTTGTGTAATGCTCACGGATGAGGCTTTGATGAGTAGAAGCGGGAACTGCCGACGGATTGAGCTTTGGTGAGTAGCAGCGGGGAATGCCTACGGATAGGGCATTGGTGGACAAAAAGACTCGAGGAATCTTTCTAATAAGGTGCTCCGGGAAGGCTTGTTTTGCAGTGTGCAAAAGTTGTGTTTGATTGATTGGAGATCTCCTTCTTCTTGTACCTTGACCCCTTTAAATAGTGAATACTATGGTTGGTTCTTTCTTGCAGACCAAGGCGTATCAAATCTTATTCAGATCATTGGAGGATTCCTTAAGCAACCACAAATCCTTGCCAAGCATGACATCAAACAGGAAAAAAACATTAATAATAACGTAGACAGCAAGAATCAGTCCAATGGGCTCTCATGCAAAGCATTCACCAAAAGATATAATTTTGGCCCAAGCATTGCCCCCCAAGCCTTGAGATTGAACCCAAGCCCATTTGTAAAATTGATAAAGACTAGAAACCCGACCCAGTTTCTTTAAAATAATAGAAACGTTGCATCGTTCCCCCTTTGCCGTCGCCTACCTTCAGCAAACAACTCTTCGTTTTAGAGATACCTGTTTGATTCCTCTAAATACCCTGACGCCGAATCTCATTCTCATCCCTTCTATGCACCATGACTGACATTCTAACCTAAGAAATAGTCATTGATAGAAAGAAAATCTCTGAAAATCTTAGAGCCATCGCCTACCCAACTCACTCTCATTTGGAATTGACCACCAGTGCCACCACTGGACCTGGTCCATTTATTAAAAAGTTCATGTTCAACACTACTATCATGAATCGAGGATACCAATCTTCCTCTTTCAGAATAGTTCTGCAGATGTTACTTCATGGCAGTGTGATTTTAAGGCTTAGTATCGAACTGTCCCGATACCAAAAAATTCGGAACAAGTTCGGGACCAATCAGGACATAAGGTTTAAAGTTAGAATTTTATATCTATAAATTAAACAATCACTTTTGTACTATATTTATGTAATATTTAACACTTTTTCTTAACATAAATAAACAAACTAACATAATTAGGCGACTTCATCAATTTAAGATGATTAATTCTTCATTATATATACATACTTTTTTCTTTAAAACTAGTAAAATTATAAATTTGGAAGGATTCGGGACGGTTCGAGAAATTCGGTATCTATTTGGCTCATACCGATCCTGAACTGATTACTAAAATTAAGATTCGGGACAACACTTTTTTCACTTTATGTCCCGACCCGATCGGGTTCAGTACAGGACGGTCGGGATTGGTATCGAGATTTCGGTATCATACTCCCACCCCTACAAAATACAAAGATGATGGCAAAGATTGAAAAAAAAAAACAATTAGAACGAAAAAGAAAAACAATATTACCCAACACACTTCCATAGAAGAGAAGAAAGACAATCAATCGGTGGCGTCCTTTCTATTGCAACAACTGATACAATACGAACATTATTAACAAATTGGGAGAACCCAAATGAATGGAATTCAAAATCTGAAAATCACTTGACGAAGTGTCCTCTCTCTTTCGGTCTGGGTTTTCTCTGCTGCTCCTCTTTCTGTGGTTTGGTTTGATATGAAATGCAAATCATGAGAAGGGTGAGAACTGATATAGATCGCCATCATTAGCTCCCACGTTGTTCCGAGATTCCGTCTCAACTGAGATCGTGCCATGGTAGTTTTCATGACGTCTGAAGATCGTGTATCTGAAGTTCGATTAAGTTGCAGTATTGTTCTCCGTTTATATGTCAGCCCACAATTTTAGAACATACCTTGTACAAGATTTCTCCTCAGAACTGTCTCATTGATCGAGACACATATTTTGACAGAAGAATGGAGCGGCAAATTTTCTATCACCAGATAACAAAAATGATACATAACATATGGATATTTTCTTGAAATATTGAACAATGATCAAAGAGGAACATATGATTTTTTATCATCAAGAAAACGTACTCTATATGTTGCCCATGCCACATCCGCATATTTTTTTGAGACTTACAGAAGTTGGTGGTGTGGAAAGTTAAGGAAACACATTATTCTCGTATTTTGATTTGGGAATATTGATGATTTCGGTTTTGGGGCCCGAAACCAAGCATGATGAATTAAATCTAGCACTAATATATGGTGAACAAGAGATTTGGGCCACTTTCCTTTAAAACCAAAGCGCAAAACTAAGTCCAACTTTATTCTAATCTCGGTTTCTTCTGCACCAAGTTCATACAAAATCCTCAAGAAATAAGAATGATGTATTCTAACTATTCCTTATGCTTGTTAACGAAGCCAAAACATTTTGATCAATTAATGAACTCTTCATTCTTTCTTAAACATTGACTGTACAGTTTTCAACTTTCCTCATCCACCTGATACATCATTATGGTTTCCTATGGCTAAGTGACAGTCGATGAATGTAGCAACTTTCGTTTTCTCCCAACCCCTAATCTCTCGATAAAGCATCTGAAAAGAATAAAAAATAAAGAAGAAAATAAAAACATCAAAAACCCTATATTCAAAGACCCTTCAATTATCTCACGTACTGTATTTTGTTTCTTGCTTCCACACCACGCTTCATGCTATCAAGCTCTACAAAATTCTTTCATTAATCTAGTTGTTGGATTAATTTTAACTTCATTGTTGTTTGATTTAATAAAAAGATACCTCACACTTAAGCATCTAGAGATTCAAATAGTAAGTGATTGCATTTTCTGGGACTATTTTAGGACTTGGAATGCTTTTATTGCTTTTATTTTTTTGTTGCAGCTCTTTTTTTGCTGCACCTTTAAGCTAGTTAATAATACGTTTTGATGTCAATAATATGATTGCACTAAGCAAATGGTAGTAGTATAGGTTGGGCGTTTTTGAAGCTTTTACGGGCCATGAATTGTATTATGGGGTATCTATTCCCTACCTTAACGCTGCGAATGTCATTGAATATTATAGGATTGGAGCATGACTCATTTCCCAAACTAGTGTTACTTTTTACAATCTTGCTCACCTGAGTGGCTAAGTTACGAAAATATACATAGTTACTTTTAGATCATGAGCATTTAAATTCAATGACAGGAGTTTAATGAAGCTATGGTTGAATGGTCCATTAAATTTAAATAATTCTAATCTAAAAACAGCTGTACATATTTTCTCTGTTTTTGTGAGATTGTTACTTTTTATTTGTAGGAGATCTAGCACGTCTTCTTTGGAAATATAAACTAATTAATGCAAGATTGTGTAGCATGAATAGAATGATCTTATTTCTAGATATACATTTCATGATGTGCTAAGATGCAAGGTGAGTCTTTGATTGAGTAATGGAGATAAACCAAGGTGTTATTCTGTTGATGAAATTATGCAATACAAAAGGGTTTTACCTCTTTTCGTGGGGATATAAGAATTACGAAGAAACAGTTGGGTTTAGAGAAAAATATAGTGTCATTGCATTCTTGATTCTTCTCAAAAAAAGTTATAATGCCATTGCATCTGTAAGATGCCACCCAAAATTGGAGGCACGTATAGTCACCTCAACATATGGATGGTGATGTGAGTACAACAATAACATGCCTTCTAGTGTGATTGTGAAAAACAAGATCTTAAATATCTAAAATATTTTTGATATTGTTTTAAAATTTATATTTTTTACAAGTATTGATATTAATGTTCAGATTGTTTGAAAATTTTATATTTAGTCTATTTTTAGTTAAATATATTATTTTTATATAAATTTTAGAAAAAATTTCATTGATATTCAATAATGTTTCGATATGTTTATTTTCTGAACCACCGAAATTTCTATGATTGTCGATATTTTAGTGTTTATTGAAAAGAGATTGTTGTAGCTAGCTAGCTAGGGTTGATCGTGTCCTCATCACTCCTCAGTTAGTGTCTAGCTAGGGTTTGGACCAAGTAACAGTCCTCACCACAAACTGTATGCAGTGACCTTAAAGTTTTTAAAAAAAAAATTATTGAAAGAATGGAATTTTACAAAAGATGATTGAAGAACAAGTATACATTGTTCAGAGTATAATTCAAGGGATATGTATGTTGTGCAGCACTACATAGTATACAACACAGTTTGAATGATTGAGATTGCAAATCTCAGTTTTTCATTAAAATGATCTTGCGGTTGTAAATACATTTTATTTTTAAGATTGAATCACATCTATTTAAATTCCTCACTACATAATATGCAGTGCTGCGCTGAATTTCTCAAATTCAAGATCTAAATGCGTATATAGTTATATGAATGTGTAATGTGTTGCATGTTGTCAATATATCCTGATGCGCATTTACTTTATAACGACTCTCGATCTATGCTTATTTCATGATGATAGGTTTGAATCTAGTATATCCGAACAAGTGAGTCGAGAGCACTCAACAAGTGAATACACTAATTAATTAATCAGCTCACAAGAAGGTAACTTGTGAAGTAAGGATCATGACCTTAATTCTTTTTTTCTTTATTTCTAATACAAAATTAAAAGACTAAAGCCATGGCAATAACCACAGTTTGATAATATAAAACTACTAACAAGCATGAGGCCTTAATCATTGATCATTGTGTGCTGTACTAATTTTGTGGTATTGAAAATTCTCATAGGTCTACAATCAATAATTCGGATTATAGAGAATGTTTACAGTACAACAATGATATTCATGATACTAATGAAGCTAGCATTTCTCGAATATATATCAAACATGCTATTTTATTCCAAAGCTAGTCTGGTCATTATTTAAAAACTTTTCAACGACTTAGGCCAATAGTAAACAAATCATTTGTGAAAAACGACCTATGATCTGCAATAGCATGGGATCCCGATTCTCCTTCGAAAAGACAAAAGCAAAATTTTATAAAAACAGAAGAACCTCACGAGATATATAGCAAATTGTTGAGGGTTTTAGTTTTTGATGAAATACTAGCTAGCTCGCTAGGCCATGTGTTGGGAATTTGATTCTATTTCTTACGGTGCAGATCGATCATCCTAGCAACTTTGAATATGTGCACAAATTTTTTAAGGATATAAAGATCGAGAATATATATATATATATATATATGTATATATATATGTATATATATATACACATACATACGTACTGATTTTCTTGGATACAAAAGTCTGCACTAATGGTTTTGGTGCGGATTTACATTTTTGCACCGTTTTTCTATCGAATTTCCTCATCTTCACCGTCTAATATCTAATTAATATTGTGTAGATCATTTCTGTAAAATTTCAGCAAATTTGGTGATCGTTAATGCCCTCAAAATCAAAAAATAAATGGATGGATTGAATTCTGTCAACATAAATCGTTCATGTTTATAACTAAAAAATGTAATTTTAAGAGACTTAATGATCACTAAATTTGCTGAAATTTTACAGAGATGATCTACACAATATTATCTAGATACTAGACGATGGAGATGAAGAAATTCGATCGAAAAGTGATGCAAAAATAAAAATCCGCACCAAAACTATAGGTGCGGAGTTTGTAGCCTAGAAGGGCTATATATATAGTCCCCCTAATTTTAAAAATCCAATGACATTAGTTAAAGCTTATTACCCCTCTAATTTTCACTTTCAACCTAGTCATCTTTCCCATTCATTAAAGTTTTATATAGAGATATCCTTTTTGAAACACAATCAGTAGTGAGACCCAATCAATCAATATACAGCATAATGTTTCTGATTTAGAATGTATATACAATGATGACACAGTAAGAATCAATTTGTATAACCTTAGAATGAGTCAACACCCTAAGATTAGGGCTATAAGTAGGATCGAGCCGCTCGTGTTCGACTCGCATTCGACTCGATTTTTAGCTAGTTCGGCTCGTTGTCGTAAGATAAATGAGCCGAGCTTGAGCTCAATATTGAGTCTGACAAAAAAATAAGCAGAGCTTGAACAAAATTGTATTCGGCTCGTTTAGCTCGTTTTTAAAACTTAGCTTTTAAAAAAAATTATATGCAAAATATATTGTTTAAAATCTAAATCGTATATTCTTTTTATTACCTTCCTTTTAGAATCAAATTATTTAATTAAATACACATATTAAAGTAATCAATTTATGAAACAATGAAATCAAACACTAACAATCACCACAAAAAGGAAGTAATTAAGATGAGATAGCCTATTTAATGTTTTGTAATTTAAACAAAATGAGTCTACCCGACCCGAGCCCAGCTCGAGTTTAAACAAGCCGAGCCGAACTTGAATATGAAAAAAATTCAAACTAAAGCCCGGCTCGAGCTCAATAAAAATAAAATGAGTCAAATATAAACACTATAATATTTGACCTGACCCGACCCATTTACACCCCTACCTAGGTATAGGATCCATGAAATTGAACAATCTTCTATGCATTCTCATGCCGATTCCACCTCTTTCATGACACCAAAATGTTACGGCTGTGTTACCTATAACACAGATGTTTAGATCACACTACGACCGCAACACAATATATTATAATTTTGATGATTGATCATTTATAGTTAGCCATTTGGCTGCATATGATTTCAAGCATACACTTCCTCGATAATAAGCTAAACCCGCAACACAATATATTATAATTTTGATGATTGATCATTTATAGTTAGTCATTTAGCTGCATATGATTTCAAGCATACACTTCCTCGATAATAAGCTAAACTCTAGTTATATATATATACCGTTCCAATGAGATATCCATTTTCTTGACATATATGAGAGATCAAGGATTACACAAATATTTTGATCACAAAATCACATATTCACCGTCCAATATATAGATTTATATATGTAGATCATCTCTCCAAAATTTCATCTAATTTGGTGATCGATAAAATTCTCAAAACTGTAAATTAAAATTGTAACACCCCGCCCAAAAATTTACTTTTTTACCGGGATCAAGCGGGTTACAGAGGGTTGTAACTGCATTGTTAGATATCGAGATATTCTCGATTCTGGGAGAAGATAAAATTAATATCCCGATGTGGTAGTTTATGTTAATACGAGCCCTCCGGTATGTCTGGGATATTTTCCGGAGATACGAGCAGTTTAATATGGATTTATTCAGTTTACGAGAAAAATAGATGTTATTTACTTTACCGTAAAATGTGACTTTGCGATAAGTCGAGAATTTAGGGGAGCTTTCTGGAAAGTTGTAGGGGGTGCTAATACAAACCCGTGGGTACATCCTACGTTTCAATCGAAGTTCATAGATGGAAGTATGAGTAAAAAAATAAAGTTACTGTACGATAAAAACGGTAACTTTCTATTAGTTGATCTGGACCGTTGATTTGATCGACAAATCGTGGCAGTTGAAAAGTTTATAAAAACTCTTTTTCTCTCTCTCTCTCTCCCTTATCTTTTTATTTTTCTTTCCTTTTTCTCTTCTCCCTTCTTTCCCCTCCGGTTCGAACTCTCTCTCTCTCCTTCGAGCAATTCGGAGACTGCCCCAGCCAAACCACCACCGCCGGCGCGCGCCTCGCCTCACCACCGCCACCATCATGCTCGTCTTGCCCCTGCAACCACGACGTGACCCCCAGTCGAGCCAGCGCTGCCCAGCAGAGGATAGAGAAAGCTGGAAGATTGTTCTCTCGGCCTCGATACAAAACCAGTCGAGAGGAGGAGCTGAGGACTTCCAAGAAACTCCTAGGAGCTACCAGAAAGAAGGAGGAGGCCAGCGGAGCTTCGCCGGAAAACTAGAATCTCGAGTTTAAGGTATGAAAACTTCGAATTTCTCCCGTGTTTGATGTGTTGTTGGATTGCCTAGAATGTTTAGAAGCTAGAAATGCAGGTGTAGAAGCTCGGGTTGGTCGAAAAAGCTCGGTTTTCTGACGAACCAGTGATCAGAGAAGACAAAGGGTAAAAACCCTGGTTTTACCGCGGTAGATTTACCCTTTGACTGTTTTACTGTGAGGTTAAAATGTCAGAACTGCTCCTGACATTTCAAGTTATTTACAGGGCTGCCACTGAAGCTGAAATCCTAGAAATGCCCTTAGCAGACTTGTAAATTGACAAGACTGCCATTGAGGCTAAAAAGACAATGCTACCCTTGATAGATCTAGTTAATTACAGGATGCCCCTGAGATTGAAATTCCAGAAATGTCCCTGACAGTTTAGCGTAATTACCCAGCTGCCATTAAGGCTGAATTGACTATACTGTCCCTGACAGTTTATAATATTTACAAGAATGTCATTAATGATAATTTGACTATTATATCCTTGGTGGATTTATTAATTACGTGGTTGTCATCATATTTATTTATGTGATTAATATTTATCGTATGTTGTACACTTGGTTTTGTATATCGGTATAAAGTATGTTTGGGATAATCCTGACAGATAGTTGGTTTGTGTATACCTCAGCGGAGAGGTTAAACCCCGGGTGTGCAATGACGTATGTTATCCTTAATAGTTTATCGACCGGTAAATAGAAAAACAAGATTTGTCCGGTTAGGACGTTAAAGTAAATAAGAGCTACATGTGGCTTGATCCCTGCGTACAGGGTACAGAGACAGCCTGTCCGAGATACAAGTGCAGTCACAAATTGAAAAGCGAGATTCGCCCGGTTAGGACGTTAAAGTAAACAAGAGCTACGTGTGGCTTGATCCCTGCGTACAGGGTACGTAGGCAACCTATCCAGGATACGGGTGCAGTCACAAATAATATTTAGACCCTAGATCCTCTAAAGTAAATAATATAAGATCAAATTCGAAAATCGGGATAATCTCAGGTTTCTTGAGGTATATTCCGGTGTCGTTTGGACTGTTGAAAATAGTTTGGGGTAAAGGGTTATCCCTTCTCAAGGGGGATTATGAGAGAATCTCTCTTGGGTTGGGTCACGCACTTTCTAACCCGGGTTTAGGGAGGTAAACTTGGGTCAGGGCGTGACAAAAATTATAAGTATAAACCGTTCATATTTGGCAGATTTGATGCGTAAATTGATTTCAGTTAGTTCAAAGCCTTAACAATCACCAAATTAGATGAAATTTTGCAGAAATAATCTACATGTATGAATCTAAGTATTGAACGGTGAAAATGTTGATATGTGATTGAAAAGTTGGTCTCATATTTGATCCCTCATATATGTCAAAAAATTGATCTCTTAGTGGAAGGACCATTTTATATATATATATATATATATATATATATATATATATATATCATTCTCAATCTTTATATCTTTATATATGATATATATATATATATATATATCATTCTCAATCTTTATATCTTTATATATAAGAAGCCATTTTAGTGAGTACCTCTAAGTTGAGAACTTTTCGGTTTATCCGGCTTTTCGATCTTATATCCACATCTTAACCGTTCATTTTATAAATATTTATGAATAAAGCATTTCTACAAATTTTCAACTAAATTGAAAATCGTTATGGCATTCATAGGTGTGATTTACTAGTTATGAACTTGAACAGTTCCTGTTTGACAGATTGGGTTCGTCCATTGATTTTATCTGGTTTTAGTTCTTAACGATCACTAATTTGGCTAAAGTTTTGTATGATTGATTTACTTGTACAAAACTATAACTTAAACAGTTAAAATATCAAAATTTGATCGAAAAGTTACTTTAATAAGTAATTAATTTAAAAATCATTAAGCAGTCTTTAATTTAAAGATCTTCATTAAAAGAGCTATATATATATATATGATCGTTTGTTGAACAAACAAGATGCGAGAGCACGTACAATTAGAAAGCTAGTGAGGATTCTTCAAAAAAAAAAGTGAGGGAATACAAATTGGACCCTTTGAATGGGATTACGTACATCGCACTTCCAAACTTTATCGGAGAGAATACAGATGATCGAGGTAGGCCTACTCCGAGTCTCCAACACATAAAATGCTACAGAATTTCACTTTCGTTCGTTGCTTATTATCTGAATAAACGTACCCCAAAAGTTATCGTTGACAATTCTATTTTTCCTAAATACTCTTTCTCAAATCGATCTCTAAAACTAATGGTTTCGACAATTAGGTCTATATTATTCAAACAGAAAGTCATTACGTGGTGTTAATTAAGAATAAGTTCAGCAGATTCTCTATTTTATTGATATTATTAATTTTAAAGAATTTTGAATTGTTTTAAAGTTCAACGGCTTGTTCATTTTTCATTCTCAAAATGGAAATAAAGAAAAAAAGAAACTCTCATTCTCCAAATTTGGAGTATACTTTTTCTTTCTAAAAATTTAATTTTTCACGTTAGTTAAATTACAAATAAAAAATATTTTAATTAATGAAAAAAAAACACATTTACATGTCTCTTCCTCAAAATTAAATATGTAATCAGTTATCAATCAAATATTATTGTTATTAACGGTTATATTCAATTAAATATATGAGAGTTATTTAAAGAGTGATATGATAGAGACCAAGAAAAAAAATAATGAAACCCTAGTTTTATTTTCCTTATCCCCGTCGTTGACTGCATTTAAATCCGTCGTTCCGGGCACTGCCTAGCTCTGCAAACACCACCGCTGTCACCCACTTCGCATCGTTTCCCGACTAGCTCCTGATCCAGCCACAACTAGCCTCGTTAGCATCTGCCATAGCCCGGCCCCGGTCTAGCAAGCACGGCACTCCAAACCGGCGCGCCCTTGCAACCCAGATCAGATCGGAACCAGTTCGACCCGGATCTTTGGACCCGACTGGCAGATCCGATCTCGGCCCCTACTCGGGCTAACCCCCAAAACGTCCGGCGACACCTAGCCCTACATTGCGCGTCAATCCTTCGTTTCCCTTGAGTGCCACATCATTCCATCTCCAATCGGGAAATGCTCCCAGATCAACTCAGTCGAACCCAAAGAGCAGAAAAACGAGATTTGAGGGCATAACGGTAATTCTATCCGCTATGGTAAAAAGGGGTATTTATCTTTATGGTAAATCAAATATTTTATAAAGGTAATTTCACTAAATTACCATGTGATGTATTTGCTATCTACAGTTTTTAATTTACACTATTTTATGGAAATTAAAATGGTAAAACAAAAAAGTAAAACTGTTTATGTTATTTACTATTTGATAGAAACACCCAATTATTACTTATAACTAGTATCTTGACCCGCACAATGTGCATGTTAATTTGTTTTTTTTTTAATTTTTATAAAATTATTTTGTATTTAATATTTAAATATTCTCTTTATTTAATACTATTTGAAGTTCTCTCATTCAAATTTCCATCTACACCTTTTTTCTTCCGAGGAAAGAGAATATGATCCTCAAATTGAGTGTTAATTACTATTTTACACATAGTTAATGAAGCCTTAAGTTTTAAATTTTAATTAATTACATGTATTTTAGGTACTTCAAAAATTTAACCATTCTCAGAATCCTTCTGACTATTAATAGAGATATAGTTGGACCTCTTTAGTTAATAATATTTGAACTTTCTCTCGTTTCAATTCATATCTCCTCCTTTTTCTCTTCCAAGAAATAGGAATCTGATTCCTAATGGAGTGCTGATTACTATTTTACCCATGGTTACTGAAATTTTAAGTTTAAAATTTTAATTAATTAAAGGTATTTTAGGTATTTCAAAAATTTAACCATTCCTAAAATCTTTCTGGCTTTATTAATATAGATTATCTATGATGAATTATATTAAGTATATGTGGTAAAATGTGACTAATCATATTCAATAAAAAAATGTGACTAATCATATAAATTTCATTGTTTATAAATGTGAATTACTAATTACCACGTGACGATCAAAACATTGGTTATGAGAGAAACCATTGTGAGAGAAAACACATCAACATATAGTTTATTTGACAAACTATTAAGTATGTTTTAATTTAAGGTTGTCTTTTTCATTAATTTTATTCATGATATTAAGCTTGGTACAAAATTATTTTGCAAGTACTGTGACATATTATCATGGTAATGCTATGTCTATTTAATTTTATTAAATGCTTATTTTATTAGCGTATTATAAATTACGGTGCTATGGAAAAGTAACTTCATAACATCATAATGACATACCTCTAACTATGATCATGTATTTTCACAATATTGGTCGATCTTGAAATTTAATTCATATCCTTGAAAAATTGATTGTATATGAATGCTTTTATGCTCGCGTGATTAATATACTTTCACTCTTGTTTTTGAAGATGGGGTGATTAGAATTATCGGTATACTAAAAAGAAATTGAGTACCCTTAATGGGTTCCTGATGTGGAAAACATACTACACCATTAATAAAATTATTTATCGACATCATTGACAAAGAATCGTCTCAAAATATGATAATTGATGTCTCAATGCTTTTCCACACAATTATGTAGACATAATGTTGTAATGCCTTAATGTTTCTCAATTAGACTACTATTGTCTAATATTTTTTTGATAAATGACGTAAGTCACACAACATGAACATGATACGCCCTCGTGTGCACGTTAGAATAGAATCATGTAAAACTACCTACGAAAATCATAAGAAAATCCTAGGTAGTTTCTATACTGTAACCCATAGGCACGGTTGACACTGGCAAGGGAACCACGTAAGCAAAGATAACAACAAAATCGAAACAAATCCAAAAATTCGTAGAAACACTTTTTATTTTGGTGAACCTCAAAACCAAGCCAAAGCCAGCTTACTCTATGGCAGATATCACAGGGGATATCCTTTCAGGTGTAGGAGTACTCACCTTCTCCACCATTCTCCAGTAGCTGCCTGAGACACCGGAGCACCCAAGGCCTCGATTAAAACCACTGTCTTTTTACACCCTTGGGCCTTACGAGCCCCAAAAGACCGTTTCTTCGCTCTCTTAGGACCCAATGACACTGATCCCTCTTCAGACACACCTATTGCCCTTTTCTTCTTATTCTTTGACCCATACGGACGCCCCAGCTTTCTTTTCTTAGCCCAATGTACCCCTAGAGTGTTTAAGAGACATCTCAGGAGCAAAGTCAAACTCATACGGTACCAAACTTACGCTTTCATCACCTTCCTCACAGCTTCTCTTACACATTGTCACCAGAGCCATGTTTGCCAACCTTTTCGTACCGAAAATTTTTGGCCCCTCTGTAAGAACTGTAGCTAGAATAACCATTGGTGCCACTAGTTCTATAACCGGTGATGGAGCAATAGAAAAGCCACGAGGGTGACTCTAAAACTTAGAATATTGTGCTGCCAAATCTGCAGCAGAGCATGAATGGAGAACGACAACCATGGAACAATTGAATCCCCACCAGAAGGAGTAGAACTCGCAAATGGATTTGAAACCGGCCGAGAAATACTCATAACTGAAGTTGCTACACTCACCTTTTGAAGAAAGTTCGATCGATTAGCTCACATACTTGCCGGAGCAGCCTTTTCGTTCAGATTAGGGTTAGGGTTGACGAAAACCCTAGCCACACTTCTAGTACTGAAATCCGTCTTCATTGACTCAATCTCGATAAATTGTGGCTGTAGCGAAGGCTTACAACCACAACTAGACTCAAGATGCTCCAGCAGACCACACACTCTGCAAAAGCCGATCGTGTGCTCATACTTCACGCTGAGATTTATCAGGAAACGTCTAGAACCAAACTCAAAAACCATCACCCCAAATGCCTCTTTCATATGATCACATACCTACTGCCAAATTCGAACCCTAGCATGGGTTCCACGCTTGATCTTCAGATGATCTACCCGATCAACCTACCCCAAAGTCCAACCGTTCTTCTCCACCGCCTCCTCTGTCATGAGAGCATCTGACAAGCCTTTAATCTCTACCCACATCATGAAAGACTCAATCGGGACAGATGCAACCTCCATCAAACCATCAAAAGCTGCCAACACAAATAGGACACGTCCATAGAACCACGACCATTTAGTAAGGAGATCTTGCGTTCTTCTACTCTGGTGAAGCGCATAACAAAGCAATCTCTTCTTTCCCTCATCTGTAACCGATTATGGAGATCCCACATAGACATCAACGTTCCGATCCAAACTTTTGGATCAGGACGCTTGCCAAAAAGCCGACTGACCGCAAAGAACTGCTGAGGCGCCGAAAAGGATTTGACAGAACCACGAGAAGATCCATCATCGTGCATAGCCAATGCCGATTGGAAATGGTAGAAAATCTCATCAGACATGGAGATCAATGATAGGTTAGGGATGCAAAGCAACAAGCCAAGATGAAACCCTAGAAAGAATATATGGTTGCGGCTAACTTTTTGAAATGTGACTATAAACTAGTCTTAAAGTTTATTTGAATAATGATTGAATTAAATATTCTGGATTTAGACCTAACTTTGGATATCATTGGCTATTCTTATTAGTATTATATTCTTAAGAATTGAATTTATTCGATTTATATATGGTTCAAAAATAAAACTATAAAGATGCAAAGCAATGCATCCAAAAACTAACAATAGAACATAGGAGAATGAAAAACAAATCATTAAGGGATCTATAGAGGAGAAATCTAGTGCTTAAATGATGGTGAAACTACTACCCACAGTATTTTAAGGAATATGAAATTATTTATGCCTATAATTTTGCTATGACTACAATGATAGGATCTTCAAACCAAATAAAAAAGGTGAAGGACTGCCTGATTTCCGTTGCTTAAATGACATAATGGTTAAAGTCACAGATACTTTATATGCGCCAAAAGATAATCGAACATTGCTAAAGTTTAACTGATATTCGTGCCAACAGTATCATATGAGAACTCATTACAACATGATTATTGTGGACTTATCCATTCTAGAAATACGGACCATAAAAGTACTTATGGTTCTAGGAGAGTTTTTCGATATTGGTCACATGTCGAATAATTTTTCACAATAAATACTGCAACACTCTTAGCGCATATTATACGTTTAAGGGCTCACCACCCTGATTATAAAGTCTATAGGAATTGACAATGTTAGGAGTTAACATCAAAATGACTTGATGTATATTCCATGTCTATCAATATATAGAATCATATACCCCCAATGCATACATAAAATGGCTTTGCATAAGCCACCATATCTAGGTACTGGTTATGCACACCAACCTACATATACCTTTTTGGGGTTATGCAATGTTTCACGTAGTCTTATTTATTTATTTTTAGACTCATTGCTAGCAAACCATTTCATGCGTACCAGTTGATGACTGTACATGAGTATAAGATTTACGCATACTTGGTTGCACAACATATGTGCCTCTTACGCCCCCACAACACATCATAAATGAGTTCTTATAAACGAATATATATTTATGTTGGATACGGACCTCAAATAATTATCCACACTTGAAACCCTTTGCAGTCGATCTGTTTACCGCTAAGAATTGTAGAGTGTCACTTAGATGAGACATTCTTCCTAGCATTAGGGGTAGACAAGAAAAAATATTTTTTAGGGAATGACATGAATTGTCATGGTTGTCCACTCTGTTTTATCTTGATCCCTAGATAATCGACATTTAGAACGTAACAGCTTTAAAGCCTGATGTGTTTAAAGATATTGCCAATGTGACGAGATCATACATACAACATACTAGCTAAAAATGCATGTAAGGTTAAAAGTCCCTAATAAGGTGCACGTCGTCGCAGATAGAGGCGACACAACCATACTTAGTGGAGGTGTGGCTCCCTAAGGGAACAGGGGGATGACATTTGGTTCGATCAATACTGACCTAAAGGAAATGGGCGAGTAAGACATAACCTCATCAATGTGAAGATTCTCTCTAATAAGATTGCATCTGATTGTAGTTATGTCCATAAATCAATGTTGGATGACTCTCTCATGTTTAAAATGATTTCAGGTACAAAGTCTCTACAGGCTACGAGAGTACATACACATTGATGATTCACACTGTTTCTCAATGAATCATAGAGCGCAAAGGTATCAAACCATGTTTTGTTGAAAATGTCAACAAAGAGCATATTAGCCTACATAAAAGTGCAATCCAGAAAGAGCTAGATTCTCTGACAAAGAGACATGTATTTGGTATGGTAGTGCCAACTATACCAAGTATAATGCTTGTAGGACATAAATAAGTATTTGTCAACAACGTAATGAGAAAAATGAAGCCCTAAAGGAAAATGCTCACCTTGTGGTGCCAAGGTTCCTCGCAATGCTCTGGATTGATTACAATGAGACATGTTCTTCCATAATAAATGCAGTTTATAGATGTAGTTACTACATATCAGTATGAGATTCTTAATTGGCAGATATACCTACAAGTGTCTGATGGCCTCACTACACCCAACTTAAGTAACTCTAAACCACATAGTGTGTTTGCAATTAGAATTGAAATACTCATTTTATAAAAGTTGGGAAGAGATACAAGATGATGAATTATACTCCTACGTACTCACAAAGAAAATGAGTCTCGGATTTACAATTATAGTTATTTATGTTGATGATACAAATATAGTACGTATTCTTGATGAAATAAGAGAAACCACGAGCTAGGTGAAATCCGAATTGAGACAAATAATCATGGGAAACTCGGTTAATAATGAGTTTGTAGAATATTAATCCACCAGTCTGCATGTGTCTAAAAGATTCTCATGCGATTTACATGGACGAAGTGTATACTGTTAGCACTCTCAATGATCGGTCGATATTTGGATGTAAAGGAAGATCCATTTTGTCCAAAGAAAAATGATGAAGAAGGGTTGAGAATTATAAATCCCTCTCTATAGTGCAATAGATACAATATTGTACTTAGCCTGAAGAACTCGACCGGATATAACATCCTCCAAGAACTTGTAACAACACTTACCTTAGCGTCAATGTTATTTGGAGGTATATAGAATGTATCATGATTGCTAAAGGAACTATTGATTTGGGTTCATCCTATCCCTATAGAAAGAAGAATGAGAATGCATCTGAAATTGTAGTCCTCTACACTAATACATCAATCTTTGGTTGGTCCTTACAAATGCAAGGTACCCAAGACCAATAAGTGTCGTCCAAAAAAAAGACCAATAGGTGATTCCCAAACTGTCATGTATTCATCATGGGTACAAAAAGATACCTTATGAAAGTGTTCATGTCACCCTTGATTGATGTAAAGATCAGGGGGTGTAGACTTTAGAGGGAGTTTAACACACATCCACTATTTTCAGGTGCGTTATGATTTTTTTCCTTTCGACCAAGATTTATTTTATCTCAATAAGTTTTGTTACTTGGCAAAGTTTATGATGAGACAACACTACATGCACCGTTATGTCTTTGACTCGGCACAAGGGTGAGTGTTAAAGTAAAAATACATTTATTTATGTCTTCGTCAAACCCATAACTGATGAGAGTAAATCATGCGATCAATGATTAATTAGTGTAATTATTTAATCAATTATCAATCAGATATTATTGTCACTTTATTCTTACCATTTGTAACTGTTGTAATCAATCTCTATATAATGTCGTTATCTAATGAGAATTAGTAGACCAATTCTCATAATGATTACCATATTTTATTGTTATAATAAATGTCGAAATCTTTAAAATAGAGAAGTTGGTGGAGTTGGAGCAAATTTTTTTTAAATATTTTAGATTTTGCTTTCTCATTTTAGAGAAATTTTAAGAAGCTGTTTGAGATGCTTTAAGAGTGTTGTTAAATGTACCGAGCGAATATCTATGTAAAACCAACAAGCTTTTTACACCCAGCAAAATAATGTAACTTCTAATTACTTCCAACAACTTTTCTAATAATGCCCTTTGAAATAAACCCAGCAAATTTTTATATCGAGACATGGGTGATTGAGTGTTGCCTTTGAACCATCTGATTTGTGAACCATATTAGATGCTCACAGTTGCAGTTATCTTTCAATAACTTAAAACAAAAGAAATTTTGTTGGCACGTGAAAAAATGTTGAGGTGGATTGTATTAGGGAAATTCTTCGATCTATTGTTGACGCTGGACACTTCTTTAGTGTCCTTGCCATCTCCAAAGTTCTACTTGGACAAATAATTAGAAGATTCAATAACTACGAGCTTAAAGTATGAAATCACCAGTTCACCATTGTTTAAAAGAGTCTGGCCTTAATTCAAAATTGAACCTTCATGTTTGAGAAAGGATAATTTTCTCAAAATTCTAGACATTAGATATACAACACATCAATCTTGAATTTCATAGTATTTGTACGTTTTTAAAGCCTTAAAGATTACCAAATCAGCTGAAATTTTGCAGAGATAGTATATATATATATATATATTATGAATGGTTAAGATGATAAAATTTAATCTAAAAGTTGGTCAAATTAAGAAAATTCGTACCAAATTTATGGTAAGGACATCCTTAACATAAAATGACTGTATATATATATACAGGGCAGCTTGCTAAGGACGTCCGCACTAAAGGGTTTGGGTGCGGATGCGTTATTTTGCCTCATTTTTCGATCTTAGTTTCAGATCTTAACCGTTCAATATATATATATATATATATATATATATATATGTATAGATCATCTCTGTAAAATTTCATCTCAATTGGTGATCGTTAAGACATTCAAATCTGTGATTTACCATGAAAAAACTGAGGGTTCCAGTTAAACAGTTCAGAAACCGTTCGTTTTTTTCATGGTAAATCACAGATTTGAATGCCTTAACGATCACCAAATGAGATGAAATTTTATAGATATGATCTATACATATATACCTAGATATTGAACGGTTAAGATCTGAAACTAAGATCGAAAAGTGGGGCAAAATCACACATTTGCACCAAACCCTTTGGTGCGGACGTCCGCACATGAGAATTTCTATATATATATATGAGGATACTTCCACGAGAGATTGAAAATTACACAAACTTTTTAATCACATATCAACATCTCTGCTGTTCAATATTTTGATGCATATATGTAGATCATCTCTGTAAAATTTCATCTAATTTGGTGATCGTTAAGGCTTCGAACTAACTGAAATCAATTGACGGATCAAATCTGTCAAATCTGAACCGATCATGCTTTAACTTTTAATTCACAGTTTTGAGCACCTTAATGATTATCAATTTAGATAAAATTTTGCAAAAACGATCTACTCATATAGATCTACATATTGAACGGTGGAGAAGAAATTTTGTAATCAAAATGTTGGCATAAACTCCGATCTCTCATATATGTCAAAAAAAGATTCCTTATTAAAATGTGGCTATATATATACTCACACACTTTGCGGACTTATTTGATTCAAACATGGACTTCAATCTGCTGTAATGAGCAAAGGAAGCTAACTCAAAGAACAAATTTGTAAATTTTGGATGCGTTAAAGACACCTCTAATTAGTATTACATTTCTTTTTCATAAAAAAACTCAAAGAACTACCTTTTTTTCTTGTTCATAATTATGAGTTGTCAACTATACCTTAAGACATGACATACATAACACTACTGTGGTTGCAAGTGGTTGTAAATATGTGGTGAGGTAGGGACTTGAAGAAATAAGATATGCATAACAGTAACACTATTATGTGGTTGCAAGTGCTTGCAAAAGTTTTTTTTGACCTGATAAGTATTTTTTTTGTGTTTTGTAGTGAACAATGGTCATTAACGTGAACGCATGAGCTGTTGAGTAGCCCCGTCATTTCGACCAGACAAACCCTAATGAAATGATTGGAGTAATTAAATATAACGCAACCTTTATTAAAGCCAAATTACAAACATTTAAAAACAAGTCGAGCCAATATTCGCCGCACATCGCCAAGCAATGCCCAAGTGGCAACTGAGATCCATTCATTTTTAACACCACCACCACAAAGACAACAAAGAGAGAGACAAACGCAGATCGAACCCAGAAAGAGAAATGATAGTGGTATTCCGACGTAGACAAAGCCACCACAACAAACACACTACTTCTCTGCGCCCTTTCTAACACCACCACTCTCTCTGCCACCCACCCCCACCTTCTCCTCCCTCTTCCTTCTCATTAATCCTACCTCCCTCCCCTCTCTCTCTCTGCTATATATCCGAGACTATCTAGTTCAACCATTACATCATGTAAAAAAATTCTTCTTTACTCTTCCAATCTTGGAGTTGGGAGGAACTTATTGTCCTCTTTTCAAGGTACGTACTTAGGTCTCATTTCATGTTTTCCCTCTTTCCTTTCTTTTCCCTAGTGATCATATATGTACTTGGGTTTTTTTGTTCCTTCTAATTAAGTAATTGTCTATATTCATGTTTTTGCTTCTTATTGTACTTTTGCAGTTCAAGATCTGGAGGCCATCTTTGCTCAAGTTGGAAGCTAGCTAGCTAGCTGGGTGGATGAAGATGAAGATAAATAGTGAATGACATGTATCTGGTACGTACGTACATGACTGTGGTTTCTCTGAATTTGCAGTTTCAGCTTTTGAGTTTGGATTTGGATTGACAAGTAATGGTTCATAGAGCATACTCATTCACAGCCTCACAGGTTGTTGAAAAAGATAACACAAGTAAAACTCGTCTTCCACAAATTTACTTTTAAGCCTTCCATGATTAGATTGAGGATCTTGTATATTTATTTAATTTAATAATTTAAAATTATTTAAATAAATTCAAACAATAAAAATTTAAGTAAAGAATAAGAATCTCAGCTAAAGTTTTTTTGAAAAAGTTTGTGTTTTAATTTCCCTATCGATCAAAAGGGGAATGAGTGGTCATGATGCATTGACGTGTTGATGGGTGGAAGATGCATTCTGGGACGGTGGAGATACGGATGCACCTCTAACACACAGTCTTTATTCCTCGTTCTCGATCTCTTATAGTCTAAATACATTTCATTAATGGTTTTGTAAATTTCAAATGAAATGATTCTTTTTTTTAAAGGACAAATGATATGATTCTTATTTACAATAGGTTGTCCAATATATAAATTTTTTTATCCAAAAAAAACATTGACCGTTAATTGTGAGTAAAAACTCTAAACGTGACTGTCCGAGGCGTTTATATATGCCATGCATCTCAACTTTTTACTGTTAAAGACCTAATCAAGGTGGACATGAGCATGTACGTATATGTAATTTATGTAATGTTTACAAACTTATTGCTCTCCATGTGAGATTTGGAGTTAGAATTTCCATATATATATATATATATATACACTTATTATAAAACCAATAAGTAACTAATCGGGTCATTACATCGATTCAAAATAATGAATCTTGAGTCTACAGTTGTCTTTTTCAGTATGATCTATAGCTAAGAGTGTTTCGATTTTCTTAGTAGTCTTATTGTCTATGAGTCCATTTTCTTAACTCTTGTAGTCTTGTTATATGTGGGTAATCCACGCTGATACCAAAACCAATTGGTAATGGAGAGAGTATTTCAAACCTTTATAAACCACAGACGATGATCTCATTTTTCCCGATATGAGAATTATATCTTACCACGCCTCACATGTGTGGCGAATTTTCAAGTCTAACATGTGGACAACATTTTTGGTTGATATAAAGTAGCCTGAGTTCACATCCAAAACTAATTTACAATTGGTGGAGTGGCTCAAACCCTTATAAACCCATATGTAAGGTCTCATATTCCCGATGTAGGAATTGTATCTCAACATGGTCATACGAATTCCACATCAACCCCATATGTTGTCTATGTGCTAGGCTTGAAAATTTGTCACACGCGCAGAAGACGCGTGTGACAAATGGTCAACTTGGAATACTCTCTTCATTATATATATATATATATATATACAATTGATTTTAAATGTGAATTATCAATACTTCTCTATTGTAAGTATTTTCATGTTAAAATTAAGAAAATGAAACCAGTTTAGTTAAATAACAGTGTATATAAATAACTCCAGGTGCCCAGCTGATGAACCCTTAACTTGTACTGCAGCTGTGTTGATATTGTCATTTTGTGCATGCATGCGCAGGTTATTTTTACCAGTGTGACTGTGTGAGTACCTCTCATCATAACCTACGAACCTCTTTTGGGGTCAACACTCCCAAGTCTCTTGTGCAGAGGCAACGCAAGGTACATATATATAGTGCCACACTAGTAAGAACTAAGAACAGTTTTTGCACTGAAAAGTCAACTACTAGTTTGGACGAGATGAACTCTATTTGGAGGCACTCTACTATGTTGTTTCGTATATGACACTGAATGTGCTGGCCTTCATCTGCAATCTCTTTGCCTGGTGCGTCGGGGTATTGGTGTTTCTGATTTTAATTGGCTAACTTTTGCGCTCTGAATTCCTCTGTGTCACAGGAAGGTACTACTGGTTTATTGCACGTTGGCCATACTTCAATTTTGATCGACTTAGTTAAATGGCAAGAGTTTGTTCGCCATACTTTGATCCTGAGTATGAAAACCTGAGCATAAGAATCAATCCCCCAAGGTTAGAATCATGAACGTACGTAGTACAACTAGAGTTTTGTTTCACAGTTCAGCCTAGCTAGTGCTCCATCACCATCATCTTAGCGGTAATGCTATGTTGATAGGTAGGGACTTAAATCACTTAATGTGTGCTCTTGAATAGAAAGCAGTAGGAACAGTATACACTTTGACATCTAATTCATCAAAAGCTCACATCTGCTATTGTGATCTCTGTATGCTGATATTGAGGCTAAAGGGATCTCTGAGCCCTTTCTCCAAAAATGAATTGAAGTAAAAAGTTCAATTTAAGAGGGCAAGATATTTAATAATAATCTTCAAAGAGATGACAGTTGTTGTTTGACGTGTGCTAGACTGCTATTCTGCTAGTAAGCAGTTATTGAATACGGTGACTAATTAGCACCACCGGTAGGTACATAGTTCACATTTCTACATAATATGTTTGCAGGGTCTGTGTGGACAACTCGAGCTGCAGTGACTGTACCCTTGTCAAGGTGATTTTCTCTTGTAGTCCTGCAGTCAGTACATACGTAATACGTAGTCGAATACAATGAATTCTTTTCTTTCTTTACTCATATGAAGTTACCACTACAGCATTTTATAAAACTCCACTAGTATTTTTCTGTAATGCATGAAAACATTATATTTTTCGATTCAGAGCTTTGCAGGAAAACAAATACATATATACTTGTTAGGTATTACTGTATATATTGATCAACAGATAGGACTTAACTTTCTTCATGTTTATAGATTCCAGAAACCATTAATGCTGATGAAATTAATTAGTGTACTTATCGTTGTAGGTTGATAGTGTCAATAAGCCCGGAATTCTGCTCGAAGTTGTTCAAGTACTGACAGACCTTGACCTCATAATCACTAAAGCCTATATCTCCTCGGATGGTGGATGGTTCATGGACGGTAAGTTTGTATATGTTTTGGTAACTGCTAAGATGATACAATATTATGGCAATTCCACTCTCCAAAAAGAAATTAAATGCCATGTAAAATAGTTCCTGCCTTAGACCACTTAAACATAAGAGAATTGGATTATCTACCCTTGGCAACTCTTCGGAAGTGATGAAAATAACATTTCCAGATATTTGTAACAGTGTTTCACGTCACCGATCAACAAGGAAAGCAGATTACAGACAGAAAAACCATTGATCACATTGAGAAGGTAAGCCCCTATCCCCTATTATGCTCTACTACTGCAACATGCTTTTTTATGCTTTTGCGCTCCAATTCATAGTTCCAAACTGGATGTAATAATTTCACTTTATAGAAAATGCGGGCTTGTAAATTTAGCCAAGCCTCACCATTTCCCCAAGCAGCCTGCATAAGGGGTTCCCTTCATGTGATGGTATTTAAAAAGAGCAATGTTGTCTATGATTTGTGGCATGAATAGGCTTTAGGACCAAAGGGCCATATCACAGAAGTAGTGAAGACTTGGCCAGGAAAAAGCGTTGGAGTGCATTCTGTGGGTGATCACACAGCCATTGAGCTAATTGGAAGAGACCGTCCAGGTCTCTTATCTGAGATCTCTGCTGTTCTTGCCGACCTGCACTTTAACGTAGTTGCTGCTGAAGTATGGACCCACAATAGAAGAATAGCCTGTGTTGTATATGTTAATGACACTACATCCCAACCTGTGGACCATCCAACTAGATTATCGACTATTGAAGAGAGACTCAAGAACATCTTACGTGGGTGCGAAGATGATGACAATGTAGGTCACACCAGTTTCTCTATGGGGTTCACTCATGTGGATAGACGGCTCCACCAAATGTTGTTTGCTGACAAAGATTATGAGGGCAGTGGCCATGGTGGCGGTGGTGGTGGTGGATTATCAAATGAGGTTGATTTTCCTGCTCGCTTCCAACCGAAGATCACCATTGAGCGTTGGGAAGAAAAAGGATACTCGGTGGTCAGTGTCCGGTGCAAAGATCGTGCAAAACTTATGTTTGACATTGTATGCACACTCACTGATATGGAATATGTTGTTTTCCATGCCACCATATCATCTGATGGTCCATATGCATCGCAGGTACATATCATACACAAATTTTCTATCATCTTCATTCTTCAATTTTCAAAGATATAATCACTAAAGCATTTGAAATGATGCATATAATTGATTGTAGGAGTATTATATTCGTCACATGGATGGCTGCACCCTTGATACCGAATGTGAGAAGGAAAGGGTAGTCAAATGTATTGATGCTGCGATTCGTAGAAGAGTAAGCGAGGTTAGTGAAAAGCAACTATAATTTACAGATACATTATCTTCTTAATCTCAGATCCCTAACAAAATTTGGACGATAAAGGAAATGAACAGCTTGCCGATCAATCTTAATCTTAATTCTCTGTAGTAATATATTTCACCATAGAAAAGGGAATCTGTAATATTCATTAGAGATTACAAAACGTGTTTTGAGTGCATTGACAGAAAATTTGTCTATAAAATGGAACTATCCAGCTTTTCCTATCAGCCATGCTAATCATCAGCATCTGATCATGAAATGGTGTCATTTTACTCTATAAATATTTTTAATTTTGTGAATGTACGTATATTTTAAATATTTTTAAATATGCATAGCTAATTACATTTAGATCACAGTTAAGCACTAAAGTTTTCTGATAAACTGCATTTTTCCAGTATCATGATGATTAGTGGAGACTAATTTCCTTTATTTGTCTTAACTCATAACTTATTAAGTGCTATCAGAAGGGGGAGTTAGCAAAGTTAGGCTATAGGAACTTTGCTTTTAGCTTTTCTGCTTTTCCATTCATTATACAAAATCCCCTACTGAAGTTCTTCAAACGATGGTCTGTACAAGACGATTTGATATAATTATGGAAATGAATCCATTAAACAAGGTGATTGAAATAGAATCTGACATTGTCTGCATGAAAGTTGAAATGAGGAATAATTATACCCTACATAAGCTAAGCACATCGTGCTATATATTCACTTGTATCAGTGATGCATATTGATATTTTGAAGCTGTAAGTCATGTTGGATAGAAGAAAGTTATGTGTATTTTGAGTCTTGATATAGAATTAATGGATCAAATTACAATGACATTCAGGGGCTTAGGCTAGAGCTATGTGCAAAGGATAGGGTAGGCTTGCTATCAGAAGTAACAAGGATCCTGAGGGAGAATGGCTTATCAGTTATAAGAGCAGGCGTCTCAACCATTGGTGAACAAGCAATGAATGTCTTTTATGTTAGAGATTCTTCAGGGAACTCGGTGGACATACAGAAAATTGAAGCTCTTCGTAAAGAAATTGGACACACAATGATGTTCAACGTGAAGAAAGTTCCGACGAGTTCTAAGGCACCTGAGACTAGTGGATGGGCAAAGACAAGCTTCTTTGGTAACTTGTTAGAGAGGTTCTTGGCTTGAAAAGATGCATCTACTTGTAAAAGGTACATTGCAAATGTACAGAATAATCAATCTGTTCAGGAAGTTGTCTGAACAGAATTTCTGCAGTTGTACACTTTGTATGATATGCATGCTCGACACTGGTAGCTTTTGAACTTTTCACAACAATCTTCTCTTTTTCATGTTGAGATTGCTTGGAGTTAATTTTTTTAAAAATTGGAATATAATTGGGAATGTAATTGCAGCCATGCAGAATATTGATTGAACATGGATGAGAGCCTCTAGATTAAGTGTGCATTTGACTATACAACCAGAAAAACAAGAACGTCATATCTATTATACATGAATGGTGTCCTGCTTTGAAATTAGATGTAGGACTTCTCATTTCACCCATTTTCAGGTCGTATATCCACAACTTTACATTTCAATGTCTAAACACAGTATGCATATCATTGTTGTAAAGTTTCATCCAATTTGAAGATCATTTGTGCTTCTATAATCGTGATTTACATGATCGTATTTGTTTGAACATATTTTGCTATGATGATATTTAATCTAATTCGATATCTAAATAATCTCTAAATTAGATAAAACTTTACAGGAATGATATACACTATTTTATAAATTGTATGATTGAGATGTGAAAATACGACCTCAGAATGTACGAAATAAAGATTTGCACATTTTAATTTCAAAATGGTACACCGTTCTAGAAGGGTATATACATATGTATGTATGTATGTATGTATGTATGTATGTAGTATGGCGTCCTCTACGATACCTACATGTATCCCATATTATCCGGTGTGGGTCTGTCACTGAAGACTGAACACTTTGGGGCAACTCCTAATAGAAGTAAAGAAAGAAAGCTAGGTCAATCTCCATTGTGTGGATTAACATGTGCATATGACTAAAAATCAGGACAGGAAACTAAATTTTGTTAGGGGGATAAAAACCGGTCCAGGATATAACGGCTGTAGGAGATAATGACCACCGTACCCCTGTCTGACCAAAATACAAACACACCTATCTCCCTTGATCTATCTGGATCGAATCAAACACCCGTCTCAATCTCTGGGATTCTGGATCTTTATTCAGACTCAGAATCTCTCTCACTCCTCAACACCATGGCCAGTGTCCTGGTGTTCCCTTTGACCAAACCTTAACCTCCATCATGTTTGTGACTTTCCAAAATAGTTCCTTGTGCATGCCGCGAAGCTGGAGCATGCCTTCTTTTTAATGTTGTGGTTTTCAATCGCCGACGGAATTTGCAAGAACCGTAAACCGATATCTGAGTATTAGCAACGCTGCGAATTCGCCGTCGATCTTAACATCGAAACATTTCGATCGCAAATAATATTACGGCCCAGTTGATAGTTATGTCCATTCCAATATAAGATGTCGTTGTGCCCAAATGAACAAATATTTATTAAAACTCTAAGAGAGTTATATTATTTTAATCTCGCATCTTTTAAACATGAGAGAGAGGTGACCTGGCCGGAATCTCACCGAACGCCAGAATTCGGTCACCGGAATCTCGTCGGACTCTTTAAAACATCACTAGAATATCATCAGTCATTGTCAGAACCATTTCGTACATTCATTTGATGTTTTATTGAGGGTTGTAATATTGAAAAATGATTTATTAAAGACAATAAACGTTATGAAGATATTTTACTAGGGTTAGTAAACTTCATAGAGGAACTTTACTGAAGGTAGTAATGATGAAAAATGATTTACTATGGATAGTTCATAGGAAAACTTTAGGGACAATAAACTTTATACAGACTTAGGGGTAATAAACTTTATGGAGAAATTTTACTGAAGGTAATAAACTGTATGGAGAAACTTTACTGAAGGCAATAAACATTAATTTTACCTAAAATAAACTAAAACACAAACACATGCATGTAGTCATTATCAATCCATAGAAATAAATTGACGAAGAAAAAAGATAAATGTCTAATGGAAGAGAAAAAGAAAAATTTTCCCATAGAAATAAATTTACTACCCCTGTATAACATTTATTATCCTAGTAACATTTATGGTAGAACTTTATTATCCCCAGTAAAAGTTTATTACCTTGTACACCATAGTAAAACCTCTACCGGACACCTCCTGCAGTGAACTCCTCCCACCGAATATCCTTCACCATTCACCGTCGTCAAAGGAGCCATTCGACAAGTTGAAGGAGGAAACAGACCTCTTTAGGCTCGAATCGGGTTGCTTCTGACGTCCAAGTCTGGCCGCCACCATGTCGACATAGATGTCCGGCGCCAAGCCGCCTCAGAAACGAGATCGACTCGGCTTAGACGATGCAGAATCCACCACGTCGTCAACGCGAAAGTAGAAGTTGTTTTCTCGTGGTGTGAATGTTGTGCTCATGATCCTCACCTCAACCCTCGGATCTGAAGTGTCGATCAAGGACATGGCTTCCGACATGTCTTCCTCCTGCGTGTCCGGCCATGTCTCCCTCACTGTAGTACTCATCACATCGTCAGTCGCTTGTTTCACTTTCATCTAACTGGATAATTAAAAATAATTAATTAACATTTTTACATATATATAAGTAAAATTAAAAAACGTAAGATGACTTACAATATTCTTCTGGGCATCAAGATATGTCTTCTCGCACGCATAGACGTATCGGTTGACTTCTGGATGTTACCTGGCCGCCTTGTCCATCAAGACAGCGAGCGGTCTAGAACTGGCATGATGGTTCTTGGTGTTGCATTCCCGGTTATGAGCGTTCACCCGGAAAACGGCTTTCAACGAAAAAAATAAAATATTTAAAAACGGACGTACTTAATGAAAATTTAACCAATTAATTTTTTTACATACCTGTTTATGAGGGTTGTTGAATTTTGATGTCAGAAGCCAACACCACTCGTACTCTCTGTACTAGAACTCAGCAAGGGTACCAAAACGTCTGTTCTTATGGGTAGTCCAGTGGGTCCTTAACTCGTTCTTCTACTCCTTATTACTACAGACAACAAAAATATTAGAATATTATTAATATCACATAAACTTTTGTTTTTTCATTAACTTCGTAACGTACCTTCCTCTATGCACAACATCCGCTCAACTAGTCTTCATGTGCTGGGGAACGTCAAACCACACATGTATTTAACCGTTAATTAGTTTAGTTTTTCAAGAATTAACAATGTAATGCATAATGTTATTGAGGTATTTTGTAAATTCACCGACATCGTGTTGTGGACAATGTCCTTAACCTTATGTAGAACCTCGCTCTAGTCTAACCACAACATAGGGACTCTATCCATAATGAGCGCTCCCACGTGAAAGGAGTACGTCCTCAACTTCCCGCCCGATACTATGTGGCCATCCTTGTCAGTATCGATGACGATCCTCCATGAGCTATTGACGGTCTTCTTGAAGGCCTTCCCTGTGACAGGGCCTCTCTTCTTCTTTGTCGGCTTGGTTTCGACGGTGCCTATCACATGATAAACCAAACTGATTATTAAAATCAGAGAACATTTATTATTAATTATAAGGAAAAATAATAATCATCTTTCTTTACCCGAGAGCGATGCTACAGACGCGACATATTTCGTTTCTATCATCGATGATGATACTCTCGCGGAAATAAGAGACGTATCAAAAAGCACAAACTGGTATGCCACTGATGGAGCCACTGGCGGGGGCAGTAGATGAATCAGCATCACTGAGTCATCGATAGCAGGTAAGACATGTATCATCTGTGGAAAGAAAAGATGAGGCGGCGACATCTGTACCCTAGATGACTCACCATCTAAGCAGTTGTTTACACCTAGATTTGACATAGCCAAATCGGTTTATTAGTCTCAAATTCAATCGAAGTTAGCTTGGTCATATGGACGAGATGAAATGAGTTCAGCCGTATGAACGAGCAGAAATGAGCTTGGCCAAATGGACGAGATGAAATGAACTCGGCTGTATGGACGAAGTGAAATGAGCTCGGCTGTATGGACGAAGTGAAATGAGCTCGGCCGTATGGACGAGATGAAATGAGTTCGACCGTATGGACAAGATGAAATGAGTTCGACCATATGGACAAGATGAAATGAGCACAACCGTATGGACGAGTTGAAATGAGCACAGCCATATGGACGAGTTGAAATGAGTTTGGTCGTACAGATGAGATGAAGTGAGTTCGGCCGTAGTTCGCCCATAGACGAGGCAAAGTTATCTCGGACAATGTAAAGTGAATTCAGCCATGGACGAATCAAAGTTATCTCAGACAATGTAAAGTGAATTGGTAGTGGATGAAGCAAAGTTATCTCGCCCGTATGGACAAAGTGAAGTTAGTTCGACCAAGGACGAGGTGAAGTGAACCCGGTCATGGACAAGGCAAAGTTAGCTCGGACGATGTAGAGTGAATCCGACCATGGACGAGGTCAAATAGCATGCTTGTGAACGTATGGATGAGGTCAAATAGCTAGCTCGTGGACGTATGGACGGGGTCAAATATTTAGCCTGGTTATATGGACGAAGCAAAGTTATCTCGACCGTATGGACGAGGTGAAGTTAGTTCGGCCATGGATGAGGTGAAGTGAACCCAGTTATGGACAAGGCAAAGTTAGCTCGGACGATGTAAAGTAAATCCAGCCGTGGACGAGGCAAAGTTATCTCGGCCTTATGAACGAGGTGAAGTTAGTTCGGCCATGGACAAGGTGAAGTGATGGACGAGGTCAAATAGCTAGCTCGTGGACGTATGGACGAGGTCAAATATTTAGCTTGGCTATATGGACGAAGTGAAGTAATTCGTCCGCGTGGACAAAAATGAATAAGTTGGGCATAGAGTTTGAGGAAAGAAAATAGCCCATAACATTTATTTCAGACAAGTGAAAACAAAATAACAGTGTGCACTCGGTCGAAACCCAATACATCAATTGCGACAGAGAGGTCGTGTCAAGGAGGATATATCTACAAGGAATGTCTCTAACCAAATCAAAAAAACTTATGATATGATTATCTCAGAGTTCGGCAAAATCAAGACAATCATGTGTGACCCAACCCAAGAAAAGAAACAAAATATTGATGGAATTTCATGACGTAGAGAACAAGCTAGCTAGGGTTTGACTTGTATATATAGAACCTTGTAGCTCATTTGTAAAGGGTCCTGCACCACACAAACAAATCAATATATAACTTTTCATACAAACTTATCTCTCTATCGTTAGGTACTCTGTCGTTCCTTTCAAATTCCAAGCCAATTTTATTTCTTAAGCTTTACTTTGATTCTGTTCTTTACGTTCTTACATTTTAATCTTATCATTTTTTTACTTTACATGTTCTTTACTTATCGCACTTAGGAGTAGTTTTAGCATAGAATTCCCGTCCATTGATCTCCTTCGGCCAGTACGGATTGGGTTGATGTGATTCGATGTCCACACATACATCACTTCACAAAGATTCGACAACTGAGTCTGTTTCACCTTCGTGTTCACGGTGATTTGCGAGTATCTTCATCTAATAGATCTCTCGCCCATCACCCGAATGTTTGAGTTCACACAAAGGTAAACGATTTCAAGTATCTCGGCGACGCCTAGCCGAATGTCCTTGAAACATAGGCATCAGGACCATACGGCCAAGAGGGTTCCTTCCTCGGCCTACAATCACTTGAAGAAGTCAGATCAAGCGCACTACATCAATTAAAACCTCACTTGGTCGTTCGGCCGCATGTTGGAACTCCTGCGCACATCAGAAGGACATTGTAGCCAAAAACCTTGGCCTTGCTTTGGTCGAGACCATTTTTGAGAAAACAGCAGTATGCCTCGGAGTGGGCGCCCGATGTATCATAGGCATACGGAGTGCAGACACCTGTGTCTGCGTCTCTCTGAACAACTGCATCGAGGAATGAGATGAACTGTTTAACCGGAACCGTCAGTTTTCTTCATGGTAAATCACAGATTTGCATGTCTTAACTATCACCAAATGAGATGAAATTTTACAGAGATGATCTATACATATACACCTAGATATTGAAACTAAGATCGAAAAGTGGGGCAAAATCACACATCCGCACCAAATCCTTTGGTGCGGACGTCCGCAGCCAAGCAGCCCTTTATATATATAGCTCCACAAACTAATTTTGGACAGATTTCGACAACACTCAAACTTTTCTCCCATTTTTTTTTCCAGAATGAGCTGCTGCCTAGATCTGTAAATATAAGAAACTTTAGTCGAAGAAATTATATATTTCGTCGTCTAAACCTGAAAATTTTGTCAGCTAAAGTTCACAGACTAAAGCTGACGAAAAAATGAATTTAGCCGACAAAAATTTAATTTTGTCGGCTAAAGTTGAATACAACCGATAGATTTTTTAATTAGCCGACAAATGATTTTTTCGTCAGCTAACACTTTAGCTGACGAAATTTGCCTTCGTCAGCCTATTTTTTTCGTTGGCTAAAGACTTTCTTCTTGTAGTGAATACACCAAGTAGCACGGAAGCGTATTGTCAAGCTCCTTGAAAGAAAAACAAAAATCAAACCTGTGAATTAATGGATTAGTGTACGTGTGTCTCATGAGCGTAGCTAGGGAGGGGGCAAGGGGGTCAATTGTCCCCTCTCAATTTTAAGAAAAAGTAGTTACTCTTAATTTGTATCGGATATTAAAGAAAATGAAATATAAATTGACCCTTATTCTTTAAGAAATCTTTGATCAGTCTTTAATATTCTTCAATGATAATGAAATGAAATAAAAATTTATGCTATTTTAAATACTTAATCCAATTAACATAAACCGTGTCAATGGTTTCTTACCTTATTAATCCCTACTAATATGTAATTTAATGTTTTAAATTCTATTTATGATTTTTTTTATTTTTTTTTATAAATAAGCTAAATGGAAACAACACATTGATATTTACCATACATTGACGTACATTATGTCTCAAAAATAACATATTAAAATTCTAAAAATCTGAAGTTTATTGGAGATGAATTAATGGTTTGTTCGAGTGTGTGTTTTCATTTTAAATTGATATAAAGAACATTGTTGAAATTAAGTTTGTGTCACTTTTTAAAGCAAAATCGTGTTGTTGCTAAAGAGTAACAGAAGATCATTTAATTTTTTCGTGAATCACATTTGTGTTGAAAAAATGGTCTAAAGGACCATTGATTAAACCAAATAATTAAAGTGATTTGCACTTTTAATTAGATGATTGGATGCATGAATTTGTAATCCTTGTATTGAGGGCTATAAAATCATGTATTCATATGCATAATTTGGTTGTGGGGTGAATGAGAAATTGTCACCCAAGGATGGTTTGTTCAAATGAGAAAATGAACTTTGTCTCACATTGGAAAAGTGGGAGATGAATAAGGCTTTAAATAGAATCTCACACCTTGAAGGTGTAACCATGACAAGCAGCCATGCACTCTCTCGCGTGCGTGGGTGCAAATCCCAGGTCGGAAGCCCAATTTCTTCACTTGGGCCTGCGCGACTTGCGAACACGAATGCAGCTCAAATTTGTGAAAGAAATTTGAACAGACAGATTTTATTTTTTGACATTTTCCATGTCTGAAAGCTGTAACAGACCTTTTAAGTCTGGTTATTACTTTGACTTTGTAACAGACCTATTAAATCTGGTTATGATTTTGTAACACACCTATTAAGTCTGATTATGATTTTGTAACAGACTTATTAAGGGTTGTTTATGATTGTATGTAACAGACAGAAAACCATCAATTTGTAGAAGATTCCCAACATTATATAAAGGCCACCAATCTTTCATTCTGAACACACCAATACAAAACACTTCTCTTCCTCTCCAAAAGTTTCTATGCTCCTATGCAGTTCTCTCAAAATTCGGTGATAGGTTGAAGACTCTTCTTAGTTCATTGAAGCTCTTGTTTGTAGTGCAACAGCTTGAGCTTGATTGTCGTTTTATCTTGGGAGACCAAACGGCATTGAGGTCCTTGCACCGATTGGGACGCCATAATTCGTCTTAAGGACACTATGTGATACACGGGACTCGACAAACTTTCATTGGTTGAATTATTCTTCTCAAATCCTTAATTTGTCATTTTATGGTTTTGTTCATGTTAATGTTCATGCAATTTGATTAATTATAATTAATTTTCGTTATTTCATTTTGTTAGTATATAAACAATATAATTACCACACATTTTTCTAACAATTTGACCCTTCTAAGTGAGATGTTTGACTACGCTACTGGTGTGTCTGATCATATTGAAATATCATTCCATAAGTTTTGTTGATACATGATACCACGCGGGCATGCGGCCCCCAGATCGTACATATAAGCGAAGCCAACTCACACTTGAAAACATTTCTTTTAGAATTGCACATTCACCCCATCAAATACTTATACTACGGTATATGTAATATATATGTACGTAGTGTGGGCAAGCTCGATCTTCCTTCAGAATCAGGCTTTGGCAAGAGATATCTTGTATTCAATTCAAATTAGAAACACTGATCTGGATGATTGAAAGGTACGAGTGGATAATTCGATGAGCAGAAAGCCTTAGCTTGATGATGTTGCTGTCTTAATTTGTTGGTGATAACTCGTCAGTGTCTGGCAGCTTCAAGTGTTCCGGATTGCCGGTCTAATTGCATTCACGTACGTACTTCAGCCATGATGAGGATACATGTAGCTCAACGTGTTTTGATGGCCATTGTATCACGCTGTATAGTGTAGAACTGTAAATATAGTGTAGATAAAAACAGATATTTGTGTAGATTTGGTTAGGTGATACTAAGCAATTCAAAAACTGAAAACACACAACCTCAAAATGGCAATCCATTTATCTTTCGCACAAGCCAAGCACGCAACTGTAATACGTAGATACTAAGTAATTCTACAATATGACTCTTAGATGAACTTCAACTAGCATAGGCAAGACATGCAAATCTTATTGATTGAGCTACGCCTAAGATGACTGAGCTTAATTTGAAATTGATATAAATCCAACCATTTCTCTTAAATTTAAATTTTTCAAACCAAATCAAAATTATTTTCATCAACTCCAGGTAGAATAGTACAAAACATACATTTCCATTGTTGTAACTCGTGAGCAATTAACTTAGGTATATATGTACACACACATTCATTCATCGAAAAAAAAACTTAGCTAAATATATATATAATGTTAGTGCCGTTTATTGATAAAACTTCTAATAAGATGGTGTCATCATGCGATATGTTAATCCGGGTGAGTCTTAACATGAATTGTATCTAGCGCATGTAGATCTATATTCATAATATCATGAAACATTATAAGACCTATATAAACTTTTATTTTCAAGAGCTTAAAACTTTAGACTTGGTGGATGCATTCCACTCAAATTCACGCCGTTATTCAAATGACAGTAGTGTTTTCTCTCCCCCTAATGGCGGGAAGACTATCTTATTACGACCATACACAAAAATGCATAGATATATGACTTTCTTCTAAGTGAAGATTTTCATTAGTTGATGGTGAACCCAAACCAAGTTTAAGGTCAAAAACATCAAATTCATAAGTATTAATCATATTGATGTATAACTGTATCAGCAAATATCATTCTCTGATGGTGTACTTTAACCTTTGTGTTTGTAACATTGTAACCGTAACTGCATCCAAAAAAAAATTGTAGCCATGTTAGGAACTCTGACATTCTTTAATACAAATATCTTCAGAAGAACCATGACATTTAACTATGCATTCCTCCCATAAATCAAATGGGTCTATGTGTTTTGTTAATATGGTTGATCTCAGGGATTTCAACCATACCAGATGTCTTTAGCATATAATTTGTCATCATCTACTTTTGTTACGTTACTGACTGAGATGCTTCTCAAACTTGAAATGAGACAGTATGAAAATATCAAACGACAATTCATGTCGTTCTTTAAGAACAATTTTTTCTCCCCTCATAACAAGAAGAGTATCTAGACCTGAGAGTGTCACATTAAGGTGACAAACCAAAACAGATATGCGGTAAATAAACAATTCACTCAGAATAGCGTTAGCTAGCGGTCATCAAGATTCGTTGTTGATTCTAAGTAACTTTTTATGTAAAATATGATTTAACTTGTCATGTCAAAAAGTGTATTATATTCAATAAACTCTTCGTCATGACATTATGTGTCTAACTTTCAAAGTGAAATCTATCATGTAATAGCTAGACCCTATAGTGAGATACTGTGTACTTTAGACTTCGTCTCACAATATTGTTCTTGGATTGCAACCTAAATTGTGTCACAATATGGGTAGGTATGTTTGTAATATGTTAGACAGATCTTATGCCCTCCCTCGAGTGAGGTGGGATCTCATGGCACAATATGTGCTATATATTCTGAAAACATACTGGAGACACTTAATGTAAAAAGGGATAATATGTGCTCTTCAGGAGGCTACATTCATATATGCAATCGAAGTTTCAGGTTCGATTTTATAATGTTAGAACTATATTTTCTCAAATTGCATATGTTGAACAACAGTTCATATAAAATGGCTACTCGAATCTTCAGGCTCTAGGTGATTAAAAATGAAACTTCAATTTCACCTTATAATTTATACTTTACACTCAAAACTTTAGGTTTGAGCCTCTACTGTAAGAACATCAGGTTCTGTAACAGTTTTTTGAACTTATGGTGCAACAACATGACATTCAAAGTTCATATAATGTTGAGCGGAGCCTAAAATGAATAACAATGAAAGTAATATAATGAAAATAAATGATAAAATAATAAGATTACATAGAATATGATAAACAAATTTCACATTGGAAACTTACGGTTCCATGAGAGAAGAAAATATAAAGAGCTTCTGGTTTTGCAAACTTCCCCAATATGATAATATTGTATAAAGTGAAGAATTGCAGTCCCTTATATGATTAAAGATCATAACATGAGGCTTCAATTGTTGTGTAACTTGAGAAACTTTTGGGTCCTGATAATTGCATATGTTTTGAAAAAAATCCATAAGCATCGTTGCATACTATGTTGTTAACATAACATCTCTGTTTATATAGGACTTAGAATTTAGAACTTGAGGTTTTTAATTTGTATAAGCTTATACGAGAAACAAATCACTCAAAATTGTAGGTTTGAGAGTGACATATACTAGAACCAATTTTATTCTAAATCTACTCGAATTTTCATGTTCGAGTCTATAAAATTAGAAGCTTTAGTTTTAAGAGTGGGTGAACTTGAGGTTCACCTGTAATTACTAGCATATGAGAGATTGCAATCTCATTTTCATGAAATATCATGTTGAGGAACTTCTAGTTCATAACATAGTATGTCTCAATAGACTTAATGGTTGTGTAATACCAGATAATAAGCCAATTAAACTTTTTAATTCGCGTATTTAGCTACAGACATTAGAAGAAATGCAAAGAGATTCTATAGTTGTCATTTTTGGTTTTACCATAAAATCCATTCACGAATATCCTTAAAACTTAGTAAACTCCTTGATCTAGAAGAATACAAAGTCTCTTTAATGGACAACTGAGTTCCATTTAGAAGACTAATGTGGGCTCTTCCAGAGCCTTAAACCAAATTAGCAGTACTAAATATTATGATCACATTAGTTGAAGAAGGTACTAAAATAGAGAATTATTTTCGATCATGGAGATTATGTGTGGTGGCACTGTCAGCAAGAAAAATATTTTCTCTATTTTTAAGTTGAGTGCATTCATGATCAATTTCATATATACCTTCATAATAAAATGAAAGAGATTAGTAATAATGAAATATATTATTACATCAAATAAAATAAAACTATCTACAATAAATACTAGTCCAGAAATATATAGATTTACACTAGTCCAGGAAATACAACAATAGTGTACCGTTACCTTTCCAATCAAAATAAAGTGAGATGATGAAGATAACTAATTGACTTGTAAGGATACGATAAGCACTGTCATAAAATTAGTGAAAAACAACCATTGTATGTACATTGTACATAATCTCCGGTTACTAGACAAAATATGGTTGCAACTAATGTTCATCACTATAACAATAATAGTTATAATCAAATATCATAATTCGATGTTAAGGACAACATTGTTTATAGATTTAAGATAATCGATGTCAAGACCACATATCAAAATGTTTTCAATTTCCTGATCTTTTTATCAATATGTGTCTCATTGTCCACAAAAGGTCAATTTCAGTAAAGTGATGTCCAATGGTTCAAAAGAATCTCAATTGAATTGAACTCGATTAATTGTCTTTGTTAGAGAGCTTCGTAGAAAGCCACTAAATGTATGACATGCGTCAAAAAAGGTTATTATAGCCACATCTATAACCATAACATGATCCATATTAGAAGGTGGACATGCGTCAATTCATGGTTGTTGGTAGAACAATGGTTCTCAATGACACATATTGATCATGTGTTCAAAAAATTCCATAGAAATGCATGAAACTGCACCATGATATTGCAAAAATCATCTAAACAAATCAGAATCAGAATCATAGATTATTTATTTACATCAATGATATACAAACCACATACGGTTCATGGTCTTGAGCAATAATCTTACATCATAGAGTCATAGACCACATTGATCATGATTGATCCGATTATGTTATTTAGAACTTCATATTCATTATAAATGAATATCAATATCGAAACTTCAGGTATCACATCTATTGGATAATGGATCACATATACATGCCTAAAACTTCTGGTTTATACAGACAATGAGAATTGTGAATCAAATGTAATATTGAACTTCAAGTTCAAAATCTCGAAACCTGAGGTTCGTGTATTATTAATGAAATTCAGGCTCACTAATATAAACAATTATAATAATATAATTGAGCAATATAAACAAACATATATGTAGACAAATTATGGAGAATTAGATATAAAAAAACAAGAGGTGAATACTCATAGATCAGAGTGTGGATAATAAGCAACAAAAGTTGCACTAACATCTCATAGATCATCATGGAGTTTATAGAATTGATTTGCGAAATCGTGCTGATAACATGTTATAAACTGAAGAATAAAATAGAGAGAACGAGATGAACAAAATGTAGAAGAAAAAAGTGTATTAATATGTGTCATATGTCTCTTTTATATAGAGGTAGAGTTTACAAGATAAGTCTATACTATTATGATATTACATATAAGTCTTTGAATATAAATAGATAAACACTTGATTATAAATATTTAGAACGTTACGTAAAATCTATTTTCTTTATTGAATGTTTCATATTCTAATTTGCTTTTTCTTTTCCAGATTTTATTTTGTGATTATTGACTTTCTCTTTTTTTTCCAAAGATTTATTTTGTGATTCTTAATTACATCATATGGTATTCATTGGTATTAATGTTTTATCAACCTCAAAATGGTTTCAAAACGTATATTGATGTACTTATCGAATTTCAATGGTATGCATATTCAAAATAGTTAGTTTGCTATTGAAAATTACACTATGTATTCCAATATGTATATACTATTTTATTTTCTGTTCTTCTAATTTATTTATAAAATAAAATACGCAGCGACGCGCGAATGGTATATATATATTAAAACTATTGGTGTCACTAATCAACCTTTACCTATTAACAAAAAGTTTCTACATACTTTAATATGAGAGCTCAGTTATGTCTATATATTTTTTATTTTTTTTTATTTATTTATAAAATAAAATACCGTAGAAACGCGCGAATGGTATGTCTAGTTATTAAAACTATTAGTGTGTAATCAACCTTTATCTATTAACAAAAAGTTTCTATATACTTTAACACGAGAGATCAAACGGTACGTCTATATATTTTTTTATTTATTTATAAAATAAAATACCGTAGAAATCCGCGAATGGTATGTCTAGTTATTAAAAGTATTGGTGTGTAATCAACCTTTACCTATTAACAAAATGTTTCTACATATTTTAATACGATGGATCAAATGGATCAATCATTCAACCATCTTTCAGCATGAACCAAGACGTAAAGCAGTGCATAATCCATGATACAATTTTTGGAGAGATAAGAGAAGGATCGATCAAAGTGAGTCAGATGTGTATTCAAAAGGAACTGTGTTCCTTTGTGGAAGAAGAAACAGACACCAGGATATGATAGAAAACCCATAGAAAACGCAAAAGCAACGTATTTAAATCAGTTAATCAGATCTAGCGAGGGTGAAACTGCCAAAACCTAAAAGATGCGTATGAAGCTGAAGCACCCACCAAAGTTCAATTGCACCCACTTACTAAGCACCGGCCACTCATCCCTTTGTCTTCCTTTTTCGAAAGCTGAAGTGAAAGGAGATAAGGAGGAAGTATGATATTTAAATTAATATAAATATCTATTTAAATTAAATTAATATACATGTCTATTTAATTTAAATTAAATTAATATAAATATCTATTTAAATTAATTTAATATACATGTCTATTTAAATTAAATTAATATAAATATCTATTTAAATTAATTTAAATAGAATAGATATTTAAATTAATTTATAATGATATTTATTTATTTTAAATAAAAATTAAAATATAATTAATATTAATTAAGATTTTTTATTAATTGCTTGGCTCACTTATATTTTGATGCATACAATTTTCAGATCATAAAAACATGGATTTTAACGTAGTTGCTGCAACTGTTGAAAAAGCTAGCTATAGATATATATCTTCATCGTTTTGTTGCGTCCCGCAGCTGCCATTTTCGAGCAATCACAGATCTTGTTACACTGTATAAAGTCACCGAATACTAGCTGCTCCATCTAGTTAAAGTTCATGTTTGCGTTACGTAGTTACGTACTAATATATATATATATATATATATATATATATATCTCGCTTCCTTGTCCACTTGTTTTGTGTTTCTGTGTCTAATCCAAATGATCGATGTTTATGACAATTAGCATAATCCGTTCCGCAGAAAGTCAAGGAAACTGCCAAGTTATTCAAACCACTGATAATTGGTAGCCAATCTCCTCCAATGGAGCTGATGCCATTCTCACTTTCATCTCGGTGTTGAGTAGTAACAGTTGTGTAGCCAGAAATACAATATAAGATGGTCAAAATTAACTTTAATGCGTAACTCATGATTGTTATATTTAATATTATATAAATTTTTAAATAATGAGTTTCGGAAGAAACATCGTTTTAAAAACTGTAATTTTAAAGGATCCATAAACTTTTAACAAAAATAATTGTAATAATCTAGATTATACAGAAAAAGGCCAGACATAGAAAGAGAAAAGAAAATAAGAAATGAAAATATATTCAAGAAACAAATACAGATTAATAGCGGACTATTCAGAAAAAATAAAAGTTGATTTAATGAATTTGGCATACGTGTTTATTTGTTTTCCTTTATTTTATAAGGATCAAAAATATGTATTATATGTAGTAAAAAAATAAACAAATTCTGCTAACAAGTGAAATTGTAAAAACTTAAAAAAGGTGAATTGACCCTTCTAACCCTATATTGGCTACACCCTTGCCATGACCTTAGAGAACTGTATTGGCCCTGCCTGCTATTCCTATACAAGTAATATAAGTGAAACAAACAGATAAAAAGACAGACAGATCATCCATAAGAACCCGAATGGATTGCCTTCGTAACAAACTAAACAGATTGTATGGGTGATGTCTGTCAAGTCAACATATATATGCATCACATGCTAATTCCCTTTCACGTTACTTGGTTTGGTAATTGATATTGAAGCCATGCCAGAAAATAGGTCACATACGGCCCTTTGCTTTTCTTATCTGCCAAATGCATGATGATGAAGATTATGGTCCACGGCGCCCGTTGCTGAAACTTGAAACAACTAGAGGAGATCGATAACATGCGTAAATAATTTGTATAAAAATAGTTAAAATTTAACCTCTTTACGATTTAGTGAGAACTCATCTCGATCATTATGTTTTATATTTATATTCAAAGGAGGAGATTGATAATGCAATAAAATGAGCAATAGCAAATTAATCAGCAACCTATCTAGCTATGTAGTTGTGGAATATATATATTGTGGAAGAAATTGGATAGCAAGTATTGTCGAGAGCTCTTTTTCTGGAAAAGATCGTTCGAAACGTGATTTGGCCTTGAAATATTAATATGCTGGAGAAGTCCCCTTCCACTCTGAGTACTTTGATCATCAAGAGGATGATGACTTTTCTGGACCACGAACGAGATCGATATAGACATGGCTAGAAACAGCCTAAAATTTCTTTCTTTCGACCAAATTACATACCAGCAGGCTAGTTATGTTTTTTGTTTTCGTTTTCTTTTTTTTCTCAACTTCTTGTGTTTGTATGTTAACAATATGTGTTATGATCAAGTTCACAATTTATCCATTTTATGCCATTAGTACCTTCTGATTCTTATTGTGTTTCAGTGGTGCGTAATTGGTGACATTTATTGAGTACGAGTTTCATGGTCAATCGTTTGATGCAAATCTAAAGGTGTAGATGATTATTTTTAAGTTGAGTGATTTTGTTTTCAACCCTTGAATTTGCATCTAACAGTGACTGACCATGAAACTGCATGTCAGTTACTGATCATGTGAACACTACTGTTTAGTGATAAGCTAAATAATCTTTCTATAACGATCACCAAATTAACAAGACGTGCAATGAGGATGTTGAAAATAATTCCGCTTTTCCTTCTCGAATGAGGATGCAATTTGAATTTGGCTAATTTGAATGATCATCAATAGATGTGATCGAACATGCATGTCACTGCTAGTCTTTGTCTAAATTTTAAGAGGTAGTAACTAGCGACTAATGAAACAATCACGTGATATTGATCGATTATAAAACTTTTGTTGATCGATTATACTTATGCTACAAGAGGTACATACATGTATCATTAGCTCGATCATTTTGAATTAGATAAGTTCTTGAAAAGAACATCCTCAATAATATAAGTCGATTCTATCCAAATATCATTAACATAGGACAACTAGCAAGATGCGCTAGACACACCACGATTTGCTTCACGAAAATTGAGGTCCATCGACCATTCTCATGTTTTTGTCATTTTAGTAACTTTAATCCTCCCTTTATTAACACACATTTTTTCTTATTTTTCAAATTTTTTAAAATATTTGAAAAAGTGTAGAATTATAAAATTTTAAGTGCAAATTTCACTCTTCTATTAATATTACCATGTTATCACTTCAGTGGCATTTTATACTCAAGAAAATAATTGCTTATGTCACTCACTCGCAAATTTCACTCTTCTATTAATATTACCATTTTATCACTTCAGTGTCATTTTATACTCAAGAAAATAATTGATTATGTCACTCACTCACTTACTCACTGGTGGTTAAAATCAACACTCTTTGTGAGATACTTATCTCTAAACTTCTAAATAGCCATTAAAAAGGTGGGAACAAATTATTGTTGAAAAAGTCTGCAAAATGCCAAAATTTAGGAAACCTAGATCATTTACAACTCGACCCTTACCAAATTTTTATCCTTTTATGAAAAAAGGTGATTAAAATGGAGTAATAAGGTGGTATTCTTCATGTATATGCATAATGAAACTCCTAACAACATATGCATTCGATTATCGTTTTTAATTGTATGATTTGTTAATGCAACTAATGGGGAGTTATAGATGGATCAATTTTTTAATTTTTACTGAAAATTAGGAATAGATGGAATTTCTATAGTACCCATTTTACTTACAGAATTTATTACAACTTTAGCTAATTGGGTCATTGAGTAGTAGGTAAATTCAGACAAAGAAGAACACAATAGTAAAAATAAAAAGGGGTAAAATAGCAAATGGCACTTGTGTTGTAAAAAAGAAGGTTACCATCGCACCATGTCTGAAGTAAAAGTCGCTTTGCCACGCGTGTGGAAGCGGCTTCGGTTTTAAACAGACCGAACCTTGTACTTACCTCTTCGCTTATCTCTAGTCTTTCTTCTGGAATCCTCCATTCCTTGTTCTCTCTTGCTTTCTTTGTCACACTTTCCTCTCTAAATCCCCCCACAGGATAATCTCACCAGTACAGTCTTTCCCCTTTCAAATTGTCTTCTTCTGCAGGAAAGCAAAACCCTCGAAACAAATCACAGCCACAAACCTCTAGGCCCCACCACTATATCAAATCCGCAGCCATGTGATGCTTCGTCCGCGTCGCTCCCAGTGTTTCAGACCACCCTGTCTCTGTCTTCGTCTTTGAACAAAAAACAAATATTTCTGAATTGTTAAATACGCCATCCCTCCCTCTCTTTACTTGCTTCTTCTTCCTCCTTCCATTTCTGGAGTCTTCTCTGCTTTCACGAAACATAAACGATACCAAGAGGAAACCGAATCAAAGCCACCAGAGGAAACAACCCAGTGGCTGTTTTCTTTTGATCAAGAACATTGAGCCCCTGGTAATGGTGAAACCATTGATTTTAGTATTGTGATGAGTTACTGTACTGGCTTTGTTGTTTTGGAAATTTTTGTCTGATCCTATTTCAACATCATTTGAGAGCTGTTCTTTCTGTTTCCCTATCAAAGTTTGCACCTTTTATAGTTCTGAATTCAAATTTTCTACCTTTTTGTTCTGGGGTTTTTGTTCTCTGGAGTTGAAGATCATATGTTTTATGAATTCTAGTTTGAATTTGAGCTTGTTTGAGCTGAAACATGTGCTATTTTTGGAAAAAGGTCTCTTTTGATTGTTGAAGTTTTCATCTTTCTATATGATAAAATATATTGGATGCGATTAGTTCTTTTGAAACAAATAAATAGTTCTCGTTTGTTTGTTTCCGAGTTGATTAACTATAAAGTAATGGTGGGTTTTGATTGTGATTCGCTATGCTAGTTTTGATGCATCTCTGCTAGTTTTCTGAGGTGTTGACACATGTTTATTGTGTTAGAATTCCAAGTTTCTTGTCATTTTTGACACCTCTGGCTCTGAATATGAAGTTGTATTGGAATTCTAAGATTATCAGTTGTTTGTCTCTCTTTACTTTTGGTGGCAGAAACAACGGCTACTCTGTTGGTTTGTGAAGGCGGTGGGGTAGAGGGGTGTGTGTCTTTGAAATGGTTGGGAAAGAAAACCTCAGGACCGAGGACTTTAACTTTTGCTTTGAGAAGATGATGATGATTAGTGGTGGACAAGTGAAATTGGATGGGAGCGTTATAACTAATTGGAAGGATATTCCGATGGAGCTTCTGCTGCAGATTCTGACACTTGCGGATGATCGGACAGTGATCACGGCTTCTGGAGTCTGTCGTGGTTGGAGAGATGCTATTTGCTTGGGCCTCACCCGGCTCTCTCTCTCATGGTATGTGTTTAGCCTTGTAGTCATTTCTCTCTTTTTTGCCTCTGATTTTTGTTATGAACCTTGTGCTTTTAGTTTATTTGCTATTCTTGTTTGCTGCTTGTGTTCGCTGGTATATTTCCTATACAGCAAGAAAAAAGCTTGAATTCGTATCAATATCTGTGAAAATTGGTGTTTGATGATCCATATAAAGACTAAATTTTATTTGGATCATCTGGTGAAATTTAATTTCTGTTTTTTTCATTGCCTGTTCTGTTGGTATAAGTGCCACAGGTTTGCAGAATTTTTGTTTATCTTGCTCTGTGCAGCTTCCATTGTCAGTCATTTTCTTATTTATGATCATTCTCTATTGTTGTGTAATCGGTTTTGACAGTTTTGTTACTGTTGGGAACCCAGCATGGATTCCTTCACTTGGTATGCCCTGTCCTGTATTTTCTAATTTTTTATTTATTTTTTTGAATGAATCTCTATTGTTGTATAAATCCTTTTGACGGTTTTGTTCTTCTTTGTAACAGAATATGGATGCATTCATTGGGTTTTATTAATTAAACTAGATCTGAATGAGTCCTTTTATTCAGTTTTGTAACTAACGATCTCAATTTGCAAGAATAAAGAGGGAGATCAGACTGAATCTGTTCCTTTACCGTGCTGTTTAGTTGTAACATTACGGCTTGTTCCATTTCTTGGAGTTGGTATACACTGCTTTTAGATTTCCTGCCTGAGGTGTTTATCATGCCAGCTAGCTTATTTAAGTGTTAGTCGGAGTTCATTCTTTCCAAAAACGCAATCATATTGTGATCTTCAAGTTCGCCTCCTAGACAATGATGGGGTTATCTGTGTATGCATTGATATTTGTTGTCGGTTCTGTTCTCTTTGTTTCTTGCATCAGATAATTGTTTTGTTAAACCCTTGATATCGGAATATGATGTGTTTTGAAGAATAGGATGCTTATAACTTATAAGCATTTCTTCATATTCTTTTTCCATAAGCACCAATTTAACATCAGGCTGGGTATAATTAGTATTGGACATGTAATCTAGGGACTTTGAGATCGAAGGTGTTGTACACTGGACAGTGTGCGTGATTGGTTGTTACTTTAAGATTACTTGGGTCTATTTTTGTATTTTTTTTAAAGTTTCCTTTGCCTTAACAATCAAACTGGAAAAAAGGAAAGATATGTAAAGAACACTGATGATGGTTATCTGCAAGTACACTCATGATGGTAACTGAGAATTTTTGCTAAGGTTGAAATGGTCTCATATTTATAAGCTCTACACTTTATTAGATGGCTGTAAGTGAAGGAAAGATATTGGACATGTAATCTAGGGACTTTGAGATCGAAGGTGTTGTACACTGGACAGTGTGCGTGATTGGTTGTTACTTTAAGATTACTTGGGTCTATTTTTGTATTTTTTTTAAAGTTTCCTTTGCCTTAACAATCAAACTGGAAAAAAGGAAAGATATGTAAGGAACACTGATGATGGTTATCTGCAAGTACACTCATGATGGTAACTGAGAATTTTTGCTAAGTTTGAAATGGTCTCATATTTATAAGCTCTACACTTTATTAGATGGCTGTAAGTGAAGGAAAGATATCCATGAGTGAAAAAGGTTGTGAGAAATTTAATAATAGGTTATGAAGTCATGCATTCATGCTAGAGGACAGGTAGCTGGGGGCTTAACTTCCCTAGATGCTAATCCTGCAACTCTGTTTCAAGATTGGAAATGTTGATGTTCGTATAGGATTCTCTTATGAAAATATTGAAGCTTTGCACATTGCTTGTAAATAAAGTCATGATGCTCTAATTGTAACCAATTCTTTCCAACTTTTTTTTGCAGGTGTAACAAGAACATGAACAACTTAGTCCTATCTCTTTCTGCTAAGTTTACAAGGTTGCAAACTCTAATTCTACGTCAGGATAAACCCCAACTTGAAGATAATGCTGTTGAAAGCATTGCAAACTTCTGTCATGATCTGCAAGTCCTGGACCTTAGCAAAAGCTTCAAGCTCACTGATCGCTCCCTGTATGCCTTAGCTCATGGGTGTCCTAATCTTATGAGACTCAACATCAGTGGTTGTTCTGCATTCAGTGACATTGCTCTTGAATATCTGGCTGGCTTTTGCCCAAAAATGAAAGTATTAAATCTGTGTGGATGTTCCAGGGCTGCATCAGATAGGGCTTTGCAGGTATATACAGATATTTTGTGGTTTTTCTTGTATCTGAATGAGAGGGTTCTATCAATACTTTAAATGCATTTGCAGGCTATCGGGCAGTACTGCAGTGAGTTGCAGTGTCTGAATCTTGGTTGGTGTGAGGAAGTCGGTGATGTCGGAGTCATGAGTTTGGCATATGGATGCCCTGACCTAAGAACTGTTGACTTGTGCGGTTGTGTCCAAATAACAGGTATTATGCAAACAGTATTGATAAGAACTCTTGTTCTTCTTACAGTTGGTTGTGTTATACTCATATTTTGCCAATTTCAAGTCGCACACATACACATCAATCTATCATTTGCAAAAGAATAGATGCTGATGTTGTGACCAGTAGTTTAGTGTTAAGTATCTGCCATTCTGAAAAATAGATGTTGATATCATGACAAGTAGTTTAGTGTTAATTCTCGGCCATTCTGTTTCTGAGTAAAATCAGTATGAGACTATCCATTGTTGTTCAAACTATGCATGAATGTCTTATGCCTTGATCACGAGTTCAGCAAATCACTCAGGGTCACCTTTCATGTTCTCATGTTGGAGCTTGCATTTCTTCAAAATGAGAACAAAAAGTCACTACTGTAGGATAATGTCTCTGTTGAAGATATTCATGTGTATTTCTGATTAAATTGTGCCTGCACTATTCTCTAGTATGAGCTGTCAATGTACAGTTATGGACAGTCGGAGATATTCAAAGTGGTATGCATGGTGTAGAACATCCTCCACTTGTTTCTACTTTGATGAATTCCCCCCTTTTTTTCGTGCTTCTTAGTTGCTATCATGTAGAGATGTTTGCAGCATGATTGTATGATTCATATGCTGAGATGATTAGAAATACATGTTCCCAAATAAAGTGTGGTGTATTTTGGAAGTGGAAATTTCTCAGGCCTTTATTCTTTTATTGCAGATGACAGTGTGGTTGCTTTGGCAAACAGATGTCCTCATCTGAGATCCCTCGGCCTTTACTATTGTCAAAACATTACAGACAAGGCAATGTACTCTTTGGCCCAAAGTCTAGTGAAGAACAAGCCTGCCGCAATGTGGGAAACCAGGAAGAGCAAGAGTGATGAGGAAGGACTCAAGACTCTCAATATCAGCCAGTGCACAGCACTCACCCCTTCTGCTGTTCAGGCAGTGTGCGATTCCTTTCCATCACTTCATACCTGCTCTGGAAGGCACTCTCTCATCATAAGTGGCTGTTTGAACTTGACATCCGTGCATTGTGCATGTGCTGTCCAGGCGCACCGCACTGCTGCTGCCTTTCCTCACTCAGCTCATTGAGTTGGGGACCGAGGACTTTGAGTGAGCTTGAAGGGCTGAAACACTGAGCTCCGTACATATGTTGTTTATGTTGAGATGTAAAAAGGTTGGCTGCAAGTGGAAGCAGCCATTTGTTTAAAACAATGGACTTTCAGAATTGCCTTGTTCCACCAGCTTTCAATTATGAATAATGCAGCGTGCCACTGAAAAGACAAATTTGGTTTCAACGTTTGTCTTGGTCTCTGGTCTTTCTCATGCTCTGTTGCAGGTCAATGCTGGTCAGTTCCCAACTTCGTTGCGAGTGTCCGAATGAAACAAGCAATTGAGTCTGAGAAAATGCTCAGCCCATCATGTGTACATCTATAGATAGATTTGCCCTTAGTCTTTTACTTCAACGTCCTCTTATAGATGAACAGTTGATGCAACTAATGACGCAAAGTTGGAATCATCTGAAATTTGGTATTGAACTCTCAGAAGGGACAATCCCCTCGAGGGATGGGGGACTAGTTTTGTTTGGTGAAAGGACCAAGGACTTGTCATTGAAACCTGAAACAAATGTAAATTTCAATTAGACAAAAGGACATTGTACAGCACTTGGAGAATGGAGACAGAAGAAGGGGTCCCTATAAGAAATGGTGCTTTGTAAGGGCACGGTGCATCGTCGAAACTCTAGACCTCAAGGCACGGTCTTCCCGGAATGATACTCATTCCTTCCAGTATAAAAGGTATCTGGACAATGGCAATTGCCTAGTGTATTCATCTTAAATAATGGTTTCAACTTTCAAGTCCATATTAATCGATCATTCCAACAAAATACTAATCATATCGAAAATAAAAGTTGAGCTCGTGTGTGTTTTTTTTGGTGGGTGGGTGGGTTTGGGGGCGGGGGTTAAGTGAAAGAGCACAGCGGAGGCAACAATCTTTTCTGTTCCTATCCACTGGAGGCGTGAAACACAAAAGTAGTCTCTACCCCTATCTCCAAACCATAATTAACTGCGTAATACTAGCCTCTTTCAGTTGTTTACACTCTTACCTTATTTTCCCAAAAGAGTATCCAACTTATTATCACCGTCGGCCGTCTCATCGCCTCTCTCACTCCTTCACGACTTTCCTCACTATCTCATCGTCCAGAGTCCAGACTTCAGTGGCGTCTCTGTCGACCGCATCACCTCCGGCTCTCTCTCTCTCGTCGTCGTGACCTATAGGTGGTTTCTCTCTCCTTTCTTTTTCTGTTTCCTGCTCAACTGGGGTTTTGTTAAGTTTATGAAACTCAACATGATTATTGGTCTCTAATGTTCTCGTACAGTGATTCAATTGTTAAAGCTCGACTGGGTTTTGGTCAGAAATGTGAACTGAGTTTTTGTCATTTATGTGAGATCTGATATGGGTTTTTGATTTGCTAATAATCTCAATTCAGAGGTCAAAGAGATTACATCACTTTGAATATGAATCCCTACACAGCTTCCCCTAGCTTGCCTTCCATGACTGAATCTCATTACTCCTCAAATTTAAACCTACCCAAAGTTAAACCTTATTGCTCTCTGTCTTCTGTGACTTATGTTTGAGTTTGATTGACAGCAGCAGAATAAGTAAATCTATATGATTATATGGATGATCATATGCTCTCTCTCTCTCAAGAGATTTTGGCAGCCCTGACTTGATTTTGTTCTTATGCACGATTCATGAATCGATGACAAATTTATATTATGATTTCTTCGATTTAGATGTGACTTGATAATGTGAGGATTTGCTCCTCGATATACAAGTCTTTTAGGATTAACATGCATGACAATGTATTGCTAGTCTACTACCTTGTTTCCTCCCAAAAATAATTGTTGTGTCATGACCCACCCCGAGTTAAACCCCTTTAACCCGAAGTAAATCCTACGGGGACCACCTCAAGGGAACTTCTTACCGAAACCCCCTTGAAATGGACAACCCTTATTATATACCAACTCAGCACTTCCATGAGTATTTAAAAACAATCCCTAACTCATGAAGCCATCCTGCTCTCTAACCTATTTAACTAGCTAAGCTGGGTTAGACAGAGCAGTCTACATGGAAGTTTACCCTAATGAATTTGCAAGCAGCAACGGATTGATCGACTATGTCTCGACTCTTGTACGCGCGACCTTCGCTCAAGAACCCTGCACCACTAGGCATTTGAAAACTAAGGGCACAGGGAAGAACATTTAAAACACATTAGCGTGAGTGGACAAAAATAAAGGTATGAAAGATAAACATCTTTTAATGCTCTTCTGTTGGTTTTCCATAAATTCACATGCACGCAAATCATAGTCAATGATTAAATAAATCATAAAACAAATCATTTGGCTCAAATCCATAAATAGATGTGTGGGGTATTAACCTCATCCACGAGAAAACCGATCCGCTGTACCACGAGAGGGTCTATTGACCAGCTCATCGGAGAGGGTCCCATGACCCGCTCTATTCGAGAGGGTCCAACCGACCAGCTACCACTGAAGAGGGTCCTGACCTGCTCTATCCGAGAGGGTCATACTGACCAGCTACCACCGAAGAGGGTCATACTGACCAGCTACCACCGAAGAGGGTCAGATCAGCTACTATCCAGAGAGGCTGACTATCCAGAGAGGGTACCAACTCCACCTAGAGAGGGTACCAACTCCACCTGGAGAGGGTCCATGCTAGCATGCAATACATATATATATCCATATCCTTTAAAAAAACCCTTTTAAAAACCTCGTGGGAAAATAAACCGAAAACCAAGTCAAAACTCCCTGACTTTACCCCAAATACATTGGATTTAAAACATTTTCAGGAACCCAAAACCGGTTCTCTGCCTTTATTTTAAAACCCTTAAATCTAAGAGCCAAGTTTCCCCTTTTTAAAACTCATCCCCCTCCATAATCCCAAAACGGTGTTAACCATTAAAACCATAATCCGGAAAAATCCTTTAAAACCACGGGAAAGGTAGGAACCTCTTTACCGGCTCACTTATCTTTAAAAAGTATAAAATTCTCATTTTTCCAAAATCACCGTAAAACATAAAATGGAGGAAATCATATATACAGGAGAAACTAATTAAAGTCTATGGGCATGCAATTTATTTAAAAATAAAGTCCACTCACAGATTGAGGCCTTAGTCTGACGAAAACCCGAATTCCGCTCAAGCCAAGTCTCCAACACGAGCCTCTTTCCGTCCTGTTCTATAATTAATATTAATTTTCTGGACGCAAGTATAATAATCAAATAGCCAAAAGCGTACACATTTAAAAGCGTACAGCTCGCTTATTGACTCGGCATTTCTCAAATTGTCAACTAAAAATCCCCAACCTTCACCAATAACTTAGGAGTCCTTAAAATAATTCTTAAACCTTATCCGGCAAATAATCGATGGTCGGAATAATATTTAATTATCCGCCAATAATACTAAACTAGAAAATTCCAAAACCTAATCAAAACTCCTCCAAAAATTACAAAATTTTAACCATAAACTCCTCACAATATGTACTAATTAATGGGCAAGAAAAACTGCTCAAAAAGTGGCGGCACCGCCGCTAGTTTTGCCGCCACCGGCGGCCGCAGGCAGAAATTCCGGCGACCTCCGATCGCCACCAAATTTTATGAGTAGTTTCGTCTCATCATTTGGGACAACTTTCTAGTTCAACTCGAAGGCCAATTCGGCCTCTAACTAGGTCAAAAACGTGATGAACAGTAAACCCGAAATAATTTCAATTCGAAACTTCATTCCTTCAATTCTCCCTACACACTTAGAATCAAGTTACCAAATTCTAGGGGATTATAGTACTCCTATAACCCATCATAAACATATAAAGAACTCAACAAATGGTGATCTAGAGAGAGAGAAATCTGATCAAGAACAAACACTGTACACTTGAAGAACAAATCGGAATTTCTCCCGATTTACGGCGAGTTAGGTCGGAAAACTTACCTAGGAATGAAGTAGACTCGGAGGCCGAGCTTTTGGAACCAGTGCGGCGGCGAGAGGTGGTCGGACGGCGGCGCTGTGGCACGCGCAAAATCCTGCAGGATTTCCCGTCAGGGGAGAGGAAATGGGCCGGGTGAAAAATCTGATTTTTCACCCCGGTAACTCTTATATATAGCCATTTTACCACACAGTAACTTTATACTTTTGTTTATAACTTTCACATACGAACTCCGATTTGAGCGTGCTACGTGTCCACAAACTCGTAACGACGCCTTCTACAACTTTTAAGAAGGAAGTTTTCCCAAATTCTTGACTTAACAAAAGTCAACTTTACGATCATTGTACGGTTAAACGGTCACTTTAAATGGTAAAAGACCGAAGTCACCAACCGTAAAATAATCCTAGGATCGGGATGTGACAATTCTCCCCACCTTATAAAAATTTCGTCTCGAAATTTCTATACTCTATGTCCAACACAGTGGGGGATAGTACCACTTAAAATAATAATATTGTTCTCCAATATCAACTTCTTTCTGAGAACTCTTCTGAGACGCCTCACGAATAGCATTGTCAAAACCCTAAACACCTGCCCTTTACGATCAACATCCTTACTGATCCTCCTTATAAGCCAATTTCCAGTACTAGCCGGAAGTCTATTGACATAGGATGTAAGGTAGTAAACTTATTCCCGTAACAAGGACATACGTGACACTAGGCCTCCATTATAACTCTAAGGATACCCAACATATTCCTCAAACTCATGTAACCTTGTCATATGTCACATTTAACCAACGTAGCACTCCTTCTTACGTGGATGATAACCTCCAATACTCCCTCATTTTCTGACACCCGACCACTCTTCTCGGGTCAAAACTAAAGCATCTAAAGTCTTACCGTGGATCACAATGATTTTCTCTTGAATCATTGATTAACTGAATCACCGAATTCTTACTGTACTCCATCTCATTTATGAGGTGGAATACGACACTGCCTATCACTGATCCACCATCTGTAATCCTCGCGAAAATCACTATTGTTTTTCACGAAAAGATGACAAATTCTGTCATATATACGCTGAAAACATCCTTTGGCAACAATTCCCTGTTGCCTAAACCGGATTATAACCACTCAAAGGCTTGTCCACGTCTTTCCCCTCGCTGGAAATAGCTAACCCAAACGAGAACAAAGTTCGTTACCATCACCTGGTTCGAACTTCATGACGTCAAGCAACAACTCGTCATCAAACTACTCAATAACTTGGCGTCAAAGCCAATCGTCAACATGCTATATCTCCAGTATTCACCCATACTTATAGCGATTAACTAACCCTCCAATCGTACCGATTGAGGATTTCGTGCCCCGCAAACTACAGGAACCCAAAATTCTAAATGATAAAATACTTCGCATGCAGAATCAAGACTCACGATAATCTACGAAGAAATCCATAGCCAAATCAAATCACGTGAACTCTTTCTTCTTCCAAATATGTCACAAGATCCGATTCATATTTTTCGTCGTACGAGCCTGATGAATAACAATATTCTTACTGCACATGACCGCTAAAACGATCTCTCTTGTCTACATCAAACAATATCTTAAAGATATGAAACATGAAAACAGCGCTGCAGCTGCTGCATCCAGAATATCCAATTCTGCAGACATAAGGACGCAAAAGATTTACCTCTCCAAGAAAGTTAAACGCAAAACTACGTTAAACTCTCTTTAACCGTCTACTCCAATAAGACAAGTTAGGATCCCTCACTTCTCAAATAAGAACTACAACTCATAAGACTCGGTTGACGTCTTAAATATAAGAACAATCAACTTATAAAGTCTCGAGAAGTTGATAATACTCCTCGTCACTACGCTACTGTTGCCCATCACATAAAGGAGTTATATTAACTTAAATGGGGCAATAGCGAGACATCAGTCCACTCAATGAGAAGCCACGAGTCTTATCGTTCTCCACGTTGAGCCTAGGGTGACGCACAACTGCGAAACCCAACTTAATCTAAAATCTCGATCCAGAGAAAACGTCAACAAGACCACAGTTCCAACATGATTGTCAACTTTACCAGTATCACTGAGCCTGGACAACCACCAGTTTCCTTTTACTTCAAGTGACACTTTCTATAATCTCCAACGTCGTATCACTGACTAGAGGTCACAATTCTCATTCTATCTCTGTTACTATTCATAAGTCAGACCACTTACTAAGATTCGATGACAGATACTCGAATCATATACGCCTCCTAGGTGCCTCTACTTCCCGTAATAAAATTCTGGCTTAAAATCCTACCGCACTGCATGTGCGACGAACACCAAATCATTTTTCATTAGACAAATAGTTTCCACTTGGGGACTATCATCACCAACTATGTTTTGCCATCTTGTAAAATTGATACCTCGGCGAAAGTCAAATTCTACGTCCACTCTCGGCTCCAGCTCGAGAGGAAATCATATTTCAACTTCCACTCAAAAGTCTTGTACCTCGCCGACAATTATTAATAGTCTAATTGAGGCAGTAACCAAAACCATACGTCAGCATCATAATTCGTCCAATTGCCGTAACCCAGAATGATGACCACAACCGCAAACAACAATGACCTCACAGGTCAATCCTGGATCAGTATAGGACTCTACCGCAATACGATCCGTATAAAAATTCTTGCTCTACCTAGTAGAAAAAATTTGCCACTATCAGTAAAAACCTCTTTACAACCCTTGACTCATGATACTTCTTGAGTCAATAAAGAAATCATTTCCCCTGCTCTCACAGCTCATACTCGCTGTAAAGCAGACAATTAATAAACCGAACCTCGCACTCCTTGCTACATTAAAACACTTGTGGTTCCCTGATCTGTTACTCCATCAAACCTCAATTCACATAGGGTTACCACTTAATTAACCATAACCTCTGACTTGCACTCTGCAGTCAAGTCCGCACTCTCCCAAGACACCAACAAACCAGCCACAAACTCAATCAAATGTGGCCAGTACCATATGTCCAAAGAATAGTTTCAGCCAATTACCTTAACACTGGCTGATGGACACATACTCAACATGTGATGACCTCTCAGGTCATACAGAGATTAGCATGTGGTCTCACCACACCATGATATCTATTTGGGAACGTCGCCCAAATTTGACAATCTGCTCACCAAGCACAAACTCTCACTAGAAATACTCTTTAAAACGACCGGGAAACTCCTTTAATTTTTTTTTCATATTTTTTCTTTTTAATTTCTTGTATTTTTGATTAAATTTTTTTACTTCTTTTTTGTTTTTACACCGGTGGTGGAGAAGGACAAGAGGAGGATGAGAAGAGGATAGGAGCAAGGCTAGGAGGAGGAGAAGGTTAGGAGAGGGAAAGGAGGAGGAGGAGGAAGGAGGAGAAGAATTTAGAGAATGAGGAGAAGGATTTAGAGGAGGAAGGAGGAGGAGAATGATTTAGAGGAGATAGGATGAGGAGTGCGTTGTTGCCGCCGGAGGAGGAGGAGGAAGGATGAAGAGGAGGAGGAGGAGGAAGGAAGATGAGATGAAGAGGAGGAAGAGGAGAAAAATGAAAGATATAGAAAATTTTGAACTTTAGCCAACTAAATTTCGTCGGCTAAGTTCAAAATTTTAGTCGAAAAATTTCAAAATTTAAAAAATCCCCGCCAAAAAATTTAAATTTTTAATTAACTTTAGCCGACGAATTTCGTCAGCTATAGTTGTTTATTTATTTAACTTTAGCCGACAAAATTAGGGTAATTCGTTGGCTATAGTTATTTATTTATTTATTTATTTTACTTTAGCCGACAAATTACCCTAATTTCGTCGGCTAAAACCCTAAACCCTTTACGTAGAAGCTTCAAACGAAAAAAAGTCGTGAAATAAGATATGACCGGAATAGTGAAATACGTTTATGGTTGAAAAATCACGTAATTCCAGTAAAGTCTCGGTACCGATAATTGCGGTTAACATAATTTTCCATTATTTCTCCCTAGAGGTAGCCCTATCTCCGGTAGTTATTTTTCATAAAATTTTTATACCACTGGTTGCGTCTCATCGATTTGAAACTATTTTCAGTTGAAGGTCCGGGCAAAATAGGTAATTTAGACGGTCAAATGACTGTTTCCGTGCGTTAAGGGGCTTGACTTATGGGATTGATCGTAAGGATTGAGCCCTTAACGTTGTTAGATTAAGTTAAATTTTTTCCTATACACATATTTCAACATAATGATCATATCAGACGGTCAAAATTTTGTTTCTCAACTTTGATCATCGGAATCACAACATGCGTACTAATGTTGTATAACTTGTTTACTAAGCTTTAAGTAAATGTTTCGTTTCTAAAACAAACTCTACGTAGAAACTTCAAACGCAAAAAAGTCGTGAAATAAGATATGACCGGAATGGTGAAATACGTCTACAGATGAAAAATCACGTAATTTCGGTAAATTCTCGGTGCCGATAGTTGCAGTCAATACAATTTAGGGGTTTGACTTACGAGATTGACTGTCTAGATGAGGTCCTTAAATTTATCGGATAAAGTTGAATTTTTACCAGAGATATATTTCAACATATTGCTGATATTTGACGGTCGTATTTTTGTTTGTGAATTTTGATGACCGGAATCACAACATGCCTACTATTTACCATTATTTATCTATATGGGGAGTCCTATCATCGAGGGGTAAATGTCTCAAAATTTTTAGATGGACAGTTGCGTCTCATTATGGTGAGTTTTTGTTGTGTTGAAGGTTCGACCAAAATACCTCATATAGGTGTAGATATGGGCATTTTCGTGTGTTAAGCGTTTAGAAAACTTCATTTTGAAGCCTTAAACAAACTCAGATGACCAAAAAAACCTGTATGTCATTGCATTAGCCAAGAGTTTGACTCGTAGGCCGTTCTGCTTCCAGATTGGTATCACAATAGTCAATCGGACACCGAAATATCCGTAGTGCAATTTTGTAACTAAAAGTTACTTTAGCTGACGAAATACCCTAATTTCGTCGGCTAAAGTTCACATACTATAACCGACGAAAAAATTTTTTGTCGGCTAAAATTTAACTATAGCCGACGAAAAAATTAGTTTAGCCGACGAAAAAAAATTTCGCTGGCCTGTTTTTAGATATTTCGTCGGCTAAAGGCTTTTTTCTGGTAGTGTTACAACATTAAGTGGAGGCTTGATGATGAAAATAAAGTCGAGATGTAAATATGAGAGTTATGGTTCGTACCAAACCACTATATAAAGGGGGTAAGATCACAATGTATGGTTTGATACCCTCCTGATTTTGTCGGCAAACAACGATCCGAGCCAGCTCTCGCCCTACACGTATTATTGGTAAGGAAAAATCTTTTTCTGAAATTTCCTGCTCCAACAATTGGAGCCATCTGTGAGAAACATATTTCCCTAAAAAGATGATGGCGGAGTAGGTCATGGAGAGATTGTATTTGTGACGCTAGGACTGGGTGATGGTGGGGACCTTACACAAAACCTTAAAGATGGAACGTGTCGAGTGCGCGAGTGAAAAGTGTGAACACAAAGTATAGATCCTCGCAACCGTGAGCGCGCGCATGAGACCGTGAGTCCCACTAACGAAGGAAGCTGAAAGGATGCATAAGGTAGACTTTCGCTATCACGACCACTAAATGAAACCGTGAGGCATGAGTTATGACTCTCGAAGTGATGACCGTGACAACGAGTCGCGAGTGATGACTGCAATTGCGAGTGACAGTGTCGACCACGGCCTTAACACCACGACCACGGCCTTAACACCGCGACCACGAGTCACGAGTGATGAAATTTTATGTTGTTACTCAAGAGAACAATTATTGTATTAGACTGAAATGGCTCGCCCCTAGCTAAATGAGTCAAGGCGGTGGTATAGGTGGTAACGTATTCTACACCCAAAGTTACAGCGAGTTAGGTCATTAGTATGATGTGATAACTATGATATAAATTGAGTATAATTATTATAAGTTATAGTGCGCAATGACTAACCATTTAAGTGCAGTAATAATGAGTTTCATAAATACATGAGAAAGAAGCTGAAAGGACACATAAGGTAGACTTTCGCTATCACGACCACTAATGAAACCGTGAGTTGTGAGTGATGACCGTGACAACGAGTCGCGAGTGATGACTGCAATTGCGAGTCACAGTGTCGACCACGGCCTTAAGACCGCGACCACGAGTCACGAGTGATGAAATTTTATGTTGTTACTCAGGAAGGTAGGGAAAAATGTGAGCATTATGAGAGCAAGATTTGACGCGTTATGAACAATGTGGAAAACGTTGTAGCCAGATCAAATATGAGTGTTATGAACATAAGAATGTACTGATCCCCGCGCCTGTGATTGGCAGGCTAGGTGGTATGTACCAATGAATATACTTACCCCTGTATTTGCTAGAGGCAGTGCAGGTGGGATGTACCAATGAATGTACTTGCCCCTGTATCTGCTTAATTAAGGCAGAGCAAGTGGTATGTACCAATGAATGTATTTGCACCTATATCTGTGAAAGGCAGAGCGGGTGGCATGTATCAATGAATGTACTAGCCCTTGTGCCTGTGCACGTCAGGACAGGTGCTATGTACCAAGAATATGCCGGCTCCTGTATTTGCAAATGGCAGAGCAGGTGGCTCGTACCATGAATGTACTGGCCCTTGTACCTTTAAGTGTGAGGGCAGGAGGTCAGTACCAAAGAATTAGTAATTGTGGTCATCGAATAATGTCTATCGAATAAGGGACCAGCAGGTGTTGTGTTGAGCATACACATAAGCATCATTTGAATAGACTGACAGAGAGAGGAAGATGTTTAATCTCACTGAGGAAACACGTCGGTAAGTATGTTGTGTTTTTCTTTTTGTTAGCATCAAAGAAAACACAGGGGGCATATAGATTGTAAAGATAAGGTACGCATTACAAGTGAAAATTTTGTCCATGAGGTTGAGAAAGGTGTGAGGCAGATCCATATCAAAATGTATGTGTTGAGAGTTCCCCATATACAGGAAGCATGGCGCACATCGAAAAAAAAAACCGTCGCACTAATCAGTCGTAAAGACGTGCATGGACCCAATCACAAAGCTCTTGAGTTTCTAACACAATTTCTATTGAAGAAGTTGGTAAAATTATCAAGGGTAAAGGGACAAGTCTGTAGCAAGAACTAAATCTACGGCGAAGGAAGTACTACTCTTGAGAGATAGAACCCAGTACAAAAAACAATTAGAAGGAAATTGAGAAGAAACATTAAGCATTTGGAAAACTGGAGATTTAAGGAGGAAAAAACATCGATAAATGGCGAGAGGATGAGGCAGAAAGAAGGAAATTATTCGCTAGGTCATGAGGTCACGGTGACATGACTGCGATTTGTAACAAATACCATGATAATGCAACTAGAGAATTGCGCCGTGAAACAGCGAGTCGTGACAACAAATCACGGGTCACGACCATGAAATACCAAACGGCGAAGTCACGACCGTTTCAGCTAAATTTTCTCTTACTACTGTGACCACATCATATTACAAAGAATTTTTAGCAGCACCGGTATCCAAACTTGTGCGGCATGGTCAAAGTAGTACCCATACTTTAAAAACTATCAATGTTATACCCAAACTTTGATTTCGTTATCAATGTGGTACCTACGGCCAATTTTCATCACGGAGCCGCTTATTTGCGAACGTGTCATGCATGTGATATTTTAGGTGCTGAACTATAAGCTTGATCCCAATCCATACTTGTCGCCAGAGTTTTAGGTGTTGGGCACCATAGCTAAACCCTGCTCTGGCTGCTTGGATTCCTTCTCCCTCTTCATCTTAGCTATTTTATTGTTGCAGAAATTGGGTCTTGGTGTCATCACCAGGCTTCCACCCCTGTGGCGGAGTCCAATAAGGGTCCTAAACCCCAGCCTCCTTCCTAATCTTAACCAAATCAGCACTCTCAAGCCAATACTCCATTGCCCCATCAGCATTGTGCCGCCTGCGAAACCGCTCATCCCCACCTGGTGCCACCTACCCTGCCATATGCTTCAGCAAATGGTTCAACAAACCCGTGTCCCCGATCAACTTCTGGGCTTCCTTTCTCAACGCTGCCCTATTTATTGGGATTCCAGCAGTAGCTCTTCTTGCCCTGAGCACCTTCAACATGTTCTCGTCTGCCATTTTATACTTACACCCAAAACAAATCCAAATCACCATTTTTCAAATCCAACAAACCAAACAAAATCATCAATTTCAAAACTGATGAATGAAAAGCTGAATTCCATACCTCCCAGAAGACCATCATGCCACTGAAGCTTTGACCATTCTCCTCTCACTCTTACTGCGCACCACAATCTGCTTGCTCTGTTCTTGACGGTTGAGCTTCTTTTGAGCCTTAATGGGCTTCTTCCTTCTTTCATTCCTCCGATTCTTCACCACCGCCTCTTCTTCTTCCTCCTCCATCCTCCTCACTCGTCTCCTCCGTCTCACCCATTGAGACTAATCTCAGGCGTTTTCTTCCTCACAATACTCTTGAAACGATGCCACGTAACCACCGCCCAGAAACTCCACACTTTGCTCCGCTCCATTATCTCCTCCGGTGAGATGCGGCGGTACAAAACCTACGATGCCGGGTCCGGCTGCAGAAAGTACTTCTCATCCAGTGCCGGACGCTGGTTCTTGATGTTCTCCCCTTTCTCGCTCAGAAAAGCTTGCAGCGAGTCCATCCTCGGAAATAGAGGTGGCAAATAATGACACGCGACGAGCACGGCATGTTTAACAGTGGTCCGACACGATACGAGCACGTTACTGGCTTGACACGACCTAAGCATGTTATTTTCATGGGTCGGGTCGGGTTTAGAAAAATGAGCCCACGGCTCGGCCCTGTCTGAGCCCGTTATGGTCCAAACACGATAAATTAAGACCAACGGACCGGCCTGCTTTAAAATATATATTTTTTCTTTATATTATAAAGATTATATATTTATAAATAATATAAAATTTGTTTTAAGTGTGAACAATAACTTATAAATACTAATAATTATTCATTTTGATTCTCTTAAATCTATAAAAAGTTTTGCTAAAATATTACCAAGTATAAATAATGATCATATAATTCATATATCATATATTTCTTTAGTTTGTTGGCAAAGAAAACAAATGATCGATAGAAAATGTGAGTTAGTTTTCATTTGTTTTTGTTTTCGTATACTATGATATCAATTTTAGACTAATTTTTATTTTTAACTACAAATTGACCCGTTAATGGGCCCCGTCAGGCCCAAGCACGGCCCAATATGTTATGGGCTTGGGCCATGGGCCGGGTTAGGCCTTAGATTTGAGTAAATGGGCCGGTCCTGGCCTGAACCCGTTAAGACGTGGGCCGGTCCAAGCACGGCCCGAAGCCAGATTAAACGGGCAGGCCCGTTTGCTACCTCTACTGGGAAACCTCATCGAGACTTTGAACAACCTTTTTTTGTTTGTATATGAGTTTGAATGAAAAGACAGTTTTGCCACTTGATTAAAATATCACATATGTGACATGTCAGCAAATAGACGGCTCAGTGACGAAAATTAGTCTCAGGTATACTAGAACAGAATAATTTGATTTGTGTTTCAATATGTTATGATTCATTCACCCTTCAAGGGGTATTTATAGTGATACAAGAGTTAGAGAGCTATTCTAAACATACAAGGAAAAGAATACCCATAATTACAAGATTTCCTACTAATATTAGTAATCCTAATTTGACAGCTATTCTACACTCCCCCTCAAGTTGGGCGCGTAGATGTCAATCATGCCCAACTTGTCAATTGAGCTGTTTAAATTTTTTTTTTGATACTCCTTTAGTAAGAGCATCTGCTAACTGTTCCTCTTTATTTTCATCAGAGGCTGTCCTGCATTTGTCAACCTTCATTATGCGTAGATTGCTCTTAGCTCTGGACTCATTGTCAGTATCCAGTTCTGACTCCATAGTAGCAAGAGCATCCACGTAATTATCTACCTCACTGGGCAAATCATCAGAACTGTAACCCTCTATACTACCTTCAGTTTTATCTTCTCCATCAACTTCCAATTCCTTCTCAACTGCTACCATTTGAAGGTTGGAATACCTATTATCACTTTCACCATTAGAATTTTGTTCAGACCCCTTCACAATTTCTCCATCGAAAGAGCCCCCATTCGAAATATCCATCAAATCTTTTGATACAACTTCTTGTTCATTAGTTAAAGAACTAGCACTACCCCTTTCTGGAAACTTTTCTGCAGGACTCACAACACTAATGTCAAGTATTCTAAGCCCCGACTCATTGTTATTATCTGAGCTCAAATTCAGAGGCGGGGACGTAACAGAAGTTGCATAAATCAGTTTACGCTCTGGTGAATGTGTGTCCACAAATTTATCCATGTAACTTTCCCTGGTTCTTGAGTTAACTGTAGATCCATTCAAATGTCTTTTAATTTCACACGACGAGCAGGGTCACTGTACCATTCTCAATGTGCTCCTCCAGAAATAACTCATGCAGTTTAGCATGTGATGGCAGTAAAACTTCTGAGGTTTCACCATTCCTCCAGCGTGATCCTTTCTTGTGCAGAATTGCCACCATATGGGAGGTTAAGGGTGCTGCCTAGGAAGCATGCTATTTTTCTGAAGAAAAACAGAGGGATAATGTTTGGGTGGAAATAGCCCCACTCACTAATGGTCCTTGAAGGGTTCAACTATATTGGCTGAAAGTACATGGTCTCCATGGCCTGAAACAGTTGGAGGGTTTGATGGAATTTCTTTAGATGTAGAATCTTCTCCCTCTGAATCAACATTGCAGGTGAATAAGCTTACCTCCTCCTCATCATCCAGAGTCCTAGATCTCTCTTCAATGTAAAATTTCTCGTTAGAGTGAGACATATCCTGATCTAATTCAGAGATTTTCTGGTCCATTAGCACATGTGTTTGTGGAACATCTTTATGCTCTTTCAGGAGATATGTAAGTGGATCATCCTTCTGCTCTTGTAGGACATGCGTCTGTGGAGCATCCCCTTCAGGATATGAATCTCTTGAGATACGTCTCCATGGTATAACTCCAGATTTGAATGCAGTTGGCTTAACAGGATCATTAACTTGAGAAACCCTGTTAACAGGCTTTGCAACATCTGAACTATGAGGCCGTAATGTAGACTTGGTTTCCAGCCCCAAATTGACTTTCCAGATTCTTGAACTCTTTAATTTCGTCCATATTCAGAGGATTTCCTACATACTTGCTCTCCTCCTGAAGGGAAGACTCTGAAACTCCTCCTGAGTAATAAAGTTCAGGTGTCAGGTAATAAGATTCAGGGGCCATGACTGTGGCCTCAAGTAATATCGTTCGTTCATTCATTCATTCAGCCCCTCCCTCTTCTTTATCTTCATCTCTTGTTTCATCATCATCATCATCTTCTTCATCTTCTTTTTCTTCACTCAATACCAATTGTAGCGTGATAGGTGTTGTCGAATTTATCATACATGAAGTGAGTGATGATTCTGGTTTTGCCGACGGACTGATCACCCAGAAAAACCAGCTTGTACTTCGCCAAAGCTGACACAGGTGCCATTTTAGATCGATCGATCGATCATAAAGAAAGAGAGTGTTTCCATTCCTGGTAAAGCTGCAGCAATCTTCCTAAACAGTGTGGTGGTGGATTTCTGGGTTTCAATTCATGGTTTCAATGGTGGTAGTGGTGGTACGTAGTGGTTTGTGGTGGTACTCCCCCTCACGTGCAACCTAACTTTTTAGGTTGACACGTGAAATTCATTCAGTCCAATTCCCACATCGGAAATCGGTACATTCATGCGGTCCAATTCCCAGATTGGAAATTGGGGTATGCGATCCAAGACCCACTGTAGGCACTTGGTATGGGCCAATCAGAATTTTTCCGACGGCAATTTGATTCGATGAACCCAAATTTGAGCTCATTATGATGGGAGACTTCCCCCGTTACGTTGGGAGAAGTAATTGAAGGGGACAAGAGTTTGGCTGCAACTTGTGGTGTGGTTTGTTTGCCTTTTGTGGTGTTTTGCGTTTGAGTTTTGGGATTCGGTATTTGGGAAATTCAGGTGGGGATTTGGGTTTTAGTGGTGATTATGGTGGTACGCAGCAGAATACAAATACGAAATTTGAGTTTTGGCTTTTGGTGTGAGTTCATGATTTGTTTGTGGATTTGGACGGATTCAGGATTTGTTTGTGGATTTGGGTGGATTCATGATTTGGGCGGATTCAGGATTTGGTATGGTATTTGATTCAGTAACAATGCATCGGATTTGTGGTTTTCAGATGCAGGATTGAACCTGCTCTGATACCAACTAGAAAAGAATAATTTGATTTGTGTTTCAATATGTTATGATTCATTCACCCCTCAAGGGGTATTTATAGTGATACAAGAGTTAGAGAGCTATTCTAAACATACAAGGAAAAGAATACCCATAATTACAAGATTTCCTACTAATATTAGTAATCCTAATTTGACAGCTATTCTACAGGTATCACATTGATAGCGAAATCAAAGTTTGGGTACCTCACTTTGACCGTGTCACATAAATTTGGTTATCGGTGCTGCCACCCTTCCGCGTAGTCCACCTTTTGCCGCACAGATGAAAAATTTCTTGTCTGCTAAGCCAACACGAAGAGACAGAGTATGTGATCTCCATGGATGCAGATAACAAATACATTGGGAAACTGTGGTGGGTTTTGAAATTTTATTGTTGTTGAACTGGATTTGTGCCTACTGTTTTAAATAGTCTTCGCACGACCTTGGTAGTGGACTAGCTAGTGGCATATGATATATCAGACTACGAGTAGGTATCAACAGCATGCTTTAGCCTTGTTCCACTGAGCTTGAATGCATTTGATCAGTGGAACGTATAAGTCGAAGTCACTTGGTCTCACTGAAATGAAGCGAAATAGTGAGTTTGACTGACACATGAAATTTTGTTGGTATAACTTTAGAAACAGCTGAACAAGCAGTTAGAATGTGTTGTATACACATGTTGAACAAGCAGCAAGCCGGTGAGATTACAGCTTTTTTGAATACGAGTTACACTTTCTTACAAATCCCCAACTTAGTAACTAGCAAACCAAAGAGAAAAGTGCATTACAATGTTTGTTATAAAATGTGTATTATACTATTATACACATACATCATTTGCCTTTGTACACAATCTCTTCATCATCAACATCAAATGCTGGATTGCAGAGGCATCTGAAGAGCCTGCCAATGCCCTGTAGGAAAGGAAAGGAAAAAGAACACATCGGTTACATGTGTGTAGAGACATGAAAAAAAAACATGCATATAGAATCTTAGAGCATGCCTGAGTGAGAAAAGGAGTTCTATAGGAAAGCCGTCGTGGTGAATCCTCTCCACTACTGCAATCAGTACTACTTCCATCATCACCGTCTGTGTCAGCATCGCCTTTCCGTTTTGAAGCTGCACCATTCTTTTCCTCCTATATACCATATAATGCTATATATTGTCAGAAATCAGCATCTCATTAATTAAATCTATTCTACAACTTAACACCTAATTTCAGTTAACAAATTTTCATGAACACTTAACATCCTTCTATAATTTAGTATTTCAACATCATTTAAGTTGAAATCGAAAAAAAAACAAAAACAAAAAAAATCATTTGACTACTAAAAATTGAGAAGGTTATTTAGGCTTGCCACATGCATGAGTGTTCCAAAACTCATGTTTACCTCAGGTATAAAGAACTTCACAGAAGATTTGAACATAACTGTAAGACATTGCAAACCTGAAATATCTTTCCAAGAAGCTTTAGCGCCAAAGCACGAGCTCTAAGTTCATCCTTTCGAACATTCGTTTCCCGTAGCACCTGCAATCACGTTTTGAATCATGAGAAGAATCTCAGTTAGAAATTTGTGCAAAAATCTTTAGAACCAATTATAAGGCACTCAGTCTCAAAGATGATGAGAAAGAAGTACACAATCTGTTTCAGGAAACTCTTTTACTTGATGAAAGGAAAAAAGTTCTTGCTAACTGAAAGAAACCACTTACCATTTGACAAACATGTACGAGAGTTACTTCAATGTCAACCACATTCATTTTCCACAATGAATTCAACAATGTGTCTTTGTTCAAGCGTGTATATGATTCAACATCATGTTCAGGGCCACTACCATCCACTTTAAACTGCCGGCGGATTTCTTCTTGAAGTTGCATCAGCTGAAACGCACCTGAATTCATTTTTTTTCTTTTCAAATAATTAGGTAAAGAAAAAAGGAACCAAAATTCCTATTTGAACCGTTTGAGAAGTTGACGTTTACCTTTAGCAGCAGTCATCTGTGACTTCCAGAAATGTCCCTTATTCCGTACCCACTCAGCCAAAAATGGTACCCCTAGGTATATGGTTTTCTTTCCAAGCTCTTGAGCTGCTTGTCTTGAATATACATAGCCAATAGTGTGTAGCACATCAACCCCAAAGGCTGCAAATTCAAAAATGTTACACAATGTAAAGTGCACAAGTAGAGCCAGGCCGATGCAGTAGAACTGAAAATGAAACAAACAAAAATGTATCCCTCTGAAGTCTGTTTAACAAAGTAGAAAATTTTAAGTCCTGTTGGTCAATCATGGTTGTATTGGTAAACCTTTCAGTGTCAATATAATCCGGATACCTGTAATAATGCCCCAGTAATATGATTTAACTCATCACTGAATATGATTTTACCTACACCAATCTCCTTGAACTCAAGACATGTAAAATGCTAGCATATCATACCCTTACAACTCAAACAGAATGAAAGAAATAATGCACCAAAAATGAATTAATGTGCGTGAAAGCTTTTTAAGATATGAGGTACAAAAAAGAATGACCACAGCATTTGAAGTGGTATTAAAATCTTTTGCTGAACTAAAAGCCAACTAACAAGACATGTCACTTCAAGGTTTGTGATTATAAATGAAGTAAAATGCAAAATTACATGTAAGTAGGTAGTATGCAATACCTGCATCAGAAAGTCTTCTAGCTTCAGATTCAGCATGATGTAAGAACCCCTCTTTATCACCTCGCACATACTGATTAAGAAGATCTTTAAGTGCTTTAGCTAGCTTTTCTTCTCTTTCTTTTTGGACAGCCTGCACTAATAGAGGTATATTAAGACAGCTTATTCTGGCCAAGGATCCCAACCAAGTGGAGGTTTTTATTTTTTATTTTCTATACTAATTGGAGGTTAAGAGTATATAGAAAGTTAGAAACAAGTACCACTAATACGTTAGAGTCATAAGCAATAGTTGAATTAGCTGGAGTAACCTTTCTATCACCCCATATAATAATATGTTTCACTGAGTAGTTGTCTCTATGTGCATCTATGACTGTTTAAGTAGCCAGACATTTTACTAGCGTTTATTCAGATAAATTAGCACAATGTGTATCGTGCCTCTTTCTTTAGTAAATGAATAAACAGCGTGCCTAGCTGTAGCAATATACACACAATGTATGCGTACTGAAAATTTCTTGCCTTCAATTTATCATGTACTTTCTCAGGGTTGTCAGCTTCACCAGCTAATTGAGAAGAAGCCATTGATGCTACAGCTAGATGTCCTATGTAATCCTCAAATAGTTCACTTCCGAAAAGAAATGCAAAGACAGCCGTGGGGTCCAGCATGGTTTCCCTGGAGAGAAAACTCTACTTATTGGGATATCAGGATGGATAACAGATGGACATTTAAGTAAAACAATTACTGGACAGAAAGATAAGAACTCATTACGATACAGCCATTTTTTCCCATCTGTTGCATATAGCACAAAACTGAATAGCATGAGACAAGTGGGTTTGGTTATGTGCATTGTGAACTATGGATGATAGTCATGATACAATCTTTTGACGGCTTATATTAAACAAGGGTATGCTGGATCCAAAATTTATGTCAGGAATATAGAAGATGACTACAGGCATTGGAGTCAGTCAGAACAATTGCATCATGATTCATGGAAAGTTCAAATAGCCCAGCTGGAAAATTGTGTTTGTGTCCGGTGGCGGATCCTGGAAATTTTTATAGCCAAGGCAAACCTTAAACTAACTAGTATCGTGCCACAAATTGTGTCAGTATATCATTATACCAGCAATAGAGTATGTATGTGTGTACTAACCTAGATATGCAATGTTTTCCATTTCGATCATATGCATCTCTTTGCACTGGATCACTCAAAACTTGGTAAGCTTCTCCAAGTACCTGGTAACAACAAGATTTCCACCAATTATGATAAGGAAACAGAAAAACCATAAAGATGTAATACAAATATGCTTCCACTATTATGGGCTAAAACCAGGTGTGGGAATGGTCCTAATAAGCATATAACTATATAACTAAATGCTGATGGGGTGGATGAATGATACGCTATATGGGGATCATTTCGAGAACGAGAAGGTATCTGCTGAAAGAGAGTGAGTGAACCTCAGTGCCGTGCATGAACGAGGCTTCAATAGGTAAAGGAAAGTCATGCTATATTGGTTGTTCTTTGTCAAGTCAAAAAACTTAAAAGTAGCATCCCACTTTCAATGCAATACATTGACAGAGCAACTGAGCAAAGCTATTTAGAGTTGCTTCATTGCTTTAAGCGAAAAAAAATAGAAATAGAAAGTTCCTTTAGATACGCTTGAGTGCAAAAGCTTGGATATAATGGGGAAGAGAAGGAAAATGAAGGCGAAAACGAATACATCAGGCTCCATCTGAATTAATAATTGGCCTGAACCTCTACCTCAAAAAGCCTTAAAGAAGCTGTACACAAAAGAATTACAAGCAGTGGACTTGCCTGAAATCTTTCAGCAGCTTGAGGATCGTTTGGATTTTTATCGGGATGTACTTGCCTTGCCTGCACCAATATAACACAGAAAGGTATATAGAAACAAAGTTCAGATAACAAAGTTAAACAAGTTTTGCATGATTGAGGTCCCTTAAAGTTGAAAACTTAATATTCATAATTTTTCAGTATCCTGGATCAAATTCACTTCCAAGTGAACTATCAAATTACCACTCCTTGAAGCTTCATAACAACAAAACAAACGCAACCCATTTATCTATTCAATCTTGTATACGAATCTACTAAAGCACCAAAATTAACATATGAAAAGAAAGATCACCAACATTCAAGAGAAATCGAAACGACAACTACAAAACTGGTATCAAACAAACAACACATTAAACATATCAAACTCAGAAAAAAATTAAGGAAAGCATCAAAACAACTGAACCTTGAGATAATAAGCCTTGCGAATTTCCTCCTCCGAGGCCGAGGGACTGACATTAAGTGCATCATAGTACTCCGTTTCTTTGACCATTCTTGCCTGAGCCTAAGAACAAGACTCTCACAGCCACAGAGCTGAGAATGTGAAAGGCTTCACAAAAAGAGAGAAGAAGCGCAAGAAAGGAAGGAAAAAAGTAAGGAGAAGTGAGATGGTCTGAGAGTGATCAAGACTTTGCCTTTCCAGTTGCTCATAGAAATAAACAAGGCTTTGAGACCACTTTTTCGCGGGAGGCAACAGTTTCTTTTAACTGTCCGCATGGTGGAGCTTATGATAGGAGCATTACTTATTCTAATATCTTCATCTGCTTTTCAAGGTTCCAAAAGCTGTCTCTGAAACAATGGGTCGGGTTCTTAGCTGGTCTCTCCTACTTTTTCTACTGTAGGTCCATTTCTTTGGATAGGTTTGCAATGCATGACCGCATACTAGTACTATACCTGTAGCAATACCATCAGAAATGTGAACTCCGGAGATATGAGCAGCTACTCCAGCTAGAACGTCACATATACTGAACTACAGGTACTATACCTGTCTGAGTGTAGGAAAACCATCGGAAATGTTAACTCTGGAGATACGAACAGCCAGCCAACGCTCACTTCTCCGGGCATTTATGTCATTTCATCAAATATATTATTTTTTACATATATTTTAACAAAATAATTTAATTTTTGAGGTTATCAAATACAAATAGAACAATTTACTTTCAATAATTGATCATATAGTACTAATTATAGGGATTGATTGCACATTCCAATGAAAACAGATTTGATCTGCTCATTCCAACTAATCTTATTGAGATTACCTTTTTACTCCTAACATACTCCATCTACCCCTCTTCTCCACCACTCATTCTAGATCGAACTCTTTCTCTCATCTCTAACTTTTCTCTCTCGTCTCTCTCTCTCTTCTAGTCAACGCCGACGTGACGCAGGCTTGACGACGCCGACAACACTAGCTTTACTCTGCCTGCAAAGCCGTCGAGTGCACTATCCTCTCTTCCGCGGTGTTGCGCCACACTTGATCTTCGTCGTCTGCAACGCGAGACCATATGTCCTCTCTCTCAATCACATATTTGGGTTGAGCTCTCTCTCATCTTCAACGTGCCTCCGACACAGACGCCGCAGCTGTTCAACGTCGGGATGCTGGAGTAAAAGAGCACGAAGGAGGCGCTAGTGACAGCGAGGGAGTGGTCGCCGCAGTCGAGGAACTCTGGGCTGAAGAATTGAGTAGTATGTTTCGACTCGGTTAAGCCTTTATAGGGTGATAAAAGTTAAGTGAAAAGTTAGAATGTACTATCCCAGTAAAAGTTTACTAAGGGTAGTAAACTTTATTTTTTAGATCTAAGTTGATTTTTCACTGTTTTTAATGCGTCTAATGGGCCTTGACGATACTGTTTTGCACGTTTACTTACCTCTAGTAAAGTTTACTACATTTGGTAAAAGTTTATTAAGGTAGTAAACTTATCATTTACTACCAATGCCTCGAGTTTATTCATCTGTTCTAGTTTACTACCCCAGTAAAAGTTTACTAATGGTAATAAACTTTACTAATCACATCTAAGTTGATTTTTTTCACTATTTTTAATGTGTGTAATGGGTTTTAAAGATACTGTTTTGCAAGTTTACTTCCTCTGGTAAAGTTTACTACCTCTGGTACAAATTTATTAGGGGTAGTAAACTTATGATTTACTACCAATAGCTTGAATTTGTTCATCTGCTCGAGTTTATTACCCCTGTAAAAGTTTACTAAGGGTAGTAAACTTTATTAATCGTATCTAAGTTGATTTTTCTCTTCTGATCTCCTCTCTCTAACTGTAACTCACAGATCCTTCGTCTCCACCGTCTTGGACGACCTCATCCTCGCCTCCACCATTTCCGAAGGGCTCATTCTCTCCTCCACCTCATCTCTGCCTCGTACTCGCCGGTCGCTGCAACACTGAGTCCGAAGAGCAGCGTCAAATCTAGATCTGGTCATGTCGTCTACATGTCGGCGCTAGAAAACGTTGATACTGGGGTTAGTAGACTTGGATTTAATGAAATATTGGGGTTAGTAGACTTGGTTTTGAAATATAATAGGGTTAGTAAACTTGGTTTTGATGTATACAGTGAGTTATTAGACTTGGTTTGAAGTTTACTAGTGTTAGTAGATTTGGTTTTGTAGTATACTATGGTTATTACACTTAAATTTGGAGTATACTGGGGTTAATATACTTGGATTTGTTGTAGATGTAGCTCCAGTAAACTTTCTGTAAAAATTTATTGCCCCAAGTAGAAAAAAAATCTGGTAAAATTTCGGCTACCTATAATTTTCTGGCGTCCGGTGACCGAAGTCCGGCTGTTGGTGATCGGAGACTAAAGTCTGGTGACTAGAGACCGGAGATGCTCCGGAAAAATATTCTCTCTCTCATTTTCTTTTTCTCCAAGTGTGTATTAGGAATAAGGGTAAAATTGTCTCAAAAATATTAGTTTATTATGAATTTAATAAAGATTTGTATATTTGGGTATTAGTAAGTACACCTTGTATTAGAATGGCATTTGACTTTTTAATTCATTGGTTTGGGATTTGACTTTTCTTATTTCGTTCAAATGGTCATTCTCCCATTTACTTTAGCAAAATTATTCAAAAAAATCCAAAATTAAATATTTATTTTTACAAAAATAGTGATAGAAGTTAGTTGAACTCATGTAAGTATATATGAAAATTAATAAGGATGCTTATAAAAAATCAGAAAGTTTGAGAAAAAGTTAGTTGAACTCATGTATATATATATATATGAAAATAATAAGGATGCTTATAAAAAAAAGTTTGAGAAAATATCAAGTATATTTTAGTTGATGATCACAATAATTCATTGATTTAGGTGAATATAAATGGTGTTCTTAAGTATGTTTGAACAATAGCAATGAAAATATTTCATTTTAATAACAATCTTAACGTATAATTTTATATCTATCTGATGTTTTATATTTAATCTATTGTTTATCAAATATACCAATTTTATATAAAATTTGATAAAATTTTCATCGATATTTGATTTTTTCTCGATATGTCGATCGAGATTTTCATTTAATATCAGATTTTTTAAAATATTTTTGCTAGTGTTATAAACTGAAGAATGATATAGAGATAAAAGAGAAAGACAAAATGTAGGAGGAAGAAATGTCAATTTTATTCTCATTTGACCCCTTTATATAGGAGTAATGTTGACAGGTGAGGATGTAACTAATGAGTATTTGTTTAGACATCCATAAATATATAATATTTACAACACTCCTCCTTAGTAGCATACTTCTGAATGTTTCCCCTGATGACAATCTCCCCCTGATTATTACAAGCTTTATGTACCGTAAACAACTGTTTGATTTGTCTATCATCGAAGTGAGATCTCGTACGCTTTGCAAACAGGGGCTCATCATAAGATTTTCATACCTCCAAAGTTAAAGCAATACAAACATAGATGTATTATATTTAATAGATCTTACCTTATTCTGTAAAGTTAGAAACAACCTCACAAGTTGAAATTCAACACCATGTAAGTATGTAATAGCTAAACAATAGAATCTAATTAATACATTTAACTTTGTATGGTTCAAAACATTGAAAAATCAACATAGCATTCCTAGTCATTCATATCTCAGTTTAATAATATGTCTCGTATATGCTCTTCAGGAGCTCATTCATAACTTCGTGAAAGTTTAAATATGAGCAACATAATTCGAATTCGGTTTTGCAGTCCAATCATAATACTCATTGGGGCAATTTTGATTACTTTAACTATAACAAAATGAGTATCTATGAGCTACATTTAGACTATCAACATCATGAGTTATCTTCAGTGTAACAACACAGCATAACAAGATATTCAGCTTTGGGCATCTCCTTCATGGTTTTCTTCTTGGGTTCCAACCCAAGAAACGTCTCACTAATGAGAGGTGTGTTTGCATGTATAAACATTAGTGGATTTTCACTCTTAGCCGACAGAATCTATATTGTTCCGTCGGCTAGGAGAAAAAGTTAGTTGACGAAGAACCTTTTAGCCGACGAAATATGTTCGTCAGAAATTTCTGTCGACTAAACCCTTCTTAACCGACAAATCTGTGATCTTGGCTATTTCCGTCGGCTAAGAAATCTCTTACTCGACGGAAAATCTCATATTCCGTCGGCTAAGACCTAAAATCCTAGCCGACGGAATCTAAACTATATTCCATCGACTAAGAGCTTTCATAGGCGATGAAAAAAATTATATTTCGTCGGCTAAGATTAAAAATAATATTTACTTACAAAATTACACTACGGATATTTCGGTGTCCGATTGACTATTGTGATACCAATCTGGAAGCGGACTTTTAATAAAACTCTAAAAATCGGTTTTATAATTCTATTTTTTTATAGAAAAATATAATGCCATGTCATTGTCACAACTGATCTAAACCATTAAATGTATTAAAATCTAATCGCTAATAAATAGTGTCAAATTTGATGTCCTTTGAATCGGACCCATCATAATTTAGAACTAGATGTTCTTTGTATAAGCTCATGCTGAAAACAACTTATAAGAAACTGTAGGTTTGAAAGTGACATATACCAGAACCATTTTATTCTAGATTTACTCAAAGTTTCATGTTCGAGTCTACACAATTAGAAACTTCAGGCTCTAAGAGTGGGTGAACTTAAGGTAGTTCAAGCATAATCAGTAGCATATGCAAGATCGCATGTTCAGTTTCGTGAAATATCATGTTGAGCATGTGGTTTCCATCGAATATTTACTCGTAACATGTGGTTCGGGTTTTAAAAATTCGAACGGCAAGTTCTAAAGTATGGTGGTATTTACAGGTGACCATCATGCAATAGCATTGATTTAGATCACAATATGTCATGACCTTATGATGAAATTTTCTCATGAGCATGCTGGGAAAGGAGCTATACTTGCCAAAATAATATACGCGGTCCACAATGCATGTGGCCATTAAAATTTGTACTAATCCCACGAAAGATAAATAAAATAAACAAATTTACACTCAAGTATATGGCAAGGAAATCTCAGCTTGTAAAGGACCTTGAAACATGGTCATGGGAGAAACTCTTCTTATGCCATATCCTTTATGTCCATGATGTTAACATGGCACACTACATCTCATATTACTCTCGAGGAACTTCGGGCCCTGTAGAGGCTTCAGGTCATGATTATCGAGTTTATTATAATTCATAAAACACAATATCTATCGTGAAATGATTTTTTTTCATAAATTAAACAAATACCTACTTGAGTCTCATCGATAATCTGATGTTATGAATAGCTCGAATTTGGTATAGCCAGAATATGAAGAGTATATATGTATAAATACATAACTATCATCAATAAATAACCATTATGCATAATGAGACATATACTCTTGTAAATGGTGTATACTAGGGAATAATGGTCTTTAACTACCATGTTAATAATCATGTGCACATGTTGTGAAGTAAAGAAACCATAATCACTCATATAATAACCTTAGATCAACCATTTCAAAAGAGAATTTGTAACAATTCTATAAATAATAATTACCATTATTATATCAATTAATCAAGATGAACTAGATGCTTACTAAAACAATTAAGCATGATTATGAAAATAGTAATAACATGAGTTATTTATTTCAGTAACTCATAAATAAGAATAGTAAAAGTGATAATTAATAGAGTTAGTAATAACAATAATTATCAGATATTGATGACTATACTGGATAATAAAAATGGTAATATGAACAGTCAACAAAAAATAAAATGTACCACATAATGGTAATAGAAAAGGTAATGTTCACATTATCATAATATTTCCAACAAAAATAAAACGCATAACTAAAATTATTTAATAGTTGATCACAATTATTACGAACAGCATCCTGTTGATCATGTCTCCAACATTTTTCAATTAGCCACAAAAATATTGTCAATTTTGGGTGGAGTGACATCCACTTAAGACTCATATTTTTAATAAGATTGATTGTAGTTTTATTGTCTTTGAGAGCTTTGTAAAGTGTCACTAAATGTAGGACATGCGTTAAATGTGCCAAAAATACTTATCTTCACTAGCAAGCTCTCGAACAAAATTTTTAGTTAGGAGATAATTAAATGTATAGCATGATTGAAATCAATGATAGAGTGAAAATCGTGAAGGCGCAAATGCGTCCGTTCATATCGTGCTCTTGGGAAAACAATTGTTTTTTGGTGGGCAAACATATCAACCAATTCTTGCCAAAACTCAAGCGACTCTTTCACCGTTAAATACTCGTATTTCAGACTCTTAATAATTTGAGGACAAAATACTGGTCACTCCTCATACTTTAAAGGTTTCTATAGTTTAGTCCTCACACTTTTTAAATTTCAACTGATCACTCCTCACACTTTTTAAATTTCAACCAATTGGTCAATTTCGTCCAAAATGTCTGTTAACTTCCTTAAATGCCCTTAGTTGTTTTTATTCTCTCTCTCTCTTTTCACATAATAAATCTAGCCTTTAGAACAGTTGTAGATTGCATACTGAATAAAAAATGAAAAACCCTAAACCCTTTCAAATTTTTTTGAACAAAAGAATGAAATTCAAAAAAGAAAGAGCATGTTTACTCTCTTAAACCTCAATTCAATTTTTTTTTCGATCAAAGTACATAAAGCTTTATTGATAGGGTCAATAGTTACATAAGGAAACAAAAGTGCAGGATGACTACAACATATTACTTAATAAAAAGACCACACACACATATATATTTATATATATATAATATATAACATATATGTATGTGATCCCACATTTATATTACTTACAACATTTTTTTTCTATCAAAACTCATGCTAGATTTTATTAAGTATTTTGAGAGAGAAATGAGAAAAAAAATGAAAACACCTAAAGGCATTTAAGGAAGTTAATAGACATTTTGGATGGGATGGACTAATTAGTTGAAATTTGAGAAGATTGAAAATATGAGGACTAAACTGTCGAAACCCTTAAATTATGAGTGACCAATATTTTGTCCTTAATTTGATGACACAAAAGAATCATATTTTTGCCATGATCTTTCCCATATGCCTTGTTGCCCAATTTGATGGCATCCCCAAGTTTGTCAGTCGTGAGGTAAATTTTGGCATTAAGGGCCCGACATAAATAATTTTTGTCACAAATCTAAAGCATCAAAATCCAATATTTTTAAGAGTTTCAGGCTCATAATATATATATATATCGAACTGCAAGTTCGAATTTGGTAAACAATATATTGATCACATAAATAAGCTCAAAACTTCTGATTTATACAAATAATGAGAATTGCGATTCGAGTATTATTGAACTTCAGGTTCAAAATCTCGAAACTGTAGGTTCGAGTATTATGAGTGAATCATCAGGCTCACTAATATAAGAAATTGTAATCATAGAATTGAGTAATATAAATAAAGCATATATGTAAACAAATTATAGATGATTAGATAAAATCAAACTAGAAATGGACTCATAGATCGTGAGTGTGGATATTAATTAGCACTACCAGAACAACCGCTTTAGCCGACGAAATTTTTTCGTCGACTAAACTTAAATTTTGTCGGCTAAAGTTTTAGCCGACGAAACGTCGTCGGCTAAGAAGTCGTCGGGACATAGCCGTCGGCCAAGACTTTAGCCGACCAAATTATTGTTCATCGTCGGCTAAAGTCATTTATTTAGCCGACGAAGATATTTTCGTCGCTTAATTTCAGGACTTTAGCCGACGAAATTTTATTAAATTTCGTCTGCTAAAGCTATTATTTTTATTATTTATTTATTTATTTAACTATAGCCGGCGAATTACTCTAAAATTCGTCGGCTAAAGTTATTGTTATTTTTTTATTTTTTAAACTTTAGCTGACGAATTTTAGGGTAATTCGTCGGCTAAAGTTATTATTTTTTTCTTTTTTAAACTTTAGCCGACGAATTTTAAAGTAATTCGTCGGCTATAGTTATTATTATTTTTTTCTTTTTTCAACTTTAGCCTACAAATTTTATTAAAATTCGTCGGCTATAGTTATTTTATTTTTTTCATATTTTTTTATTTTTTTATTTCTTATATTTTTGATTAAAATTTTTTACTTCTTTTTCGTTTTTACACCGATGGTAAAGAAGGAGAAGAGGATAGGAGCAAGGCTAAGAGGAGAGAGAAGCTAGGGGAGGAGGAGAAGGTTAGAATAGGGAGAGGAGGAGAAGGTTAGAATAGGAGGAGGAAGGATGAGAGGAGGTAGGATGAGGAGTACGTTGTTGTCGGAGGAGGAGGAGGAGAAAAATGAAAGATATAGAAAATTTTGAACTTTAGCAGACGCAATTTCGTCGGCTAAAGTTCAAAAAAAATTTTAAAAATCCCCGTCAAAAAATTTGAATTTTTAATTAACTTTAGCCGACGAATTTTAATAAATTTCTTCGGCTATAGTTATTTATTTATTTAACTTTAGCCGACGAAATTAGGGTTATTCGTTTGCTAGTTATTTTTTTTATTTATTTAACCGTAGCCGACGAATTACACTAATTTCGTCAGCTATAGTTATTTATTTTATTTATTTAACTTTAGCCGACGAATTACCCTAATTTCGTCGGCTAAAACCCTAAACCCTATACATAGAAGCTTCAAACGAAAAAAGTCGTGAAATAAGATATGACCGGAATTGTGAAATACGTCTACTATTGAAAAATCACGTAATTCTGGTAAAGGCTCGGTGCCGATAGTTGCGGGTAACGCAATTTTCCATTCTTTCTCCCTAGCGGTAGCCCTATCTCTGGTGGTTATTTTTCATAAAATTTTTATACCACTGGTTGCGTCTCATCGATTTGCAACTATTTTCAGTTGAAGGTCCGGGCAAAATACGTAATTTAGACCGTCAAATGACAGTTTCCGTGCGTTAAGAGGTTTGACTTACGAGATTAACCGTAAGGATCGAGCCCTTAACGTTGTCAGATTAAGTTGAATTTTTTCCTATAGACATATTTCAACATAATGATCATATCAGACGGTCGGAATTTTGTTTCTCAACTTTGATCATCGGAATCACAACATGCGTACTAATGTTGTATAACTTGTTTACTAAGCTTTAAGTAAATATTCCGTTTCTAAAACAAACTACGTAGAAACTTCAAACTCAAAAAAGTCGTGAAAATAAGATATGACCGAAATGGTGAAATACATCTACGGTTGAAAAATCACGTAATTCCGGTAAAGTCTCAGTGCTGATAGTTGCGGTCAATACAATTTAGGGGTTTGACTTACGAGATTGACCGTCTAGATGAAGTCCTTAAATTTATCGGATAAAGTTGAATTTTTTACCATATATATATATATATATATATATATATATATATATATATATATATATATATATTTCAACATGTTGATGATATCTGATGGTCGTATTTTTGTTTGTGAATTTTGATGACCGGAATCATAACATGCCTACTATTTACCATTATTTATCTATATGGGGAGCTCTATCATCGAGGGGTAAATGTCTCAAAATTTTTAGATGCACAGTTGCATCTCATTATGGTGAGTGTTTGTTGTGTTGAAGGTTCGACCAAAATACCTCATATAGGTGTAGACATGGACATTTTCGTGTGTTAAGTATTTAGAAAAATTCATTTTGAAGCCTTAAACGAACTCGGATAGCCAAAAAAACCCATATGTCATGGCATTAGCGATGAGTTTGACTCGTAGGGTCGTTCTGCTTCCAGATTGGTATAACAATAGTCAATCGGACACCGAAATATTTGTAATGCAATTTTGTAACAAAAAGTTACTTTAGCCGACGAAATACTCTAATTTTGTCGGCTAAACTTTTTAAATTTCGTCAGCTAAAATTCACATACAACAGCTAGTAAATTGTTTTATTTGTATTTGATAACCTCAAAAAATAAATTATTGTCAGTAAATGTAAAAAAAGATACATTTGACGAAATGACAAAAATGCTCTTAACTTTAAATGATGTTAGTGGTTAAGGTATCAAAATGTCAACTAAATGAAACTTAAGATATAAAAATACAAATTTTTGATAATTTGATATGAAAATAAAAATATAATCATAATTCTGGTAGTGTTTTGTAATTAATTCTCAATTTTACAATACTTCCCCATAACAGTCACCGTTCAAAATGACCAGCGACAATTGAGGCAGATTTGATTCAACAATACTGACAAAAATAACATAAATCTCTAATAGTTGACAAAATTCACTACAGCATCCATCTTTTGAGAATTACAAAATTGGTTGACAAATTGATTTCATAACAATAACAAATACTCCTATCCTTCTCTTTCTTGGCGATATTTTGGTAAGGTGTTTTTACAAGAGTTGTAATAGACCAATCTTTACCTCTGTGCCTTTCCTCTTTTTCCATTTTTACCACCAAATTTTTTACCCCCTTTGTAGATTTGCTCTTCAAATAAGAGGTTCTAACTGCTTTTTTCTGCCTCTCCTTCCGAACTTGATCCAAGTCTTTGATTTCAGAACGGACATGAGCATTAGGAACAGACAGTTTCTTCCTGCCTCCCCGAGGGTTTCCCCTGTTGTTCCCCTGCCATATCCGGTTGCCTGCAACAGACGATTGCCAATTAAACATATAAAAAATTCATCTAAACAAACCACCATCATAGGTGAAACAATGGCTAAACTAAAATACAAAGTTGCATGTTACTCTACACTCATAAGTGAGAGTTCTTTTATATTGGTTAAGCCCAAAACAATTTGGTAGTTAAGACAGATTCAAGAATAATAAATTTGGTAATCCAACAAATCTTTTCAGCAGTTTGAATCCCTACATCTGGGCACCACCCAATGATAATGAATATTATACCCAGGAAAATTAATTTAGGATGAATATACAAAACAAGCACTAATAGAGAAGCATTATACCTGTGGCTTCCTCATCATTCCCTTCGCCGGTGCCGTTGAAAGATACTTTCTTGTGTGTACGTGCTTTCCACTTATTGTACATTCCAGTTTTCTCAAGTTTTCCTTTAGCACCACTCTCTGTCTTTACCTGTGCACCATGAAAATATAGCACATAACTCAGAATAACCGCATAAAGCATAACACTTGTTGCAAAATTTAGCATTCACAAGTAATGAAACAAGACAATAAAACGTTGATTATGAAAGATCCCTGAGGTTTGGCATAATGGAATTCACTTAGATATTGCATGTACTGAAATTACACAAACACCCACCAATGATGATGTGATGTTAAATGTGTTCAGAATCCATAGTACTTTTTTATCTTCGATGACAAAAACAAAGTCACCCTACCCCTAACCTCTTGTCATTACTCATGCTCTGCTCAACATAGGTGTTCAATCCTTCTAAATCAATATGGAAGAAGCATTCAAGTACTCCAACAATGACTCAACTTTGTATTCAACAATGAATTCAAAGTTAGCCATAGCATTCAAGTACCTCAATCTCCAACCTCATCCTTGATGGCTACTACGCTCTTTACCATCCGTGGTGCATTTGGGTAGGAACGATATCATTTCGGTATGTGGTTTAGGTTTTGATTATTTTACCTACCAGCACCCCTATGTGGCATCCCAACTAGCAGAATAGTCATCACAATTTCAGCTTATTACAACTAAGCTCTTTACCATCAGTTTATTAACTATTTATATGGTGATATTGATCAGCTTAGAGCATTTACCAGGAATCTATCATACAAGGAGCGTTAATGTTTTCTTTCCGCGTGAAAGAAAACCAACTAAAGTGATAACCTTTTTGCATACTAGTCTTTTGTTAAGAGGAAATATATATGACAAACTTTAACCGAAAGATTCCACCACAAAACACATATTGTTTAGAATAGTATGTCCCGGATTCAAAACACACCAAAGAAATAAAATAAGAAAAAAAGACATCTTAAGCCGATGCAATTCATTCTCAGAAACAGAAATCTAATAGATTCTGATTTAAGAAATACGCAAAAGAAAGATTACCTTGCCACTAGCAGTCACTCGGTCGTTAGGATTTAACTTTATATACTTTTTCCCACTCTGCCATCCACCAGTTCAATAATGTTAGGAAAATATGGATAAAAGAACATAACAATAAGAAAATAAGCAGTATTCAAATTACCCAATGATAGACAGACTTCTGTTTCCTCATGCCCAAATTATCATCTGCAACTAGATCTAGAACAGCACCTTCCAACCTACAAAGAGAAACCAGGTCAACAGGGGGCCAAATTAATCAGATCATCTATCTTGACAGAAGTCACAAACCACATAGCTTGTAAACTTGAGTTGAGCTTTACTGATTTCGAAGAGATTACAGTGGAATCAAATATTACCTATTAGACTCAAAGTTCTCATTCCCTCTGACTGAGAGTCCTGATTCTGTATGCTGGACAACAATAGCAGGATAAGTCGAAAAGGTCAGCCAATTTCCAATATTTGTGATCCGAAAACCACAAAACTTTAAGCACAAACTATTTAGTAAAACATATTATTGACAGTATGAAATTCAGGTGCCGAGTTTCATATTGAAATATACCGGAATACATAACATGTCAAAAAGTTAGACCACCTACTTGATTTGTGGGTATGGAACTTATAAAGTAATCCTCATCCATGAAGCTTGTTGCTTTCCTTTTAGAACCCGAAGATTCTAGGATCCAAGAGAAGACAACGACAGAATTAATCTAAAGAACTAAGCAAATAAATCTGGTGATAAAAAAAGTAGAATAGTAAATCACTCCCTAACATGTATAGACAAATGAGGGTAAAAGCAAATAAATTGAGTGTTTCCTTTCTTTCTAAGGTAGCAGGTTTCTTTCATATATCATCTTTTACTTGCCCAATGATCCATCTTCCTTGAACTTTCTCAAAATTCGAAACACAGACATAGAGCATATATAGACTGACGAAGACGACAAAGACGAAAACATTTAAGTAGACTAAAATGCAAAAGGAAGTAGACTAAAGTGCAAAAGTACACTACAGAAAAAGAGCCCACCTTTTGCAAATTCGATGTACATACAAAATTCCAGGTCGCAGTACCACTCAATATTAACAATTGAAAAAACATATATCAAGTAGCACAATGAAGACAAACCATAGAGCGATACAATTGCAGATTATTTGATCAAAGTACATTGTTTTGCAACTTCTATTACAATGAGAATAAACTAAACCGACAATTAATATGACAAAATTCTAACAATTGTTCAAGGTCTCAAAAACTGCACAATTAATGTTTCTTAGTTTCAAACTTCTTACATAGAAGGCAAGCATAGCACATGTAATAGACTTTGTACACCCAAACACACATAATATGTATATGGAAGAGTGAGTGTGAGAGAGAGAGAGGAGAGGGAGAGATCCAACTCAATGATAATACTATACTGGACTAGGGAATACCTTTCTTTCTCTTTTTCTGTAGGGGAATAATCTCAGATCCATCTTCCTGCAAGTACACAATTCATTTTAGCGCACTACACAACAAATCATCATGGAATATATAAAGCAAGCCACAACTCATATACACCTAAACAGAAGAAACCCCATCCTGCAAGTACACACAATTCATTTTAGCACGCTACATAACCATCATGGGAAGATGCCATATATCTATTGAAATCAAGCCCCAACTCATATACAACTAAACAGAAGAAAAAAAACCGCTAGAATATACAGAATTAGACTTTTTCAAAAAAATGACCCAGCCATTTTTTTAAACTGGCTAGCTCCTGTTAGGTGGGAGGTATATTCCTCCCTACCTCGACCCTATCTATAACATCTTAGTTTGTAAAATGACTGAAGACCAGCATGTTGTTTCCACAGAAAGTCCCATTAATAAGACCTTCTGTTGCAGGAATGAAAAGCAATAGAACGTAACCATTCTAAAAACCAAGAAGAACAGAGACTCATCTATGCACACACAACATTAGATGATAGCATCAACAAAAGTTGTTCGCAACAAAATGGTTAGGGTGATAATATTAAGCTGTAGTCAAAGTACCGTCCAAAAAAATTCCTACTCTGAAAAATTTACCTCTTCAACATGATTATTAGAACGTTCCTGATTTTGCTGATGCACTAGATTGATTATCCCTTCATGGATAGCTCTTTTTCTCTTCATTACATCAACCCACTGACTAGCAGGACCCTGCAAAAAGTCAAAACCTTATCATTATAAACCATATAAGAGCACATCTGTATGAGAAGATGAACACGTAACAGAATAGTTGACATCATCTTCTACATAACATAAGTTATTTCAAAGCAACCAGAAAACACAGCCCTAGTAGAAGAAGAAATATCATGAGTATGTTAGTTCAATAAGGTTTCGGGAAGAGTGCACAGACACAATTTGGGGTCAAAGACAGTTATAGTTAACTTCCAAGAAGTAATGCATTAGATGTTTCTTTTTTATGCATATAACATTTATTTACTAGGTTTGGGTTTGTTGATCCAAAAGAAGAGAAAATAACTATAGTAAAATAAAATACATCATAATTTTGTTTGCCAGATGAAATATTGAGTGCGTAAATCAAGAAAATACAGTTGCTAATGCAATCTTCTACGGAAGTCACAAAATGGACATTTTACCTTCACATTCTTTGATTTAGCAGCTTTCCCTTCAGCTTCTAGAATGGTCTGCTCAGGTCTAGCACAAATCATTCATAGAAAAATTATTAGAAACTACATATGAACAAACAATATTGAAAAGTATCTAAAACTATCATTCATACAAAAATTACAGTCCATCGTTCATGGTGCAAACCTGAATGTCTTCAACCGTTCAGAAAATGCCAATGCCTTCAAATCTCCACCGTCTAGTGTGTTTATAAATATTGGATTCAGCCCTTCCCGAGGTAAATCTTTTGCTCTTTTAATAGATGCCCTTGAAGGGGAGGGCTTTGTCTTGGAATACAAGCGGAATGCATTTGAGCAAGTTTTCAGTAAAAGGCTGAGTTCTGAAGAAGATTCAACAATCTCTCTAACCCTGTCTGAAACAAGATCAATAGCTGTTTGGGGGAAACGCCCATAAATACTTACTCCATTTGCAACTGCTTGATCAATCTTGGACATTACCACATCCATATCCTGTAAAACCTCCTGCTCGGTAGGTGCCGGCTTAATAGGTTTTGAAAGAAACAGATGAAGATCCAAAAGGTTAGGTATTTCTTCAGTTGTCACAAGAGAGAAAGCAGTACCGGTCCTACCAGCCCTTGCTGCTCGACCTACTCTATGGACAAAAAGTTTAGGACTTGGGGGAAAGTCCCAATTGATAACGTTGTCTAGCAATGGAATGTCAATTCCCCTGGCTGCAACATCAGTGACAATCAACAACATAGTCTTTCTGTGCCTAAACTTTGATATATGAATTTTTCGAGCATCGTGATCCATGTCACCATAACACACAGACGGCTCAATCCCCTCTTCTCTAAACAAGGTGTTCAGGAACTCCACGTGATGCTTAGTGGATACAAAAATCAATGTCTGCTCATCAGAACGAATATGCTCCCTCACCAAATAAAGTATTGCAGCATGCTTCTCCTCCCGTCGCAAGGTGAAGAACATAAGCTTCAAGTCGGGGCTAATCTTAGTATCCAAATCAAGCCGCACAAGCTTAGGATCATGCAGGCCAGCCTTAGCAAACTCCGCAAGCGCACTAGGTATTGTCGCACTAAACAGCAGGGTCTGCCGGTTCTCACTCAGCTGCGCAAGAATCTTATGCAACTGCTCAGCAAAGCCCATGCCAAAGAGAGAATCTGCCTCATCAAACACAACATACTCCACAGAACGGAGCGACATCTCCTGAATTTCAGTCAAATGGTGAATCAGCCTACCTGGAGTTGCAATTATAATATCCGGATTTTGCGACAACTCCTCAAACTGAGACTCCATGCTATCACCACCAACTAATAAACTAATCCGAACATCTGCGAAAACATCAGTAATAATTTCATCACAATTAACTCTCGAAACTTTTCGGAACATAAATTGTGATCAAAATGTGATTAGTAATCTTAGAAATCAGTCCATACCCATGAAATGTGCGAGTTCTTTAGTGAACTTGAGTGTCTGAAGCGCCAAGTCTCGAGTTGGCGAGAGAATCAGAGCCCGAACACCGCCCTGGGGGACGTGCTCCTTCAACCGCTCAAGCATCGGAACCAGAAACGCCGCCGTTTTGCCTGAACCAGTGCGGGCCATGGCGACGACGTCGTTTCCCTGGATGATGAGGGGCATGGTCTTGCGCTGGATGGGAGTGGGGACCTTGTAGCCCTTGCGTTTGATTGCTTTGAAGACATTCGGGCTTAGATTGAGAGACTCGAACCCTCCGGACTTGGCTTTCTTCTTCTGCAGCTCGCGGCGTTTCAGATCGCCGACCGAGCTCACGTACTTTGGCGGCGCCACCACCATCGGAGAGGGCTTTTAGGGTTTCTACTTTGTGTTTGGGAGATTTGATGGAGAGTTTTAGGGTTTTGTATTCTGGAGAATTTGAAGGAGGGCGCCACCACCACCGAGCTCACAAATTTCTGTTTTCGAAGAGGCAAAAGCTTTTAAACCTTGCTAGACCTCAATAACCCACTCTTTTTATTTATTTTTTCTTTCCTTTTGTTTCTCTTTCATACAAATTTATATTTCATTACAAATTTATTTATTTATTTAGAGAAAGTGCAAACGTATATCCGATACTATTTGATTTATCGCAAAATAGCTTATACACCTTTTGAACTTGGCTCTAATTGTCAATTTACATCCTCAATTATGTCAATTTACCTCCTCAATTTGATAAAAACTGTCGATTTGCACCTCATCCATCAAATTGCGTGAGAGAAATAATGACTAATTAGAATTGCATGACTTAGCCATTTTAGAAGACAAATTATATCTTGTTCATTATCATCATTATCAATTTGATTTTAATTTTACTTTTTTCAATTAAGATTATCAATGTAGTCTTTCTAAAAAAAGATAATCAACGTAGGCATCATCTTCTAAAAGATATTTATGCATGACCATCAAAAAGATGAAGTGAATGAAAAAATTGTACAAAAAATATTAAATAAATAACGTGTAAGGAAATAAAAAACAAATGTAATTGGGTATTATTTTTTAGAACATATCTCTTTTTAGAGATTTTGTTTTATTATATTTTTAATATTGAAACAAGTTATAAAAAAATGGTAATTATACCTCTCATATGCATAACCCATGACTGAAAATTAGATGAAAACCATCCAATTTAACGGAGAGGGTGCAAATTGACAATTTTTACCAAATTGAAGAGGCAAATTAGCACGATTGAAAATTAAGGATGTAAGTTGACAATTATAACCAAATTCAATGGGTGTTTTAGCTATTTTTCCTTGATTTATTGACATAAGTGGGTTTATACCTGAATAACAAACTCATATCAGTCCTTTTATAAATAAGACGTTATGAGTTTGACTTACAACAAACTCGTAGTATTTATTATATGTATCATTGTTGTTTAACTGATAAAAAAACTTATTCATATTATATGTACATGCAATTGTACAAGTACAAATAATATAAGCACGAAAGAGTTAACAATCTTGAACAAAAGTGTAGTTGCGCTATATGCAATCTTTCATAAAGACATACTGGATTCATCCTACAACAACACTTTCCGAGTTGCAAAATTCCTCTTTTGGCTTTTTGAGGTCAACTAGATTTTGCTAAAATTTTCCAAGGGTGTATCTCTTCAAGCTTCTTATTTTTGGAGCCGTGAGGGTGTCCCACCTTCCTCTTTTTCTCCTGATGAGTCGAAATAGAGCCACCAGAATGTGTCAACTCCATTTTTAGGGTGGAATGCTAGTTCAAGTAGAATCATGGTTGTCTGCTCATTGTTATCAACATCAACCCCCTTCTTGCGTTTCCCCAATGTTGCTAGCTCCATATCTGACCTTCTACCACAGAGAGTCAAATGTATCTCAGTCACCATCGATCCCGCCTTAATAGCAATAGGGACATCAAGGTTCACCAGCGGCTTTTAAAATCATGCAAGTTGCGGTGCTAGCTCCGCTTCTAAGACTCTATGAAGGGAGAAAGATATTGACGGTGTTCCCATGGTAGCATTCATCCTTGAACTTGACAATGCTAATGGATTACAAATTCCTTGTATAGCAAAAGGGTTACTTAATGACTTGTTGTTGTCGATCCCCGGTGGCTTTGTTCTTGAAACACAAAGGTTAGGTTGAACCCTAACCGCACCGCCATAACTAAATGTCGTTTTCATGGATTCGATCTCAATTAAACGAGGCATGAGTGAAGGAGCCCTACAGCAGTCAGAAGTCTAGTGTTCCAACATATCGCATATACAACAAAAGCCAACCGTACAATCATACTTGAATTGCATCAAAAAGGCATGGCGTGCAAACCTAAACTCATATGATATGGATGAGAAAGCTTCCAAAACCAAATCACACACAATATGAAGAACCCTAATTTGGATCTGAATACCTCTCTTGATACCCAACTTATCGATGTGCTCTACCCAGGCCCAGACCTGAGATTTCAGGACCTGAGGCAAGTCCGAAGAATGGTGCCCCTCTATGTAAAAAAAATCCAAAATGGTTCAAAACAAATATAAACCGAAAATCAAATGTTGTACATAAAAAAAATGCTTCACTTATATTGTACATGAACAAAATGTTGTAAATGGCCATAATGAACCAAAAAAAGTTCCAAACAAATATAAACCGAAGATCCAATACATTACATAAAGAATGGGCTTCACTTATGGTTCAACCATAGTGCTCAAAAACAAGGAAAAGAAAACAACCCTCAAGTTATCACAAAGACATCACAAAGTTACTTAAATATCACTCGTCTTGCAGTCTTGGAGGCAAAAGTATCAATGAACTTTACATAATCAATTTTCTCACCCACCTTTTTCTCAGTGGATATCTTAGCCAAGTCATTCAGCCTCTCTTATGACATAGTTGTCTAGAGATAAGTTTTTATCAACTTTTACTTAGAAAAACTTCTTTCAACAAAAGCTAATGTAAATAGTATAGTCAACACAATTCTATAAGCAACATATGCATTTGGATAACATCCATCCATCTCAAAAAGTTCAACACATCTATTGCTTTAGTTGTTTCTGCTAGTAGTAAGTGTCTTAACAACTGCAATTCTAAACACAAATCCAATGCCTCAATATCAGAGCGCCCTGTTAGAAAATTTTGAAGAATGACACATGAGCTCAAGAGACTATTATCATCAGCAAACTTCAACTTCTCCACAGTAAACAAAAAACCAAACATTTCTTTATATATTTGGAATTACTCAAACCAAGATTGAAGGAAGAAAGAGCTTAATCAGCTATGAATATAAAGAAGTTAATCAGAAAAGATTCTTTAGAAGATTGGGTTACCTCTTTAGCACTGTTTATCTCATCAAATTTCCTTTTTCCTTCGAATGATGCATTTTTCTCGAAAAACAGCTTCAATTCCCATCTGATTTGCAATGTGTTCAGCTTCAACCATGGCTTGATCAAACTCAAAATCTCTATACTCTTCAAGAAAAGAGATAAGCCCGTTCAATTGACTTATAGCAACATCAATATCCATATTCTCAGCTTGAAGAAACTTACTAACAGTGTTTATATGATGCAGCAGCTTGAACTAGATCACCATTCCAAACAAAAATTCAAAATTAGTAAGTTCAAAATCTGCCAGACCTTCAGCTTCACTTTTGGTTTTCGGATCTTCACTTGTTACTGCCAATTCATCAAGCGCATCTTTTATTTGTGAAGCTTGCTCTTTTATTAGCTTAACACTTTCAACATGGTTTTCCCAATGTGTCTGTGAGAGAGGCTTAAGTGTGAGTCCCTTCACATGTTTTTTGAAGATTTTCCACCTCTTGATTGAAGAAGAGAACAATGAATAGATGTGTTGTACAACTCCAAAAAAAGACATTGTTTTAGAACAACAAGTTACCATATCGCATAAGGCTAGGTTGAGACTACGACATCCACGAGGAGTAAGAAAACTTTGGGATTAACTTCAAGTAATCTTATTTGTACTCCTCTATGCCTCCCTTTCATATTGGACTCATTGTCATATTCTAATTGACCTCTTATATCATAAACCTCAAAGCCAAGTTTGCTCAAGACAAGTTGAAGCTCCTTAAAAAGGTCAAGCCCTGATGTATCATCAACCTTCAAAAACTCAAGCCAAAATTCTTTCACTTCTTTGTATTTGCTGAATGATCCACACATCGAATAACAAGAGACATTTGCTTCTCGTGACTTGCATCTGGAGTGCAATCAAGTATTGACCCTAAAATACTTTGTATTTTTTATCTTTTCAATAATTGAACTTTTCACATCAGCAGCCAACATCAATATCAATTCATTTTGAATCGTTAGGTAAAGATATGAATAATGAACCTTCTGTTGTTGAATGTGATTGAGGTGCTCTTGCATCATTAGATCAAACTCAGCAACCATCTCAATTATTTGCAAGAAAATTTCATTGTTGTCAATGAAAAGCTTCTCACAATCACCTCTAAGTGCCAAGTTATTTTTTGCAAGTCTTTTTGAATAATAGCAATTATTCTCTTCAACATATGCTTACAATGCTCTCTCTCTTTGTTGATTGGCACTTGCACACTTTCATCAATTGTCTTGTTCTTCTCAATTCTTTTTTCTAACTCAATCCACTTTGACATGCAACCAATATGATGCTTACTGGTTTCATGAAACATGAGCCATCGACTGAGATTTTTCCAATAGCAATATCCTTCATTTCCCAACTGCCCAAGCTAATTCATGGTACTCTAAGTCTTAAACAACTTGCAACAAAAACAAAAGATCTTGTCTAATGACCCAGAATATAGAAGCCACCTTATATCAATTTTATCACCATTAGGAAGCTGCTGCATGTAATGCTTTGACTTAAAATGTCTTCCAGCACCATCTTTAAGAAACACCAAACTATCATCCCTTTTAGGACCTCTTTCGACTAGAAAGTCCCTAATGTTTTGTCATATTTTCTCTCAATTTTCTTGATCATCAACATTTAAAGGAAACAAGGGCTCATGATGTATATCATATCAACATCTTCACGCACATTAACAATCTCTTCATCATCTTGATTAATATCTCCACCTTCCTCATTTTCCTCATTCTCAGGCTGCAATGGATCTTCATTGATAGGCTAGTGTGGTTCTTCATTGGCTGGCTGTTACGGATCTTCATTGATAGGTTGGTGTGAATCTTCATTCACAAGCTGTTGTAATACCCTGAGTTTTCGATATTAATTTCTAATATCATTTTGAAAATTATCTACCAGAATTAGTGTGTTCTTCATTTTTGAGAAGAGAGTTGAAGTGTTCGTAGTGAAAGATTTCGCGAAAACAAATTAATTAAGGTTCAAGAGTTGACTTTATACTACACTGAGTTTCTTAAAAAACTTCCTTCACGAAAGTTGTAGTGTTCGACGATACAAGTCTGAGGACATGTGGCTGGTGTAAATTAGATATCGTATGAAGAAGTTATAGTCAACTGAAATCGGGTTTCTGTTTTAGGAAATATATAAATAGAAAGCTAGGGTTTCTATTTTTAGAAAACTCATTCTCTTCCTTTCTCTTTTTCTTCACGCCAGAGCCCCTTCAGATTTAAAAATATCCACTGACCCGACCTAAACCCGGTTGACTTTTGCGGCCAGCTCTGATCGATTCATGCGACGTAAACAGTCCAGTTCTCTTCGTCTCGGCGGCGCAAGCGTCTATGTGGTGGTGGCGTGGACTTTAGCCGACGAAATTTTCCTTCGTCGGCTAATTAAAAAATTATATTTAGCCGACGAAATTAATTTTTTGTCAACTTAAGCCAACGAAATTAAATTTTTGTCGGCTAAATTCATTTTTTTCTTCGGCTTTAGTATGTGAACTGTAGCCGACGAAATTTTAAAGTTTAGCCGACAAAATATATAATTTCGTCGGCTAAAGTGCCTTATATTTTAAAGTTTAGCCGACGAAATCATTTATATTTCGTCGGCTAAAACCCTAAATCATAAACCTTAGCTATGCTATAATAAATAAAATAAACATTACCACTGGTTGTGTCTCAAATATTTGAAACTATTTTTAGTTGAATGTCTGGCCAAAATAAGTAATTTAGATGGTCAAATTACCATTTCTGTGCGTTTAGGGGTTTGACTTACGGGATTGACCGTAAGGATCGAGCCCTTTACATTGTCAGATCAAGTTGAATTTTTTTCATAAACATATTTCAATATAATGATCATATCAGACGGTTAGATTTTCGTTTCTCAAGTTTGATCATATAATGAATCACAGTATGCCTACTAATATTGTATAACTTGTTTACTAAGTTTTAAGTAAATGTTTCGTTTCAAAAACAAACTCTACCTAGAACCTTCAAACGCAAAAAAGTCTTGTAATAAGATATGTCCGGAATGGTGAAATACGTCTACGGTTGAAAAATCAAGTAATTCCGGTAAAGTCTCGGTGCCGATAGTTGCAGTCAACGCAATTTACTATTTTTTTCACCCTATGGGTAGCCCTATCTTAGGGGGTTATGTTTAGTAAATTTTTACACCACTGGTTTCGACTCATCAATTTGAAAATATTTTATGTTGAAGGTCCGGCCAAAATACGCAATTTAAACGGTCAAATGACCGTTTTTGTGAAATAAAAAAATAAAATAAATAAATAACTATAGCCGACAAATTTTATAAAAATTCATTAGCTAAAGTTAAATAAAATATATAAAATAAAATAAATAACTATAGCCGACAAAAATTTTAACTTTAGCCGACGAATTTTAATTATTTTTGTCTACTAAAGTACTCTCAAAATTTTCGTCAAAAATTTTGAATTTTTTTTATATCTTTCATCTATTTTCATCCTCCTCCTTCTTCTTCTTCTTCTTCTCCTTCTTCTTTTTCTTCTTCTTCTCCTCCTCATCATCCTTCAACAACAACTCCTCATACTCCTCCTTCAGCTCCTCTTCCTTCTTCTCCTTCCCCTCCTCCACCTCCTCCTCCGTTGACAACTCCTTCTCCTTCTCCCCCTCTTCCTTCTCCTTCTCTTTCGATAAATAACTATAGCCGACAAAAATTTTAACTTTAGCCGACGAATTTTAATTATTTTAGCCGACAAAAATTTTAACTTTAGCCGACGAATTTTAATTATTTTTGTCTACTAAAGTACTCTCAAAATTTTCGTCAAAAATTTTGAATTTTTTTTATATCTTTCATCTATTTTCATCCTCCTCCTTCTTCTTCTTTTTCTTCTTCTTCTCCTTCTTCTTTTTCTTCTTCTTCTTCTTCTTCTCCTCCTCATCATCCTTCAACAACAACTCCTCATACTCCTCCTTCAGCTCCTCTTCCTTCTTCTCCTTCCCCTCCTCCACCTCCTCCTCCGTTGACAACTCCTTCTCCTTCTCCCCCTCCTCCACCTCCTCCTCCGTTGACAACTCCTTCTCCTTCTCCCCCTCTTCCTTCTCCTTCTCTTTCGATCCTCCTTCTCCTCCTCCTCCTTCTTCTCCACCGCGACTCCTTCTCCTCCAAACACCACGTCCGGACAATGGTGTGGTGGCGGAAAATCAAAAAGGAAGAAAAAAAATTTAAAAAGAACATAAAAAAATAAAACATTTTATACACTTTAGCTGACAAAATGCAAACTTTAGACGACGAAATTCAAAATTTAAGCGATGAAATTCAAACTTTAGGCAATAATTTTAAAATAAAATAAATAACTATAGCAGACGAGTTTCACAATTTAGGCGACGAAATTTCGTCGGCTAAAGTTTACTCGGTCAACCATTTTGACCAATAGGAGACGTTTATGCCGACAAAATTTCGTTGCCTAAAGTCAAAAAATCTGTCGCCTAAAGTCCAGACTTTAGGCGATGAAAATTTTCTTCGTCTGCTAAAGTTCTGACTTTTGGCATCGATGTACAGTTATTTCGTCGGCTAAGACCTTAGTCGACAGTTTTTTTCCGACGACTTCTTAGCCGACAAAATTTTTTAACAGGCCGAAAAAAATTCTGTTAGCTAAAGTATTTGTCCTGGTAGTTAACCCGATTTAGGCCAGATAGTAAGGCGACGAACCCGATATTGACCCGGACACTACGCAGGCATCTTAGGGGGTACTAAGGTTTGAAACCACCCATGTTTTAATCGTCTATTCCTCTTGAACACGATGGTGTAAGCCTTGAGGATTGATTTTGAGTGAGGAGTGACTGAGTTCAAATTCTTCATTTTGGGTCAATTTTAAAGTTTCTTGGTCGAATTGATCGAAACCTCAAGTATTAAAGTTGTTTCCTTTGTATTGATCTTCAAGTTTCATGTTGGGAGTATGTGGAAATTTAGAGTTTTTAGGTGAGCATGTGACGCTCACTCACCATCGTCTAAGGCCGCAAGTGGTGGCGGCTCATCCGGTGGCTCTACATAGAAGCAAAAATTTTAAAATCCTTATGAAATAAGATGTGATCGTAATAGTGAAATATGACTATGGTTGAAAAATCACGTAATTTGGGTAACGTCCGACGCCGATAGTAGCGGTCAACCCTATTTACCATTAGTATTCCCTATGGGGAGCCCTATTTTCGAGGGGTAAATGTCCTAAAATTTTTTTATGGGCGGTTGTGTCTCATCCACGTGAGAGTTTTTTGTATGGAAGGTTTGACCAAACTACATTATATAGAGAGAGTTATGAGTGTTTCCGTGTGATAAGTGACGACCGATTAGTGTTGATCGTTTCGATCAAACCCTTAATGTTTTCGGATCCAGTTGATCTTTTGTCATAATGATCATATCTGACGGTCAATTTTTCATTTGTGAAATTTAGTCATCGGAATCACAATGTGTATACTAATGTTGTATAACTTGTTTAGTAGGTTTTAAACAAATGCACAACTTTCTGAACAAACTCTATATAGAAGCAAAATTATCAAAATCCTTTTGAAATAAGATGTGATCATAATGGTGAAATACGACTATGGTTGAAAAATCTCATAATTCAGGTAACGTCTCGGTATCGTTAGTAGCGGACAACCCTATTTACCATTATTATTCCCCATGGGGAGCCATATCTTCGAGGGGTAAATGTCTCAAAATTTTTATATGGGCGGTTGCGTCTCATCCATGTTAGAGTTTTTTGTGTGGAATGTTCGACTAAAATACATTATATAGAGGGAGCTATGAGTGTTTTCGTGTAATAAGTGACTATAGATTATTGTTGACTATTTCGATCGAACTCTTAACATTGTCGGATCTAGTTTATTTTTTTAGCATAGACATCTTTTGTCATAATGATCATATCTGACGGTCGAATTTTCGTTTATAAATTTTAGTCATCAAAATCATAATGTGTGTACTAATGTTGTATAACTTATTTAGTAGGTTTTAAGCAAATGAACAACTTTGTGAACCAAATCTACATAGAAGCAAAATTATCAAAATCCTTATGAAATAAGATGTGATCGTAATGGTGAAATACGGCTATGGTTGAAAAATTACGTAATTCGGGTAACGTCTCGGTGCCGATATTAGCGGTCTACCCTATTTATCATTATTATTCCATATGGGGAGCCATATCTTCGAAGGGTAAATGTCCTAAAATTTTTATATGGGCGGCTGCTTCTCATCCACTTAAGAGTTTTTTATGTGGAAAGTTCGACCAAACTATGTCATATAAAGGGAGATATGAGTGTTTCTGTGTGATAAGTTACGACAGATTAGGGTTGACCGTTTCGATCGAGCCTTTAACGTTGACAGATCGAGTTGAATTTTTTATCATAGACATCTTCCGTCATAATGATCATATCTGAGGGACAATTTTTTTTCTGAATTTTAGTCATCGGAATCACAATGTGCATACTAATGTTATATAAATTGTTTAGTAGGTTTTAAGCAAGTGTATAACTTTTTGAACCAACTCTACATAGAAGCAAAATTATCAAAAATATCGTGAAATAAGATGTGATAAAAATGGTGAAATACGGCTATGGTTGAAAAATCACGTAATTTATGTAACGTCTCGGTGCCGATAGTAAAAGAACCTTATTTGCTATTATTATTCTCTAGGGAGAGCCCTATCGTCGAGGGGTAAATGTCTAAGAATTTTTATATGGGCGGTTACGTCTCATTGACGTGAGAGTTTTTTATGTGGAAGGTTCGACGAAACTATGTTATATAAAGGGAGATATGAGTGTTTCTGTGTGATAAGTGACGACAAATTAGAGTTGACTGTTTCGATCGAGCCCTTAACGTTGTCAGATCCAGTTGAAATTTTTACCAAAGACATATTTCGTCATAATGATCATATCTGACGGTTGAAATTTTGTTTGTCAATTTTAGTCATCGGAATTACAATGTGCATACTAATGTGGTATAACTTGTTTAGTAAGTTTTAAGCAAATGCACAACTTTGTGAATCAACTCTACATAGAAGCAATATTATCAAAAATCTTGTGGAATAAGATGTGATCGAAATGGTAAAATAAGGCTATGGTTGAAAAATCATGTAATTTGGGTATCGTCTCGGTACTGGTAATAGCGATCAATCATATTTACCATTATTATTCCTTATGGGTAACACTATCATCGAGAGGTAAATGTCCCAAAATTTTTATATGGGCGGTTGTGTCTCATCCACATGAGAGTTTTTTGTGTGGAAGGTTCGACCAAAATACATAATATAGAAGGAGATATGATCGTTTCCGTGTGATAAGTGACGACAAATTAGGGTTGACCGTTTCTATCGAACCTTTAATGTTATTAGATCCAGTTGATTTTTTTACAATAGACATATTTCTTCATTATGATCATATCTGACGGTCAAAATTTCGTTTGTCAATTTTAGTCATCGAAATTACAATATGCATACTAATGTTGTATAACTTGTTAGTAGATTTTAAGCAAATACACAACTTTGTGAACCAACCCTACATAGAAGCAAAATAATCAAAAATATCATGAAATAAGATGTGATTGAAATGGTAAAATACAGCTATGGTTGAAAAATCATGTAATTCAGGTAACGTCTCGGTGCCGAAAGTAGAAAATCAATTTATTTTTATATTTTATTAGAATTTTGATATATAGTGCAACATATTAGAAATTTAAATATTTTTTTATTTCATAAAAAAAACCAAAAAAATTGATACCGACCGAACCGTACAATTTGGTTCGGTTTACGGTTTGTCCTTCAAAAAAACTGAAACCGAACCGAATATTAAGTTCTGTTTGGTTTCTGGTTTTAAGTGAAAACCGAACCGAAACCACCCAATAACACTCCTAGTTGGGTAAGTGAGGGTTAAGTTCAGATTTTGTTTTCCTTTGGTTTCGTTTTAGCGGGAATCTGAACTTAGAGAGGCTGTGTTGATTTTGTAATATGGTGTTAAAGGGTTCTGATGACCTTAGGAGGTCTCGGGAGAGGAGTTGTATTGAGTGATAAGAATTAATGTCTTGTTGTACTTCAGTGAGGTTGTTTGTGGCTAAGATTAACTTAGCAACGATTTGTTTAAAATACTTATGTGCTTCTTCTACTCGACCTAGAGTGTTGGAGACTAACAATAGAAGACGCAGCCAGAGTTTCGAGGTGAGTCAATCTCACTATGGTCCATATTGGTTTTTATATAATTATTGGCAGTAATTATATTGGTTAGATGTCGATTTCTATTATACGTAGTCGGCTGGAAATTATATCGTTTGATTAATGCTTTCTATATAATTTATTGGATCATGATTATGTCGTTTTGGTTGTTAATGATAGTCTTCAGGATTTATTTTGGATGTCTTAATAATCTCCAAATTTGTTGAAAATTTGTAAAGATGATCTACTGACATATATTTACATTGTTAACTCTTAAGATGAGGAATCATGATCGAAAAGTGGATCAAAATTGCAAATGTCCGTATTTTATTCATGATCGAAAAGTGGATCAAAATTGCAAAAATCCGCATTATTTTAGAAAATGCGGACCTCCGCATTTGAACCACCCCTCTCTCTCTCTATATATATAGTTTTTCTTAGGTAAGGATGTGCTTAACTTAAATTCGGTAAGGATTTCTTGAATTAGCCAAGTTTTAAATCAAATTTTTTCATCTTTACCGTTCATAATCTAGATATATATATATATATATATATATATATGTATAGATCATCTCTGCAAAATTTCAGCTCATTTGGTGATCGTTAGGGCATTCAAAACTGTGATTTACAGAGAAGAACACGAATGATTCCGGTTGAACAGATACGGTTTGTTCATTGTATTTGTACATTTTCAAAGCCTTAACGATTACTAAATGAGCTGAAATTTTACAAAGATGATCTATACATATATATATATATATCTAGATTATGAACGGTTAAGATGAGAAAATTTGATCTAAAACTTGGCCAAATTAAGGAAATCCTATCAAATTTATGGTAAGAACATCCTTAGCGTAAGTAATATAATGGAATTCCGTGATATAGTTTTATAATATTTGAATGAAATGTATTAATTTAAATTAAACTTAGTAATTGTTTGTATATCACGTATATACCTTTTAAAATTCATAAATATTTATGAATTCAGAAAAAAGAGGCTCAGGGATTAATGGAATGTGGTAGTGAAAACTAGAGTTATTATGACCTTGGGACCTGTCTCTCCGAAGCAGATGTCGAAAATTTTGATATCTAAGAATATTACGAGCGATAGGTAGAGTTGTTGATTATGTGTTACCACAATACCGCTGGATCAATAGATAAATAAATATCTACTAGTCTAATATAGGATCAATAAAACAGTGTATAATCAATCCATTTCTCATTTGCCAAGTTCACATTAAAATGTTAGAGGAATTCATCTAAATGGTACACCAACTTTCAATCCTTATAAACTTTAGTATACCAACTTTCTAAAACATCAGAACGGTACACCATTTTTTCAACCCGACCTAATATTGATACTTTTAGCCGTTAACTCTGTCAACTTCATTACCAAAGTTACTAACAAGTCATTTTTATGGTCATTTTGGTCCTCCACGATCCCATCTTCGCCGCCCCTCCCTCCTTGATTCCTTCACATTACTGCCGCTGCCATCACCAAACTCCAAGCACAGCAACCTAAACTCCAAACCTCAGATCCTCAATTCACCAGTCAACTTCCACTGCTCTAAACCATCAAACATTGAAAACAATAGGCATAATTAAACAAGATAATAGGCATCAAATAAGATAATAGGCATAATTAAACATTGAAAACAATAGCTACATTCACTGCTCTAAACCATCGAATCCCAATTCAGTCTTCCAAACTCCAGCTTCTTCAATTCGAACCAAACTGGACATCCAGCTTCTTCATTTATGGAATTCAAGCAACACAGCAGTAACACAGTAATGTTCCTGCCGAACTCACGAAATCCCAAAAAAGCTACCAAATGCACCGAACATAACATATCAAAACGATTAACCAAATATACTTGTCAACTCTAACTCTATGATTCTTCTCAACCGAGCATAACATACAACTTGCCAAATGCACCTCCAACCACTTCCGTAATCCATTTCAATATATGGATATCAACAACGTAGGCAAACCATACTAAACACACTGCCTAGAAAAGCTGAAATGATATAGTCCAACTATGCTTGCCAACCCTATTATTTCATCAATTGCACAGACATTGAAATTATCAATTCGTATCTCTGAGCAAGAATTAAACCAAAGACGAACTAAGGAGGTCAGCACCACAAGTCCGCCACCACACAAGGTGTTCGACTTCTGCCTAAAATCACAGATTCTCCAAAACTCACCAAAACTCGAATTCAAGTATAGAAACATGAAAAGATCATTATATGGACCAACTTGTATACCAGAATCAAAATCAAGGTCGTCAGGAAACACCAAGAACGAAGAACAAGGTTGCAAAACTCAGAAATCTTCACCTGCTCAATTCCCCCTCCTCAGACCTCGTCTTGGAAAACCAAAGCAACAGGGACGTTCTCTAGGTCGAGGCGAAGCTACCCATCCTATTGGGGCTCGCAGTTGTGACCCAAATCGGAAAACCCGATCGAAACCCATTCACCTTCTCTCTTACCATAGCTTCTCTCTTCGAATTGAAACAATAAGGATGTTGGCCTTATCATCTGACGAATTTCTTTTCAGGCTAAGATTCAGTCGGAATGGAATGGAATCTTCAAATTTTCCCCTTCGTTTTCTTTGCAACCCATTTAGTTGTTCTATTTAGTTTAACAGAATAGCCCTTTATTTTTGAAGTTTGAATTGTTTGATATATAATGTCACGTCCCGTTTTTGGGAGTATTTACTGTCGGCGATGCTGGTGGGATTACGCTCCCAGATCATAAAGTGTAAGAGCATATGTGTTGTCCCTTCAGAGTTCAAGCAGGCCGACCCGGTTGAGTTTGGGGGGTTTGTCGCTAGTCAAGAACTTGACGCTGAAGAGGGTATTAGGCCATCCCCTATATTGGTTGGGATCTAGAGTCGATCCCCTGATGGATAAAGCTGGCTCCTAGGTAGGGGAGCACCACATGGACCAAATGTGATGGCCGAATGCCTAGGTCAAAGACAAACGGTATCAGAGCCGCCTTGACATCAACGTCCATTGGACGCCGAGCGCTCACATGTGCCGACGTGTCCCCAAGAGATGGGGGATCCTGTGGTGGAGGATCGAGTAGGCAGGGTGCCCCAGAGAGGAGAATGGGGTTCGGATTGTCAAGATTGGCCTAAGTGGAAGAGGTGTTGCAGGGAGGTAATCTTGAAGTTCGGCGCGGAAGTCTTTGGGAATCTCCTTTCGTCGCTCAGACATCGTGGTAGGATGTTGTGTACGAAGACGTACACCATGTTTGGTGGGAGAGAATGTCACATCTCATTTTCTGGAGTGTCTACTATGAGCGATGCTGGTGGGATTGCGCTCCTAGATCACAGAGTGTAGGAGCATATGTGTTGTCCCTTCGGAGTTCAGCAGGCCGACCCGGTTGAGTTTGGGGAGCTTGTCGCTAGTCAAAGACATGACACTGAAGAGGGGATTAGGTAATCTCTACACAAACTGGTCAGGATCCGAAGCTGATCCCTTGATGAGCCCATGGCCGGACGAAACCAGTATGTTGTCCCGATAGATTAGGCTGACTTCTAGGTGGGAGAGCGCCGCATGGATCAAATATGGTGGTCGAATGGTGATAGGTGCATTTTATGCAATGTTCTTAATATGTTTCCAACGTTCTTAAAAGGAGAGATCTAGAAGGAAAAGAGTCCATGTTGTTTAAGGAAATAAATCCTAAAAGCTACCATAAATTATTCATCAACTTCGACAGAATATTGTGATCATCTCACAATGATCCAGGCGATGAATCTTATATTAGCTAAAAGCTAGATGCGTCTAGTTTCCAAAACATTTCACAGATCGACAATACCTATTTTGAAGAAGAAGTTATGACCAATTTAGTGATAGAAGGTCAGTCTGTCCAAATTTCAGATTTAGACCAGAACTTCAATTTCAAAGTTCATACCACATAGAAAAGTCCATGGACAAAAATTAGGGTTTTCAAACCCTAATAGCACCTGTTCATTCATTCTCTATATATAGGAGGTGTTGGAAACTTGAAAAAGGGTCGCTCTTTGCCGCACTTCAACGCCAAAGCTCTAGCTTTCTCTCCAGAAACCCTAGCCGAAACACAAGCCTTAGTTTAGGTATTTTCGCCTCCTTGCCATGTACAATCTTGTGCATCCCTTGGTATTTTCTTCCTCATATCTTGAAAGTGTAATTCAAACTCAGCTCTTATGTACTCCTTTAGTTTTAATTCAAATAGTTTAGTTAGTTTACATCAACTATCTTTGTCTGTGTTTTTGGATTGAATCTATGGATGATTTTGCTATGAATATTGAAATTTTCAGATTCTTGGTTTTCATGTGTTTATGCTATTGATGATTCCTTCGTGTTCACTTGTGATTGATAACTTGTGATTTGTTCTTAATCAAATTGTATCATTGTTTGTGTTAATTCTGAGATAGTAATACATGAACTAGAATGATATTGATTTCATAAGCTGCATATTAGATTGCCAGAATAATCCGGGATGGTAAAAGGCTTTCTAATTTGTTTAAGATCTTGCTCTAAATGATTCTATATGTTGATTATGGGATGGTAAGATATGTAGAAGAGTTTTGAGTATAAACAATCCGGGATGGTAAAGCGCTCTGAACATTAGAACTTGAGTCTATTACTTGTTTGCATTCGTTAAAACACTTGAGTTGAAGTCGTATGATCATTGATGTCATGAATTTGTTTAAAGTTGTGTATGTGCAAGAGACGACCATTGTATATAGTACCTTAGATTTGTTTTCTTTTTAGTTTTAGGATTTTCGTCATTATTTTGTGTCCTGTTTTCTCGTATTTATTTCGTACATCAAATGATCTCCGATTCCCTTGAAATTTTGTACAGTTGTTCATATATGTATCTAATAATTCCTATAAATTTTGGTATTTTTTTGAATAGTCTAGGTTAGGTTTTTATTTATGTTTTTTTACTGTTGTTTGTTAGGAACAGTAATCATTTTGTAATTTCTTTTTAGTTTGTAATAATTGTTAATAATTGTTGTGTCTATACTAACACTTGTTTTGTGAGGTACCCTCAATCCCCGGTGTTATACGATACCTTACTTGATTAATGCTACTAACAATAAAAAAAATTATTTGATACAGGCGTAAAAACCTACCGTCAAATGACTAGGTCTGTGACAATAAGCTAGCATGAGGAAGCGTATTAAAAGCTTAGTGTAGTTTGTTTTCACTTTCTCTTAGACTTGCTCCGTAACTTCGTTTGCTGCCAACTCTTCGCACTTGAGACCTGAGCCCCGCTTTGTCCCTGGTGGTCAGGCTCCATGGTTTCTTCCAATTTTGAACCATTTTCACAGCTTGACGGACACTTGTTTCCCAAAACGGCGTCCCAGTGATAAGCCTCATCGAAAAAATCCAGCATAAGACCTCCTACTAGGCTCTTCATTTCTACTTTGAGCTTCACTCGTTTGAGTGAAGTAACCTGTTGGATATGTTTCGCCGTTTTGAATATGACGATTGGTAAAAGAAACTAAAGAAAAAGCAAACAAACATATCTGTCTTTCAATGTTGCGAATGTTTAGTCAGTTGATTTGATATACAGGATTAGGAATTTTGGGAAATGATTTATTGGAAAGTTGGCTTAAATGGTATTACTATTATCTCCATGCAGGACCATATGCTGGGGTTCAGTATGTTCCTGGTGAACCAGTAGTGCCTAGCAGACCCAATGAAGGTAGTGTGCAGCGCCGTGCATTTATGTTGGTATGCATTTTACTAAATTTTTCACCACTTATATTGGATTTATTTTTCACCACTTATATTGGATTTAGTCGTTTTCGGTCTATACTGATTTTGGTAGTACAAATTATGTACGAACTAGAAATAGAAGAATGCTGCCATGAAAATAATTAGGACTTTGTTCTAAGAATCTTCTTCATATGCTGAACTTTTTATGCCTTGCTAGGAAGTTTGTTAGTTTTTCTGATCTATAACAAAGGACTTCATTCTCGATACTGTATGCACTTGCTTATGTTTAATTTCTGCATGTATAATTGTGTATTAATTATCCATACACGATTGGAGTTTAGATGGATTAAGTGGGTGAGGTAGCTTTGGTCCAGTAAAGCAACTTTTTAAGTCCTTTCTATATGTGATCTTTCTCTAATATGGATTATGTTTTGATTTATCCAGTCAGAGAAAAAGAAGAGGAAAGCTCTGGTGCCGGAGGCCAAAAGAAAGAAAATCAGCTGCAGCAGTTGGAGGAAGAGAAGAAATCTATGGCTTAAGATCTTGCGCCGAACCTTGTTCCAGATGGTAGGTTGCTATTGTCATTGTTCTCGGTTGCCATTGAACATTTAATCTAGTTTTCTGAAGCTCATTTCGTCGAGTTTTAGAAATCTCATTTCGTCGTTTGTCCATTCATAGGTAACCCCTGTAGAGATGGACTAATTTTGCTTTCTCTAACTACTGGATTGGGGTCCGATCTAGAACCTTCGGCTTGCTGTGTTGGAAAGCAACATTAGTGTTCTGCAGGTCTTTCGCACAACAGATTCAGTTTATATTTTTATGAATATATCAAGATAATTTCTTTAGGTTTGTTCCATTTTGTCACAGTTTTAATAGTGTGGTAGAAAAATTAGTCATATGGGAGTCACACTATAGAACAGTCATTTTATTTTCCCTGATAAATAGGGAGTGCTCCGAGAGGCACTCACTTTTAATTACACTATCATATATCATCTATAGAGGTAAATTTACCATTAGTTTCTCAACTCTTATAACAAGGCTAATGTGATACTCAAATTCTAAACTTTATTAATGTCATACCTGATCATTTGTTATGATATCAATGAGATACCTACGTCCAGTTTCTGTAACGGCACTGTCAAATTAGTGACATGACAAACAATTATGGATAACTACCAGTGCCTCAACTCTTGTGACAATGTCAATATGATACTCAATTTCTAAAACCTGTCAATGTGATACCCATACTTAATTTTCGCTATTAATGTGAGACCGGAGACCATATTCCGTCACATCGTCGTTAGTTTAGTCAAGTGAAGCATACATGACATTCATTAAAAAATTAATTAAACGACCAAAATGACATTCATTTGAACTTTTTGTTAATTCTCTCTTAGTTTTTTTTTGAATTAATATAATCTCAATTGTCATCCCCGTCTGCTAACAACACCACTATCAAATTCCTCATTCTCCATATATCATCATATGCATCTCATCTCCCAATGGGCATTCCCCTCCCAAACCATCTACCTCTCCACTCATACATATTATTTAATATTTATTAATTATATTATATTTATAAAAATATTATTTAATTCTTTTAAACGTATCCGGGTGCTTATTAACGGAACAACCGGTCAAATTTTCAATCCAAACCCTTTTAAAAATCACGGATCCGGAGCGGTCTGGATAAAATCTAGTCCATTTACAGGTCAACGTGCTCGTCACTTGACTAAATTGACGGCGACGTGACGCCTCTGGCCTCACATTGATAGCAAAATTAAGTATGAGTATCACATTGACATGTTTTAGAATTTAGGTATCACATTGGGCTTGACACTAGAGTTAAGGGACTGATGGTTATTCACAGTTGTTTGCCACGCCACTAATTTGACGGTACCGTTATGGAAAGTGGACGAAGTCATCTCATTATCATAACAAAAGATCAGGTATCACATTGATAAAGTTTAGAGTTTGGGTATCACATTAGCCTTGCCATAAGAGTTAAAGAACTAATGGTGAATTTAACCCTACAAATTAATATGCAACTGTTTGTAACTTTGTACTAATTCCCCATCACACCTCCATTCCTCCTTTTAGAGCATTTTGTTAACTCGATAGTGCCAAGTGGCTGGGGCAAATAGTGAACTGACATCCCCTTGAGGCCATGGTTCTTGTCACTATAATCTGTGTTGCCCTGTACTCTTTTATGAACCATTTTCCGTGACGATAGGTAATGGCAGAACATGGAGTTTCTGGCTAGATTGGTGCGCAACAATAATCACACACACTGGTATGTTGCTACTGACTCCGGCCAAATTTAGTAACTCCAACAATCCGGATATGAAATTAGTGCAGAGAGATGGGAATATTGATGTTGTCTAATGTTGCCGTTGTTAGTGTTCACTGCCCTGCTCGGCATGTTAGGGGAATTGGTGAAAAAAGAAAAAATAACAAAACAAAGGGTGCAACCACAAGTCTGGTTTCCTTTTGGTAGCATCTGGGAAGCTTTAACTGTTCTGTTACGTGGACTTAGATGGCAAACTGAAAAATGGGAGAGTTGATTCCTGGTTCTTTTCCTAGATGCCCTTCTCCTCCAAGGGATGCTCCAAAGAAAGTTGAGGACTCAGACCATGATGCAAGAAAGTAGGATGTTGTTTTAAGTTGTTATTAATACACTCATTTTTTTGCTATTAACACACAGTGTCTTTTCTTACCCACATATTTCATTTTTATTTACAAGTTTCTCACCTGAATTTATTTTATGATTGGTTGAAAAAAAAAAATATGTTAATAGCAAAAAAAATACGTGTTAATAGACCACCCTTAATGTCTTAATCAGTGGTTCACAACCAAATCAGTGGTTTACACCTGTTGAAAGAGACTTAATCGTCGTCGGGTTTCAAATGACTGGTTCGTTTGGCACTTTCAGAGTAACCTTTACTACAAATAGTGCATATTTTGTTGCTCGTGATATTCCATTGGGACTAATTTTGGCTCCTCCAGCACCAAGCGACCCTTAAAGTGATGTGGCCAATAATTTGGCAAGCGAAAGTGCCACCATGGAGGCCGTTTGTGGATATCCTGCTGCCTTAGTCGAGTCAGTTCAAAGGGTTATTGGGCGATACAAGTTGTTTGTTCTGTGATAATTTATGGACTAGAGAATGGTGCTCATTTGTTTACAGAGTTTTTATGCATCAGAAGCTTGGGTAGCAGCTGCGCTGCCAGAGTGCCAGTGCCAACGGTGGTAGTAGATGATTTGAAGGATTGGTTGCTATTGTTTGCTAATACTTTCAGCTAGCAATCTAGCAAGGCCTTAATGATTATAGGGATTATTTGGAAGTATCGGAGTGAAGCTAACATTGTTGCTATGTGTTGGCTAAGTGCGTTTTCTAAAGCAAATACCTCTGAGCAGACTCAAGGGTACAACGAATGGGAGGCTACAACAGCTAGCTGGTTGAAGCGCAGTTGTGATGGTTCTTTTCTGCTGTCTATAAACACGGGGAATAGGAGCTGTGATTCGTGACCATGGTGCCGCATTTAGGGCGGTGGCAATGAAGCAACTTGATCAAGTGGTTTTTCCTTTTCATGCTGAACTTGCTACACTTTGTAAAGGTATGAAATTGGCTCAGACTCCACCCTGCCATTATAACGGATGCCAGTCTAAGATGACAGCACTCCTTATACATACGTGGAAGTTAGTTTGTCAAAAAAGAGAAAAGGAGTGGTATCAGAAGATTAATGAATAGTTCACATAGAAACCTCATGTTTGGCGCGGAAAAAAGAAAGAAAAAAGGGGAAAAGAATAGTATAAACTTCGCAATAAACTCTGAAACCTGGAAATATGAATCAACACTAAAGATGAAAGACTGATAAGGGAAATTACAGAGAACATTACAAACCTTTGTGGGACTGTAAATCACATATCAATCAGCAGAAAATACGAAAACGTAGAGAAACAAAATGCACCTAAGCATTGTAATCTTGGTGTCCAATCATCATGAGCAACAGCCACTTGTTGAGACATCAGATTGAGCTTTTTGATTGAAGATCTCAATATTATTCCTTTTCACACCTGCTGAGCCTTCTGCCAGGAGACTTGGTGTCTCCAAGATCTGCCAATCAAACACAATCACATCATCACAATGAAAACTGAAGCTCAAGTCCAACTACTTTTTGCTTCAGAAGGTTTAGTAACAAAATGTACTAACAGCGCAATACCTTTAGGACATTTTCCTCGAAGCATTGCACTACATTTATACGTGTTTTTGCACTACACTCAAGAAAGAGGCATCCATATTCTCTTGCAAAGTCCAGCCCCTCTTTCTTGCTGACAACCCTTTCACTTTCCTGAGATAGAAACGTATGTCATTGGCGCCTGATGACAGATGAGAAACAAAAATCTAATATTTAGTTTTATTTAGTGCAAATTAGTATTACTACAAAATTACTGTAATTGTATAATCGAAGTTTCAATTTTCATACTACCTAAATAGATAGATCTAAGTGCAACAGGTAAGGAAAATTCTACTCGTCAACAAATCAATAAATACATATATACTCTGCCATATAAACTGAGGGATCCCTCAAATTTCATATAATACATACAAACTACATCATTTAAAACTAAGGGATCGCTCAAATATCAATGTATATATAATGATATGCACAATTCATGATTTAGATACTCAAAAAAACATCTCTTGGAAAAACCAGTTAAAGTCAGAAACCTTCAAGGATTTGACCAATAAAACAAACAGACCAACACAAATTTTCCAACACTGGCTATTAATTATTCAACAAAGAGGCATACCCTCATTGGAAGGGTCCTCTTCAACAGACGTAAAAGGAAACAGTTGATCAAATAGCAGAATTCATCTGCCTTTCAGATTATGTTCTCTATTCTACATAGATACCTCTAAATAGGCTTGAGACATAAGACACAACAATTTACTTAAAAGGTGTCTGTGTATGTAGATGAGTGCAGCTATTGAGACCTCCAGATTTGTTCAGTGTACCTCCCATTCTCTTTAGACATCCAGTTTATTTTTCGCTACAACAATTTTGCTCAATTGACATCCTTTCAAATTCCTAAAATAACCTTATATTTATTATTCATATTTATATTTCAATAATTTACTTGTTATACCTCTTGTTCACTCTCTAGACCTCTCATTCTTTGATTTTTCTTTTCTTCTTTTTTTCATGCAAACCTCTTTGGTAACTTGAATTCCTTGAATTTTTTTTCATACAATGTCACTAGAAAAGAACAATGATAAGAAGAAGATGGAAAAAGAAAGACGTCTTCTAAAAAGAAAAAAAGACGAAGAGGAGGAAGAAGAGATGAAAAAAGAAGATGAAGGAGGAAAAAGAAGACGAGGAAGATGAAGAAGATGAAAAAAAAGAAAAGAAAAAAAAAAGAAATCACCTTCTCAAAAAAGAAGAAGACGAAGACCAGGAAGAAGAAGATCTACTAAGAACAAGAAGAAAAAGAAAAGAAAAAAGGAGAAAAGAAGAAGAAGAAGAAGAAGACAAGGAAGAAAATCTACCAAGAACAAGAAGAAAAAGAACAGAAAAAAGGAGAAGACAGCTTCTTAAAAAAGAAGAAGAAGAAGACTTTCATAAAATAAATACAAATCGTGAAGATGAACAAATGATACCTCTTCGTCAATGGAGATTCTTCTTCCATTGGTGCAATAGCTTTAAGAATACTAGTTTGATTATAATTTCTTTTTATTTTGGTGTGAAATTCAATGTCTATTACTGCCATTTTGTATGAGGTTAAAACAGTAATCTAACAAGTTAAAAGTCAAAACAGATTTAGGTACTCTGAGTAAATCTGGAGGTCTCAATAGCCGCACTGTATGTAGATTCTTATCTATAGACAGTTACACTAGATCAAAACCAACCATCCGCTATCATGATTAAAGAAAAAAATAATTGAATACCTTATCAATCTTGTTTCCAACAAGCATTTTGATGCAATCTTGGCTTGTGGAATACAGGTCAATTTCTTTAGCCCATATATCAGATAAATTAGTAAATGTGTCCCGTCGTGTTACATCATACACTGCATTAGATGATTATCTAATCAACTACAGAATTCCATTGACAAATCTGAAACACCAGTTTAGCATAATTGGATTAAAAAACAAATAAGAACAACCATACCCATAATTATGCCTTGAGCTCCTCTATAGTACGAACTAGTAAGAGTTCTAAACCTTTCCTGTCCAGCTGCATCACCAACACTTTTATCTCAGTTATCAACCAACTAAAAAGTCCTACATTAACCAACCGTCCAACCCAAATATCCCATCTCATCATAACGCATAACTAACATCCAATAAACAAACATCTATTCCTAAAACTGGACAACACAACCAAACTAGTAAACTCATTACCTGTGTCCCATATTGCCAGTTTCAACTTCTTACCGCCAAGAGTAACATGCTTCACCTTAAAATCCACACCTACAGAACACCAAAACCTTCATCAAAACAAAGTAATCTTATGTTTCTTCATTCCACAATCAAATCAAAAAACAAGAGTTTAGGGTTTGACCTATAGTGGGAGAGAGATCTTCAAAGGTGTTGGAAGTAAAACTCAAGAGGAGCGTGCTCTTGCCGACGCCGGAGTCGCCGATCATGAGGAGCTTAAACAAGTACTCGAACTCTGCCTCATTGGACGACGTCGTTGCCATCACAAAACTTCAAAGACCGAAAGGGACGAGTAATTGATGGAAGCTCTGTTTGGGAAGAGAAAGTGGAAGGCGTCGTTGCAGCTGGTTGAGAAGAGAAGGAAGGGAAGAAGGCTCTCAAGTATTCGCGTGGAGGAATCCAGTGCGGCACGGTACATGTGGTCTTTTCTTGTACAGGTGGTTACTTCCATCGTCGGTAACGTGTTTTTTAATTAAGAGTTATTTAATTCATTTTTTGGTAAAATGTACTAAAAATGTCTAGACTCTTAGAAAACTGACAAAATAATATCTGAATTTATAAAGTTATTAAAGTAATACCTAAACTCTTAATTTGTTATCAATAACATACATGCAAGGAATATTTCTTTAAGAATATTCTGTTATTAATAGAAATTTACTATTTTAACCTTATTTTGTGTGTTTTATTGTTTTGTTCATAATCTTTGAACAAAATCTAATGAAGACTTAGAGGGATTCTCAGAATTGATAGTTCAAGTTGTCAAGAACATTAGGTCAAACGGATGTATCCTGAGATTAAAGTTCATATTAACTCCATCTGAATGGGAAATACTTGCGTCAATACTCCATCTGAATGGGAAATACTTGCGTCAATATCGGTATTGACGTGTGCGTGCATACTCTCTGTTATTTACATATTTTTATCCATATAAATCATAATTTTAGCTGTTTTAAAAGTTTAATTAACCAATTCAGATCACCTCTGTAAAAAATCAATTTGAAAAAAAATTGTTTGCTCAACCAAATGCATCAATTAAATGGACGGTCGTTCATGAGACTGCTAACTTTCACCATAACTGTCCATTTGATTGAAGCATTTGGTTGAGCAAATTATCATTTTTTAAATTCATTTTTTTGCATAGGTGATCTTGATTGGTTAATTAAATTTTTGAATTGCTAAGATTATGTTTTACATTGATAAAAATATATAAATAAAGGAGAGTATGCACGCACGCATCAATACCGATATTGATGTAAGTATTTTCCCATCTGAATGGATAATGCTGAAAGAAAATATGAATAATATCTCTCTTTATCATTATGTTCGGATAATTCATGCTACAGAGGGATTATGATTCAAGTCTTTTGGCAAGTAGAGAAAAAATAATGGTTTCTTGCTATAATCATCCTCACCAGTGAATTATGATTTTTTCTCAGCCATCATGAGAAATGAAGCTGACTGCACTCTAGCTACTACAAAGTGGCTTGAAAAAGTAGAGAAGAAAAAAGGATATAGGATTTTGTATCCATTTCCTTATGATTCGGACTTAGACAGTGAAGAAAAAGATGAAAAAATATCAAAAGGGAAACATGAGGGCCAAAATTCGTTGCTGATTATGATTGCACTGACGAAGAATATTACAATACAGTAAACATGATGGAGAAATGAGTGGTGGCTGACGCATTACGACAAAAGAATTTTCTTTTGTTAAAATTAGTGCGCTCACATGATGGAGAAATAAGCAGTGACTGACGCATCACGACAAAAGACTTTTCTTTTGTTAAAGTTAGCGCTTTCTTCTTTTTGCTTCCGACACATGAAAACAAATAACTTTATTTTTGCTAAAGTAAAGATTGATTCCTCATGTCTCCCACTTTCTCTTAACTGTGTTTAATATTCGGGTTTGTTGTCCGTGTGGTATATAAGAAACCTCAAGCTTCCGAGAGAATGCATCGAAAAACTTGGAATAGAAGTTGGAAACACTCTCAACCTTCCTCTCGAAGTCAGAAAAGCCTGAAAAATAGTGTGCCATTGATACCTTTAAAAAATTGAACTTACACTTTTATCCCTAACAAATATGTCATTAATACTAAAAGAAGAGTTTGGGTACTACATTGATCACTTTGTAAGTTCAGGTACTATATTGACAGTCCTTCAAGAGTTCAGACACTGTAGCTGTTAAAATCTCCATTTTTTTTTAAAGAGAATTAGAGACTCATTGACAAATGAGCTATGTTTAAAAAAATGAAGGTGTGAGGTGAGGTGTCAAGCTGGAGCCGACGAAATATCTAAAAACAGGCTGACGAAAAAAAATTTCGTCGGCTAAGTTAAATTTTCATCGGCTAAAGTGGAATTTTAGCCGACGAAATTTTTTTTTGTCGGCTAAACTAATTTTTTCGTCGGCTATAGTTAAATTTTAGCGGACAAAAAATATTTTCGTCGGCTAAAGTGATTTTTTCGTCGGCTATATTATGTGAACTTTAGCTGACGAAATTTGAAAAGTTTAGACGACGAAATACCCTAATTTTGTCGGCTAAAGTAACTTTTAGTTACAAAATTGCACTACGGATATTTCAGTGTCCGATTGACTATCGTGATACCAATTTGGAAGCAGAACGGCCCTACGAGTCAAACTCATCGCTAACGCCATGATATACAGACTTTTTTAGCCATCCGAGTTCGTTTAAGGCTTTAAAATGAAGTTTTCCTAAACGCTTAACACACGAAAATACCCATATCTACACCTATATGAGGTATTTTGGTCGAACCGTCAACACAACAAACACTCACCATAATGAGAAGCAACTGTCCATCTAAAAATTTTGAGACATTTACCCCTCGATGATAGGACTCCCCATATAGATAAATAATGATAAATAGTAGGCATGTTGTGATTCCGGTCATCAAAATTCACAAAAAAAAATACGACCGTCAGATATCATCATTATGTTGAAAATATATCTCTGGTAAAAAATTCAACTTTATCTGATAAATTTAAGGACTTCATCTAGAAGGTCAATCTCGTAAGTCAAACCCCTAAATTGTATTGACTGCAACTATCGGCACCGAGACTTTACCGGAATTACATGATTTTTCAACCGTAGATGTATTTCACCATTCCGGTCATATCTTATTTCACGACTTTTTTGCGTTTGAAGTTTCTACGTAGAGTTTGTTTTAGAAACGAAACATTTACTTAAAGCTTAGTAAACAAGTTATACAACATTAGTACACATGTTGCGATTCCGATGATAAAAGTTGAGAAACAAAATTCCGACCGTCTGATATGATCATTATGTTGAAATATGTCTATAGGAAAAAATTCAACTTAATCTGACAATGTTAAGGACTCGATCTTTACGGTCAATCCCGTAAGTCAAACCCCTTAACGCACGGAAACGGTCATTTGACTGTCTAAATTACGTATTTTGCCAGGACCTTCAACTGAAAATAGTTTCAAATCGATGAGACGTGACCAGTGGTATAAAAATTTTATGAAAAATAACTACCGGAGATAGGGCTACCTCTAGGGAGAAAGAATGGAAAATTCAGTTAACCGCAATTATCGGTACCGAGACTTTACCGAAATTACGTGATTTTTCAACCACAGACGTATTTCACCATTCTGGTTATATCTTATTTCATGAATTTTTTTCGTTTGAAGCTTCTACGTATATGGTTTAGGGTTTAGGGTTTTAGCCGACGAAATTAGGGTAATTCGTCGGCTAAAGTTAAATAAAAAAATATAATAAATAACTATAGCCGACGAAATTAGGGTAATTCGTCGGCTAAGGTTAAATAAATAAATAAAATAAATAACTATAGCTGACGAAATTAGGGTAATTCGTCGGCTAAGGTTAAATAAATAAATAAAATAAATAAATAAATAACTATAGCCTACGAATTACCCTAATTTCATCGGCTAAAGTTAAATAAATAAATAAATAACTATAGCTGACGAAATTCGTCGGCTAAACTTAATTAAAAATTTAAATTTTTTGGCAGGGATTTTTAAAATTTTGAAATTTTTTCGTCTAAATTTTGAACTTTAGCCGACGAAATTTCGTCGGCTAAGGTTCAAAATTTTCTATATCTTTCATTTTTCTCCTTCTTCTCCTCTTCCTCTTCATCTTCCTTCCTCCTCCTCCTCCTCCTCCTCCTCCTCCTCCTCCTCTTCCTCCTCCTACTCCGGCAGCAACAACGTACTCTCCCTCTCCTCCTCCTCTAAATCATTCTCCTCCTCCTTCCTCTCTAAATCCTTCTCCTCCTCCTTCTCTAAATTCTTCTCCTCCTTCTCTAAATTCTCCTCCTCCTCCTCTCCCTCTCCTCCTAACCTTGCTCCTATCCTCTTCTCCTCCTCCTCCTCTTGTCCTTCTCCACCACTAGTGTAAAAACGGAAAAAAGTAAAAAGTTTTAATCAAAAATATAAGAAATAAAAAAAGAAAAAAAATATGAAAAAAAATTAAATAACTATAGCCGACGAATTACCCTAAAATTCGTCGGCTAAAGTTCAAAAAAGAAAAAAAAATAATAACTTTAGCCGACGAATTAACCTAAAATTCGTCGGCTAAAGTTTGAAAAAGAAAAAAAAATAATAGCTATAGCCGATGAAATTTAATAAAATTTCGTCGGCTAAGGTCCAAAAATTTCGTCGGCTAAAGTGATTTTTCTGGTAGTGAGAGAATGAGAGCAAGCTGCCACATGTCGTGAGCTGAGTGGAGGAGAAGACAAAATGAGGTGAGGGTTTGATGTTGCACGTGCTAGACCAAGTTAATCAAGAGTTTAATTACTTAAACCATAATTAACTTAATTTAATCTTCTCCATTATTTTTCTTTATATTTGACCACAATCAACCACGTCTACAAACTTGTCATTTTCTCAAAAACACTATTATTCTCACATTTTGTTTCATTTTCTCATGTCTTCCGCAATTCAGTTTATTACCTATAAATAAATAATTAGATTAATGACATAGTAATTGCCATAAGAGTTAGCTAAATTTTAGTGATTAGGGTAGTAGTTACGTGTACAAAAATACATGTAATCAACTACCTATTGACGAAGTCATGAGTTCGAGTCACCATGGAAATATGACTGAAATCATTTGATCTTCTTTAAAAGAATGAAAAAAAAGAGATATCAGAAAAAAAAAATGAACAGTAACTTTTAACGGTGTTATAACGGTATGTACGAAAATTAGGCTTAACTTGTTAGTTCATGTACTAATGTGTTATTTAACAAAATTCAGATACCTTAATTATGAGTGGAGCAAAGTTGATGTACTATTTGTATAATTTTTCCTATGCAAAATGGTGCGACTATTGCCACTGTATCATCCTCTTTGTTCACTCTATTTTCTCATTTCACCCCATATTAATTTTTAATACTAAATTTACTTATCTCACCCATATCTTTTTCCCAAAGTATCCTTGTATAACCTATTTAATTAAAAAAATCAATTTCTTTGTGAAAATCTCTCAATTAATTTGTAGCAATAAAAGTCAATAATAATATTTCCTAATAAATAAATCATGACTTAATTTATAGAATATTACAAACCAGTTTTGTTTTAATTTATAGAAGTTATCATGACTTAATTTATAGAATAAATCTTTCCCACATTTGACATATCTGAGTTATTTGCTCTTGCTCTCCTCTCTTCAAAAAAACGTATTATCATTTGAAATTGATAATAGGTCATTTGAAATTGATAATAGGTCATTTGAATCTTTTGTCTAGGTTGGATGTATTGTCTCTATTTTCGTTTAACATGTGAAAATGTTTGTAGTTTGATGAAGATAGTACGTGAATTCCTTTATAAAGTTGTTAATTGAGTTCCGTTGGTGTTTTTTTGCCACTTTCCTTTATATGTCAAATGTGGGTTCGCATAAAGTACTGTATTGAAGAGAGGAGAGCAAGAACAACAGCAAATAACTGACGGTGGATTTTCAAAAGTGGTTCGGTCTCGACATTGAGGTTGGCGGTCAGGCTTTGGCTTTGCAGAGGCGTCGTAGGCTGCCAATGAGTGTAAGTATCAGTGTTCAGAGGCGATCAGAAATGGAGAAACTTGATCTTGTTGGTCGGAGGTTGGCGGTCTAATCTGAAGTGGCAGCCGCAGAAATTACATTTATCAGAAGTAGCTAGGCCGATGAAAGCCTATTGAGGTAGATATCAGCGATGGCTAGTCTGCAAGCTAGTGGTTGGCATTTTTTCTAGTACCGACACTAGCGAGCTTGGTTGATTTGTGTGGGCGTGGTAGTTCATGATCGACATCTAATGCTGGAACAGACGGCCACTTGAGGGCCTGACGACGACGTTTCCGCACTTTTTGCCAGGGTTTAGGCTTGTGCTTATGGTCTTGAGCTCAAATTTGGTTCAAGAGGCTCTAATCTGAGGCCAGAAGAGCAAGCTAGCTGGAGGATCTATATGGTTCTGTGTAATATCAATATGACCATGTTGAAGGGATTCTACAGTTCATCATCCAGGAAGGCTTCAGAGCTTTATTACATGAAAGTTGGGAGTTATGAGATTCAGTACTCTATATGTGATTATGTGTTCACACTGCCAAGTTTCTCCTATGGCAGAAATTGACATCTAGTAATTGGATTTTACAAATTTTGTTTTCTTGAAACAAGTTGTTTAGGTTTGTTTATAAATGCATGCTTGATCCTTAATCACATACAGGGGTAAAGAGATGTTTTGAGCACTAAAATCACTTAAACAACATGGAGAAGATTCCGACCTGTATTTCCCTAGCTGGCATCAAAATCCAAGTATAGTCTGTAGGCATTACGATCAGACGAGTAGTAACCTTGAATGAGGTTGTCAACTTTGAAACCGAGTTTCTTGTAAAGATTCATGGCAGGAGTCCTCAAAGGATCAACGTGAAGTGATATTCGCCCCACGTTTCGGGTTCGGCATTTCTGAATGGCTGCTGTCAGCAGTGCCTCTCCATAGCCTTGCCTCCTGCAACTATCCTTCACTATACGGAAGAATAACCACATTGAATAAATCCATATCGAGATTCAGGGAATATAAGATGCAAAGATGTAATATATTTCATAATGCTTATACCAAATATAAGCCAAGAAGAAGCTGAGCTATAAACTTCCATCGGGAACTTTTATCGAACAGTTAGTGGGCAAGCAATGTGAATGCGAAAGAAAGAGACTGTATGATTATTAGTTGACAATGGGTTTGAACCTGCGAGCTTTGTGATAGAGGCGTAGAGGGAAGAAGGCCAAGAGTACATGACATAGCCAGCAACTGAACCATCCAAGTGGTCGATGTAAAGCAACCCACTGTTATTCTTTTTCAGTTCTTCATCAAAGCTTCTAGCAAGGGATTCATGTTTGGGAAAGACCTTCCTCTCTAGCTTCACGATGTCTTCCACTACCGTTACCCACTTGGGAGAGTTTCTTTGGAGCTCCACAATGTTACCGGCCGCCATTCACAGAGAATTTTTCAGTTTCAGATTTGCCTTGTCCTCATTCATGTTTTTTTTATAGAACACATTTTTTTTTGAAAATTAGAACACATTTTTTATTTTTTATTTTTTGAAAATTAGAACACATTTTTATAGAAATATATGGAACGGTTTTTGTTTGACCAAGAAATAATATAAATATGGTTAATTATTAGTTTTTTTAAGATAGAAAACGAAAGACAACCTCAAATTAGATGATTGAGGAGACATTATTTAGAGAATATGTGATGAAAAATAGAATAGAGGATATCATTTTATTCATTGATACATTATCAGAACAACTATTTTAACCGACGAAAAAATTTCGTCGGTTAAATTCTAAATTTCGTTGGCTAAAGTTTTAGATGATGAAATGTCGTCGACTAAGAAGTCGTTTATTTAGGCATGATAACTTCTAAAAATCTGACAACTTCAACCTGCAAACTTACAAAACCACAACTCTCTCTCTATTAGACAACAATAATTAGGAAACGCAATATTCAAAGTTACATTTCCATAATAACACAATCGAACAGCAAACCTAGTCAGTCAGCTTTACAGCTTGTATAAATAAATCAAAATTAAAGACTCGTACCCTAAAGGCACGAGAGTCCATAAAATTAGAAAATAAATAATAAAATAACAATAATTAAAATAAGTAATCAGTCATATAAAATTAAATATAACAAAATTTACAATTTCTTGCATATAAAGTAGTTCAGGAAAATACAAAGAAAAAATCATAAATCAAATTATGGTAATTCCGACAATTAAGACAGTTCTGAAATTTCCTACAACCAAATAAATCAAAGGCACAATCCAATGAAACAAAACTATGATAAAATGATACAACAATAAATTATCCATAAATAAATACACGTTCCTCTTGAGCTAAGCACCACATCAGAAATATGTCCATTCGCTACTAAGGAAGACATAATCCGTCACACAGGAATAGATACCTTTGCCACTCAAGAGAATCTAACCGCCACACAGGAATAGATCTCTTTGCCACTAAGGCTGATTTAAACCACACACTAGAAATAGGTCCACTCGCCACTAAAGAGGACCTAAACAACAACACCAGAATAAATCTCTTCGCCACTAATGAGGATCTAATCAACCAAACTAGAATAGCATACAAGTCACACACTAGCTCGCAGCTAATGCATACATTTCACCACGAAAACACAAGTTCCTTCACTTAACATAAGATAAGCCTCATCATTTGGCCTTTCGAACCTAGCCGACCCTAAAACCCGTCCTACCCGGCCCTCCATTAGGACGGGCCGGCCCTAGCCCTTCTCGAGTAGAGTAGGGTAAGAGTTGAGCAAATGAAACCCGGCCCTACCCTAATGAGTCATTTAGGGCCGAACCCGGCCTGAGCCTAAAAGCCCGTTCTTTAGGCTCTAATAATTTCTTTTTTTTGTATTTATTTTAATATGTTTCTTATTTTTTAGATACAATACAACTAATCTTCTCTTTTGTAGTTGATTTGCTAGCTTTGTTCATTTGATTTCCTTTTGTTTTGCTGATTACCGATTGTATTTTGATGATTTAGAGTATTAGTTCGTGAGATATATGAGTATAACCACTTAGTTTATAGATAGATGTCTTAAATTAAGTATAATGTGTATGCATGCATGTTAAATATAACACAAAAAATAAGGTTTATTACATATAATTTTAAAGCTAAATTGTGAGAAAAAAATAACAAACCCATCTCGGCCATGTTTAGCCCTATTTAAAGGCCGGCCCTACCCGACTCGACCCGACCCTATTAGCCCTAACGAAATGAGCTGCTAGGGCGGGCTAGAGCTTACATATTCAAGCCTTGGCCCTACCCGGCCTAAATTTTGTTGACTTTGATCGAGTCCTAACCTATCCTACCCTAAGCCCTAAAAGTTAGGGTCGGGCCGGCCCTAGCCCGGCCCATAATGAGGCCTAAAATAAGACATGTCAGTTTAATTCGACATCGACATTTCCACTAGTTCATAATCTAGCTCAATATGATATCGATCAAACAATCATAGAAGCAACAACGCCAACATAAATCTGCCGACACATATGTCTTTCTAATTTAATATTGCCTAGCAATGCATTCATTCTCAACAAACTCTAACTCCATATTCGCCACATTACATGTTATAATTCATAATCGCAAAACTATTTAAAATCGTTTTTATATGAAAATTATTTTAACTTACTAATGGTCAGTAGTCTATAAAGCCTATTTATTTTTAAATTAAACTTGGTTTCCAAGAAAAACAATTTCATCAATTTTACAACAATGAACTATAAAGAAGAAACGGTTCCACGTAAACCCAGTGAGATATACTCACCCCACACTGTAACTATGCATAACACCCTATATATTAATAATATATCATACTTATATATATATATATACACTCACATTCTCATGGAATATTCACACTTGAATATTTCATCCACATCCAAAAGATATAACCACAACTAATTAATTATAGGAAAATCACACATCTGAAACAACATAATTTCCACACAATAATTAAATGAACTCAACATCCAACAATATAATTTTTGGCCAACTAAAAATAAAAAAATCCGGCATCCAACAATATAATCACGACCAATAAATTATATAAAAAAATAACATGAACCTCAATGAGATTTACTCATCTCGAAACTCTCATTGCGTCTTCTACCGCCACACGGTAAGTTTCCAACAAGCTTGGTCGAGCAAATAAAACACCTAAACAATAATAAACGACCTTAGTGCTACACAAAAAGCGATAACACTCAAATCAAACCGACCTTACACTCTAACCTCCCTCCAAAACTAGTCAACCACGACTTTAAACAAATTCTTTGACCCCTTATTCAACACTGAAACCAAGTTCCTACACTCGGATTTACCCTAGGTAGAAAACCGAAAGTAAATAAACTTTGAACAATACTTCACACACTCATCAGATAACCAAAATCAAAAAATTATATATCAACGCGCTCGTATTGACGAGTACATGAAGCTGTGACAACCCACTACCCCATAAGAAGTCAGACACGCCTCTACATGCGACTATGCATGGGCCCTAACGTCGCCACCCTAAAACCTGCAACTTTTCAATCCAAAACACCCACAAGCACTCCCAAAAGTCATAGCTAGCTTACAGAAGCAACAAAACCTCCCAGAACAACCAGACGTGCCACCTTCACACTCCAAATTGATCTTCAAGGTTTACACCAACATGTTCAGGAGGAAGAAACGATCAAAAACATGGGTGATCTTAACCCCTAAAACCACATGAGACGACGACGCAGCAACTGGGTCAAAATCGAGTTCGTCATCATACTGTTTGGGCTTAGATGCATCATTTCAGACCAAATCGGTCCATGCCACCATCACATAACCGTTGCTGCCGTCGAGACGAATCAAACCAGACCGGTTTCACTACAGGAGGTGGCTGAAGTTGGCAGTGGCAGTCAGGTTGGGTCAGTCAGGTTTGGGTCGGCCGTGTTCGGGTCGGGTCACCTAAAAAAGTTTAATTCTGAAGGATGGGCGCACGTGGAGAGGGTGAAGAGAAAATGATTTCCATTTTTGAAAACCCAACCCTTCTATTTATAATTTTCCCTAAAAAGAAAGCCAACTTCAAATGAATATGCCGTGAACGACATATCCATTTGATATCACCCTGAGTTTTACAGTATCAATAATGAATCATTCAGCCAAAAGATGAAGCACATTCCATAAAATTATCCACAAATGTCATTACATATGTTTAAGCTTACACAATTACATATGTTTATCCAAGCGAAAACTTACATATGTTTATCCAAGCGAAAACGTAGAAGCGGTCTAGTATAGAACGAAAACACTACAAAATAGAAAGCACAACCCGTCCTCATTTGATTGCATACGGTTCCGACATAATCCCCACACCACAAAGAGCAATAATACCTGGAATCAGTAGAATTCTATGAGTGAATCATGATCAAATGAGGTTAGAATTCTATAAGAGGTGTAAAGTAATATGTTTCTCAGGTTTGAATAAGTTTTCTATTATATTTCATACAACATACTACATGCAGGTCTTATGTATGGACACTAGCATCAGATTAAGGCATCAAGCTCAAATGTGTACAGAAGGTTTAAGAGCTATATACTGGTTGCTACTTGCTAGTTCTTAGTTGTTACTGTGTCTTGCAAACAACCATAAATGCAAACAAACAAGTTTTGGAAAGAAGCATAAAAAGTAAACACTTTCTCAAAATCTATAAACTACATATGTTTATGTGGCAGTTAAGCCTTATCGATTTGCTGTATGGAAAGATTGCCAACCAGCTGGAAGCAAACATACACCCAATTTTATACACTCGTTTTGTAACCAATCTTAGAAATGATGAACAGAAACTTGATGATATAGCTCAACTGTCACATAGATACCATGTCTTACATGAAGTTACTCCACTCACCTCAATAACCCTCGGATCATAGAGAGAGAAAGCCTCCTTCCTCATCCTCATTGACCTTTGCTGCTGCTTTCCATGCCTGAAATACATCAATTACAAATAGCCATAACTATGGAAATATAAGCTAGATTAATATGATCAATTAATCATAACTGATAGTTTAGACTAGTACTGTATAAAGTATAAACAGTCATAAGCAGGGAAATAAAATTAAAAAGTAAGGCGCATCACTCCCTATCTCATATTACAGAACCAATAATAAAATTCCTAAATCAATTACAAGTCCTATATTGGTCTTTTGGATAGACAAGCAAACTTAGCTTATTACAGATAATGAAACATGTGATACTCTCAAAGCATGATCATGTTATTAAACTGAAAGGCTATTAAAGATGTGATACTACGAACACGTTAAAGATGTCTGCAGCTGCAGATGCCTGTGCAATAGAAACGCCCCTATCCACAGAGAAAGAGAGCCCCCTGCATCAGCGGCATACACAAAGTTACATTGAATTCAACACGATAGTGTAAACATAGATATCTAAGCGTAAATTACTTGTAATAGTATAGCACAAATAATTTAATTCAAAACAGCTCAAAACCTCTACAATAACAGCATTTATAAGCTTTTCAGCTTTGCTGATACTTTCCAAACTTCCTGTTATTTCTACAGGCTCTGTAGCAGAACACAGATGTCATTTGGATATGTGCTCGGTAGTCTAATCCATCAAGCATGAGAACAATTAATCATAATATTCAACTGCATTATGTAAAAAATTAGAGTGGATCTACAATTTTGGTGTTGGAACACATTTTTTTAAAACATTTAACAAATTAACATGATAGTTTCCAATCATTGCAGTAGTAGCATTGGCATGAGGCCCAACAACAGCTAATTTCTTGATCTTGCTGGAGTTGAAAGGAAAAGTTTCATTGACATGCTTTAGTAAGACAATCCATTCTTTGGCTGCTTCTCTTGCCAATTCAATGTGTTCTTGAGCACACATCCTTCTTACCAAGGGAGTTGTAAATTGGGTTTCCATCAAAGAATCCTAGCCTTTTAAGTACCACATAAAGCTGCTTCAAAGACCTGTCTATTTCTTGGACCTTTACCTTTCCTTGTTTTACAGCAGTTTCTGTGAAATTAGTGTAGTAGACTCCACAATCCAAATCCAACCCTATATAATGTGCACAGATTTTGGTTAATCAAACTCAGATATGTTGATCAATGCCAAAAGAGGTTCAGTGAGTTATGCCAAAGGCTAACCTTCTTTTAGTGCTTGTGCAGAAGCTTCCACTCCGGTGTCACCAAGCCATTTGTGGCCATTCACCATTACTTCTAGAGAACCGCAATCTGAGACGATATATCTGCAACCAAGATAAATAAATAAGATGCGCAATCATATCATAGGTTGCAGAGAAAATAGAATTGGATTCAACATCTCAAATTCATACCCATGAAGGTCCCATTCTCTTCTAATGGTATCCTTCAAAAGCTTTGGATCAGCACAAGTTGGTATGCCATTGACCTTGTTGTAAGAGCACATTACACTACTTACATCACATTCTTTAACACACATCTCAAATGATTTAAGGAAAGTCTCCGACATATCTTGCTCTGTCACCTTTTAATAAAAAAAAATAGAAAAGTTTAGAAACTTGAACAATATGTAACACAAAATGCAGTGATTCATGTGTTCAAATACACTTCTAAACTTCTCCGGCATGGATTCCCTGAGCCATCAGTTCACACAAATCTCATTGCTTCACAAGAATTCCAATTCTGCTTAAATAATTTTCAATTGAAATTAACTTCTAATAATAATTGTTAGCAAATAAACTCAACTCCAGCGAAAATATTGAGCAAACAAATCAATTCTGGTGAGATGTCCTAAAAACTAATACACTACATCAAGAAATTGAGATTAAGATCGTTGGGGAAGAAAGAAGAACCACAGACCTCTGTTGTCTCAACTTTCAAGTCAGGATGCGCAGCACGTATTTCATATTTTCCTGCACCCAAAGGAATATGGTCACAAAGATATTCAACTGCTGTAAAACTAGACAGATGACTACAAGGAAATCTGAGTGAATCAGATCATAATGAATGCATATTTAAAAAGATATGGAACAGATCTAGAATGAGGAAACACAACAAAACCTAGCCAGACAAATACCTCATTCTATGTTTGCTAGTATTATATCATAGTTAATATAACCCTACACGGCTACAATATAATTGATGTTTAAGCTGGTTGGATCAGCCTGAAGCTATTCAAAAGTATCTTTTTAAGGAGGAAAGCAGCAAGCTTAAAACAAACTGGTCATCATTTAAAATTACAATTACAAATATATTGAAGGGTTCAGTTAAACTACAATTACAAATAGCTTCGAACATTCACCAGGAAAGAAAAAAACACTAGGATCAGAGCATATACCTCGGAGCATTTGCATCGACAACTATGGTCATCCAGTAAACTTTATATACATCTGAACAAGAAACTAAAAGCAATAGGAAACCAAACGTATACACAATTACAAAACCACTTTTTTCCCTCAGTAAGAAACACCATAGTTCATAAGTAGACAAGGCTCTGTACATGAGTCAACCTAGCAATACTGACTTCCATAGAGTGAAACCAATTCACATGGTCAAGTGAAACTATTTCATAGCTACCTTCAAGTACAAACGTACACTTCATCTATCTTCCTGGAAGTTTGAAAAACAATGCCTTGGGTAAGTTTCTTCGTGGAACTTGTGCAAGTACCAACATACACTTCATCTATCTTCGTGAAAGTCTGAAACACAATGCCTTGAGTAAGTTTCTTCATGGAACTTGTACACATTGATTTCATAATAGACTCCAATGATACACAAAAACACAATGCTCATCTGGAATCATACTCTTGAACAAGTATTTACCCCCTGATGTTGTAAGTTATACTGAAAATCCAAATAACATAGTCATAACTCTAAGAACACATTGATTCATTTAGCATAGACTTTTCTAATTGGTTTCTTTCACAAACAGAACAAAACAAAACTCACCATGCGATTCAATTCAGAGAACAATTTTACTCTCATTCAAACCATAATGACTGAACAATTTCTACATTTCGTTCCAAGTTAAAGGTAGAATCAATAACTACAGCTCCTAATTCCACAAAAACTGAAACAAATTTCACACAATAATCAAATCCAAACGGAAATTGACATGAATTAAGAAACGAAAAGTGCAGCCCAATTGAAATTGAGAGATTAACCAGAATATCAAACCCAAGGAAATTGAATCATTGGGCGACGAGAACCAGAGTTATGATCGGAGCCTTCGTCGGAGTTCATGATTATCAAGTGAGATTTTAATTTTGGGAAATTAACCAGCGCCGGCGTGCATTGAATGCTTCGTCAATAAGCATTTTTTCTGTAATTTGAAATCCGGTTTTCAAATTACGTTTTTCTAACCGTATTTTAGTTTACCTGTATCTGCAATACGTATCTGCAAATTCAATATAGCGTTTTTTCTGGTGATCAAGCTCAAATTAATTAAACGAATTGTCATAGTTTCAAAATAAAGTTGAAATACACTGAAAACCAATTTATAATTATATAGACCATATTCTAACATGTAATACCCTCTCAATCAAGATAGGTAGCTAGGTACGTATTACAGCAACTTTGGTTCAAAGACTCAAAAATAGATAGTACAAGCCTAAACCTGCTCAAGCTGAACATCCTTAGACTTGAGAGGCACATAGTCTCCCAGATAAATAACCTCGAGGTGATCCGACAGGGCCGACTTGTCGATAATTTCATGGTGATACGATTTACAGACGAAGTACAGCACCGTTTGGATGACAAGGGCAAGCAGAATCAACTTAAACAGAAACAACAGACATAAAACACCGAAGCCAACCCTGCCCATCGTCCCAAACATCCCTCCACGCACAACCAACGCCTGAAACCCAAATTGAAGAACAGCTCCCAAAACATTGAGCTTGAAGAAGATGATTGTGGCCACCCACATGTTCCCTTTGAGTAGCTTCTTGCTCTTGATCATGGCTTTGATCCCTCTCGTTTCTTCCAACACCGAGACGACGCTAGCCAGTTGCCAGATTATGGTCATGTAGACGAACCCGATAACGTACAAGACCAGTAAAAAGAAACCGATAATGGCTCCGGCGTCGAAAAGTACGAAAAGAATCAGAACCGCTATTATTGCCAATACGTTGTAGAGGAAGAAAGCCAGGAAGGTGCACAGGAAGGTGATCATCACGCGCTTCCAGACCTTGGGGACGACGCTCATGATCTTCTGGAAGGTGATTTCCCGGGAAGTGTATACGCTTGCGATGGTGTACACGACGGCGGAGGTGGAGAGGAGGCCGAAGATGAGCATGGAAGTGAAGTAAGCAGCCTTGAAGAGCCAGTAGGCTGCCCATTCTTTGTTGATAACGTCGGAAAGTTTCTTCTGGCTGTCTGCCCCTCTGGTTTCGTCATAGGCGATTTCGGTGTGGAGGATCCTGGAGAGGAGGATGTTGGAGATTTCTATGTGAGCCAAGAAGATGAAGCTCAAAGGGAGGATCAAGGTCAAGGTGATTTGGCTGAAGATTTTTCTCCAGTTGTATATAATCTTGAAAGATTCTTTGTAGATGCCAAGAATACCAAGGAACTGCAACTCATCTTGTTCTCTATCCATAGTTGCAGCTTCTTGTTGGATGGGGTTTCTGATTCAGAGAGAAGTATTATATGAGGTGAGTCGTGTTGTCGGAGGAGGAATATAGGAAACTAGATTGGACTTTATGATACAGAACTACCCTTAATTTTGGATGAAATAAACTAGAGACTAGTTGATGGAAAGTCAATTACATACATATAGCTCTAATATTAGAATAGCACGAATCTTTTAAATTTTTATAATCCTACGCTTTATATTATAGCCGAACTTAGTACGAGTATTTATCAATTTTTTCATTTAATTTACATTCTGCATCATTCTTTTCTAGATCATATACCTAAGAAATGATATTTTTGCAATACCAACTAATTAAGTCACAAGTCATTTTCCCATTTTCCGAATCCATGACGAACCAGATAAACGTGTCTAGAGTTCCCCTTAATTGGTATTTTATAGTCTTGAATCCAATATATACATTACATGCATATTAAATCCTAGCTAGTCTTAGCCTTCTCACCTAAACCATAGCCCACGAACTTGATTAGGAAAATCACAAGAGTAGTTAACCCTAACCGACCACAGCCTCTGGTTTATGTTTTCCATTTTAATAAATACATTTTATTCTAGTCTTGAACTGAAAGAATATTCATTCATACGTTTTGCTTGTTAAAAGCAAATGGCATACTTGAAGTTCAAGGCAACTATAAGTGCGTTTCTGAAAGAAGGTCTCTACATAGAACAATGTCGTTCACGCCAAGGCTTGTCAAAGTCGTTTACCAAGTCTTTCTTTGCGATGTTGTGAACTCGGTTGGTCGTTCTAATCGTGCTTAGTCAACACGCTCATACGGCCTGCCATGAAAATCCCTGATACAAATTTACAAACCCACCCCTTTAACAATTGACATTACAATCCCAATTCAGTTCATTGATCACCCCATACCAATGAGCATTAAGAATTGGTCCATGGATTACACGGTTAGAAAGGTTTCATATGGGACCATTGCTAACCCACCCAGCCTTTTCATCCACTGATTCATGTGCTCTAAGGGTGATGATATTTATTTTAGGAACTGGGAACTATTGTACTACCTAGGAAAATGACTATTGTTTTAGCTATTGTTTTGTACAAAACAAGCGGATCATATATTTATAATGACTATTGTTTTAGCTATTGTTTTGTACAAAACAAGCGGATCATATATTTATAGGAAAATGACTATTTACATAAAAAAATAAAAGTCGGCTCTTAAATTAATAAATTAAAAAGTTTTCAATATAACATATATTTATTAATGCTCAAATACACAAATTTTTATTAAATTCATAATAAAATAATATTTTTGAGACAATTTTACTCTTATTCCTTATACACCGACCACCGATAATATTTTTGAGAGAAAGAAAATGAGAGAGAATATTTTGTCAGAGCCTCATCGGTCGCCGGTCCCCAGACTCCAGTCACCGATCACCGGATTCTAGCCGTCACCACCGCAGGACTCCGGTTTCCGACGTCGGAAAATGACTGGTAGCTGAAATTTCGCCGGATTTTTTTTCTACTAGGAGGCAATAAACTTGTACATAAAAGTTTACTGGGGCTACATCTACATCAAATTCAGTCTACTAACTCCATTATACTCCAAATCTAAGTCTACTAACCTCTGTATACTCCAAAACCAAGCATACTAACCCCATTATACTTCAAAATCAAGTCTACTAACCTCATTATACTCCAAAACCAAGTCTACTAACATGATTATACTCTAAAACCAAATCTGCTAACTCCAGTTTACATCAAAACCAAGTTTATTAACCCCTAGTATACTTCAAAACCAAGTCTACTAACCTCAGTAATTCATCAAATCCAAGTCTACCAACCCCAGTATACTCCAAATCTAAGAATACTAACCCCAGCATACTCCAAATCCAAGTATACTAACCTTAGTATTTCATCAAATCCAAGTACTGATTGTGCTTTGATGTTGTCTAGAAACTCTTAGAGTTCAACTACCAAGAATCGTAGACATAGCCAAAATCTAGCAGTAGCGATTGAACCTCGACATGATCGGAGGGCACCAACGACACCATTTTCAAATTCAGAGAAGCTACGCTTGGTGGAGAAAGAGAGAGAGAGAGAGTGAGGAGTGATCGACAATCTACGATGGATAATAGCTCTATGTGACTTCAGATTTGCAACGAAGATGGGCGTCACTGAAGAGAGAGAGAGACTATACCAAAACCAGATCTGCAACGGAGATGGACTAGCAAACGCCGCGCTGGTGGAGAAGGATCGACAGATCTTGTCGTCATAGTGGTTGTTGAAGGCGCAACAGGCGCAACAGAGAACGTCATGGTCATTGAAGGCGGGGCTAATAACGTTGTTGTCGTCGTCGTCCAGATCTCCCTCAGCTGAATCAAAGCATTGACGTCGAGGCTTTATCTGCGTCGGCGTCCTTCATGTCGAGGCTTCGTCAGCGTCGTTGAAGATGAGAGAGAGAAAGTGTTGTTGAAAATGTGAGAGAGGGAGAGAGAAAAGAGTTTCAGATCAGGAATAGTATGTGAGGAGAGTTAGTCATAAATATTTATAGAGGACAATATTGTATATTTCTTTAGATTTGTGCAAATAGGCACCGAAAAAAAAATTCATTGGGATGGTTCCTTAGCTCTTATAAAGTTATAATTAGTATTATATAGGTATTTATTTTATATTCATATTCGAAGATAGCAAGGGTGTTAATTAGTTCAGTTTATTCGAATAAGCATGCAAGTTTAACTTTTATCCCCAATCCCTCTTTGTCCTCTAGATCTAAACTGTATACAATGACAATTAAATCAAATTCCTTCCGGAATAAAAACAGAAGATGGCCGGTCTTTATCCACACCTGGACAACAATTTCAACGCTTCACAATAGAAGTTATCAGCATTATCGCACAATGGAGTTTTAGCTACTTAACTTATATGCTCTAGTATCCACTTCTAATAAACCAGGACAAGTGTAAGATATCAAAAAATGAAATTAATTAGTACAAACTAGTTTATACGCCCTAGAAATTCTGCTCCAACTTTCCTAGAAATGAAAGTTCAAAATGCGTCGGCATTAGCAAGAGGGCACAAATAGCAGAATTTAACAATGTGTACGTAAGTAGAACATATTTTTAGCAAACGATCATGTAAAAATGTAAATAATTAGATATCATGCGCGCATGGATGTAATATAGAGCCCCGAATCACATAACCATATATCATGTAAGAATAGCTAAATAGAAACATTGATTTGTGATAGCTGATAGCTAGCTATATATGCACATCAGGACGTACGTAGGGTATGAACAGATAGCCAAGAGAGCAACTCAGCAAAACATGTTAAAGGCATTGATAAAGATTTGAGCATTATTGAAATGCAACTGCACCAAAACAGTTTATACCAATAAAGCAGGTGCCCTATCAAATTGAAGGTAAATATGAATTGCATAAGTTTGGCGTGGTGGTCGATCTACTGGTCTTAGCGCTTGATATATGTGGGTGAATAGGCTTCGATGCTGGATGAAAAACTAAAGGATATGTTAATGTATAGAAAATGAGTTGCAGAAATGTTCTTGGTGAAACTAAAATAGTAGACTTTTTTCTGCTCTTAATATGAATATGTATAAAAGAGTTTCTATTCATACATCTAAAATCGGTACTTGGATCTATCTTTTTTCAAGCATTTGTTGACATTGTCAACTCATATCAAATTACCAATAAATATACGCAAAAAACTCTTATTATTTTCCTGACAATACATTTTCAATTATTATAGAAAATAAAACTATAGATTGAGATTTCTTTCTTAAACTAATAAAAAGAATTAAATAGTTTTAGATTATATTTAGATATGAAATCGCCTCGATACATAATTTTCTATAAATTGTAGAAATGCTAAATGGATATAAGAGATGCGAACACACATCCCAGTCTTAGCTAGGTATGTAGACAGTAGCGGAGCCATGATTTGAATCTTGAAGGGTCTACATTTAAAATATAGAAAATATATAGGATAGTAATGTTATATTTAGCAAGATTTACTTACCTTGTTAAGTCTAAAATATAAATTAGTTGAACAAATTAGACATTATTGATAATTAACTGTAAAATGCATCCTATTTTACATATATAAATTAGGTGTAAATTAGTACATATTGAGTATTCTCTTTAATTGTTTTTACTTGTTTTGATTGTTGATTAAGGGGGGGTGTGATGGAATTAACAAACTTTCTTCATTTGGATGAGATTTTGTGGTGTTTATGAGAAGTTTGAAAATGTTTACAGGGGTCCGGACCCCTTCAAGCCTGAAAGTATCACCGCCCATGTATGTAGAGATATACATACAATCTTTCTCAGCTAAGGACGATCCTACCTTAATTTTGGTGTAGATTTCCTTAATTTGACACACTTTTCGATCAAATTTTTTCATCTTAACCATTTAGAATCTAAATATATATATGTATTGATCATCTCTACAAAATTTCAGCTGATTTAGTAATCGTTAAGGTCTCAAAAACTTTTAAATACAATAAACGAGCTGAAATTGTTCAACCTGAATGGTTCGTGTTCTTCTCTGTAAATCACAGATTTGAATACCTTAACGATCATCAAAATAGCTGAAATTTTGCAAAAATGAGTTACTCATATATATCTCGAAACTAAACGGTGAATATGAGAAAATATAATCTAAAAGTTAGCCAATTCAAGAAATCTGCACCATATATATATATATATATTTATGCAATGCCTTGTTAATTAATTATGTGGTTCTAGCTAGCTGGCCTTTAACACATCTATCTGATTCTTTATATTTGGATGCACCTTTTTTTAATATATGCTATGTTGCATCCTGAGACTATTTTCTGCCATGAAATACGGCAGTAACCGCCGTAATCCTGGACTAGCTAATAACCAATATGTCATTTGACGTATTAACTATCCTTCAGACCGCAACTAAAATGCTAAGATAAAATAATCACAACACAATAATATGAATGACACATGTGAAATGATAGATGAATAGATAAGTATTAAATTATTACACAAGTGGAAGGTAGCGAATGGAAAAACATGAGACAAAAATATAAAAACAACAAGAAATGTCTCGAAATAAACAAGCTCGAATAGTTCAAAGTGCGCAACAACTTATTATATCAAATACGAAGATCATGAGAAGTTGAGTCCACACCAGAAAGGGTGTCCTAAAAAACGAAGATGCACGATGACCGATGCTGATCCACGAGCTCCTAGTCCAGCTCCTCTAGTGAAGGGTGCTGAAAACCTGAAAAGATATAGGGATGAGCAACTCATCCTCGCTAACCCAAATGGGGTCGAAGCCCAACCAAATCAGGGTTTAAAAAACTCATGAGAAAACATATAGTTCATATATCTAGATATATGTATAAGTATACGTCTAGTGCATTTAAAACATATGCAGTATGGTTACGCACACAGCTCAAGTAAAAGAATGTTAACCACATATAAAGAATTTTCTGGATCCACGCGGCATCTAACCGGTATACATCTGCTAGTAGTTTCCCATCCTTAACTAGAAGCTGACATATGTGAAAAATTCTATCTATAGCCGCCCTCTTTTCAAGGGCAGAGTTGAAACAGTAAGTACTACCAATAGACTCTAACTCTAGGTCTAATGCATCAGTAAACCAAGTTGCAATGAGAGAATGTGAAGCACTTGTATCAAACAAAACCATAGCTTTCGAATCAGACACAAGAATTGTACCATCAAGAGCTGTCGTCGTGTCCAAAGCTAGCTTTCCTCCTGCAAATGCATAGATTTGTCCACACCCTCCGACATTACGGCTACTACGACCTCTGCCATGTGAGGTCTGGCTGGCCTGGTTGGCCTGGCTGCCCTGACTCTAGGAAGGCTGCAGCTGAGAAGCTTGCTGGGACGGCTGCCGCTGAGAAGTTTGTTAGTACGGCTGCTGCTGAGAGACCTGCTAATATGGCTGCTGCTGAGAAGCCTGCTGATACGGCTGCTGAACCAGTGACTGGGAAAAACTGGAGGATCCTAATGTTGAAGCCACGCCACGATCCCTATTGGGGCAATGCCAACGGGTATGCCCTGGCTGACCGCAGCTGTAGCATGAATAAGGGGCAGATCGGCCTCCTAATGACCCACTACCATTGCTACTAGCACCAGTGTTGTCGCCAAAAGTCCTCCTATTGCTCCTCCTCGTCACCCTCCTATCTCTGTTTTGGGAGTAAGAACCGCTGCCCTGTCCATCTCTGCTCTAAAAATGTGTCGTCTGATCACCCTCTATATTATAGACAACACTGACAATGTCCTGATATGTGCGAGTGATATTGGAGAGCAACTCGCGACAGATGGAATCTCGAAGACCAGCCTCGAATCTCTGGGCCTTCACCTTCTCGGTGAGACCTAGCACATATTTGAGCAGCGATGTGAATCGCACAACATACTCGTTTACTATCATGCTCCCTTGCGTCAGGTTAAAGAACTCAGCCATCTTTTAATCTCTCTGAACTAGAAGGAAGTACTGATCGAAGAACAGCTCCTTAAACTGCTCCCAAGTCATCTGATTTGCATTATGTTGATCTGCAATGGTCTCCTATCAACTATCAGTCTCTACTTATGTGAAGCAATGAACATCAAAAGCAACCCGATACTACATGGGTATTAACCGTCCGTTGTAGTTTCTTGATGTGCTTCAACCATGTCTCGGCATCTACAACCTTAGTAGGGCCGGTAAAGTTAGGTGGCCTAACTTTCAAGAAACTCGCTAGGCAACTAGATATCCTCTCTAGCTCTATCTCCTAAGGAGTAGGAGGTGGAGCATTTCCCCAATGCCTTTACTTGGGTACACACATCACATCTAGCTACATACTCTACAATGCTCTGCTTCATGCCTTTCCACTAAAACTAGGGCTTCATGTCCTGATACATCTTTGTACTTCCAAGATGTATGGTCAAACTGGTCCGGTGTGACTCATCCAGCACAAGTCCCTGGATATAAACATCACTAGGGACAAAGACACGTCCCTTGTACCTGATAAGTCCTTCACCACTTACACTCCACTTGCTATCGGCTTCACCAGAGTAAACCTAGGCTCAAAGCATGTGACTCTCTGGATTATTCCACTGGTTTTCTCCCACCTGATGAAGGATGTGAGGCCTGAATGATACACTTGACAAGAATCCCCAAACTTCACATCTAAATCATAGTCTTCCAGTGTCTCCAAAGCCTCCATGCGAGAAAGAAAAATACTCGTAAGCTCATATCTTGGCTTTCTACTCAAAGCATCGACAACAACATTTCCTTTGCTTGGATGATATCGTAGAGTGAACTCGTAATTAGTAAAATACTTCATCCATCTCCGCTGTCACAGATTAAGATAACATTGAGTGAAGATATACTGTAGACTCTTGTGATCCATGTAGATCTTAAAGGTGGCTCCATAGAGATAACACCTCTAGATCTTCACGTCTGAACAACAACTGCCAACTCCAAATCATGAGTTGGATAATTCATCTCATGTGGCTTCAACTGCCTAGAGCCATAACACACAATTCTGCCATTTTTCATAAGCACACAACCCAAACCAGTCCTTGAAGCGTCTGAATACACTTCTTACGGATCCACACTGTTGGGAAGAATGAGAACTAGAGCGGTAGTCAAACGGCTCTTCAATTCTGCAAAGGCCTCTTCACACTTGTCACCTACTCAAACTTTACTCCTTTCTTTGTCAGATTAGTTAGTGGCGTGACAATCTTTGAGAAGTCTTCGACAAATCGACAATAATATCCGGCTAGACCAAGGAAACTTCTCACTTCTGTAACATTCCGAGGATGTTCCCAATATAGAACTGCCTCGATCTTCGCTGGTTCCACTGACATCCCTAAAGCTGAGACTACATGACCAAGAAACTTCACTTCGGAAAGCCAAAACTGGCATTTTGACTTTTTAGTGAAAAGCTGGTGATTCCACAAAGTCTGTTGAATGTTGCGAAGATGATACTCATGCTCAGCTTGTGTCTTGGAGTAGACTAAAATGTCGTCAATGAACATAATCATGAACTGATCTAGATAAGGTCTGAAGACTCAGTTCATGAGATATATGAAAGCTGTTGGGTCATTCGTCAATCCAAATGATATAACAAGGAACTCGAAGTGCCCACAACGTGTGCAAAAATCTGTCTAATGTCAGCCTCTCGTACACGAAGTTGATGATAACTAGATCTCAGATCAATATTGGAAAAGAACTGAGCTCCTACCAGCTGGTCGAACAAATCGTCAATTCTTGAAAGTGGATACTTATTCTTCACAGTGACACTGTTCAACATCTGATAATCTATACAGAGACGAAGGGTCCCATCATGCTTTCTAGCAAACAACACCGGTGCTCCCCACGGTGATGAACTATACCTGATAAAACCCTTGCTCATAAGATCTTCAACTGCAACTTCAGCTCTTACAATTCTGCTGGTGTCATACGGTAACGTGGAATCAAAATCTGCATGGCTCTTGGAACCAAGTCGATCGGGAACTCTACCTCACGGTGTGGTGGTAATCTAGGTAAATTTTTAGGAAACACTCTGGGATATTCATCAACTACCAGAATATATCTCTCACCACTAGATTCACCTTTCTCCTTCGTTGACCTCACAATACTGTAACAAGTTAGGATCATTCTCCCACGAAAACAGGGTCGCAAGAGTGGACTCGGCTGTGTGACTCGCTCATCCATCCTAATCACCATAACTCTATCCTTGCCTAGAATTATCACAATAACTGTCATCTTCTCACAATCAATGAGGGCTCGATACTTCTCAAGCCAATCCATACCAAGGATCAAATCATGCCCTACAATATCTAATGGGTATACATCTGCTAGTAGTTTCCCATCCTTAACTAGCTGCTGACATTTGCGAAAAATTATATCTGTAGCCGCCCCTTTTTCAAGGGCAGAGCTGAAATAGTAAGTACTACTAATGGACTCTGACTCTAGGTCCAATGCATCAGCAAACCATGTTGCCATGAGAGAATGTAAAGCACCCGTATCAAACAAAACCTTAGCTTCCGAATTTGACACAAGAATCGTACCATCAAGAGTTGTTGACGTGTCCAAAGCTAGCTGTCCTCTTGCAAATGCATAGACCTGTCCACTTCCTCCGACATTACGGCCACTACGACCTCTACCACTTGAGGCCTGGCTGCCTTGACTCTGAAAAGGCTGCTGCTGAGAAGCTTGCTGATATAGCTATTGTTAAGAAGCCTGCTGATACGGTTGCTAAACCTATAGCTGGGCACGACTGGAGGATCTTGATGTTGAAGCCTTGCCACGATCCCTGTTAGGGCAATGCCAACGGGTATGCCCTGGCTGACTGAAGCTGTAGCATGAATAAGATGTAGATCAGCCTCCTGATGACCCACTACCACTGCTACTAGCACCAGTGTTGCCACCAAAAGTCTTTTTATTGCTCCTCCTCGCCGCCCTCCAATCTCTGTTCCGGGAGTAAGAAATGTTGCCCTGTCCATCACTACTCCGAAAAATGTGTCGCCTGATCACTCTCTATCTTATAGGCAGCATGGACAATGTCCTGATATGTGTGAGTGGTATTGGAGAGCAACTCGAGACGAATGGAATCTCGAAGACCAGCCTCGAATCTCTGGGCCTTCACTTTCTCGGTGAGACCTAGAACATACTTGAGCATCGATGTGAATCGCACAACATACTCGTGCACTGTCATGCTCCCTTGCGTCAGGTTAAAGAACTCGGCCATCTTCTGATCTCTTAGAACTGGAGGGAAGTACTGATCGAAGAACATCTCCTCAAACTTCTCCCAAATCATCTGATCTGCAATGGTCTCCCACCAACTATTAGCCTCTCCAGTGAAGCAATGAACAACAAAATTAACCTGATACTCTACAGGGGCATTAACCGTCCACTGTAGTTTATTATTGTGCTTCAACCATGTCTCGGCATCTACAACCTTAGTGGTGCCGGTAAAATTAGATGGCCTAACTTTCAAGAAACTCGCTAGGAAACTAGATCTCTTATCTAGCTCTATCTCCTGAGGAGTAGGTGGTGGAGCATTTCCCAAGACATGGAGTGCTCGAGTAATCTCATCAAGCTCGTGATGAGGTGGCATTTTGACTGATACTGAAAAAGAAGCAAGGATGTCACCGAAACAATGTTCAGTACATGCAAAGATAACAAGAATATCAACTATCGGAACATGAATGAACTATGGACCTCCATATGAAGGAATACAACATAAGACCATGCAATGACGTCTGCATTGCACACTAACAAATAGGAGTATATACGACTCGAAGAAACAAATTAGTCGTATAACAATGACACGGAAGGTAACAAAACGATGCTCTGATACCAAGTAATTACTGTCACATCCTGAGACTATTTCCGGCCCTAAAATACAGTAGAAACCTCCGTAATCCTGGACCAGCGAGTAACCAATACATCATTTGACATATTAACTACCCTCCACGCGGCCGAAATCTCGGGTTTGTCTTTACAGCAAATCGGGGCCAACTACCTATGCGTCCGAGAACGAATAGTAGCGAGAACGTCCATTTACAGCGAATGCCCAACAAATCATTCTTAGTAGCACGCCGCACTTACGACTCGCGTAACTCTGTGCGAGATGAGCGTAAGCGGTGAAAATTATAAACAGGGCATTGCCCCTCTAGAGGTTCACGGTCATCGACATCGTGGGAAGCGTAGTCTAAACACTAGGTCCGGTCATTCTCAGGCCAAACACCAGAAATCAAGACAACAGTACTACTTTTTGATCCAAAACACACACACACACCAATGCTAATAAAAGCGTGTGGTCACACAGTAAATCAATACAGCTTATACATTGACATATATATAATAAAAGAAAAGCCACTAATCTGGGAGGGTTATGGCTCACCCATTGGACGTGCCCCCTACTACATGATATGACGAAGCAGATGATTGTGCTCTAACTCCCGATCCTCCTGAGACCGGCCATGATGCGCTCTTGAGTCTGTTTATGAGGTATAAATGACACAGTCAAGTAAATGCATTCGACGATTTATTATCTATAATTTACTACTTGATAAAATTTTCTGTTTATCTTTCCGACATTAGAGTCTCATTAATTGATACACCGATTCTCGAACTGGTGAGAATTCAGGATTGTTATCTATTCGGTACTTACGTCGTTTCGTCGCTAATTTGAAGTATTTTTAAACAAGATTTAGTAAATGGTTACAAACCCTTTGGTAATTCTAAAACCTTTAAATTATTCAACCGTAGCGGTAAAAATGTAAAAAAATAAGTCTGCTATTAAAAGGCAACGATCAACAGTAAAAGTCAACTGTCAACGATCAACATTAAAAGTCAACGGTCAACTGGTAACAGTAAAAGTCAACAATAAAAAATTAAAGTCAAAGTCAACTCGATAACAGTAAAAGTCAATAATAAAAATAAAAAGTAAAACCGTAAAACCGTAAAAATAAAAGTAAATATGTCAGGGTTAATTCGATAATTTCACCCCACGATAAAAACCAGTAAAAAGGTAAAACTGACGATCGACTGGTTCGGCCAGAAATCAAACTTTTTCGGCCAAACCGAGCTCCTTCACCTGTATATCTATATTCTACATAACCCAAGCAGTTTATTTAGGCAAGAATCGAGAGAAAAATCAAGGTTTTTATCCCTCGAAGACAAACTCTGTGAAACTCCGGCGGATCTCCTCCGATAAGGTGCTTCTGGCCTCCTTCATCCTCCTTGCTTCTGGGCAGCTCCTGGTGCTGCCTGAAAGTTCTTTAGCTAGCCTCTGGTTCGGTTCGACATTAAGGTTGACTGGGCAGACCTCCAGTGTTCTCTCTCCTCAGCTGGGCATCTAGCCCGACGTCTCCGGCGTGGTTGAGGGCTAGGGGCGAGGCCGCTGGTGGTGGCGATGAGGTAGGGCACGCGGTTATGGGTGAGCTATTGGGTCGCTCTCGGTCGAGAGAGAGAGAAAGGAGACCGAAGAGGAAAGAAGAGGAAGCAGAAAAGGAAAAAGAGAAAAAAAAAGAAAGAAAGGAGAGAAGAAGATAAGGGAGGGAGAGAGAAAATCTCGGTGGACATAAGGAGAGGGTGAAAAAGGGTTTAAATAAAAGTTTTCGACGGCCACAATTCAACGATCGAATCAACGGCCACGATTTAACCTAGATTTAAAATTGTGTTAAAACCAAATACATTTTCTGAAAATCATTTAAAAAAAATAAAATGTCAAAATAATCTGTAAAAATAGAACGAAAATACGTGGTGTCGGAAAAATATTCCGTAAATACTCTTACGCATGTGACGACGTGTGTTCTAATGTAAAAGTGTTAGATACACTTATGACGTATCGAAAAGTAATCGAAATTAAACCGTAAGGGTGCCGGGAAATTAAATAAAAATATTGCGGTCTCACATGATATATGGTAGGAGCATAAATAAAAAACCTAAAAGTTTGTTCTCTCTGCTGCCGCTCTCCAACCCTAGAGAGAGGGGACGTAGGGGCTTTTGCACTTGTCCGACTATGCCCCGACGACGGCGCTGGTCTCTGACATCATCATTGTACGTTGGGTTTGGCTGGACAGGTTGAGATGGTGAGTCCTTGTCTGGAAGATGACGATCGGTAGGTTTGGTCTTCCTTTGTCCGCAGCTGATCTCGAACTAGCCGAGTTGTGAATGGAGATTGGAGGACGTCTAAGGATACGATGGGTCGTCACGGAGTTTTGCAGGTTGAGATTGAGGAGCAGGAAGGGTTTAGAGAGGCGAGGTCAAGGTTCGACTCCAATGGTTTTGCATGAGGTTGTGATGGAGATCTGGGTAGCCTTCAGATCGATTGGTGCGGTTGCGGTGGTTTGGTGGTAGAGAGGTTGAAATCCCCTACCTTTGGGGTTTCAGATCTCTTTTGGGTTGCCTCTTGCGTTCTTCCTCTAGCTACTTTCATCATTTTGGGTTTCGCTTTCCTTGTGGTGGTATGAGGGCAGTGATAGGACGATGATGGTGGTGGTTCGACCACAAAAGCGGTGTGGTAGAGGTGGCGGCTCAGTTGTGGTGGCTCGGCTGAAACAAAATCGTGCTTGGTTGGTGGGCTGTTAGGCCCTTCTTGTTGGCTCCTCTAATAAGTGGGCTTGGGCTCTTATCTTGGGCCAGACTAGTTTTCTTTTCTGTTTTTATTTGTTTGTTATGTTGTTTTAGTTAAAATAAATTTCTACCTCTATTGGGTAGGACGGTGTGGGTTATGTCTTGGTAGATGCACTCAGCGTGTCATGTATGTTCTAGCGAGGTTGAGAGTTCATTGTTTCGTCAAATGGTGACAGCCTTCTAATGACAGGTTGAGATTTAGTGTCACTGGTACTATATTCCAGTGGCAACATGCTATGAAAGCTGTTAGATATAGTAACTTATGGCTCTACATGATCATTGTCTTTCTATTATGTCGTCGAAATTGTAAATCTAATGGAGTAGCCAATAATGCATTCCTTGTTAAATGATGCTTGTTAGGATGCATATGATTGTTAATTCATGATATTATTTCAGAATGGTTATTCAATATATGTGGTTTAGGCTTTATGTCTCTCTTATATTTTACGGTTTTGTTAATGGTTAAAGCTTGAGAGCGGCTATTAGTTCATATTCAAAAAATAATAATATGGTAGAAATCAACTTGTCTGACTAGTCAATCAGCTAAGCTACCGGGAATGCGGGATTTTCCAAAGAGAAGAATGTATAATTAGTAATTCCAAATCTGCTAATGTTAGATATTCTTTCCACGTATTTTGTCCTTGGAATTCCTGTGATCACAACTGACGAAGTGGGATAGTCTTGCATAGTTGCTCTCGCTCAAAAGTTGAACCTAATTCTGTAATATATGTATGTTATGTACGTATATACTTAAGTTTGAATCATATTTCGACTACCAAGCAATATCGATCCATTCACAACATTTGAGAATTTGTGAGTATCATCACACTCACAAATCGCAATATTGAACTCAAATTGGTTGTTAGGGTCATACTCAAAAACTCGCAACTTACTATACGAAGAATTTCATCGTGCACATCTAATATTTTACACTTCCATCTGGCATTTCTTACACTGATAGTTATGAAAAGATAAAATCACTTTTAAAAGCAAGGTTTGAACAATATCCATTAAGTTGATGGATCGCCATACAATCATTTGCCTATGCTCTTCCAAACACTAAAACAACAATTTTATCAAACATCGATCCAAACGCAACAGCATCGATCTCGTACACTTAATTAACCATAACAAGCTCCATGATGATATCTTAAGCTCTTCGGAGAGCAATAGCAGACAACAAAATCAACACAGTGAAGATAACAACTGCAACGAATGCTGAAACCACAGCCCCACTGGATTCCCGGCAGAAATCACCAAACTGTTGGCAGATAGCCAGCCAATTTGCATCGGAGTTCCCATTGTGCTCCAAGTAAACTATGGCAGCGGCAGCGGACGCCGCAGAAGTGTTCAGAGTAAGCGCCAACTACCAAAAATGATGAACAATTTCTGTGTTAACTACATCTGAGATAGTTGACCTTAAATATAATCAACAGCTAGGTTAAAATTAGAGTTAGCTTACAGTGTCGAAAATAAGCAAGAGAAGCCTCGGAGCAACTAGTAGGGGACGGACAATGGTTACTATGGAGAAGGGCAGCGAGAGGACCAGGTAGCCACTGACTATGGCCATCGCTATCACGAAAAACCTGCAAATGAATATCTTATATCAGATTATGGAATACGTATGTGCAACAAGCACGTAATACCATGTCAATTGATGATTAAGAAGCAAACATGGACGTACATGAAAGTGGGCAAATCGTCATAACCGGCTGAAAATTGGAAGAATTGTGTGAAGAAAGGTAGAGTCTGTTGGCTGGACGCCATGGCGACGGTGGCGCCAAGAGCAGCTGCCGTAGCGCCAAGCCTTAGAATGAAGTCGAGTACCGCAACCCCCTTCAATCCAGCTCCTTTGGCAGCAGCCTGCTTACTTCTCGTTGATGATGACTCTGGCTGAATGTTGATTGCGGTCGAATCACTTCTCGATCTATTCATCTTGGTTGAGTCACTTAACTAAATAACACTCGCTAAGTTTCAATGTATATGAGAGCTGAAGAAGCTAGAAGAGATATGGAAATGAGAAGCTAATTGTGATTGAACTTGTGATATGTTGGGCTTTATGTATGAAGTAGGAACTAAGAACTATAAAGAAATTAAGGTTTGTAGTTTATTAAAAACGGAATTAGGGAAGTCGTTGCTAACTTTCTCCATGTACTAGTGGAGAACTGTAACAGGTAGAAGCTTTCATATATGAAGTGGTTATATTATATATACATCAATATCAATTTCAAACCAAAAAGTGTTGCTAGCTCTTTAACTAATTTCATTGCTGCAGGTGACTTTCGACACGTCAACGGGTCATTAGTAAGACCGATGAAACTAATCACGGTGTGATTAAAATATTATTACATTAACTAAACCACACAAATTATGTCTGTGTTTCTAAAGGGTATTTAGATATACACCCAATTTTAAATAGTATTTTTAAATTAAATTCATGTAATATTTCTTACTAATAGGTACCTAAATTATATCAATTATGATACATATTATATCCTATTTTTTTCTCAAATTTACACAATTGTCATCATTTAATTATAACACATAAACATAAATAAATAATCATAATTGATGTTATTTTTTAAATACCTTGATTGTGATTATTCTTATAAAACTAATATTTTTCAATCAATTCGCAAGAATCATGCCATTTTCTTTATTTTATGAAAATCTAATTAAAATGAATTAATTCTCTGATCTATGTATTAGGTAGAATATAATAAAATTAAGATTAAAGTAAAAGAGAAAAATGTCACATCCCGGTTCTAGAATCAATTTACTGTCGGTTACTTCTTAATTTATTTTAATCTTTAACCATTTCGTAGTAACCGTTTTACCGTAAGAGGTCACAAGGTTGACTTTTCTTTAAGTCAAGAATTTGAGAAAACTTTCTTCATGAAAGTTGTAGAGGGAGTTAATACGAATCCGTAGACGTGCTATGTGTCTTAATCGGAGTTTGTATGCAAAAGTTACGGTTTAAAAACGGAAAGTTACTATTTCATGAAACTCTATAAAAAGAGAAATTTACTGTAGGTAGAAAGTGAAAAATCAAAAGTTACCAAATCTCTCTCTCTCCTCTTTCCTGACGCCGAACGCCTGCCGGACTTGCTCACGCCACAGCGCCGCCTCTGCTCCACCACAGGCCGCCGCACCGGTCCCAAAAGATCGGCCTCCGAGTCTACTTCACTCCTAGGTAAACTTTCCGACCTAACTCGTCGTAAATCGGAAGAAATTCTGACTTGTTCTTCAAGTGTACAGTAGAATGTCCTTGATCGAATTTCTCCCTCTCTAGATCACCAATTGGTGAGTTCTTTATATGGATATGATGGGTTTTAGGAGTACTATAATCTCTTAGAATTTAGTAGCTTGATTTGGAGTGTGGAGGGAGAATTGAAGGATTGAAGTGAAAAATTTCGGTTTAAGGAATTTTTATTCGATTGACGTAGTTAGATACTGAATTGGCATTCGAGTTGAACTAGAAAGTTGTTCAGAATGATGAGAGGCACAAACTGTGAAAATTTGGTGTCGATTGGTGGTGGCCGAAGTTTGGTCAGAATTTTCTGCCGGCGGCGGAACCGCCACCTTTTGGGCAGTTTTCTTGTCCATTAAATTGTAAAAATTAAGAGAAGACCATTGAAGGGCAGTTTCTATTTATTGGAGATTTTATTCGGTACATTTAGTATTTTTGAATATTTGGAATTAATAATTGGATAATTAAATGGCAACAGGTCATTTGGAAATTACCGGCTAGGCGTGAGGGTGTAAATAAGGGTTTTTATGCTAACAGAGTATTTGAGGCCGATTCCCCACGTTTTTCTAGGGGTGGTTAATGATGAACGTTAAGGGTAAATATTTAAGGTTGTTGCCCTTTACTTTAATTGTGGGATTGAGACCTTATTTGTGTATTTTGAACAGGACGTGGGAGAGCTTGAGCTGAGTAGCCTTCAGATAGCCGACAGATTTAGCTGCATCTTTGTGAGTGGACCTTTATTTTTAAATATAATGCATGTAACATATTTTTATTATTAAGTTTCTCCTTAATTTATGAAAATTTCCTCCATGTTATGTTTTATGGTGATTTTGAGGAAAATTGGGAACTTATTACTTTTTTAAGATAAGTGAGCCGGGAAAGAGGTTCCTACATTTTCCGTGATTTTAAAGGATTTTCCCGAAATATGGTTTTTAATTGTTATTACCATTTTGGGTTATGGAGGGGGATTATTTTTAAAATGAGAAACTTGGCTCTTGGATTTATTGATTTAAAGTAAAGTCAGGGAACCGGTTTCGGATGCTTGGAAATGTTGTAAATCTAATGTATTTTCAGGGAAAAGTCATGGGTGTTTTGACTTGGATTTCGATTTATTTACCACGAGGTTTTTTAAGGATTTTCAAGGATATGTTTATATGTATTGCTAGATAGCATGGACCCTCTCTGGATTGTAGCTGGTCAGAAGGACCCTCCCGGATAGAGCCGGTCAGGACCCTCTTCGGTGGTAGCTGGTCAGAAGGACCCTCCCGAATAGAATAGGTCAAGGGACCCTCCCCGATTGAGCTGGTCAATAGACCATCAAGTGGTTTAGAGCGGGTCAGTTGTTTTCTCATGGTTATGGTGATTGTACCCCACATCTTTAATCACGGATTTGAGCTAAGAAAATCTGTTTAAGTTTTATTTTATTTGTTTTCTAATATGGTTGCGTGCATAAAGTATTTCTTGGAAAAATCTAAGGGAGAACATTAAAAAAATTTGTCTTTACATAATTTGATTTTTGTCTACTCACGCTAAGATTTTTCAATGTTTCTCTCCTGGTCTCTTCGTTTTAAATGCCCAGATTGCAGTGCTCGATCTGACTAGTCTTCGTGGAGGTCAGGCATAGTTACCGCCACGTTTCAAACTAACAGTAGGTTCTGGGTTAACCTACTTGTAATTATCTCTGCTTCTGCTTTACTTAGTCGCTCTGTTACACATCGGGTTGTATTTATATTTTGGTGAACTCCTAGGGATCTAGAACCCATTGTAGGATTTAATTTGGAACTAGTGTAACATTGTTGTGTTAACACTTGGTGTGAATTGTTACGAACTAATTAAATGTGTATCTTGTGGAAGATATTGGTTATGAGAGCAGGATGACTCTAGAAGTATTGGGTGGTTGTTGGTTATTTAGAAGTGTTTTGGGATTATTGTAGGCTAAGGGTTGTCCACTTTTCAAAGGAGACTATGTCGAAATTTCAGTAGAATCTTCTTTGGGAGGTGGTCCCTGCAGAACTTACTTCGGGTTAAAGGGGTTTAACTCGGGGTGGGTCCTGACAAAAAATCTATACCCTAAACACTAAATCTATACCCTAACCCGTATACCCTTAATACCATAACCATATACCCTAACCCCTAAACCCTTTTGGGTCTACTTTTTAGATATATTATTATTATTATTATTATTATAATATGATGTCCTACTTAATAGATATATTAGAAATGAGAATCGATCAAAATAAGAAATGATATAATAATATATCTAAAGAGAATAAGAAATTTAATCACAGAACAAGAGAACATGTACCTTACAATTAGATATTTTGCGAGTACGTAAAGAGGCTCAAAAACATCTATATATGTTTTTTGGAAGAAAAATACCTACTAAGGAGAACATGATCCAAACTTTTTACAAAATCGAATATATATAGTTTGATAATGAATATGTATAGACATTGAAGCCAACAATATAAATTTATAGCAAGGAAAAAATTATGGATGAAATAGTTTAATCTAAGAGCAAGGAAATAATATAATTTACCTTTTTTCTACATCATAAGGGTAAATTAGACATACTGAAAAACAAAGAAAAATAATAATAAGTGATTTTGGGTGTAAAATGAAAGAATACATGCATGTGGGTGTTTATTAATAGAGGCTTGATAAATTGGGTTTTTATCTAATTTTCTCTTTTTCTAACTACATGCTTCTTGCTTAGGCTTGCTATTCGGTCGGTTCGAATCGGTAATGGGTGTTACCAACTTCAAAACCAAAGCTTTCGGTAATGAAATATGACTACAAAAAACCAACCAACTTTTTCGGTATGAGATAAATATTACCAAATTCGGTATTTCGGTTTTCGGTATTACCAAACTTTACAACAAATATATTTTCTGAATATAACAAAACAATAGATGAAGCAAATTTTTTGAAAATATAGTCATTGACACCATAACGTGCCAGCTAATATGGTGTAACTTGTTTAGTAGGTTAATTATATACAAGTGTACATCTTTATGAATCAACCGTATAAAGTATACAAAATTTCTGAAAATATTATTAAATAGGATATGATCAATATGGTGAAAAATAATTATAGTAGAAAAATCACATATTACATGTAACGTTTGGGTCTTGATCAAATTAGTCAACATTATTTATTCTTATGATTCTTCATGGGGAGCCATATCATTAGGATGTAAATTTCTCAATATTTTTACACCAAAGCATTACTTCTCATTCATACGAGAGGCTATGAGAGGAATTATTGACCAAAATAAGATATAAAAGGCTAAATAATAGCGTTTTCGTGTAATAAGTGATATCATATTAAGGTTAAGCGCATTGATCAAGTTCTAAATATTGTCGAAAATAGGTGAAATTTGTTCCATAATCGTATTTAAGTATACTGACCAAATCGAACGGACAAATTTTGATTTTATAAATTTCATTGTTAGAAACCATAATATGTCTACTAATGTAGTATAACTTGTTTAGTAGGTTATTTGTAAGTATAGGTCTTTATGAACCAATTGTATGGAGGAAGCAAAATTTTCGATACTCATGTTAAATAAGATATGATCAGTATAGTGAAATACGGCTAAAGTAGAAAAATTACATACTTTTGGTAACGTGTGTACTCAGATCAAAGTGGTTAACCTCATTTGCAAATATAAGTGTTTAAATAACTAACATTTCGGTAAATTCGGTATTTACCAAAAACCAAACCAACTTTTTCAGTATTTTTCGGTTTCGGTTATTTCGATTTCTATTAACAAGTTTCGGTTTATTAAATTGAAAATATTCTGTCGATTTTCGGTCGGTTTGATATTTACCAAACCAAATGATACTATTCTTGCTATATACAAATACCGGAGGTAAACTCCACCCAAACAACCACTCAACTTTCACCTGATTCAAGCCTAAGACCCAAAGGTTGCCCTATCAACGAAAAAAAGAAAGAGGGATTGCAAGAATTCGAGAGGGATCTTTCCTGGCTACAATAGGAGCCTACTCTTCCTCAGCCTCTGACACGAGGTCATTATTAAGTTATTTCATATGTAGGATACCATTAGAAAATAAAGAAATAGATTTTATGGTATTAAGAATTATATGAATATTTGGGTTTCTAATCAATGTAATGCTGGCATTTTGGTGCAGAGTTTTAAGAAAAGTTTCACTACTGGTGGTAGTAGGAAGGCTTACTGAAGAACAATCAGAAGAGAACAAAAAGCTATTAGCCTTAGTCTCCTTACCTGAAATGTAAAGAGCCATGTCCTCCATTAGGGGTCTCAAGGCTCCAGACACTGATGGGTTAAATGCTCTTTTTCTTATCAGAAAAATTAGGATGATGTAATGGAAAATGCTTTTTTTTTTCTATTGTTTCTAGTTTCGTTAATAATGAGAATGAGTGTACGAGCATGATCAATCATACTAATATCGCTTTGATCCCTAAAAATTCTGAAATAGTTAGTCATTATAGACATAGTCTCTGTAATGTTATTTTACATGGTTATCTGACTTATCTCGAAGGTGTTAGCTCTTAGATTGAATTTTATTTTAAGTCAATGTATGTCTAAGAATCAAGGGGCCAGCTTTCCACCCTGGGAGGTTTATTAGTTTATGGTAATATTTTATCTACTCATGAACTGTTTACTAACGTCAATAAAATGAAGGCTAGAAGTGGAGCTAATCTATGTTTCTCACCATCACCACATCAATTTTTTGGAAGCAGAGTAGATCGACTTGAGTCGGATAAAGGGAAAGAATCAACTCGTTTTGATAATGAAGGTTCATATTCTCTTTACTTCTTTAAATCATGAAAATTTGGAAAAACAAGAAAACCAGGGTGTTGTGGATTATAGAAGGCCACTAAGTTATGATTGTTGTTTTGAAGATTTTTGTGTTAATTTCTATGATCAAACATGTGATTAGAATTGTGTGGAGGTTGAAAGTAATAATCTAGAACGTGGTAGCAATATTATTGATGAAGAATGTGAGATATCAGTGATAAATGTTATTGTGTCTATGCAAGGAATTAATCTAATCATACCAGTTGTTGAATCTATTGCACCGTCAGTTGAAGTAGAAGACCTTTACATGTGTATGAAAGCCTTGCTACCCGTGAAAGGATTGAATAAATTTGATTTCAGTCATGGGCTTTCAAGAACTACGCATACAGAGGTTCACAAATTTGTTGATTTTGTTAGGTTTGATGCTTTCAATTTTCTGATTTCGAATTTAATTGATATTGTCAATCGCATAAATAATGATTGTAAAAGTTTTGGGTCATTTGGTGTTCTCCTCAAGTCATGATTGAACTCCCTGGAAATTATGTTGTTCAAGCCGCTTCCAAAATTGCAGTAGTTTAGCTATAATATGAGAATGATTATGGAGAGAACTTAAGGACGAGTTCACGCGAAGGGGAAACGATGATGCGGGAAATTTTGAATCTAGACGTGAAAGAGGATTCACTAAATTAGTTGAAGAAGCTGATGAATTGCGAGGGACATTCAATTCTGATCTTTAAGTTTCTAGACTTTGGAGATATTGAACGTTAAATATTTATCTTCGAGACGGATCCATGACTATCAAATTTATAGCTAAAATTTATACACCTGATCTTGTCTGTTAAACTTTATAGCAATAGATGAATGAAATTAAAGACAAGTAATTAAGTCATTTTAATAAATTTAAGATATGACGTCGTATCACATAATTATATATTTATTAATGTTTCCAATTATCTTTTTCCTATATTTTAAGGGAAATGTCTATTTTATAAAAAAAATAAGGAGTCAAAATCTCATTTCATTGAAAACACTACTCAAATGCACATTCCAATGTTTATTATAAAAAGACATGTTTACCCTTCATATTAATCGCTCATCTCTGATCTGAAACCGTCTTTTTCTCTCTCTAATCTACCAGACTATTCTCTACCTTCAGCTCGCCTACACACCGCCACACCAAACATGCTCCTCTACCTGCGACGTCGTCAAGTCCTTCCTCCACTCCCAATCTTCTTCCCCGATATCTCTCTCACCTCTTTTTCTCGATTCAGTCTCTCTCTCTCTCTCTCTCTCTCTCTCTCTTCTTCTTCTTCGACCAGTCTCCTCCTCCACCAGGACATTAAGGCTGGAGATTCGTTTTTGGTCGCCGTCGGGAATGGGATCACCTCTAGCTGATCTCCTCCGGCGAAACCTCAACCGGAGCCGGCCCGGAGCCAACTCTGGAGATCACCTCTGCTCCGACTTAGCCCCGAGGTTCATTGATCGAACCACAGATCCAACCCAGCCTCAAGGAGGATCTTAATCATCTTTGAGTCATGGATCTGGCCTCACTCTCACTCTTCTCCCTCTCGGCGGATTTGCTATCAAACGAAGAGGTAAACATGAGCTCGGATCTATATCGTCCTCTTGATTTCAGGTGGAAGCCATGGATGGAATTTGGTTACCGTTCAATTTCATCCTTGTTCAATTTATTAACTCATGTTTATTAACCCTAATATACTCAAAAATCTAAGTTTATTAACCCAGTATACTCCATATCCAAGTTTATTAACCCCAGTATACTTCACATCGAAGTTTATTAACCCAGTATACTTCACATCGAAGTTTATTAATCTCAGTATACTCCAGATCTAAGTTTATTAACCCAGTATACTCCAGATTCTGACGAAAGATAATTTTTCAGTCATCGACGATTTTCCGGTGACCGGCAACCGGGGTCCGACGGCTGGCGACCGGAGTCCATGAATTTCCGGCCAAGACATTTCTATTCAAATTTTTCTCTTTTTATGCATCTTTAAGGAATGAGGATAAAATAGTCCTCAAATAATAACGTGGGTTAAGATTTTAAGGAAAAATTTGTTCATTTGGGCACAAATAATAACATTTTTATATTCAAATGGGCGCATTCTTTTTAGAATCATTTAAATGGACAAAAAGAGAGTCAAATTAGTACTAAATAGAAATTTATTTTATATTTTATTATTCCTTATTAAACCACAATAACTATCTTATTATAGAACATGAATAATTACCAAACGCATACCCTGTGATACGAGTCTAGCCATTGAAACATTGATTATCAAGATCAACAAAATTTTCTCATATAAAATAGTCATAAAAGTCATTCAAAGTTAAAAAAAACAGTTTGCCGAATGAACTACAATAACTAAAATGATACGATTTGAAAACTTCATTCTAAAAAAAATCATTCGATGATCAACTTCAAAAAAACCAAAGTTTTTTTTTCTTCTTCTTCTTCTTCTTCTTCTTCTTCTACGGTTACTTGAACCCAATAAGTCTGTTTATTCTTACGTTCTTGAAATTAGTAAGTAGATGAGTTAGAGTAGGAAAACAAAACAATTAAAAATATGATTCCTTAATTGTAGCACATATCATAGTTATCATTAAATTAATAATTAATAAATTAATTTGATAAATCAACTAAATAGATAAGAAAAGGAAAATAAAAATAAGATTTTATTTGATTTGTCTTTAATCTCATTCGTCTATTGTTATATAGTTTAACGGACAAGATCAAGAGTATAAATTGTAGCTATAAATTAGATTGTCACAGATCTGCCCCGATTTATCTTTACATTCAGAAGTATTTATACTTTGGACGAGTGTCAATGATGGTGGGAGTATTGGGCTCATGATTGTGGCCTTGGCTTTTTGGGCCTATCACTCATTTTCTCTCCTTTTTGGGTTGGTCTGGGCTGAGGTTCATGTCAGAGTGACAATCTCGAGTCTATATTGCTGGTGGAGCTGAGTTTGTTAACTAGCATATTTGAGTAGAAACATAAATCATTATGTCTTAGGCGTCACACTCACCAGGACGGTGGCTTTGCTTAAAGGTTGTATAGGTTTCGAGATTTTTTATTTGCTTGTCTACTTTGTTAATGTCTACCTTTTTGGACTGTAGTTTTGAAGTTTTTATTTTAATTTGTAGTTGATAGGTTACTTGTATGGTTTTCTGACTATTCATGCTTGATCGTTTTGGTCGTCATGATCGTTAATCAATGGAATTATCTGATATTCCCTAAAAATGTATTTAATTACTTTTCAGTTTTCCTTCCTTAGATCATATAAAAGGATGCCCTTCTTTCATTTGTAATCACATTTTAGACTTGTGTATTGAAGTTTATCATAAACATATATTCAATTTGGAGGAAGTCCTAATTATTTTCAAACCGCGGCCACCTCTCGGGTCTCACCTTAGGTCCAGGCCTGCACCTAAGAGATAAGAGTTTGAAAATAATTAGGACTTAGGGTTTAACCTGGCTCAAGTTCAACCTGGCTCTATAGAGTTTTGTTTCTGTCATTTCTTTTGGCATCTTTAGCTTTTTGGACACTCTCCTTCAATTGCTTCACCTCTGGGATTCTATGTTTCAAGCTTTGGAGTTTCTGGCATTTGGCTTCCATAGCAACAACAATTTGAGCTTCAATATCTAACTGCTTATGTTCAAGTGAATGGATCAAGGAATCTGCACAGTAGTGGCTGCTTGGAGCTCAGTTGATAATGTGGTTTGTTCTTGGGTGAAGACTTGCTCCAGTTCAGTGCGGTTTTGACTATAGGTCTGGATATCATTTTTCTCAGCAGCTATGGATTGAATGGAGACATTGAGCTTTGGAAGTGAGGCTTCAAGTTGACTTAGCTCGTTAGAGTTTGTATTTTGGAAAAACCTTCAGGGTTTGTAGAGCTTCAAAAAACAAGGTCAAATTGTTCTCTTGAGTCAGATTGATACTTTCCAGGTTGGCTAGAAGTTTTTTGGGTTCTGTAATCTCATGTGAAATTGATTGAGGCGCTACCAGGGCAGTGATGTTATCTTCGATGGATTCCAAAGATGGAGAGCTTGTAGATACAATGTCTGAAGATGGCACCAATGCTAGAGGATTTTGTGCAACCGGCAGAAGTAGCCATTATGTTAAATGGTTTATACTCCATATTTTACTAGCATAGGAACTAAGAGAGTTTACCTCTGGAACTATCACTATGCCAAAAACTGCATCAGAAGACAGTCCAGGACTGTCGTCTGAGCTTTTTTATGTCGTTTGAGGTTGTATCATGTGATTGAAGTTCATACGATGGTAAAATTGTAGTTTGATATTACATTACCGGAACAACTACTTTAGTCAACAGAATTTTTTCGTCTGCCAAGTAAAAAATTTCGTCGGCTAAAGTCTTAGCCGACAAAACGTCCTCGGCTAAGAAGTAGTTGGGAAAAAGCCGTCGGCCAAGACATAAGCTGAAAACATTACTGTTCATTATCGGCTAAAATCATTTATTTAGCCGACGAAGCAATTTGTCGTCGCTTAAAATATGGACTTCAGTCGACATATTTTTGGACCTTAGCCGACGAAATTTTATTAAAATCCGTTGGCTATAGTAATTTATTTTATTTATTTATTTTTATTTATTTAACATTAGCCGACGAAATTTATAATTCGTCGGCTATAATTATTATTTTTATTTTTTTATTTATTTATTAAACTTTAGCCAACGAATTTTAATAAATTTCGTCGGCTATAGTAATTTATTTTTATTTATTTATTTCATTTTAGCCGACTAATTTTATTAAAATTTGTCGGCTATAGTTATTATTTTTTATTTATATATTTAACTTTAGCCGACAAATTTTAATATAATACGTCGGCTATAGTTATTTATTTTATTATTTATTTATTTAACTTTAGCCGACGAAATTTAATAAATTTCGTCGGCTATAGTTAGTTATTTTATTTTTTTTCTTTTTTATTTCTTGTATTTTTAATTAATTTTTTTCTTCTTTTTTGTTTTTACATCGGTGGTGGAGGAGAAGAAGGAGGAGGAGAGGAGGAGGATGAAGAGTTGTTGCCGTCGGAGGAGGAGCAGTAGGAGGAGGAGGAAGGAAGGAAGATGAAGAGGAGGAAGAGGAGATAAATGAAAGATATAGAAAAAGTTAAAAAAGTTTGGCGGGGATTTTAAATTAACTTTACCCGACAAATTTTAATAAATTTCATCGGCTATAGTTATTTATTTATTTAATTTTAACCGACGAATTACCCTAATTTTGTCGGTTATAGTTATTTATTTTTTTAACCTTAGCCGACGAATAACCCTCATTTCGTCGGCTATAGTTATTTATTTTATTTATTTAACTTTAGCCGACGAATTACCCTAATTTCATCGGCTAAAACCCTAAACCATAAACCCTCAACGCAATTTTCCATTCTTTCTCCCTATAGGTAGCCATATCTCTGGTGGTTCTTTTTCATAAATTTTTTATACCACTGGTCGTGTCTCATCGATTTGAAACTATTTTCAGTTGAAGGTCCGAGCAAAATACGTAATTTAGACGGTTAAATGACCATTTTCATGCATTAAAGGGTTTGACTTACGAGATTAACCGTAAGGATCGAGCCCTTAACGTTGTCGGATCAAGTTGATTTTTTTTTTCTATAGAAATATTTTGACATAATGATCATATCAGACGGTTGGATGTTTGTTTCCCAACTTTGATCATCAGAATCACAACATGCCTACTAATGTTGTATAACTTGTTTACTAAGTTTTAAGTAAATGTTCTGTTTTAAAAATAAACTCTACGTAGAAACTTCAAATGCAGAAAAGTTGTGAAATAAGATATGACTAGAACGGTGAAATACGTCTACGGTTGAAAAATCACGTAATTTCGGTAACGTCTCGGTGCCGATAGTTGCGGTCAATACAATTTAGGGGTTTGACTTACGGGATTGACCGTCCGGATGAGGCCCTTAAATTTATCGAATCAAGTTGAATTTTTTACCATAGACATATTTCAACATATTGATGATATCTAACGGTCGTACTTTGTTTGTGAATTTTGATGATCAGAATCACAACATGCCACTATTTACCACTATTTATCCATGGGAGCCCTATCATCGAGGGGTAAATGTCACAATTTTTAGATGGGCAGTTGTGTCTCATCATGGTGAGAGTTTGTTGTGTTGGAGGTTCCATCAAAATTCCTTATATAGATGCAGATATAGGCGTGTTCGTGTGTTAAATATTTAGAAAAACTGCATTTTGATGCCTTAAACGAACTCGGATGGCCAAAAAAGCCCATGTTAGTATCACAATAGTCAATCGGACACCGAAATATCTGTAGTGTAATTTTGTAACTAAAAGGTAATTTAGCCGACGAAAAAATTAGTTTAGCCGACGAAATTTTTTTGTTGGCTAAAATTTCACTTTAGCCGACGAAAACAATTTTCATCAGCTAAAGACTTTTTTCTGATAGTGTTAGTCCAAACGACATATCATATGTCGACCATATGTCATCTGATAAGGGTTGAGTCTGGATATGTCATCCGAAATGAGACGAGTCTGGAAGGTTTCATCAAGTCAAATGACATACAAATGTCGTCTATATGGATTTCCTACAACTCTTAAATGTCGAGTTACACAAGAATATTGAAGAATTTATTGATGTATATGTCATGTTAGATACTTTCACACTTCATATAAGTGTCGACTAACTGTATTTATAACGACAAATGATTCAGAAATATGTAGTTAGATAAGACATCTAATGACATTTTAATGTCTTCAGATTTTGTCAAATCTAAAAAAATATGAGACCTTATATCATCTGAATGAATAACCAACGATATATATGTCATCTGATAAGGTGCTTATTTCATCTAATAATTCATTTAACTTCATTTTTATGTTGTTGTGTAAGTTAACTTATGTCGTTTGATAGTGGCACTTTTGGAAGAAGAGCGGTGATGTTGCTCTCTCAGACCCTCTCTACTCTCTTGATGAAATGATGGAGAGATGAGTTTTTTCCTTATGTGCTACGGGATGAGTCTTAACCCTATTATTGTAAGATGTGATCAGAATGGTGAAATATGGTTTTAGTTGAAAAATCACGTAATTCAGTTAACGTCTTGGTGCCTATAATAGCGGTCAACCCTATTTACTATTATTATTCTATATGGGAAGCTCTATCTTTGAGAGGTAAATATCCCATAATTTTTATATGGGCCGTTACGTCTCATCTACGTGAGAGTTTAATGTGTTGAAGTATCGAACAAACTAGGTCACGTAGAGATAGGTATGAGCATTTCTGTGTGATAATTTATGATGGATTAGTGTTGATCGTTTTGATCGAGCCCTTAATATTGCCAGATCTAGGTTAATTTCATACCATAGCCATGGTTCACTATAATGATCATATCAGATGGTCGAATTTTCATTCATGAATTTTAGTTATCGGAATCACACATTCTACTAATGTGCTCTAAAATGTATACCAAGATATATTTGTCAAATTTGACCATACGATGTAATCAATGTAGTTAAATATGGATGTTGTAAAAAACTTACGCAATTTCAAAAAAGTTCGAGTCTTAATCGCACGGGTCAACTGTGCGCTTACACTAAAACTTCCCTATAATCTATAGGGAGGTAATATAATTGTTTGGTAAACGTGTCTAATTTTTTACATGGATCAGTTTTGCAATACTAAATGAGAGTTTTAATATTGAAGAAACCAAAATATAATTGATTGCTGGAGTAGATCAGAGCGTTTCAATTTTGGTAAATTGTTGACTTTTTAAAATATAAATTATATGACATATATATGTAGTCTGAATTTATGAAATTGACCATTTAAAATATTTATCAAACGACATATATATGTAGTCTGAATTTACTAATTCTATACCACTCATAACGACAAATTAATGCCGTCTAAGTTAGACAAATTAACCATTCAAAACTTCACCCAGCGAAGGAAAAGTCTCGCCTACAATTTTGGCCACCTGATCAGCGAGGGAAAAATCCCACCAAATTTGATTATTTATGGTTCATTTAGACGATATAAATATGTCGTCTGAATAAATACAGTAAAAGAATATTAAAATCTTTGGTTCTCTCAGTCGACATAAGTTCGTTGTCTGATGTTGTGGATTTAAAGGGAAAACTCTCACCAAATTTTTTTATTTATGGTTCATTCCGACGACATAAATATGTTGTCTGAATAAAAACAGTAAATATATTGAAATTTATGGTTCTCTCAAACGATATAAGTTTGTCGTATGATGTTGTGGACTTAAAGAGAAAACTCTAGCCAAATATGATTATTTATGGTTCATTTAGACGACATAAATATGTCGTCTGACAAAATATAGTAAAGATTTGAAATTTATGGTTCTCTCATATGACATAAGTTTTTCGTCTGATGTTGTGGACTTAAAGAGTTGAAAACATGTGCCCAACAATGTTTAAATTGAAAAATTAAGATTATGTTAAACGACATATATTTGTCATCCAAATAAGTACACTAAAAGGCCATTGAAACAAGATTTTCACTGTTTTATCCGACAACATATATATGTTGTGTTAATTTGTAGTTAAAAATAACTATTTATGGGTCTTCTCACACCAGACTTATATATCGTCTGACTTTTTCAAACCAAGGAAAAATCAAGGCTAATGTAAGAGTTTGTAGGCAACATGTCTTTAATTAAGATGACTTATACTGATTATATGTCATCCAAATGATCCAAAAACAAATCAGATGACACTCTTTCAAAATGCTGTTTTTTATGTCGTCTGCAAGTGTCATCTAATGATGTTTATGGCCTAATGAATGATGCTTTGGGGGATCAGAAACAGTTGTTAGCGGTGAAGGTGGATTAATTTGATCAACATGAATGCCAATTTGCTCAGCTTCAGTTACTGGTTCTCCACTAAGATCCTGAATTATGGAAGTATGTGGATCAGAAACTGCAGTTTGAACCTGAAAGTGGTTGCAGTGTTAGTATGAAGATAGTAAAACAAGATTATGTTTTATCAGCGTGTTTTTACCTTAGTTGCAACAGAAGTGTTCTCTTCATTGATTTGAGGTTCTGTGATGTTTAAGGGTGTTTCCTCTATCTGGTCCATGTTGGTTTCATGTTGAGTCACAACATCGGCAAGGATGAGATGAGGGCTTCGCTCAGTACCTTCGGGGTTGAGAATGTCGTTTACTGGGATGGTCTGTGAGTCGGAGGTGATTGGAGATGGATGTTCCTGCTTCTCTGGACTATAAAGAATTATATGCAGAGTTGCAGCATCAAAATGAGCATTTGTAAAGGTATTTGCGGTCACTAGTCCCATCATCCTGATGTCTTGTAGGACTTGTTCAACTATCTCATTGTCCTCTTTCTTGGGATCCTCCTCCACATCTTCAACTAAGGGTTCTTGTGGAATACTCTCTATCCTAGTATGTTGAGCCTGCAGGAAATATCAATGAGTGGTATGCAGCAAATACTCGATCAAGTATGTAAGTTGAACCTATACCTGAGGTTCCATATCTTCTTCTGAATCTTCTGAAATTGGTCTCATTCTTCTTCGTCACACGGGGGACAAATCTTCAGGTGGTGGTGAAGGTGAGGTCCTAATAGAATGCTGAAATGAGATATCTGAGGTTAGTAAAGTGATTTTCCTAAAGCTGGAATAATCTGTTATCAAAGAGCTAAGATTAATACCTGGTTATAAGAACTTGTTTGACCACTTGCATCTCCTATAGCAGCTCTGTCTTAAGGATGGATCAGAAACTTTTTTCCTTTCTTGTAAATGCTTCTGAAGTGTTCAAAATAATCCACATTCCAGAATTCACCAATTATAGTGATCCACCATAGCCCATATTTTAGAGAGACTTGATTGGTGTGTAGCAGCCTTTCTAATTCAATTGTAGGAAGGACTACTACTTTAAACTTAAATGGGGTTGAGGCAGAGTCTGATGGAGAAATTGGTGTTACACGCAAGGAAATAAACATGTTGATGTTTTTCAGCAATGAGAGAGGAATATGTTGAGCAAATCCAAGGTGTCTGGTGAAGTGAGTTGGTGCATATAGTTCAAAGCCTCCAACGAATAGAAGTTTAAGATCAATAACTGATACAGCTTGTGAAAATAGGTAGTAGCCATCTACAGAGTGATTGATGATCCACATGAAACCATGTGCGAGGCAGAAAGGGTATCTTTGTTTCAAAAGCAATTTAGCTGAGTCTAGTATATGTTTATCTAAATTGTACAGGTACTGAAAGCATTTTGTGTAGGGAGAACCATGGAATTTACGCAGGCCAGCAAAGGACATTCCAATGACTTTGTTACTAGAAACTAGTTCCAGTTTAGGGTTTCAGAATCAAGGAAAGTAAAGCTGTAACCAGATGTCTAGAATCCAAAGGGGTCCAGAGACTTCATGGTGATTAAACGGTGAAAAGGACAATGTGTATAGAGCTCGGTAAAGCATGTCTATAGTCATGGATAATAAATTAATCCTAACCCCTTGCTATAGAAGTTGAGAAATACGTACCCAGTTGTTGGTTGGTTTGTCTGTGGTGCTGCACTTTATGTACTTGAGCAACCATAATTAGAGAAAGGCTAGTCCACCACAGTCATCTTCAAGTTGAGAGTAATGTGAAACTCAGGCTCCATATGACTTTGTAATTTCAGGACGGGGTAGGTCGAAGGAAAATTTAATTGGAACAGTGGGCTCAATGGTGTGAGCATATTACTTTTCAGCCATTGGAAGTCTAGTAATTGCATAGAGCTCCAGTAAGGTAATACTCATCTGCCCAAATGAGAAATTGAAGGTATTGCAAGAGGTGTCCCAAAAACATACCGATGCCATTATCGGAGGGTGGTTTCCACCACCGTGGTTGAGTGAAAAGAAAAGTTTGATGGTATCTACAATTCCAACCTTTTTCCTATGTTCTTGATCTAATACTTTGCAAGCTGCGTACCATTCACGCTCTTTAGGGGTGGGTTTTGACCAGAGACCTATCTTGTGAGCGAGTTCAATAGTTTGCCACTTTGTGAAGCTTGCATTATCGCCACAAACGACTAGTGTTAGGATTCGCGCTGCATGTTTGTAAACCGCAAGATGTTTTTCGGTGAGCTCTTTTGGATATGGGTTGATTCCGGCAGAGATGTTGGTAAGGAGTTCAATGGTAAAGCCTTTCCCTTTGCGATGGATTGAAGACATCTGCTTTTTGAAATGATGGTGAAGTTTGTTGGCACTTGTTAGATCCAAAAGTAAAAAGCCCATTTATGGAAAAGCAAGTGGACCGATGCCTGCGGTCAAGAAGGTCAGAGGACGCTTAGAGAGTCAAAAGCGCTCGCGAGGAGCACAGTAATGAAGCACGCTCGCGAAGGGAGATGGTTTGTTCGCTGAGGGAAACGCGCTCGCGAAACGGGGTGTGTGTTAGCAAAATGCGTTCGCAGATGGAAAAGCGTTCGCGAGAGTATTATAAGAAACGAAGCACGTGGTTACAAGATGTTAAGTTACCAACAGAATAGTGTTGGGCTTATAGGATTGGGCTTTAAGAGTTTGTCTTACACTACAAGAAGGATTATTTGATGCCATGCCTTGATTCGCAAGTAAATATCTACCCTAGTATTCACTATATAAAGGGGTTGAGATACGAGAGAAGAAGAAGAACGACATCTATCAACAAACAGACAACAACTTCGCCACGCGAAGTCTTCAAGCCTCTCCGGAGCAACCAAGCCTGATCCGTCAGCAACCGTAGTCTGATCCGTCAGCTGCACAAGGGACTTAATCCGTTAAGTCTGACAGGTTTCAATCCGTTGAAATCTCTCTACTCCCCTGTTCAACCCGTTGAGCAGTTTTACTCCCGCAACCAGTTCTGGAGAATCCGTTCGCCAGTCCATATCCTGCATATCTTGATACCCGCTGCTTAGTTTTGTTGCATACTAAGTAAGATTCGGCCATCCGCAAAGGTTGGAGAAAAATCCTAGAGGGACTTTTCCCTTGTAGGTCTATAAAGAGAACCCAGTACAGAGGAAGAAGATCGGCGTCTGTCACGGTCGCTGTGAGAAGAAGTCAGAAGAGGAACGCGAGCAGCATCCAACTTCAAGGTTGTACCTGACCCAAAGGTACTGGCACGCCTAGCACAAATTTACAAGCCGGTTGTTTGAAGGACTGCAAATTCTACACCAAACATCTGGCACGCCCAGTGGGACCGTGTCAAGATTACAGGCGTCGGCGAGTATCAAAAGGAATATCCTTCGTGTTCCAAACCGGAACACATAATCGCAAAGCCACACAACTCGGCTTATTGTAGGAAGCTATCTATAGAACAAGCCATTAGCAAGTTTGGTGCGAAGGCCAGTCACAAAACCTTGCTGAGCACGTAGGAGCATTGAGCTCATCATTGGATAACCTGACTAAAGGTTTCCAGGAGGTCCGCGATCGAGCCCGGCAGCAGGACAAAAAGGCCGAGATTCAGGACCTAAGGTATACAGACCTAGCAACTAAGATGAACGAGAATCAGCAAGCGCTGAATAAGAGGATGGATATGTTCATGGAGACTTTAAATGCCATGAGAACTGAACAGCTTATCCGCCAACAGCCTCCAGAAGAAGAGTTGCTAGAAGAGGTAGATCACCAGGTGGATAGAAGAACCGTGCACCGAGAGGGATTTGGCCCACTTCGTGTGGGTGATGACCAATTAGCGGTGCACAATAATCAGAACCCTGGAGGAGCTAGAGGACGGCAGAGAGCTCCAAGGCAACAACCACGTCGTTCGCCTACGCCTATTCAGAGGAGACCTCAGCTGGACTGGGATGCAGTCCAGAATATGATACAGGAAGCAATAAGGGCAACTCCCATTGTTGCTGCAGTGAACACTGCATACGCCCATCCGTATCCGGAATGGGTGGCTGAGAGCCCATAGCCAGAACATTATCGACAGATAAGATTCACTTCATTCTCAGGAGAAGGATCTGAAGATGCAGCCACCCACATTGCAAGGTTCACAGGCGAGTGTGGACCATATGGCACGGATACTGTGTTTAAGCTGCGCACGTTTGGAGCTTCTTTGTCGGGGTCAGCACTGATATGGTACACCAAGTTGATACCAAGATCAGTCCCTGACTGGAACGTGATGGAGACTATGTTTAGAACCACATTTGGAACTGTGGAACCAGAGGTTGACTTGTCTTCTTTGACAGCTATGTATCAGCAACCTATGGAGTCATCAGTAGAGTTCCTTAAGAGGTTCAAGGCTCAACAGGCCAAATGCAAGACTCCAATCCCAGAACCTGACTTGATCAAAATTGCAATCCGGGGGTTGGAGAAGAGGCAGAGAGCAAAACACCACGATGGAGTGTTCTCTAGCATGGCTGACCTAATGAACAGGGTTGGCAGTTATCAGTACTTCCTGAATGAGCTAGATGAGGAAGCCAACAATTCCAGGAACAATTTGGCTCTTATCCCAGGAACGCTGAGGCCCAGAATGCCTCCAGCAAGGCACAAGACTGTGGGGGCGATATATTCCCACATGGATCCTTATTACTCGGCTCCACAAGCCTTGCCCTATACAGATCCATACATGATGGGATATGAGGAAGAAGTAGCAGTAGTGGAATTAGCTGGTAGGCAGCCCATCAAGTCCCAGGTGTTAAAGATGTCCAAGGAGTCAGTAAAGATTTCGTTCGCCGCGTTTGCCAAGCCGGAGTACGAATCTTATACATATAATGCACACAAGGCACCGGAGATTTTGGAGGATTTGACGGCATTGGGGAAGATAAGAAATGACTTTGGATCTCCCCCTACCTAGGAGCAGCTCAAGGGAAAGAAGTACTGCAGGTTCCATAATCTTTGGAACCATAACACTTCAGAGTACATTCGCTTGAAGGACACTATCCAGACGTGGATTAACGAAGGAAAACTGGGAGCGAATGAAGAAAAGACTGCAGCTTGGGTTGACATCGATCCTTGTCCCACAATCAATATTGTTGACTTAGTGCCGTGTGAGGGGAAGAAGGAGAAGCCACTGCCGGCAAGACCAAAGTTCAAAGAGTACACCTACGATGCTAGTAGGGCTCATGTTATCCTGAACAAGCTGATCATGGCCAACGAGGTGGCCATCCCATGGGGAGTCTACCCCCCAGAAGAAGCAATAGCTGGTAAGACCTATTGTAAATTTCATAACCTGTGGACTCACAAGACTTCTCAGTGCATGTAGCTCAAAGATCAGATACAACAGTGTGTCAATGAGGGGTCAATCACCTTTTGTGATCCAGCGGTAGCAGATGTGGCTGTAGTTGATTTGGTTCGGGGTAATAGAAAACTGACGCTTGACCTGAGTACTATAGATGGAGAAACAGAAGTTTTCAAGCGGAAAGAATCAAGAGCAGGCGCATCCACAGTCATGTTGTGTGCCAGGTGCAAAACTGAGTGCGGCATTGTTAAAGAGCCACAACAGGAGCAGAGGAGTGCTACTATTACAACCCCCGAAGCGTATCAGCCGTACAGTCCAAAGCAGGTGAGAAGATCAGCAAGTCCTAGTCAGAGGGATTCCAACCTCTACCTGCGGTTATGCCAGGCGAGAATGGAGGGGAATAAGCCAATGGTCAGTCCACAGGACGCAGTGACTAAACTGTACATACCACCAGCTTCCCGGAATATACTCAAGGACAACGTCTGGATGGTCAGAGAAAGAGGAAAGGTGGTAGAAGCTACGCCTACTCAGACTAGGAACGTGCAGCGAAGATACGGCAAGACCAAGAGGCTTTTGGAAGCGTTGGATAAAGGTCTAGTCAGCCCAGACCAAATCAGAGAGACTCCAGAACAGCTAAGGCGAAAGCTGGATTTATTGTCAGCTAGACCTTATTGTCCTGTCAGAAACGTTCGCGATATCCCCGAGACTCCTACCACAAAACATAGCGGACAGAAGAGAGTCTCACGAGAAGAAAATAGCAGCGAGCGAAGGTCTGTATGGTCAAGGGTTGGCGTCGACAAAAGTCAACATACGCGGGAATCAGTCTGGTCGCGTGTAGGTCAAAAGGTGGTGGGTAAAATATCTACTTCCACCTTTAATAAGACACCTGAGACGTCTCTGGCAAAAAGGGTTAGGATCTCAGAAGGTCCTAAGAACGAAGACAGGAGAGAGACGTCGAAAACAAAGTTCGAATGGAGACCAAAAGCAGTTCAGCGTCAAGAGCAGGGGTCTCGAGAAACAGATGAGGCTGAACCTATAACTGAGGTTGAGCAGCAGAAACCTGTTCCAGAGGTTGCTTTAGTAAAGCAGATGGCTGAAGCATTTGCCCGTGCAGAAGAGGAATCAGAAGTCGGTACACCTCGCGTTACAGAAGACGATATGGAGGAAGACAAAGAAGAAACCGGGGGCATGGACGAAAGTTTGTCATGCAGCATGCTTTACGTGGAAAACGAGCATGGTGAGATGATCACAGACCAATCTGAATCTGCGCAGGTTTACGTGACGACCGAAGCTGTGATACCAGCCTTAGAGACAAACACTTATTGCAATATGGTGTATGTCTTACCTTCTACGTACGCATTGGATGAGCCAATTTCGTCTGAAGTTTTCCTCAACATGTCAGCAAATGAGGCTGGAGCGGAGTCATCTGTTCGTAGAGAAGAGCTTGCCGTGAATGAAGATAAAGAAGACATAGGCTCTGAGTTACGAAAGAAATATGTTTTGTTCTCCAAGCCCACCTTCGCCATGAGGCAACATTTACGACCATTATACGTGTCTGCTGACATGATGGATAAAAGGGTCAGTAAGATATTGGTGGATACAGGGGCTGCCGTAAGTGTGCTCACCGTACAAACTATGAATTACCTCCAGATTCCAAAGGAGAAAATTCTAGAAAGCAAAATGAAGGTAAAAAGTTTTGCCGGTAACATAGCTCAGACACTCGGAGTGGTGATACTGAAAATCAGGGTTGGCCCATCAGAGATGTATCAGACCTTCTTTGTGGCTGAGTGCACAGCTCCTTATACTATGATCCTGGGTAGAGATTGGCTGCACCAAGCCGGTTGTGTTCCATCTTCTCTTCATCAAGAGCTTGCCATCTGGAACCCAGAGACCGACGAGTCTGAGGTAATCAAGGCTGACCCTAGGCCATTTTCAGTAGCAGCTTGCTTTGTTGAGGCAAGTTATTACAGTGAGGATATGAGGCCTTTGAAAATCAGTGGTGTTACAAAGAAAGGACATCCATATGGGGTGACCTCCACTGAGCTTACGCAATGGGGATTGGCGCAGCTTCAAGCAGACGCCAGTAGACCAATCTCCATGATTTTACCCCAAAGCAATCAATGAAGCCACAACTCAGCAAGGAGGAGTTGGAAGCCTACGCTTCCCTACACCAGAGATTATCTATTTTTAGGCAGGAGCAAAAGGCTTACCAACAGGTGGCGGCTGTAGAATGCGTTAACGACGATGTTTTGGAATATGACGAAGAGGAGGAGGAGATTATCCAACCAGCTCCGGCAGCCTTGGATGATACTCCACCTAAGGTCAAGGATCCAGTGGAGAAAGTCAACCTAGGGACCCTAGAGGAACCAATGGAGGTTGGAATAAGCAAGTATTTGGAACCTGAACAAAAACAGAAGCTCATTGAGCTACTACATGAATACAAGGATTGCTTCGCGGAGAAATACGAAGACATACCTGGATTAGCACCAGAGTTAGTTTGCCACAAACTACCAATCATGGATGGTTATAGGCCAGTCAGGCAAGAACTTAGGTGAATGCATGCCGATACAGCGGCTTCAATAAAGGAAGAGGTGGAAAAGATGCTTAAGTCTGGAATTATTCGACCTGCAAAGTATGCCAAATGGTTATCTAACATAGTGCCAGTCAGAAAGAAGAATGGTAAGATGAGGGTGTGCGTGGATTATAGAAACTTAAACACAGCCACACCTAAGGACGTGTATCCTATGCCAATGGCAGACATGTTAGTTGATGCAGTGGCAGGGCATGAGCTGTTGTCATTCATGGATGGAACCGCAGGATATCACCAGATTCCTGTGGAGGAAGAAGACAAGCACAAGACGGCCTTTAGATGTCCATGCTTTACAGAAGCATTCGAGTATCAAGTCATGCCTTTTGGGCTTAAGAATGCTGGTGCCACATATCAAAGGGCGATGAACCTTATCTTCCATGACATATTGGGGAAGATATTGGAGGTTTATATTGATGATGTGGTAGTGAAGTCCAAGATTAAGGCAGACCACATAGAAGATCTACGAAAGGTCTTCATAAGGATGCGAAAACATAAACTCAGGATGAACCCAGCTAAATGTGTCTTTGGGGTTCAGTCAGGTGATTTCCTAGGGTTTGTGGTTCATCAGCGTGGCATCGAGATTCCAGCGGACAAAGTTAAGTCGGTAATAGAAGCTCCAGCTCCAACTAATAAGAAAGAATTACAGCAGTTATTGGGTAAGATTAACTTCTTGCGCAGATTCATCTCGAACTTGGCAGGAAAAATTCAACCCTTTACATCACTGTTAAAGTTGAGGGCAGATACGGAATTTCGTTGGGAAGCGAGTCATCAGGAAGCGTTTGACAGAATAAAACAGTACCTAGTTTCACCACCAGTTCTGATGCCTCCACGGCTTGGTCACCCTTTGAAGCTCTACATTTCAGCATGTGAAACGTCCATTGCTGCGCTGTTAGCACAAGATGAACGCCAAGATAACGATAAAGTGGTTGAGCATGCTGTGTATTACCTTAGCAGGACGTTGATAGACGCAGAAACCAGATATAGTGACATGGAACGGTTGTGCCTCGCGTTGTATTTTGCCGGTTGCAAGTTACGTCATTATATGTTATCTTTTACAACCGTGGTGGTGGCACAAACTGTCACACCCCGAATCTTGTGAAGTTAATAAAAGTTACCTTTCACAGAAATTCACGAGTTACCGAGGATTTTTAATTGCGATCGGTAATTCGATAAGTTATCGCTCGAGTTAATTTTCGAGTTTTTAAAAGTACTCCAAATACCTGAATTGACGACTCGATGTTGTAGTACGTGTCGACACGAGTCTCCCGGTATTTTCGGAATATTTTTCGGAGCTTCTGGCTAATTTCTGTGAATTTATGAAGTGTATGGTAATTTCCAATTTCTATTCCGGTAAATAATTTTTACCATTCTATCATTTACTTCTTACCCATCTTAAATCTGAACCGTTGGATCTTTTCAAGATTGAATCTCAACCGTTGATTTCTCTATAAATAGAGAAGAGAGGTTTGACCGAGTCAAACCTCCCCAAACCGGTCAAACCGAGCTCCCCGAGCTCTCCTCCTGCGTCGGTGATCCCTGCTCGACGCCGGCGATTCCGGCCACCGTTCGCCGGCGGACAACCACCAATCTCTTCCTCTTCTCATTCTCATCAAAACCCCCTTACCAATTTCTTCAAATAGCTGTTGTGGGAGAGGCTTGGCTGACGAGGAGCTCGGCTGTGCTCCGATCGAGTTTCAGGGATTGGTCACGACAGAGGGCGCGAGTGGTGGTGACAGCTTCGCCTCGTCGTCCTGGTTCTATTTATGTCCTCAGTTGTCAAAGAAAAGGCCTGAGGAAGAAGTTTGAACGGAAGAAGACTTGAGTTTTCTCGGCCATGGATCGGTGTCCTCCGGTCACAGATGAAGGTAATTGAGGTATGGGAAAAACTATCTACTAATGAAGCTCTATATATCTGTCTAATGGGATTGGAATTTGGTTGAGTTTTGGAAGCAGTTGGGTTATGGGTATTGTACTGTGTTCGGCAAGGGAAACAGTGACGTTAGCTATGGTTATGGTTTCGGAGTTTGGGTTCTAGGTTGAGCTTGTATGCATGAGTTGGAGTCTTATTTATCTGGAATCTTTAGTAGTTTGATGATGTGCAGTTGAGGCTGTGTTGTTGAATAGAGAAGGAACATTTGAATTCTGAGCAGTGTGTGATTGGAATCATTGTTGGGTTGCTAACTTAATGTTGTTTGCGTGGTTTTATGTCGAGAACTTGGTGATCGAGAAACGGGGAAACTCTGGCGAAATTCCGGCAAGTCACCGGAATCCGACGAAGATTCCGGTGATACGGTAAAACCGGCTGAATGCCGAAGAGGTAGGAGTTGATGCTTTCAATAACCTAATTGTCGTAAAGTTTCCGTAAATTAAAGAATTGGATTAATTACGGTTAATTGGACGTAAGTAGGAAGTTTCCATTTTGGGAAACTTGCTATTCTCAAGAAGACTTACCAATTTAGGAAACTTTCTATTTTGGGAAACTTTCTCTTTTTGGAATGTTTCCATTTATGGGAAAATGCTAAATCGGTAAATCGACTCGAGATTAATTATATTGATTAATACGTGACACCCTAACGTTAAGTTAAAGTAATAAAGTGATAACGAGAGTTCGGAAGCTGAGTCGGACTTCCGGTAAATTGAGTAAAGAGTCGATAACCGGGAAAGGAAAGTCAAAAAGGTTAAAGTGCCATAAAACGGAACTTGGTCAACATGTGGTCAAATAAGAATTTCCTGGTCAAACTAGGAAACGACCAAGTCAACCGTGATTGACTAATTTGATGATTTGTTGTACAGTCTCTGGTCGGACGTGAGACGGGCTCGACTACGCGGGTAGTTCGAGGGTGTCGCTCGAGGAGCTTTCCGAGCGGAAAAGTCGCAATAGTACTGTGAGTGGACATATTATTTTAAATAAATGCATGCCTTAATTGTTGAGTTAATTGCATGATGTTTATGATTGTTTTCGAGAATTATATCTCTCTCGGGTTTTTGAACGTATTTACGTTATTACTCAATTTTCTATTTCTTCCGAAAATGGTTATAGACGGTGAGGGCCGTCCTACGAATGGAATTGAACCCGAGACTTCGTTGGAAATTGGGTCTATGCATATATGTCAAGGAATTGTTTACTTATTTATTTTGGGAAGAGAATTTGATTAAAGTATTGTTGTGAATTATATTTTAAGGGTTGACCAATGATTATGCTAGCTAGAGTAGCGTGAGGGCGCTACTAGAGCTCTTAGCTCCGACCCTAGCCTGAGAGGTCAGGCAAATTACGTAGTGCACTATGAGGGTTGACCATTTCCACTTTATCCAGAGCTCTTAGCTCCGACCCTGGTCTGAGAGGTCAGACAAGCCTGAGAGGTCAGGTTGATATTATAAGGGTTGACCGTCATCACATATTCTAGAGCTCTTAGCTCCGACCCTGGTCTGAGAGGACAGACAAGCCTGAGAGGTCAGGTTGATATTATAAGGGTTGACCGTATTATTTTATCTAGCTAGCATAGCATAGCGTGAGGGCGCCACTAGAGCTCTTAGCTCCGACCCTAGTCTGAGAGGTCAGACTTATTATGTTTGTGAACATTTCTCTTCCCATATTCCTTGCTTGTTTATCTTATCATGCATCTGTGGAAATTTAGTAATTGTGGGCATGCATAAATGATTTTCAAATTGATATACTCTTGGGAGAGCATTAAAGGAAATAGAGTTTTTATACTTGATTTTTCGTCCACTCACTCTAACAGTTTTAAATGTTTCTCCCCTGGGCCTTTCGTTTTTAAATGCCCAGTGATGCAGGGTTCTTGAGAGGAGGTCGAGCGCGTACGAGAGTCGAGGCATAGTCGATCATTTCCGTTGCTGCTTGAAATTCTTTGGGTAATCATCTCTATAGACTGCTCTGACTAACCCGGTTTAGTTAGTTCAGTAGGAAGGGTTGGCCATTTCAAGGGGGTTTCGGTAAGAAGTTCCCTTGAGGTGGTCCCCGCAGGATTTACTTCGGGTAAAAGGGGTTTAACCCGGGGTGGGTCTTGTCAATGGTATCAGAGCATTAGGTTATCGTTTCCTGTTACTACCTCATGTACTTAGTATCACTTAGTGTCTATAGAGTGATGGTCCGACCGCGGCGGATCCATCGGCATTTTATGCTTGGACGCTTAGTGTTTATTGAGGATATGAGTTAGTACTTCCTGATTGAGATATGGACCGAGTGGTCCTATAAACGATCGAATCTTCAAGACTATGCCTCAGTACGCCGACCTCACAGTGAACTCCTGTAAGGAACAAGGTAAGCTCGTTACATATTTACTTGATGAGTTCCCCAAGGATTGTGTTTTCAAGGGGATTTATTGAGATTTGAGTTGGGGATCGAGCTGTAAACTCACGTTGTTTAACGTTTGAGCATTATGTGTAAGTACTCGGTGGTGAAACAGCAAATTCACACCTGAGAGGCTGTCATGGTTGTTGACAGGGATGCTGTAGAAGCCTAAGACAAGGCTTTGGTGTTCGTGTTATGAGACTCTTAAAAGTGAAGAGTCGTACGAGTTACTGAAAGATGTTGCATCCTGCGATGGAAAAAGGAGCTGAAGTCGCCTAGCGCGATTATTCAGTGAGGAGATGAATATTAAGATTTGACGATTGCCAAGATTTTGTTGAGGTTCGTCATTGGTGTGGTTTCAGAAAAACCAACTGACGTATGAAGAGGAAAGACTCAAGGGAATTGAGTGTTATTATTTTGTGGTCTGGATCTAGTGACGAGTCCCGAGTGTGATATAATTAAGATATTAAGTGATAGTTTGATTGGTCACGTGATGCTTTAAGGGACAACCACTGAAACTGACGGTTTGGGTCACCTTGGTGCTGACATTGTTGTCGTCAGCTACGACCAGATTCTCTTCGTTCCAGCCACCCATGATTGGGGTACTAGAAGGTTTGATTTGTTGGTGAGTCCAAGCGTGATTTGAATGGTTGGTGACAATGATCATTGGACCATTTATCGTGGAGGCAGTAATTAAATTGTGTCACCAGATCTTGGGGCTCAAGTCAACCAAAAGGTTGGTTATCCACCTGTGATCAAAGTATTTTAATTGGTACACCTGTGGAGGAGGCTCCAGGTTGGCTGTGTTAGAGATCGATTTTCAGATCGAGGAAGCGTTACTAGTGGTAATTAAAGGTAATGGGTTTCGGAATCTAAAGGAATTGTTGGAAGTGGCAATAAGCCACCGGGTCATGGACCAAGGGTGCTTGGGGTACCGGAGAGAGTGATACGAGTCTTGATGGACTTTGTATTAATTGTGGTGTAGGAACCGGTCGTTGTGCAAACGGCACTGTTTTGACGGCTGAAGATGTATATGGGTATACCCCACAGGAGCACGTGTACCCTCTTGTGTAGGGAAGTGATAAAGTTGAAATTTGGGTAGCACATGCTGGAAGGCATAATTATTGTGTGCAGTTGTGTGTGGTCAAAATGACACCAGATAAGTGACTAAGGCTGGTGATGACATCATTTTAAGAATGTGTCATAAGAGTTCCATTTATTGAGAACAGAGATTAAGGACATTCGGGTAGAAGTTTCTGTGCAAACGTCCAGTAGATGGCCTAACCATTTAGGTATATGTCGGAGGTGGGTCATTCATAGTCGCTCCGACTTTTATGATGGTTAGCGAGATCATTAATATCGTTAGTAGGTGGTCGGATGTTTTCTGAGATAAGTACACGGAAGTGGTGAAGTGACAGCAGTGAGACAAGGTCTACTGAATCTTTGAATTTGAGTGAGAATGTTTGTAGATGGTCAAGCTTCGACCTGCAACCAAAGTCGTCTGTTATGACACTTGGTTTCCTCGAGGGCAATCAACTGAGCTTGATGGCATGGAAATTTGTGCACTCACTGGCTGTGGTCTAATCAATTATTGTAACCGAATGTGTACTTAGTCGTGTTTGGGGTTCATAAGCTACACTCACTGCAGTGACAGGAAATATTCTCAATCTTGACATGGGGAATAAGGATTAAGATCTGGGAGATCAATTATTGAGGTTAATTTAAGGAAATCCTAAGAGGATTAAAGTTTTGTTGGCGTTGCTATGGTCATTGGTCATTTGAGTAGTGACCCTACTCGTTAGGAATTTTTGACCTAATGGCAGTTCTTGGCGCCACGAGTGTAGAGTGGTAGCAAGAAAGGTCATTGGAGGTGACCCTCAAAACTGTCAACATTTTCGGTGAGTGTGAAAGCGGTGAAACTGAGGAAAGAGTTTATTTGATGACTCAAAGGTGTTACGAGTCAAGGTTTTGGAAACCAAATTGTTACAAGGGTAGTAAAGTATGTTGCTAAGTTGTGCAACACTCCATCGGAAACCGTGGAGTGATTAAGCTACGTTCAGATTAAGTTATGATCTGAGAGGATGTTAATGGTGGCAGTGGATCTTGTGATTTAAGATCTAGAGTGGTAAGCGATTAAGAATTTTGAATCTTACCGAATAGAGGTTGCGGTGGATGGTAAACGCGCAGCGCATGGGGGACAGTTTTGTTAGAAACTGACCAGTTGTACGAGTTGACTCTGTGGTGTGTACTCACCCAGTGCGGTGATAACTGGATGCTCGGTGATCAATGTGGCTAAGTTCAGGCGGAATTAATTCCCGATGCTTTGATCAGATGTTCCTTTGGGCGTGCACCAGTGGCACTAAATTTCATGTAGATGTCTGATCTGGTTAAATGTCCAGATTTGTCGGTTATGGCCAGACGATTTGGTAATGGAGACATCTGTGAATGAACCATCCTTGTTGAGCGGGTAAGGCTCTGAAATTCTTTTAAATGGTAAGTAAATCCCAGATTGTGATGCGGATATTGTTTAATAGACGCATGGTTGGTTGAAGTGCAAGTTCTGCACTATGCGTCATCCCAGGTTAAGGTAAGAGATAGGGAGGTCAGTGGCACCTCACCTAAGAGTAGTACGGGTATGTATTACCAGTTGTAAAGTACGCTATGACACCACCAAGTGATAATTGAGTTGGTGACTCTAATGTTTGGATTGTGAGTAAAAGTCAGGATTTGTGTGTCAGAATAGTTACGTAAGTGGTACGTAGTCTGACAATTTGTCTTCATGCGAGGAGTAAGTATTGTGGGATCTTGATGGCTGGAGACTTGTATCTCCTTGATTTAAAGGCTATGGTTTTGGATTTACGCAAAAGAATTCATGGCAGTTTGTGTCCTGTGTGTGTCAGTGGTTTGAGTAAGGATAGAGTAAGGGAAGACAATTACTCTACAACAGGACAACTTGACAGAATGGTTTTTAGAAAGCGTAAACCAGATCAGGGAGCCTAGTTCAAATGAGGTGACGGCTTGTGTAACACAAGTCGTCATGGTTTTCTTGTGGGCATGTGTCATGGGTGTTGATCCCACGTTGTATATTGATATCGGAGGATTACAGATGGCGGATCAGTGATAGTCAGTGTCGTATTCCACCTCATAAATGAGATGTAGTACAGTGAGAATTCGGTGAATCAGTTAATCATTGATTCAAGAGAAAATCATTGTGATCCACGGTAAGACTTTAGATGTTTTAGTTTTGACCCGAGAAGTGTGGTCGGGTGTCAGAAAATGAAGGAAGTTGATATTGGAGGTTATCATCCACGTAGGAGGGAGTGCTACGTTGGCTAGATGTGACACGTGACAAGATTACATGAGTTTGATGATAATGTTGGGTATCCTTAGAGTTAATGGATGCCTAGTGTCACGTATGTTCTTGTTACGGAAATAAGTTTACTACCTTACATCCTATGTCATTTGACTTCTGGTTAGTACGGGAAGCTGACATTAGAGAGCAATATTAGTATAATAAGTGGTACTATTCCTCGCTGTATTGGACTTTGAGTATAGAAATTTCGAGGACGAAATTTTTATAAGGTGGGGAGAATTGTCACACCCCGAATCTTGTGAAGTTAATAAAAGTTACCTTTCACAGAAATTCACGAGTTACCGAGGATTTTTAATTGCGATCGGTAATTCGATAAGTTATCGCTCGAGTTAATTTTCGAGTTTTTAAAAGTACTCCAAATACCTGAATTGACGACTCGATGTTGTAGTACGTGTCGACACGAGTCTCCCGGTATTTTCGGAATATTTTTCGGAGCTTCTGGCTAATTTCTGTGAATTTATGAAGTGTATGGTAATTTCCAATTTCTATTCCGGTAAATAATTTTTACCATTCTATCATTTACTTCTTACCCATCTTAAATCTGAACCGTTGGATCTTTTCAAGATTGAATCTCAACCGTTGATTTCTCTATAAATAGAGAAGAGAGGTTTGACCGAGTCAAACCTCCCCAAACCGGTCAAACCGAGCTCCCCGAGCTCTCCTCCTGCGTCGGTGATCCCTGCTCGACGCCGGCGATTCCGGCCACCGTTCGCCGGCGGACAACCACCAATCTCTTCCTCTTCTCATTCTCATCAAAACCCCCTTACCAATTTCTTCAAATAGCTGTTGTGGGAGAGGCTTGGCTGACGAGGAGCTCGGCTGTGCTCCGATCGAGTTTCAGGGATTGGTCACGACAGAGGGCGCGAGTGGTGGTGACAGCTTCGCCTCGTCGTCCTGGTTCTATTTATGTCCTCAGTTGTCAAAGAAAAGGCCTGAGGAAGAAGTTTGAACGGAAGAAGACTTGAGTTTTCTCGGCCATGGATCGGTGTCCTCCGGTCACAGATGAAGGTAATTGAGGTATGGGAAAAACTATCTACTAATGAAGCTCTATATATCTGTCTAATGGGATTGGAATTTGGTTGAGTTTTGGAAGCAGTTGGGTTATGGGTATTGTACTGTGTTCGGCAAGGGAAACAGTGACGTTAGCTATGGTTATGGTTTCGGAGTTTGGGTTCTAGGTTGAGCTTGTATGCATGAGTTGGAGTCTTATTTATCTGGAATCTTTAGTAGTTTGATGATGTGCAGTTGAGGCTGTGTTGTTGAATAGAGAAGGAACATTTGAATTCTGAGCAGTGTGTGATTGGAATCATTGTTGGGTTGCTAACTTAATGTTGTTTGCGTGGTTTTATGTCGAGAACTTGGTGATCGAGAAACGGGAAAACTCTGGCGAAATTCCGGCAAGTCACCGGAATCCGACGAAGATTCCGGTGATACGGTAAAACCGGCTGAATGCCGAAGAGGTAGGAGTTGATGCTTTCAATAACCTAATTGTCGTAAAGTTTCCGTAAATTAAAGAATTGGATTAATTACGGTTAATTGGACGTAAGTAGGAAGTTTCCATTTTGGGAAACTTGCTATTCTCAAGAAGACTTACCAATTTAGGAAACTTTCTATTTTGGGAAACTTTCTCTTTTTGGAATGTTTCCATTTATGGGAAAATGCTAAATCGGTAAATCGACTCGAGATTAATTATATTGATTAATACGTGACACCCTAACGTTAAGTTAAAGTAATAAAGTGATAACGAGAGTTCGGAAGCTGAGTCGGACTTCCGGTAAATTGAGTAAAGAGTCGATAACCGGGAAAGGAAAGTCAAAAAGGTTAAAGTGCCATAAAACGGAACTTGGTCAACATGTGGTCAAATAAGAATTTCCTGGTCAAACTAGGAAACGACCAAGTCAACCGTGATTGACTAATTTGATGATTTGTTGTACAGTCTCTGGTCGGACGTGAGACGGGCTCGACTACGCGGGTAGTTCGAGGGTGTCGCTCGAGGAGCTTTCCGAGCGGAAAAGTCGCAATAGTACTGTGAGTGGACATATTATTTTAAATAAATGCATGCCTTAATTGTTGAGTTAATTGCATGATGTTTATGATTGTTTTCGAGAATTATATCTCTCTCGGGTTTTTGAACGTATTTACGTTATTACTCAATTTTCTATTTCTTCCGAAAATGGTTATAGACGGTGAGGGCCGTCCTACGAATGGAATTGAACCCGAGACTTCGTTGGAAATTGGGTCTATGCATATATGTCAAGGAATTGTTTACTTATTTATTTTGGGAAGAGAATTTGATTAAAGTATTGTTGTGAATTATATTTTAAGGGTTGACCAATGATTATGCTAGCTAGAGTAGCGTGAGGGCGCTACTAGAGCTCTTAGCTCCGACCCTAGCCTGAGAGGTCAGGCAAATTACGTAGTGCACTATGAGGGTTGACCATTTCCACTTTATCCAGAGCTCTTAGCTCCGACCCTGGTCTGAGAGGTCAGACAAGCCTGAGAGGTCAGGTTGATATTATAAGGGTTGACCGTCATCACATATTCTAGAGCTCTTAGCTCCGACCCTGGTCTGAGAGGACAGACAAGCCTGAGAGGTCAGGTTGATATTATAAGGGTTGACCGTATTATTTTATCTAGCTAGCATAGCATGGCGTGAGGGCGCCACTAGAGCTCTTAGCTCCGACCCTAGTCTGAGAGGTCAGACTTATTATGTTTGTGAACATTTCTCTTCCCATATTCCTTGCTTGTTTATCTTATCATGCATCTGTGGAAATTTAGTAATTGTGGGCATGCATAAATGATTTTCAAATTGATATACTCTTGGGAGAGCATTAAAGGAAATAGAGTTTTTATACTTGATTTTTCGTCCACTCACTCTAACAGTTTTAAATGTTTCTCCCCTGGGCCTTTCGTTTTTAAATGCCCAGTGATGCAGGGTTCTTGAGAGGAGGTCGAGCGCGTACGAGAGTCGAGGCATAGTCGATCATTTCCGTTGCTGCTTGAAATTCTTTGGGTAATCATCTCTATAGACTGCTCTGACTAACCCGGTTTAGTTAGTTCAGTAGGAAGGGTTGGCCATTTCAAGGGGGTTTCGGTAAGAAGTTCCCTTGAGGTGGTCCCCGCAGGATTTACTTCGGGTAAAAGGGGTTTAACCCGGGGTGGGTCTTGTCACAAACAGATTTGGTAAAATATATGCTGACTAGACCTATTCTCCGGGGTCGTATTGGCAAATGGGTGTTAGCTTTGTCTGAATTCTCACTACAATATACACCTCTGAAGGCACAAACCGGACAGGCGGTTTCGGATTTCTTGCTTCATCATCCAGTGGAACAAGATTTACAGTACAGAGAGTTAGACGTGGTGGCCATTCTAATACAGCCTTGGGAGTTGTATTTTGATGGAAGCAGCACTGAAAGTTTGTCTGGCGCTGGGATATCCTTGGTAAGTCCTCTGGGGGCTCGTCACGCGTATTCTTTTCAACTAGAGTGGAAATGTACCAACAATCAGGCTGAATATGAGGCACTCATAATCGGGTTGGAAATGTTGCTCGCAATGGGGGCAACAGTGGTAAGTGTGTTCGGCGACTCTTTGTTGGTGATTAACCAGCTTAAGGGGTTATACAAGTGTACAACCTTTACTATGGTTCTGTTTTGGGAGAGGGCTACAGAGCTTCTGGAGCAATTCAACGATGTCACTCTAGATTACATCCCAAGGGCACACAACTTTGCGGCGAATGAGTTAGCACAAATTGTCACTGGCATAACTATGACTGATGGAGTCTGCGAGCGGATTTTGAAAGTTGAAAAGAGAATGTTACCTTCTTTCATGGCTCGGAGGGTAGACGCGGATGAATGGTATGTTGCTACAGTAGAGGCTATCTATACAGATTGGCGTCAGCCACTCATTGACTACTTGGATAATCCATCTACTCCAGTGGATAGACAAGTCAGATACTTTGCCACTAACTATGTGTTACGAGGTGGCGAACTCCTACGCAGAGGAGAGGATGGAGTTGATCTTTGGTGTATCTTTGGAAAGGAAGCCAAGCGAGTGATGAGGGAGGTACATTTAGGAGTTTGTGGTTCACATCAGGCTGGACCAAAGATGAGGTGGCTTATCCGTCGTTATGGTTACTTTTGGCCTTCGATCTTAAAAGATTGCATTGCCTTTGCTCAAGGATGTCAGGAGTGTCAAGCGCATGGACCAGTGCGGCATGTTCCAGATGTGCCCATGCAACCCATTATTAAACCTTGGCCAGCAAGAGGATGGGCGTTAGATTTCATAGGAATTATTCATCCAGCTTCGTCTCAACAGCATAAGTTCATCTTGTTGGCAACCGATTATTTCACAAAATGGGTGGAGGCTGTACCCTTAAAGGATGCGTCAGCTCGTACAGTTTGCAGCTTCATTTTCAGCAATATCATTAGTAGGTATGGCATTCCAGAGTGTTTGGTAGCAGATAGGGGGGCAGCATTTCTAGCAAAGGAAACTGAAGACTTCATCATGGACTATGGGATTAAGTTTCTCCACTCTACACCATATTACGCTCAGGCGAATGGCCAGGCTGAGGCTAGTAACAAAGTCATAATCAATATCTTGCGAAAGATGTTGATTGATAATCCTAGAGATTGGCATAATGAGCTTGATCATACTCTGTGGGCGTATCGAACGTCTAAGCGGTCACCTACAGGAACCACGCCCTATGCCTTGATGTTTGGACATGATGCAGTTTTACCTATGGAGATAAGTGTCAATTCTTTAAGGGTCCACGAGCAACATCAGTTAGTAGGGGAGGATTATGTTCAAGCCATGTTTCAAGAGCTTGAACAGCTGGATACGACTCGTTTGGAAGCCTTAGATCATATAATGGTTGAGAAGCAACGAGTTGCTCGCGCATATGATGCCAGGACACGTAGCAGAAGTTTCGGAGTTGGTGACTTAGTTTGGAAAACAGTACTTCCCTTTGGCGAACATGTTCGCGGCAGGGGTAAGTGGTCTCCTACGTGGCAGGGGCCTTTTGTGATTGACCAGATCGTGGGTAAAGGTGCTTACTATTTGCGAGATTTGGATGGAGAAGTCCATAATAACCCTATTAATGGCAGGCATCTGAAACAGTATTTTCCAAGTGTTTGGGTTTCTGACGATCCTTTGCCGCCACAGACCACAGAACAGCCTGTTTCCCAGCAGGGGGCAGAGTTTAGAACCTTAGGGTTTCGTTCGCAGAACCAGGGTTTTGTCAGTTTCATTCAGGTTGCTCAACGCTTAACCTGTTTGAGGTTTTGGCTTTTTGTGCACCTGATAAAACTGGGGGGCACCATAGTTATACAGAAACCAATTAATGTGGTTTTTTCGAAATTTTTGATATTTTTGGAAACAAGTTGTGTTTTTCAAGCCTTGATTTATTTTGAACCAACACCTGTGGTTTACACATTGAACATAAACAATTTGTGTTTATTGCATAATATTCATGGATACATTTGTTTTCAACAAATACAGTGTTGAACAAGAACTGATTGCAACCAATACAGTGTTGAACAAGAACAGAGCTGCTTGAAGAAAGATCTATTACAACTCCTTTCATAAAGTCTCTCTTCAAACTGTTACAGTTTTCGTTTCATCCTCCACCTTGCGCGGCCAGCATGAGCCGACGGTGGTGGAGTAGAAGCAACTTGATCTGACCTGGCGCGGAAGAGGCTCGACGGAGGAATCCTGTCGGCACAGAAGTCTTCTTCGGTCCAATACCAGAAGTCAATCCCCTCACCAAGTGGAATTTGGTTCCAGTGGTGCACTTTGAGGCGACTTCAGGGCTAGGCGCATCAGATCTTATGCCTGAGGTTAGGTTGTGAAGCCTACCCAAGATTTGAGGTTTGGTTGTGAAGCCTAAGGGTTGGGATTGAAGAAAGAGGTCTGGAGGAACTGCTTTGAGACTGAAAGGAGAATACATGTTCTTGGTTGCTGAAGGTGATGAAGAGAGTTGGCACTATTTATAGGTGAAATGCTAGGTTTTCACCAAAGGGAACTGAAGGGTTTGCTATTCATTCATTGGCCAAGCATTTATCACGCGTGCTGAGTTAGTTGAATACGGTAAATGCACGATTTAATGGGCATAACGTTGCAGTTAAAGTATGAGACAGTTTCCGAGAGGTCAAAGATATGGAATTAATTTGAAAAGATCTTCTGCATTCAGAATAATATTCGCGAACAAAGTTAGTACAGATGGTCAGTTAAATAAATTTACTGATATGTCTGATATTCGCTAAAGCAGTATCAAGGGCGTTTTGGATATTCTCTTCGTTGATCAGGGAATCTTCAATTCTGTCGTCCACCTGGTTAATCATTTGCTGAAGAGTCTGGTAGGAATTATTCTCTTGCTCCAAGACTTCTAAGTTTTTTTGGGCCTCCTCTTCGGCAATTGCTAGCTGGGCCTCAATTTCAGCTTGTTGACGTTTGAGTTCAGCAATTCGGTTAGGGAGCAAATGGGTCGCGTTATGAACAAGTCTAGTAAGACTGGTGGTTTTGGCAACCCGTTTAGCTTGGAATTTCTCTTTTTGCTGATGATACTGAGGGGCCTCCAATCGAGTGGCTTTGGCACGCTCAGATAGGGTTGCAGCACTGGTTACGAATTCCCATAGACGCCGCAATTTCTTCAAGAGCCTTTCGTCAGCTTGAACTCGAAGGATACGAATGACATCTTCGACTTGGATCCTAGTATGTGGGTGGAGAAGATCCTCGTGCTCCAGGTTGCGAAGGAACAATGTCGCATCAGCAATTGAGCGGTTTGCTTGAAGAGGATCCAGCATGTGCTGAACTTGCTCTATAATGGAGGGCTTAGCATGATCAGAAGAGGAGGTCATTGGAAGGTTCTCCGGAATCTGGCAAGTGAAGAAACAGTTAGTGTTTGTAAGAATACAAACAAAAGCTGTAGAATAAAAATTGTTACCTTTGGGTTAGTTTCAGTTGGGATCACCTGTTGAAGCATTGATTGAGCAATATCATTCGCACGACCGTCATTCGCGGCAGCAGTTTCGCTCGCGAAAGAGACTTCGTTCGCGGGAGGAAGGACCTGTGCGCGACTTTCGGTCGCGGGAAAACTTTCGCTCGCGAGAGGAATGTTCTTCGCGCGAATGTCAGTCACTATCCTCTTCGGCGAACAGGAAATTGTCTCGCGGAGGTTTGGCTCGTTCGCAGCAACAGTTTGGAGAGGAACGAGCTTAGTACTTTCACTAAAGATTTCTCCCATCATAGTGTCCAGGACCGGAGAAGCAACTGACTCGGAGGAGGAACTAACTTCACAAACAGGAATTGGTCCCTGAAACGACAAAAGTATACTTGAGCTCAAGTTCGTTGAAATATTTCCAATTGAGTGGATTATCGACACAATACCTCTTGATTTGCTTCAGCAGGAGTCTCAGTGTCCAAGTTGGCTGAAGGAGGAGCTGCCTCCCGGGCCATGGCAGAGGTCGCTTCAGCCTGAACTGTTAGGTTAGGAGCACCAGAAACAGCAGGAGGTTGACTGCATTCTTCGGGGGATCGCGCGGCTTCTGGACTAGACTGCATAGGCTGATCCACCTATAAAGCAATTATATGATTAGTTGACTTGGCTACATAAGCATACGGGTTTTCAAATTAAATGAACCCATACCTAGGGTTGAGAAACGGTCTCTTCTGTAGGAAGACTTGGTTTGAGCCTCTTGAGAGAGTGATCTCCATTCTTGTTCGCGCGCTTCTTGGTTCTTTGAGGACGCTGCAAGGAAAAAAGATGGTCAGAAAAGGTATATGGATCAGAAAATTGATTATTGCAGTTAGGGAGTTTTAAATACCTGGGGGGCAGGAAGCACTTCTGTTCGCACCTCAGGAACCGAGGAAAATTCAACGCTTTGGTGAGGGCCGTCGATGGCGAACACAGCCAAATCTTCAGCATGGCGGAAGTGTTTCTGATATGGCTGGAAAATCTTTCTAAACGCAGATAGGGGATCTGGGTTCCATCTACCCTCGTTGATTGAAGTCCACCACCTAGTGAACTCATTATTAGCTGCGAAGCTCAGACGTACTCCACCAAGGGGATAAGTGTTAACAGGCTGAATGATGTCCTTGAAGCAGGAGGGAATGGATTCAGGATCGGTTCCAGCGTTATAGGTTTCGCGCCACGAAGTGAAATGGTTGCGGCTAGCCAATGGGGGATATGGAATGCTTTGGCACATTCCAAATTGCCTGGCGAAGAAGTTGGGAGCATAGATTTCTACTCCGGCTCTGCCTGGCAGTTTGAGGTCGCGATTGGAGAGGAGGCGCAGGAAGAAAAAGAGCTGCAGAACGTTGTGGCGATTACTAAAAATAAAACCTTCATTTACAAGTGAAGGGTATGTCCACCTACAAACAAGTGCAATAGAATCTGAAGGCAGGTGTTCCATACTATACAGGTGGTGGAAACAGCGCGAATAACTAATGGCTGGAGGATGGGAGACAGACACGATGGTTTGGCCTAATACCTTATCTTTTAGAAAGCTGGTGATAGAAGAGGAACGGAAAATAGGAAAGTAGGTTTGAAGCCACAAGTCTAAAATCCAAAGAGGACCGCTAACAGATCTGTGTTTGAAGGGTTCTAAGGATAGGAAGTGTAACGCCCTGTATAGTAATCCAGTGGCTAGCTCTAAGAGGTTAAGAGGGATACCATTGTAAAGCAGCTCAGCAGTTCTGGCCCAGGCGAAGGTGGGTTTGTTGGTGGCGCTGCATTCGACATATTTGAGTAGCTAGAATTCCAGAAATGCTAGGCCACTTAGATCATCATCAGTACTCCCATAGTGACTGACCCACGCGGTGTATGAGTTGGGGCGAGGCTGATCAGAGGGGATTTGATGTTCCAAACCAAGGTCGTTGAGAGGGCTTGGTGCGTTGGAGAATGGAAACCCGGTAATTGTATACACATCCAGCAGAGTAATACCCATTGGGCCTGCGTGGAGATGGAAGGTGTTTGAAGAAGTGTCCCAGAAACAGACTGCTGCTGCCAGAGAAGCTCTGTTGCAGCCAGACTTCAGAGAGAAGCAGAGGTCAATGGGATCGGCGATTCCAACGGCTTGCCATCGTTCAAGGTCTTTACTACGGCGTTGTTGGTACCACTGGATCTCGGCATCATTGGTGTTCGGCCATTGCCCAAATCTGGTCTGGGCGTCTGACTTTTGCCAGTCGACGAAGGAAGCTTCTTCCTTGAGGAAAACTAAAGGGGGAATTCGGGATGCATGTTGACGATAAGGTGTTTGAAATTGGCTTGGGAAGAGATCGACCCAAGGACCCAGGTCGCAGGAATTGTCAGGCTTAACTTTCAGCCAAGAGCCTTTTTGTTTTGGAGCAGGTCGGAAATCAGCCATGGCTTGGACGATGTCTAGAGCTTCATGCTCAGAAGGGGTTCTGGGTGAGGTTTTCACAGCAGAGAAAGTATGTTTGGGTGCCATTGATTTGGAAGTAGGAGCGGCGGCGGTTTGTCTCAGGAAGGTTTGAAAAGAGTTGCAGAGGGAAATGATGGTTGAGTGTTCTGAGGAGTTCGATAATGAAAGGACGTTTGCTTTTGTTTAAATCAATGCCAAGGTATAACTCTTTTCGATTTTCGCAAACGGGCTTAATCTCAAGAGCTGGGGGGCAATGTTAGATCCAAAAGTAAAAAGCCCATTTATGGAAAAGCAAGTGGACCGATGCCTGCGGTCAAGAAGGTCAGAGGACGCTTAGAGAGTCAAAAGCGCTCGCGAGGAGCACAGTAATGAAGCACGCTCGCGAAGGGAGATGGTTTGTTCGCTGAGAGAAACGCGCTCGCGAAACGGGGTGTGTGTTAGCAAAATGCGTTCGCAGATGGAAAAGCGTTCGCGAGAGTATTATAAGAAACGAAGCACGTGGTTACAAGATGTTAAGTTACCAACAGAATAGTGTTGGGCTTATAGGATTGGGCTTTAAGAGTTTGTCTTACACTACAAGAAGGATTATTTGATGCCATGCCTTGATTCGCAAGTAAATATCTACCCTAGTATTCACTATATAAAGGGGTTGAGATACGAGAGAAGAAGAAGAAGAACGACATCTATCAACAAACAGACAACAACTTCGCCACGCGAAAGTTTTCAAGCCTCTCCGGAGCAACCAAGCCTGATCCGTCAGCAACCGTAGTCTGATCCGTCAGCTGCACAAGGGACTTAATCCGTTAAGTCTGACAGGTTTCAATCCGTTGAAATCTCTCTACTCCCCTGTTCAACCCGTTGAGCAGTTTTACTCCCGCAACCAGTTCTGGAGAATCCGTTCGCCAGTCCATATCCTGCATATCTTGATACCCGCTGCTTAGTTTCGTTGCATACTAAGTAAGATTCGGCCATCCGCAAAGGTTGGAGAAAAATCCTAGAGGGACTTTTCCCTTGTAGGTCTATAAAGAGAACCCAGTACAGAGGAAGAAGATCGGCGTCTGTCACGGTCGCTGTGAGAAGAAGTCAGAAGAGGGACGCGAGCAGCATCCAACTTCAAGGTTGTACCTGACCCAAAGGTACTGGCACGCCTAGCACAAATTTACAAGCCGGTTGTTTGAAGGACTGCAAATTCTACACCAAACAGCACTGTTTTAATTAATAGCAGTGAAATCGTGACATGATGAGGCATTTCTGGTTTGGACAGGTATACCCTTTGGGGGTTTTAAAGTTGCATCATTTGACTGAAGGGGTACATCCATCTTTAATTGCATTGTTTCTGGACTTAATTTAGAGGATTGGGGGCAATGCTTGGGTCAAAATATATATTTACAGTTTTGGCTAGGAAAACCTATTGAAACTGCAATCGCGGTCTTGTCTTGTACATAATCATTCTTTCTTTAGGTAAAGTAAGAGACAACGTTGATGGGTTACTTAAGAATCAAGTCTAGAAATTCTAGTAAAGATCTACGTGTTCAGTTAATGAAGGAAAATCTTTCTATCTTGGATATGAAGTGGAAACATTTAACCCTAGCTTATATAAGGGTTAAGGGCTGGACATGAAGGGTATCAGCAAATCAATCAAATACAACTGCAAATCTATTAGAACCCAACATCTCTCACCAAAACACAAACGCTTTCTCTCGAAATTCTAATTAGCTGAAAACTATAGGGATATATGACTGTACAATATTTAACAAAGCTTCACGGAGTATCAACTCATACATAGGGTTGTGAAATTTGCAACACATATGTGCTATATAACCCCTTAACAACAACAACCCATGTTTAATTTAGAGAAATGACCGACTTTCAGTTGTTAAAATGATTTTTGACCTAAATTTATAAAACAGTTGACCTTTTGATATGGTAAAATGACATATAACCCCACATACATTCCTTAATCTTTCCTCCCCCATCGATCATCAACTCTTGACCATCATCCTTATCGCCGCTTCATTTTTCCAATTTCACAACTCCCATCACGTATTCAATCCCGACCCCTAGTCAAATGGAAACTCACCAAGGCCTTGAAGACATCGTCTGTTCTTCGTCTTCCTCCTTTCTAATCTTGAATATGTCTAGCTACACTCAATTTAAACATGAAAAAGTGTCCCAGACGGGGGTTTCTGATCCCAAATTTGTTTACGGTTTCCCTAATTCCCCAAGGCCCCAAACCAAGACCATTGCTCTGATATCTTACATCATACTACTGCTGGATAGATTGCAAATGATCGATACAGTAGTTAGACAATAAAATTGTTTCATGTGCCTAAATTGTGAGAGTGAATAATTAAGTCACCACCAAATCACCAATTGAAAAATTATCAGTGAGGAAATATTGTACAATTTACATGTACCGTACCATTCAATCCATATGATGGAAACTTTGATGTTTTTACAACAAATTAATCTAACAAAGGCAGATTCGTATCAACATTTTATTCTTGATCTCATAGTTTTTCTTTGGTTAACAAATAATAATAAAAAAAAAATCATGAGTCAAACCACACAAGACTGATTCATATGCATCCCTCCATACATACACAACTGTAGAATATGGTCATTTGGAGATCGATGAGTGCTAGCAGCCCTAAAAATATGTGTGTCAATGTAGTCCTCTGTTCTATCTGATTTACTGATGAACAATATTGAAAGAGAGAAACTGAGAAAGTTAGATGAGGGTATTTAAGACATTTGAATTTTTTATATAGTTATTTTTCAACTATTTAAAAAAACATGGTCAAAAATCAATTCAAACACCTTAAAATGTCATTTATCCAAATTTCTCCATTTTCATCATATCGAGAGGTAATGCATTATGAATTCATCATATACCGCTTACACGTCCATGGTGTTGTAGTAGTCTCAAGACTCTTTATGAACAATCGAATTGCGTTCATTGATGCGATCACGGTAGAAGGAGATCAACGACTCTCCACATCAGTCAATGGCATGCCCTTCTTGATTCTCTAGATAGAGAAGATCGTACCTTTAATATTTGGGACTTGGATTTGGAGTTAGAAGATGCTTGCGCAACCAAAAACAAGCTCCCCTTGCGCTCCTAGCTCGAGTTGCGGTGAGTCCGAGAGAAAGATGCATTATGGAATGCCATAGCCAGAGATTCGATATCTGCCGAAGATAGTTTCGGAGATAAGTGACGCTCAACGACAAATACTAACATAGCAAAGGGGTTATGTCAGAAAGCTAGATATATTTTTGACACAGTTTGAAGCAAAACAAATTAGGAGGCCTTATTTTTGAATCATTTCCCTTGAAGGGGAAAAGAAATGCAAGGAAGACCTTGCTTCTTTACCCAATTTCTAGCATGCAGATGTATGTGTATAAGTGGAATCCCTGACTTTAATCGGAAGCTAGCTAGCTAGCTTTGTATGAATTGAACGGGAAAAGGAAAGAGACTGGAGCACAATTACCAAATTCACTTACTCATACCAATAATACATCTGGTCAACTACACAAGCACAAGCATCCTCATACAATATACCAACCTATGTACCTGTAGATCCACATAGTTCGATCCATATATGCTCATGTGAGTGATATATATACTAATCGTATATAATCGTGAATTTTGCGTTAATAAGTTTCACACTCAATACATAACACCTAAAGCGTCTTTTATGTTCACGGTTCCATTATGTCGACTAATCGGCCGTGACATTTATCTTATTGCAGATTGATTTATTTGACTAATAAACGCTAGGGTACATATATATATATATTAGACAGCATTGATGGCGACCTTCATCCCGGACTCGCAGTGGCCTGGAAAGCTGCAAATGAAGTAGTTCTGTCCCTTGGCGAGCTTCACCCTATCCTTCCCCGATGTTAGCACCTTGGCACTTCTTGGGGTTGTGCAGCTGCTATAACCACCCCTCCCCACGGCTACCACATTATGAAGTGTAGAGTCATAGTTGAAAACTGCAGCAGAATTATTTTTTAACAAATTCAACCCGTTAGAGTACGTTGTAAGAATGAAAAACCATAGTTGATTTATCATAAACTTGAAACCTAAGTAATATGGTGGTTACAGCATTTAACTTACATAGAACATCACCGGCTCGGAATTGCTTTCCGTTGGGCCATTTATCAGTGTTGAAGCTCCATCCACCGGAGTCTCCAACTGTGTAGGTAACTGCATCAACATTCTGAACTGCCATGAGGCATAGTAGCACTGAAACCACCTGCACAATAGTAAATTTGGCACTGCCTCTTCCCTGAGAGTCCATCTCCTTCAAAAAATGAAGAAATATCCCTGATCGATAGCTGCAAAAGAGAACACAGTGCTGGGCTGCAAGCTAGTTGAAGATAAGTGATGAATGAAGGTGTGCGGTGTGCCTTAATAACTTGTATAGGGGTTTTTATAATTAATAATGCAATGCAGACAGATATCTAGTTGCTATAATATGATTGAACGAGGGCACAAGACAAAATGGTGACATTTGACAGCCCAATAATGCCAAATAAAGGGGTTCTACTTCTGGTGTCTTACGAACTGTGTTCACGATGAGATTGTTAATTGCTTAATATATTTCCAGATTGAGTAAAGCAAAATATAGTGCTTGCTGCAATCTTAAGAGAAGTGATTGGTTCATCAAAAACCAAAATATTGAACTGCATATTCACGTGCAGTGCTTGTTTTGCTAGCTCTACTCACCCGTGAGTGTTTGGTTGGAGTGTAGCACCATGTACTTGTGTTTTTCTTTGTCATATTGGACTGAATCCGTGATTGATCCCATCACTAGATTTGGGTACTGGTATATGATCGACAGCGGAGTAAGTTGAGCTCAAACTTGAATTAGGCCATACTAGGGCAGAAACTTGAAAGCTTACATGGGAAGCAGATTTTGATTCTCCAAAGGTGTGTGCACCCATGAGGCGTTCTATACTTGTAAGCTCTCGAGTAGACATGGTAAGATCGCAAAACTGTACGTGGATACTCCAAAATATGGCTTACTGTAGCTTCGTCAAATATGGCATGTCTCTTACATTTGAATATATAGCATGCATGAGATGATTTAGAAAGAAGATAATCTCATAATCAATCCACGTTTGTGAGCCTGGTATTTACAAAATGTAAAACAATATTTCCAACTTTTCATGAATAGATGGAGATTCATAATCAATCTCATAATCAATCCATTTGATTCCTCTAATATCTATAGAGGAATCAAATGGAAATAAATATATATTTTTATTATTTTGTGGAGCTATAAATAGATACGTATATGTGTATATATGTTGATTTTGAGTTTTATTTGAGTTGATTTATGAGTTTTATTTGAGTTATATTGATTTTGAATTTTATTTGAGTTGATATAATTTGAGTGTGATTGAGTTGATCGATTTTGATTTGATAATATATATTAAGTTGTTGTTAATAAGTAGTAGATATATATATATATATATATATGTTAATTAATTTAATTATAATATTATGTTGATGGTATGAAGTTGTTGATGATATGCATGAATTTATTATGATTTTATGATGAAGTTGATATATAATATTGTTATGTAATTATTAAGTATATATATATATATATTTGTTAATTATTATTATTTTTTTATTAATTAGTTGTAGTAGAATAGAAAATGATTTGAGATTTTATATATGAAATTTAATTAATTATAGTTATACATATATATTTTGTTATATTTTCAGGATATGGGACAAAAGATATGGTAAATGAGTTGCAACCACATGAGCTAGTCATTGCTCACTTGTGGGTATTGATTAACTGTCCATAAGTTGAATACTGGAAATACATCCATCTATACTGTACATACATCTGCAAATCCTCCTCTGTACCCCTCCTCCTCGCCTCCGGCCACCTCTGCTCCTTTATCTCCACCGTTCTGCCTCACCCCCATAGTCCAAAACCACAGGTGTGGGATTTTTGTTTATAATTTTGCTTGGAATTTTTGCAGATTTGGATAATATTGGCGTGTGTCCAAAACTGGGGCACAATAACGAAAACACGAGAAAACTAATTTAGAACCCTTTGTTATCATTTATAGCATTGGTAAATAGGGTTCGGTCAATCCGGGGACTTAAGGGCGTTCCTGCAATAAGAGTTAGTGACGTTTTATACAACAAACATAATTACACATTTACAATTTACACGAATTTAAGGGGGTTTGAAAGATATTTCTAAAAATCTAAATACCGAAAATAAATCCTAAAACTAACATATACACATGTAATCATCATCCACACACATAACCAAGCCCGAAAAACCATCAAGAACATGAAATAAAATTGTAAATAACAAAGGGCAGCAAGCAAGACTCGACATACTCATATACTTATATCAATTCAAATTCTATTTAGAGACCACCAGCGATTCATCTAATCATTAAGACTTCTAATATATTTAGAATCAACTCCAGCGCATAACCCTAAATTATGCTAATTGGTTTAAAGACACACCAGCGTAGAAATTAAACACAAAGAAGCACATAAGCATAGTAAGCCGAATTGGAAACATGCAAACATGTAATGGCGTCACTCATCATATTTGAATCATGCATATTTTCATAACTATGATAACCCTATTTAGACAATCTAGAATGAAACAACTTAATGTATGATGCAATCTAAATTCTCTTGGCAAGTGAAACCTATCACAAGGAGAAATCATGGCCTTAGGCAGCCCTCATGCATCGATTTATATGTGCAAGCTCATGAAAATAAATCAAGATAAACATATAAAAAAATCGAAGCTACTGCCTTAAATTATTAAACAAATTCAAAACATGTACAAGATCATACAACACAACATAAACATCATCATTGAATTCGAAACATGTTGATTGTATAAAACCAAAATAGAACCAATAATTCATTGAAACATCGTAAAATAAATGAAAAACACAAAGTCATGGTAGAGTCACACTTTAAAAACCTTGGAAGAGGTTCGGCAAAAGTGGTGAAATCGGATGAAAGATGGAGGAAGATTTTTAGGGTTTCGGTGGTGGTGCGGCTATGTATTTCTTAGAAGTATTTTGTTAGGGTTTCGGCAAGGCTTCTGTGGTGGTGAGATGATGATTTTCTGCCTCTTAGTCGAGCTATTTATAGGGGAAACCCTATAGAGGTCGGCAAAAGAAAATCCTAAACAAAAAAGGTTTAGGTTTTCCTTCTTGAACTTGGTATTACTTGGCCTCCAAGACTTGGTGATTCTAGAGGCTTCTATGGCCGAATCATGGACTTGTAATTCTTCATTGGACTTGAAATTGGACTCCCTTTTATGGACTAGACTTTATGGATCAGCTGATTTGCTTCCCTAAGTCCATCAGGAACACTTCCTATCGGTGGCAACATGTTACTCTGTTTCGGTAAACTGACCTTCTGTTATTAACTCAGGCATAACTCCCTTCAGAAAATAGATATGGATGTGATTCAAAATGTTCTGGAAACTAGACTCACATAGTTTTCTGTGCATATATGGTACATCTTCTAATTCTTTGTGAGTCGTCCTAGAGAAATTCTAGAAGTTTGGTGATGTGCCTAGGAAATTTCTGCTCTAGGCTCCTATGATGTTGCCACCTGTTTTTGTTGCCTTCCATAGCTCCAACTCTCTTGATTTTTCCTCCCATGAACCCTTCTACATGTCACCAAAGTATCAGAGAAGTTAATTTATGACAATGCAAAAGCTTTACAGAATCAACAAAACATGTCAAGACTCCAAACTGAACCGGTTCTTGTTAATTCATGTAGCACTTAGTAAAATTCTGTATAAATCCTCTGTGTTTAGCATGTTTTCATCCTTACACAACCAAAGACTCTTGAGTCAACAATATAACTCTATTTTACGACAATTAGAGATAAACAAAGTACAAATAGAGGTAATAACATATTAAGAATGTTGCATTTTATGCTTCTATGTAATATTGAAATTGATAGAAATTGATTTAGAAAAATTGATAATGTTGTTGTAGATTTAGATTTGGGTTTTGCAGAAATTGAAATTGATAAAAATTGAAATTGATAATGTTGTTGAAATTAAAAATTGAAATTGAACTAGGGGTTTTAACAGTTTTAGTTTAATTGTTATTTAGGAATTTTAGTAAATGTGAGATTGTGTATTAAAATATTATTGTTAATATTGTAGGAATTCTAGGAATTGTTATTAATTGTTACTATATTCATAAAGATTGTTAATATATTAAATTTTTAATTAAAATATATTAAAATGAAAAGGTTATTAATTAACAAATATTAATGACATTTATTAAAAATTAAAAAATTATATTTTAAACAGGTTGAGTCACCCTTTTAGATCGACGATAGGTTCGAAGGGCAAAAGGTCTGAATCGTCTGAAGGAACCTCTAGTAACCCTCAAACGTTGTTTCGGGGCCCCATGACATCCAGACGTGCGACCCTTCTAAAGACGACGCATAGGCAGCCCTGTGTTTCCCATTTCTCGTGGCAGTCGGGTGCCCCCATTCATCAAGGTAGCCGGACATCCTTCAATCCTCGAGGCAGCTGTGGCCTCAGACCTAGACGGAGGTGTCTGCACGTCGTATGCCTGAGATAAACCGGGTGCCAACTCCGGATCCTACTGCTTCGGATGGTGGGTCATCTAGGGAACAGATGTCGCCACCTCCTCTGTTCCTTCCGCGAATGATACCTGTCTTACCTGCAATCGATGACTCAATGACATCGATTTATCCACTTTCTCCGCCAGTGGCTCCATCAACGGCGTACCGGTTTGTGCCTTTTGCTACGAATCTTATTTCTGCAAGGGAGTCATCATCGGCGACTGAGACGGAATCTGTCGCATCCGCCGCATCGCCCTCAGGTAATGAAAGATGAATAATTTGTTTTCTTATAATGTCATAATAAAGGTTCTCCGATTTTAATAATCAATTTGGTTTATCATGTGATAAGCACCGTCGGAGCCAAGCCGACAAGAAAGAAGAGATGTCCCGTCACAGGGAAGACTCTCAAGAAGACTATCAGTAGCTCAGGGAGGATCGTCATCGATACTGATGGGGATGGCCACATAGTATCGGGCGAGAAGACGAGGACGTACTCTGGCCATGTGGGAGCGCTCATTAGGGATAGAGTCTCTAGATTATGGTCAGACTGGGGCGAGGTCCCGTAGGAGGTTAAGAACATAGTCCACAACGCGATGTCGGTGAGTTTATAAAATACCTCACTAATATTATGTATTATATTGTTGATTTATCAAAAAACTAAACTAATAAACGATTAAATGAAGGTATGGTTTGACGTTCCTGCGTACCTGAGAAATAGCTAGGCGGACGTTATGCATGGAGGAAGGTATGGGAAGTTAATGAAAAAACAAAATTGTATGTGATATTAATAATATTTCTAATATTTTTGTTGTATCTATAGTTACAAGGAGTTGAAGAACGAGTTGCAGACCCATTAGATTATGCATGGGAATCCACATTCTTGGTATCCCTACTGAGTTCTAGTACTGGGAGTACAAGTGGCTTTGGCTTTTGACATTAGAATTCAACAACCCTCATATTAATATTTCATCGGCTAAAGTAAGAGTTTGGCTGACGAATTTTTTGAAATTATGTCGTCGGTTAAGTGTTAAACTTAGCCGACTACGGATTTTATTTCGTCGGCTATAACTTTAGCTGACGAGTTATAGCCGACGAATTGGTGAAACAGGCCGACGAAAAAATTTCGTCGGCTAAAGTGCTTATCCTGGTATTGGAAGCTCGATCTGGTGAGATTGAGAGAGAGAGAGAGATTCGAAAAATGAGAGGAGGAGGAGGAAAAAGAGAGATAGAGGCTGAGGTTATTTTTTTCATTTTTCCTTTTTTTAGTTAGGTCTCATCATGACCCTTGGTTGATAGCGAAAATGTAGTTTAGATACCACATTGATAGTTTTTAAAGTATATGTAACTCTATAACCGGGACACATAAGTTCGTGTACCGACCATACAATTTACTGTCTTTTTTACCAACACAAACTCAAAAATCCATATTAGAAGGTTAGGCCTTTGTTGTTATTCTCAAGTTTATTCATATTTTTGTGTGCTATTAAATGATGGAGTTAAAAGCTACTGAAAATAGCAGAGGTAATTTGAAGCAATGTAATTTGAGGGTATCATAATTTTTGTATTGATAGATGATAAGTAGGTGCCGCTTCATGGGTTTTGCTTTTGTTTTTTTGTATTTGGAGTGTATCTGTCAGAAACTGTAACTATGATTGCAGCTTGCATTTCTTAGTTGTAGTGCATGTCTTTATTCTGTTTTACATTCTTGACTGATACTTCATTAAACAAAGTTCAGTTCAGTTTGAGAACACATGATCAGTTCTTGACTGATACTTAACTTGTGTGCTGCCTCAGTTCTCTACTAACAAAGTTAAGTCTTTGGTATTGAATAAAAATGAACTCATTTGGTATATATTGATTAGGGGTAGATTATTATGTTCCCTTTTATGTGAATAGTTCATTGTTTATTATGTTTTATGAATATTATATAATGGATCGAAGATAAATTTTGTTGCTCTTATTGCTGGAGTTATGACACATTCAGACCATGTGTGCTTGCACAATGCTTGTGCTACTGTTGTTTAATTTGAGGAGAAGGCATGCTGAAAGACATGCCTTAAATAATCGTTCATTGATAAGACATTAGGCTTATTTGATTTATCTAGATAGTATCATAGGTAATAGTAACACTAAATGTGTAAACAAATTGAGAATGAATAGAAGGTGTTTTGGCCTATTGTGTGAATTGTTGCGTACAGATAGAAAGATTAAGAATGATGGTTTGGTTTCAGTGGAAGAGCAAGTGTGTATTTTTGTATATACACTTGCACATCATGTGAAAAATCGTACGATAAAAGGTAGATTTTTACAGAATTGGAGAGAGTTAGAAGGTATTTCAATTCAGTACTACAAGGTATCTTACGATTGGAAGGGAGTTTGTTGAGGGTACCTGATCCGGTACTTGTAGATTGCACAGATGATTGATGGAAGTGTTTTAAGGTTTGTTTATTATAGGGACTTTAGTTTTTTGAATGATGAATTATGTCTTGTGTCTATGCAGTTGATAAACTTAATAAAGTTTTTGTTTTAATAGAATTGTTTATGGGCACTAGATGAGACTTACATTCGAGTACATGTGCCTGCAATTGACAAGCCAAAATATCCAACAAGAAAGGGTGAAATTGCTACAAATGTGTTGGCTGTTTGTTCTCGTGATTTGCAATTCATTTTTGTTTTACCGGGTTGGGAGGGATCAGCATTTGACTCTAGGGTTCTTCACGATGCAGTCTAGATAACATCTTTGGGAATGATCATGCAAATGGTAGTGCAGCTAAGGTCCCTGGTGAAGATGAGGTAGATCTTGATAATGACACAAGTTTCATGTCAATAAGTAAGGGAGGTAGTCGGCATCTCAGGTTAGTCAAAAAAAGAGGAAAATAAATGATGAGAATCAGGTCATGCTTACATTGAATAATTTATTTGAAGAATCTAGAAAAAGAATGCAAATGGTGATAGATGCCATAATGAAAGGTAATGAAGATTGATATGATATTGCTAATTAACTTGAGGATATGAGACTGTCTATTGATGACCAAATTCAGGCTGTGGAATATATCTTGGAGAAGCAACAACGTATCTCTGTGTTCATTTCTTTACGTGATGAAGCAAGGAAAATATATGTTGACAAAATGCTTGCTGCTGCTACAAGTTTTACCTAGCTTATGACTTTACACCTTTTGGGGGAGTTGCCTCCTTAACACATGTTGGAAAAGCCACCCATTACTAGATGAACTCCTTTTGTATTGCTAGATTAGCATTCATGTCTTTATACGTGGCATGTAAAATGTTAATTGAGAATTTATACTTTCAGTGGTGAACTTGGATGTGTAAACTATTACTCTATTTTGATTATGATGGCTTACTTATGTATGAACTTGTGCCTTACTTATGTATGAGTTAGTTTTCTTGTTTGGTCCTACAAATTGGCTTAAATGTGAGCAAGTTATATGTTAAATGTGTGCATCATATATTTAATTCCCAAACAAATGTTAATATTTCAAAATCCAATTTATAGTGCTCTTCCTGTTATAGTGTTTTTCCCACCCATAATAATTCCCAAACAAATGTATAATGAAAGAAATCAAAAAGTATGATTGCTTATATATGATTGCTTATATAAACACAACATTTAAAAAGTATATGACTGCTTATATGATTGCTTATATGAAATCAAAAAAGTATATGATTGCTTATATGAAATCAAAAAGTATGATTGCTTATTCATGACATAATATGTTATTATTGAATAATACTTGTTATAATACAAAAAATATTTGAGTTACAAAATCTATTTAGTCTGGTGCTTCATCAAACGTGCGATTGAACTATTCTGGTGGTTTTGTTCTTTAGTCCGAGACTGTACCAAACAAGGGTCATAAATTACTATACTATAAGCCAAGCCTGCACAATCCGGGACTGTTTTAAGAATTAGTCCGGAATTAGACACTTCGGGGTAATAAACGTGCCCTAAGAGGTTTAGCGCGTTGGGTGATTTAGGTTAGGCATTATTTTACAATGTCATGTGATAGTTCCTCGACTAGTACATATTATAGAATCGTAAAAATTAACCAATTATTGGATTTAGTCCGCATTTTTTTTCAATCTAAGAGACCAAGACTTGTCCAACTGAAATGAGGACCGCACAGGACTAACAAATTTGGCATATAATCAATAAAAACCTGGAGGGGATTGTGAGGCTTCATCCATGTCGCTCCAACATTCTTGAGGCCAAAAGACATGTTGTAGCAATAGATATCTTTATCTGTTGTGAAGCTTGTTGTCTCTTGATCTGATTCCTTTATAAGGATCTGATTTTATCCTGCAAATGCATCCATCATGCTCAACAACTGATGTCCAGTATTGGAATCTATCATTTGGTCGATTCTAGGAAGCAGAAACAAATCCTTTGGGCAAACTTTGTTGAGGTTCTTATAGTCTACACACATCCGCCACTTCTTATTTGTCTTTTAGATCATTACCACGTTGGCCAACCATGTGGGATAATAGATTTGGTGTATCAATCCTCGTTCTTGGAGTTTCGTTATTTCTTGCTTCATATCGGCATACTTCTCTTCATCAAATGCCCGTTTCTTCTGCTTTCCTACGTGGGCTGATGGCTTGATGGAGAGTTCATGCTCAATTACCTCTCTTGGAATGCTTGGTATGTCGCTATATGACCAAGTGAACACCTGAGCATTTTTTTCTTAGGAATTAGGTCAACTCTTCAGCAATGACAGGATCCAGCTGAGCTCCAATGTTCACCGTCCTTTCATGAAATTCGTCAGAAATACTTATCGATTTTACAAACGTTTCTGGATTAGCTGCCATTTTAGGGGCATACTTCTTGTCCTGCTCCCTTGGGTCATCAACTTTGTCAGTTAGGTCATTCTTTTGTGTAAATATAAGATCTTTTTTCACTTTTTGGATTGGATGATGGAGACAATATAGCATTCTCTGGCCACTGTATGGCTTTCTCTGAGCATCCCTTTGTCATGAGGTGTGGGGAACTTCATGAGTAGCATATGCCCCGATATAATACATTTCATCCTATTCAGAGCTGGTCGTCCCAAGATAGAGTTATAGGAACTGCAACAATCCACTACTATGAACTCACAATCCAACCTAGTTGTATAGGGGCGGTTCTTATTTGGACCCACCATTATGTCTGACCCTATGGGTTGTACAATGTCTCCTTAGAAGTTGAGCAGCAGTTCGTGGACTTGTCTCAACTTCTTCTCAGATCGCTCCAACTTCTTATGGCAATGGTGGAACATGACGTTAACTGTTGAATCACTGTCTATGAGCACAATTCACAGACTGTACTCGCTAGTAATAACAATGTCACAAATGAAGGGATCGTCGCATTGCCCATTAACGCCATGCTCTTCTTCTTCAGTGAATTTGATAGGGCGATCTCCTTGATTAGTCATTTTCACCTCCTTATCACATGACATGTGATTAACGCTCCTTTGATGATTCTCTCTAGCATATCGCTTTTTGGACCTATTAGACATGTTTTTGAGGGGCGCTCCGCCATCGATCATATTGATTCTTCTTAGTCCAACATTTGCTACTTCAAGTGCTTTATCCTCTCGCTTGATATTTCCTCCCAACTTTCCATCTCACGACATATTGTTGATTACAATCTGCAACTGGTAGAACTTGTTTGTCTCTTGGTGAGCGTCTTCATAATACTGGCACCATTGGCCTCCTCTATGCCTATCAGGGCATTTCATCAGCTAAGGGTAGGGAAGCTGATGTTTGTGTTTCTCAAGGCTTCTTCATAGCTGCTAGCTATAATGCGAGGTATAATGGCATGGATCTCCTACTTGCTCGCATTATTCGTTGTCCCACCATCATCTCACTTTTATGTCCATCCATGAGGCTACTTATCACTCCGGTAATTGGCTTTATGACGCTTTTAACTTTTCCTCCCTTTCCTGTCCCACTCTCTTTGAGGCTCCTGACTCCGCGACCCATATGACGTTGTTGGAACTTGAGTCTTAGGGGTGACAACGACACTTTTCTGAGTAGCGGGGGAGGGGGGAATTGGGTCTTCTCCCTTTCGCACCATGGCATATTTCGCCAGAACCGTTTTTATAGCATCTGCTAGGAATTCATCATAACTAACAACCATGAACTTCTTATTTAACCGACAAAGTTATTTTCCTTTAAGGAGCCCCTCTTTAAATCCTATTAATCCCAGCATTTTGTAGAAGTCTTGACACTTGAATGTCACTGTTTGCCAGCACATGACGAATGAGTGAAGTGTCTCTCCTTGAGACTACTTTACTTGGAATAGCCAATCCGCTCTATGCTCTCCTACAACGTTTAGTATGAACCTGGTGAAGAAGACGTGAGTCATGATATCAAATGAGTCCACTGAATTGGTGGGTTGTTCAAAGAACCAACTTATGGCTTCCTCTTCCAATGTTTCACAGAACAGCTAGCAGAAGGTGGCATCATCATACTCCCTTCCACTGGTGACCTTCCTGAATCTATCCATATGGGCATAGGGACATCTTTTCCCTGTATAAGGAAATTTAGGGCTTTTGAAATTTGCTGGACGATTTCAATGACGAATTCTTCTAGTGAATGGCCCAGACCTAGCCATAAAGAGGGAAGCGACTCTATGGGGCGTTGTTTGTTCAGTCAACCTTCGCTCTATCTCTACCAATCTCCTCATCCATTACGCTCCAGCCTCTTCTTCATAATATCGTCTTTGCTCTCGTGGAAGATTACCCCACTCTCTGATTCTCACCGGGGATAGGGGCGCTGATCACCAAGCATTTCAGGCATGAAGAGTAATCGATATGTGCTACTCTTTTTCCTCTCCTAATACCTTGGCTCTCTCTTGACCTAGATCTGATTGTCACATATTCACTTTCTCCTAATCCTTCAGTTCTTTTTCCTCTCCTTACCTCCAGCAGGCGGAGTTCTTTCTCTAATCCAAGCCTCGCCTTCTTCTCTTCTTAGAGATCCCTAATGGCCAATGCTAGTTTCGCAGCATCATCGCTGACCACCGGTCTTCCACTTCTCGCCGTCAAAACTCCTAATGTTGGTGACGGCGATTCCGAGTGTTCTCTTCAACGAGCGTAGTTTTGAAATTTAATCTCCTTGTAACGTTGCTGATATATGGTGGCGTTTGATTTGCTTGATTGTTTTTGTCATTAGCCATGGTGACTTAACGTGAGGAACTTTTTGCTCAAGATTCCCACAGACGACGTCAATGTTAGGTCTCGTCAGATAGCGATGTATGATCACGGATAAATGTATGACTTGCAACTCCCTCTTTTCCCTATCTGTTAGCCTATCAACAAAAACATAAATCACTTAGAGGTTCAGACTGCCAAAGGGCGATATTCGACTCTCCAGCTTACGTGTAAGTCAGTATTGGTGTTGACATAAGTAGGTAAGAAGTAATTGCATAGTAAATGAAGAGAGAGAGTTACTATTTATAGTCTGCCATTTGGAATGCTTTGGCATGTTATTCGATGTGGGACGTTTTAGCCCATCTTTTACCAGATGGCGATATCCAGACCGCTTGTGAAGGCGCGTCACTGTATCATTTAGATGGCGGGTCATGGTTAATAATAACTGACATTGTCACCCGTCTGTTACATGTCTTGATTGTAACGGATTTAACTGTTATGATCTGTTAAAGTGCAATCAATGTGTGCTAATTAGATGTATGTGCCTACACTCCACACACCGGGAGAGAAAACCACCCACGCGCTTCGTGCCTCCAAGCATAGGTTTTGATCCCTATCAAGAGATCGTGATAATGTGGTGCATCAGCAAGAGGCGGATCGTAGTGGTGACCGGAGGGGGCTGTGTCCCCCACACACTTGCTCAGATTTGATGTTTCCATAATTACAAACTTGTTCAGCCTATATGACAAGTTGATGTTTAAACTTTAGCTAGACATGCAAATAAAGCCTATATGACAATTTCATACTTAAACATGCAAAAGTATATAATAAAAAATATTTCTAAATGGCAAATCATGCGTCACATCATTTTCAATTAACTATTTATGAAAAGGAGTGCTAGTCTCACATGTGGAATAGTCATACTAATCCTTAAAACCATAAAAAAATTTATTTTTAAATCCTCTCACTATAAATTATATTTTTATGTATTTTTTGTGGTTTGAGGGTGAATATGTCTCACCCACACTCATAATGAGTGTGAGGCTAGCACTCCCCATTTATGAATCTAAAACAACGGTGTGTGTATGATTTCAACATTTCTCCGCTGATATCTATTTCTAGTTTTCTACAATGAGCCCTTAATTAAATTGGTACATGTCAGAAGAAAAATTGGAAGTAGACTTTCAAGGCTCTGATTATCGGTTTCACCGATTTTACCTTTTCTCCTTGAAAATCAGTCCAACAATAGCTTTACTGAGTCGTTTCTTGATGCGCGCCTTCTGCGACAACTCCAAATTTCCCACTAATAAATAAATAAACAACGATTTCTACTCGTTGTCAGCCAATGTTTTTTTGACATTTTTAACTTCCTTGCGAAAGATTAATTAGGTGACGACTTCTGCGAGATGTCACTTAATGTTTATATTACAACTAACATTTTGTTGCTAGACTGATTTGGTGATAAATTTGATGTGTGAAGGCTAGCTGCAAAATAGACTTTTTGTGAAAACCAGAGGTTGCACCGAAGACATTATTTGTTGTAGTAGTGCTGAAGCGAACCGAGATCCCAAATTTGGATTCCCGTCCTCCAAATCTGCCTCCAAACACCACTAGGACAACACCGCTGAGCAGAGGACCATGGGGCCGCATATGCAAACCTTCTCTAGTAAAAGACTACGTCCGGTCGCCACCTCCCACCAACAACTCATCCATCCTATCAAAAGTCGATCAGAATTGCTCCATGCACCGAGAGAGAAAACCACCCACCCACTTCGCGCCTCCGACCATATTGTCTGATCCCTGTCAAGAGATCCTGATAATGTGGCGCCGTAAAGGATTTTGTTATCGGCGCTATATGATCCCTATCAGGAGATCTTGATAATGTGGTGGATCATATTGCGCTGATTACAAAATACTTTAGGACGCCTATGCTAGGGGCCAAACAGAGAATATAGACACCATAGGGTAAAAGCATTTTCGCCCATAAAAGTATTGATAGAGAGCCATAATCACCTCAAATAGATATCATAACCTCTAAAGTTAGTAACATAACCACTAAGTCAATATTCAGACAAAAGTTCACGAGAGTATTCTAACAAAGCTATAGACTAATCTCTAGCTGTGGGCGCTTGAACCCGAACGCGTCTCATATCTACTGGCCGCAAACTGGTGAGAGTTGGACTTAAACTTTATCTAGACATGCAAGTAAAGCCTATACGACAATTTTAAACTTAAAAATTGCAGAGATAAAAGTATATAATAAAAAGGATTTCTAAATGGCATTGTTTTGCAAATCAAACATATATATAGGACAATTTCTTACTTCAAAATGTATAGACTAGAGTGTAAAAGGAAAAAAAACAGGGTTTGTGTGAAGTCTTCAATGGCAAACCATGCGTCACATCGTTTGCATTAACTATTTATGAATCTAAAACAACGGTATGGTACATGATTTCAACACTTCTCCATTGATATCTATTTTACCTTGAAGTTAATTAAATTGGTATATATGTCAGAAGAAAAATTGGAATCCTAATAAGACTTTCAGGGCTCTGATTACACAAGCAAGCGGAAATAAGGGCAAAAGAACACAAATAATAGAACTAATTTTTTCCAAAAGCTGTTATGGAAACAATGAATATGGGCAAAATTGATGGTCAAGAGGAAAATATGCACCTCCCGGGTGCATGACCACTTGAAGACTATGAAGTTGGCATGAGATACATAAGCAGATGATGATATGATGATGCTTAAAATCAATGCATATATATATATATATATATATATATATATGTCCAAAGATATATACTATGTCCAAAGATATATACATACAACTATAGCTATCATCTCCATTGTGAAAAATAGGTAAGAATTAAACAACTGCAGCTACAACTACAGCTAGTATTTCCTTTGGAATAGGGTTTCCATGTGTACAAGTTACCCTTCAATGGAGTCCTAGCTTCCATAATTCGAATACATGCATTGATTGAAGTGAGACACAGTATGAAATGAAGTACCCTTATTATTCTTGAGTTAACCATAAGGACAAAATATTGGATTCTTAAAACCTCGATCAAGCCTAGAGAATATATATTTTGATTCTTGCAACTACGTGATAGGATCCAGTAGTACATTTTCCTAAATACAAGTAGAAACTATTTTGAAATATATTATTTCTAGTATCCTAAATAAACATGCAGATATCCCTCTGAAATAACTAAAATAATTTAGTTTAAGAATATGATATATAGAAGATTAAATTGATTAGGGTCATTTTTATGCATGATGAAGAAGCTAGCTAGCTAGAGATCCCCACACCAAGAAAATCTATGAAGGGAACTTCCTTGTTATGCTCGACGGATGAATCTTGATGATGATGAGGATGGTCTTCAAATGTAGTAGATGAAACAGATTTCAGGTACTCTTTCTTCAATATGATCCTGCTGCTTCCATGCTGCTCATGAGTATCTCCAAGAGGACTAGTACTACTACTGAGGCACCCGAAATGATTGATTGGAACATTAACCCTCCTGGGATTTGGAAGCCCGAATGTGCTACTACTGCCGGAACCTCTATATCTGCCACACAAGAATGCTGGACTTGAATATTTCCCATTAATTCGAGGAACAAAAAGATGATCCGAATTACCACCCTTCAAGAACTCCGAAACTTTGTAGTCAGATCCTCTCAAGAAGCCCGATGAAGATGTCGAGTTGTGATTTGATAATGAACTTGTCATTGAAGCAAAGTTCCAGTTATGAGACGAAGAGCTTTTAGGCCTTGACGATTCCATGAACGATATTGCCCTACCTTTACCAGGGTTCCTGAATTCAAATACAGTACTACTAGTAGAACTGTTCTGATTGTGGTGATCAAACCTAGTTGATGATTTCAATTTCCTTGAATCAAAAGCGTTGGAAATAGATGAGGAAGTGTTAGAGTCATTAGAGATTAAGAAATCTTGGTAGCTTCTCTTGCTTCCACAAATTAACTTTGATTGCTCTCTTTGCCTTCTGGCCATGATAACATGCCAGTGATTCTTCACGGCGTTATCAGTCCGACCTGGAAACAGTCTTGCTATCATTGCCCACTTGTTTCCGTGAATCCGATGAGCCGCCAGAAGCCTCTCTTCTTCTTCTTCACTAAACGGCCTTCTGTTGATTCTTGGGTCTAGTTGATTAAACCACCTCAACCTACAACTTTTCCCTATCAGAAAAATAAACAAAAAATAATAATCAGAGAATTCTTCAGATATAATTAAGTATTAACAAGGAAATGTTCGATATACGTTAATTTTCAATACAAATTACAGATGACAATGTTCAAATTAACTAAGGGGGAAAAACATGCGCATGGTACGTGGTTCATACAGATCGAATATTAGGTTGGAAAACTGAGATCAGAATTGAAAAAAAAATTACAACAGAAGGGTAAGTTACACATAAATTAACTATATATTCTTCCATCCAAAAGAATATTGTGACCCAAAACCGCTTGCCAACTGCTCACATAATTAACCACTTCTATGTTGTGATATTGTTGAGAAAACTGTATCTCATTTTCTACAGAGAAGCATCATCAAGAATCGAAAGAGAGAGAGAGAGAGTACCTGATCTGCCTTGAAGCTTCTCTGCAATGGAGTTCCAGTTCTGGGCACCGCACTGTTCGACGAGCTGCCTGAGTCTTTCATCCTCTGCAGGCCTCCAGTGTCCTCTTGGGCAAGACGTCGACTTTGACTCATCTGCAGAGCCAGCAGGAGAAGCTCCATAATCATCCATGGCAGCAAATTAAACTTTTTCTTCACACTTGTTGGAAGTACTTGTCTAATTAACCAACTATAACATACAAAGAGACCACAGTAAAGGTATCCTGCACGAACGAACAATATATAGAAGACCTAGAAAATTATGAAAATCCAATCAGGAAAGTGGCGGAGGGGTCGGTTTAGGGTTATGGATGGGCAGTCACTTTTGTTGGTTTTACACGACACATTAAGCTAATTAACCTATAAATATCATGTATATGGAGAGAACCAGTTACTGTAGAGCCAACATGACCCAATCTCTCTTTCTTGTTTCATTTTTTTCTTCAAATATTTATGTCATTGGCCTAGACACCATCTAAGACATATTCCCTACTGTTTCTTTCTCTCGGCCTCTCACACACGTCGCACAAAATCAAGACCACCTATAATTAACTATTGGCAGTTTTATCTTTATAATTAAGCCTTTGCTGATTTGCATGTACTACGTTGAAGTATAGATGTACTAAACTTGTTTGACAAATAATAGATTGTATTTGTGCTCCCGTAAACGTATTGTACTTCGAAAAAATTATATTGTTGTTTGGGTAAAATAAACAAACGTATGAAGTCCAAATCAGTGGACTTACTGTAGCAATGACGCTAAATATTTTCAATCCTTACTTTCTTCTGCCAATATTAATCTTTACATTAATCAGAATATTAATTTCAAATGCCATCCTCAAAAATAAAATAAAAAATCAAATGCAATTCTAGGACAAAACTGTCAAAACAGATGATGGTAATAATAATAGCCTTATGTTTGATACACAGTTTTAGAAATTATAGAGCTCCATGTCCATGTGAACGTTAAATACAAAAGTTGCTGTTTTAGCCTTTGTCATTGGAAGCAGTTTAATTATAAGGTAGATGTACATGTAAAACCATATTAATTAGATCTAAGGAAAGTTGGTGATTCTTCAATTATAGGTAGTATTATTCAAGCTGGCATACCCAAAATTTGCTAGAATAAATTGATATTACTAATAGTTAGTTTATTAAAGCATTAGAATTAGTTTGCAATGCAGCTTATATGTACTAAAAAAGATAGATTGTTCAATGAAGAAGGTTCGTGTGCATAGTCACTGATAATATATATTCTTCTTTTGGGTACATACATATATATATATATATATATATATATATATATATATATATATATATATATATATATATACTTAGAACAGGATGCATGTGTACTCATATTTAGTTAAAAAAATAGTATATTTGCTTTGCTTTTAGGTCAGCATTTAAGATACCACCCTAATTAGTCAGCCTCATATATGATTCTAGCAAATCTTATTAAGCTAACTGACCTACATACAAACATTTATAATTCTTAACAGTAGTAGAGGAAAAAGATGATGTGACGATTTCATTTCGTCGCATAAGAGAGATTTTTCGTCGCATGAATACTGAAGCGACGAAAAATTCGTCGCATTAATCTGATTCATTCGATGAAATCGCAAATTTTCGTCGCATAAGTACCCCTTATGCGATGACATATTTTTCGTCGCATAAACGTATGCGGCGGAAATTTATGCTACGAAAAATATGTCGTCGCTTCAGATTTTTCAATAAATAAAAAAATGAATTAATTTAATTTTCATTTTTGTTATAATTTAAATTAAAAATTTAGGATTTTTTGTATTTTTGTTTTGCCTGATCGAGGAGGAGGAGGTGGTGGTGGTGGTGGTGGAGGAAAAGGGAGAAGAAGAAGAAGAAGAAGAGGTGGAGGTGTGATTGTGAAGTGGAGGGGTGGTGGTGAATAAGTGGAAGAAAGAAGAAGAAAAGGGAGGAAGAAGAAGAAGAAGAAGAAAGGGGGAAGAAGAAAATGTTTTGAATTTTGGTGAAAGAATTCAAAATTCAAAATTTGATTTGATGCGACGAAATAAACAAATTTCGTCGCATAAGTGTTAACTGATGCGACAAAATTTTAAATTCTCTTCGCATGAGTCAGCACTAAGGGGGGAAAATGTTGGCAAAATCAACCAAAACTGATGTGACGAAATAAACAATTTTCGTCGCATAAGTGTGAATTGATGTGACGAAAATTGTTTATTTCGTCACATCAGTCAACACTATACGACAAAATGTGTTTTGTCGCATCAGTTGACACTCATGCGAGAAAAATTATTTTCGTCGCATCAGTCCAAATTCATACGACGAAAATAAATAAATTCATCGCATGAGACTTTTATTCTACTAGTGTCATACATGAGTGCTCTCTGAAGCTTTCTAATTTTCAATCTGCATGAGGATATATAATACAGTTTAATTTACTTTTATCAAGCATGAAATAAGAAAAATAAAAGGAATTCAAGATGACATGTCCGATATCAGATATACCATCGATTAATATAATACGATTTATTGTGTGGCTATATGCAGAAAGCATATGTCACAGATTTAGGGATCGATCTGTGGTCGAGCACCCGAGCCCTATTCGATATGTTGATAGCAACATCGATATCGAGAGCCATCTCTAGCAAGGTATTTCCGTTCGAAAGTTGGTGAAGTGCTTTCTTCCATGAGAGTGTTAGACATTTGATAGTGCGGTTGTCGCTTGGTGGCTATAGTAGTGGTTTAGCGCATTTTTATGGCGCCTATCTATGTGCAGTGGCGTAGCCAGACATCTCACTTACAAGGGTCAAATTTGATTAACGAAAAAATTAAATGATTTTCAGTTTCTCTTTAGCAACAACACGATTTTGCTTAGAAAAGTGACACAAACTTAATTTCAACAATGTTCTTTATATCAATTCAAAATGAAAACACGTTCTCGAACAAACCATTAATTCATCTCCAATAAACTTCAGATTTTTAGAATTTCAATATGTTATTTTTGAGACATAATGTACGTCAATGTATGGTGAACATCAATGTGTTGTTTTCATTTAGCTTATTTATAAAAAAATCATAAATAAAATTTAAAGCATTAAATTACATATATATTAGTAGGGATCAATAAAGTAAGAAATCCTTGACACGGTTTGTCTAAATTGGATTAAGTATTTAAAATAGTATAAATTTTTATTTCATTAATTTCATTATTATTGAAGAATATTAAAGACTGATCAAAAAAATTTTAAATGAGAAAGGTCAATTTATATTTCATTTCCTTTAATATTCGATTCAAATTAAGAGTAATTACATTTTCGTAAAATAGAGAGGAAACAATTAACCCCCTTGTCCCCTCTTTAGCTACGTCCTTGTCTATGTGGCTGTTGGTTCCTGCCTAATGATTTTTTTTGTTCAGGGTTTAGGATCTAGGGTTTATCGCTAGTCTTCTTGCACACATAACAAGGTTGTACTCGTGCAATGCAAAACGTGTTCTTGTCTACTATAGTATAGTCGATCGATGTCATTATCTAGAAAATGTGGCGGTTAAGGATTTTGGTTTCTGGTTTATATTGAAAATAATACTAATAGTGTGGATTATGAAACTATATATAACAGGTAAGTTATAGTTATATAGGGTACATTACTCTAAGCCATTAGGGGAATTAAGTTATGTATGAAGTTATGTATCCGTTTTTGTGTTTTTGTTTTTTCCTTTCATATTTTGTGATGTTTCGATCTTTCGTGTTAAAATAGGTAGACAAACTGAAGGGTGAGACTAGGTCGAGGGTAGTAATGACGTGCAAGTTCAACAGGAAGAAATGTATGGGTAAGCCGTCTCTGCCTTTCTCCATACTTGTTCCACGCAGATGAGAAGTCAAATACAAACATTGAAACATTTGGAACAACATCGATCGATACCTAATGATTATATATATTGTTTCTTAGTTGATTGAGATTTGGCATCCCACTAAGTGATCGAAAACACCTATTTTCTTCCATTTCAAGTATGCTTCAAAGAATATATCCATTAACTTCAATATCAGCCAATTAAACACTAGGTACCAAATCATGTCCTAGTAACAAATAATGGAGAGGAATTCATATACCATTCCAAATAACATCATACATTTCATCATAATTATATATTGCATATACAATAGTGTTTACCTGGTTAGTAACTGATTAAGAAATTCATAGTCAAATCACTACTGGATGTAAATTTAAAGGTTGAAAACAAACCAGCACTATTTTAAATAATTCTCCCCACCTTTAAATTTATATCGAACGGTGACTGATCATGAAACTCTTGGTCAATCACTGACCATGTGATCAGTTAATGTCTATAATTTTAATTCTCAGTTTTGAACATTTTAACGATCACCAATTTTGATAAAATTTTACAAAGTATATATATATATCTACAATTTCCTTCTAATGAGGAATCCCTTTTTTGACATGTATGAGGGATCGGGGTTTACACCAATTTTTTGATCACAAAATCACATCTCTCTACCGTTCAATATATAATTCTATGTGAGTAGATCACTTATGCAAAATTTTATCCAAATTGGTAATCGTTAAGGTACTAAAAACTGTAAATTAAATGTTAAAGCAAGAACGGTTTAGGTTTGGTGGATTTGATCTGTCAATTGAATTCAGTTAGTTCAAAGCCTTAACGATTACCAAATTAGATAAAATTTTACAGAGATAATCTACATATATGCATCTAAATATTGAACGTTGGAGATGTTTATATGTGATTAAAAAGTTGGTGTAATCCGCAATCCCTCATATATGTAAGAGATCCCCTAGTGGAAGAGTCATATATATAAGGGCTTATTGACCAGGTTCGGAAAAGTCTGCATTTTAAAAAAAATGCGGTTTTTGCAATTTGATCAACTTTTTGATCATGATTTTTCATCTAAACTGTTCACAATGTAGATATTGTGAGTGCATCATCTCTACAAAATTTAATTTAATTTGGAGATCGTTAAGGTATTCAAATATGTGATTTAGAACAGAAAAAACTAACGGTTCATGTTGAACAGTTTTATTGCGTTCATAGTTTTTATTCATTTTGGATGTCTTAATGATCTACAAATTTTCTGAAAATTTGTAGAGATGATCTACTCACATATATCTACATTGTGAACGGTTAAGATGAGAAATCATGATAAAAAGGTGAATCAAAATTGCAGAAATTCATATTTTTTTAAAAAATGATGCGGACCTCCGCATTAACGGGGCTGTGTGTATATATATATATATATATATATATATATATATATATGTGTGTGTGTGTGTGTATGGGTAATGGTGGTTACGCAGTTTAGTAGATATCAATATATATCTAGATCACACAGGTTGTAATGTGATTGTTGATAGACGTAGTAGAAAATGATACGGTTAGAGAACTTCCAAGTAAGTGTGTCGAAGGGCCCGTTTCAGGAGAGCTTTGATCATATCAGTATTACTTGCTGATTGCACATATCATGCGCGCGGAATTGCATATATATTCTTCACCAAAGCTGCTTCTCAACGTCCTCAATCTCAATCAAGCACAAACCAACTGTTATGAAAACTCATCTTATGCTGTACTGAGGTGCACATACCAACTCCATTGATCGATCATATATACAGCTCTCTCTCTCTCTCTCTCAGGAAGCATATAGGGAAAGGGTTTACAAGAGCTTTCAAATAGGAAATGCAAAGCATTACAGTTACTTGCGGAGACAAACATCCATTTCTTCAGATGTCCTTATATGAAAACCATCATGTACCTTTTCCTCTCACCTTCCAAAACAACCCATATAAGCAACCCAATCTAGCTTCCATATACAAATCTTCCCCAACCCACACCCTACCTTCATATACAAAAATTTTATATAAGCAGCCCGCAGCCATTGATGAAAAAACTTCACCAATCTAATTTTGACTGCTACATTGTCTGATATCAAACTCTCTTAGATATATACATGCATCCTCGAATGTAATACAAATATTTTTTTCGTTCTCTTCATTGAATGTATTTTGTTACATGATATGTCATAATATTAACGCATGTTTGGTTTCAAATAAATTTTCACAGCTTACATGTACGTGCTTTCTGAAATAAACTGGGAAATGTTTTCAGCTGAACCCGAGCTATCGAAAAATTCAGCTGCATCATTTTCCAGTTCTTACTGAACTAATTATTAATAAAGTTCAGTTCCACAGTCCCATTCAATTAGGGTTCCTATATATAATTCAATTAGTTAGTTTCGTGAACCAAAGTAATGGTAGAAGTACGTGTTGATCTGTTAATTTTGTTTATTCATTCATTAGCAAACGTGACCGATCACTTATACGGATTACGTTCTATATAAAATAGATATATATACGAGAAGTCTTAAACGGCAACCAAATTCTCAGACATGCATGCAGCAGCCAATTCAGAGCTAGGGTTCGATTTGATGAATGAAGTAACCCACAAGAATTTGCAATATTAGTTTGTTGTTTTATGCATACTTATATATGCTTAATTGCTTAGCCAAACCCAATTAAAACCCCACTAAAGTATTGTGTTTTGTTAATTTGGAGTCAAGTACAGTTAATTTTAGTTGGCTCTATGACTGTCTCATATCTCAACTAACCACATAGCGATATATTTCTCCACTGCAGCACAAGTCCAGATTGTTATATCTCTGAATACTAAAACATTATTCATAAAATTGATTGGGACGTGATTAAGATCGATTACGACAGTTTAGCTACCTAAATTGAGTGGTTACTTTGTATCTTATCTCTGCGGGTCATGAGTTAACAATCTCTATCTCTAAGACTATCTCTAAGACTTTGTCTAAGGTGCATGTCTAATCATGTCTATTCTTCACTCGTAGTCATGTACAGACCTCGACCATAAAATTAGCAACCCAAGGTTTATATTAGTTTTATTTTATTAAACATATACACCTGCACACCTGGCCTGTCTATGTTTATTAATAATCAGAAATATATGACGTTTTCTTAATTAATAAAAATTTATGGTTATACTTTATAATATTTTTTAATATAATAAAATTAGGTCTAAATTAATTAATGTAGTTTACCACTATTACGCAGCATTTCAGTTGAGCAATATTTCAAAAACTACCAAGAAGATGATAAACTTAAATAAGTAATATTACTAAACATGCAATATTAATAATGTAATCAGTTGCAGGAACATGTAGCTACAGTCATGATTCGGGATATAGATGACATCCTACCTACTAGTTAACCTAATTTATTATATAAATTACTATTCGTTTATGCCACAAATTTTATAAATTATTATATATAGGACCCTTTCATGGATCTTTTTTAATATATATGTGGGATTGAAGATTACAACAACTTTTTGATTATATATCAACATCTTCACCGTTCAATATTTAGATGCATATATGTAGATCATCTTTGCAAAATTTCATCTAATTTGGTGATCGTTAAGGCTTCGAACTAACTAAAATCAATTGACGGTTCAATCTTGCCAAACCTAAACCGTTCATGCTTTAACTTTTAGTTCGCAGTTTGAGCACCTTAACGGTTACCAATTTGGATGAAATTTTGCAGAAGTTATCTACTTGTATAGAACTACATATTGAACGGTACATATGTGATTTTGTGATCAAAAAGTTGGTGTAAACCCCAATATCTCATATATGTCAAAAAAGGGATCTCTCATTAGAAATGGGTTGTATATATACATACACACACTGGTTAAGATTTCAATCTATGGATGTCTCTATCCCTTGATTATTAGATATGTAATAGAAACTTTAGATCCGGATCTGACTTGTTACTCGCTAAATCCTTAATAGCTCGATCCAAATCCGGATCCGACGGGTTAACGGATAACCGACCCGTTAATCTGATACGTTTATAATAATAAATATTTCAAATTTTAAAAAATAATTTCATGATTTTATCATAAAACATTGATAAAATTTTATAATAAAATAAAGGTTTACATCAAAAGTTAAATTATATATCAAAAATACTTCTTAACCACTATTAGAAAAATAACTTTAGCCGACGACAAAAAAAAAGCCAGCCGACGAGAAAAAAATTTCGACATCTAAAGTAGATTGTCATCGTCAGCTAAAGTACTTTAGCCGATGAAAAAAAAATTCGTCAAAAAATTGAATTTTTTTCCACATTTTAGCGGACGACGTAGGGTATATATTCATCTGCTAAAGTGATAAGGTTTTAGGTCAAAACCTAGACCAGTTGCGTCTCATCATGTTGAGAGTTTATTGTGTTGAAGGTTCGACCAAAATATCTCATATAGATACAAATATGGGTGTTTCCGTGTGTTAAGAATTTATAAGATTTGGGTTGACCATCGTGATTGAACCCTTAACGTTATTAGATCAAGCTGAATTTTTTACATAGACATTTTTCGACATAATGATCATATCAGAAGGTCGGATTTTTGTTTGTGAATTTTGATCATCGAAATCACAACATGCATACTAATGTTGTATAACTTGTTTACTAAGTTTTAAGTAAATGCATAACTTTGAAAGCCAACTCTCAGTAACAGTATGAGGTGAGAGGTACTTACTATTTGTAGGTCGCTGGAGGGCATGATTTCTTGATCTTACCATTCGATGTGGGACTAACATGGTTCTGGTTACCGCAGTGTTGTCCCAAGAGGTGACATTGGAGCCGTACTTGAAAGCGCGTCCCAGCACCGTTTAGGTAGCTGTTTGAGGTCATCTGTAGATGGTGCTGCTATCTTGCTGCTGCATGCACTACCAGAAAAACTATAGCCGACGAAAAAAAAGGCCGACGAGGAAAAATTTTAGTCGACAAAAATTTCTCCTTGTAGGCTAAATATTTTCATCGTCGGGTAAAAATTCGTCGCCTAAATTTTGAAAATTTCGTGGGGTAAAGTCGAAACCATTGGCGACGACATATTTTCGTCCCCTAAAATACTTTACGTGTAACACCCCGTACCTAAAAGTTACATTTTTTACAGGGGTGTACTAGTTACCGCGAGCTTTTAACTGCGACCGGTGAATTTATAAGTTATTGCTCGAGTTTATTTTTGAGTTTTTCTAAACTCTCTGAATTTCTCATTTAATGACTCGATGTTGTAGTTTGTGTCGACACAAGTCTCCCGGTATATTTGGAATAGATTTCGGAGCTTACGTCTATTTTCTATGAATTTCTAAAGTTTTTGGTATTGTTAATTACCATTTCTGTAAATAAGTTTTACTATTTAACTATATACTTTTACTCTTCTTTAAATCTGGACCGTTGGATCTTTCCAGATTTAATCTGCACCAACCAATCCTCTATAAACAGAGGTAGAGGGTAAGACTTGTCCCTCTAAGAACTATATTATTTGAAATGTTGTTGAAACTGTGATTGATTTACTGTTGTTTGGATGTTTCATGTCGTAACATGGTGAATCGGAGAAAACAGGGAAGTTATGGCAAAATTCCCACAAGTTTACCAGAATCCGGCAGAAGATTTCGACAAGTTGTCGGAATCCGGTGACTGCTTCGGGGATGCAGTGAATCTGACCGTGAGCCGATGACGAAGAATTCAATTTCCCCGATAACCTTAAATTCATAAAGTTTCCGTTAAATTGTAAATCTGGCTTATTACGGAAAACTTTCCATAAATAGGAAGTTTCCATTTTGAGAAACTTTCTCCTTTTAGGAAGGTTTCTATTTTTGAAAAGTTAACCAGTTGAAAGAAGTCAATCAGATCTTTAAATGAGAAACAGGTCAACTTCGGAATCTTGGTCAAAAATCGAGTTGATCGTTGTAAATAATTTGGATAATTTCATAATCGGTATATCGATTCAAGGGTAAAGAATTGGTTTAAGAGACACGTTGGCTGTCCGTAGTAATTCCACAAATTACTATACGATACCTAACGTCAAATGAATTATTAAGATAAGTTGATATGTTAAGGTTGTTTAATCAGAAATAATTCTATTAGTTGTAAATTCTTTAAAGGAAATGAGTTTAGTCAACTCCTGGTCAAATTAAGATTTCCTAGTCAACCTAGGAAAAGATTAAGTCAACGATATTAAAGAATAATATGTTGGATTAATTGTACAGTCTATGGTCGAACGTGAGATAGACTCGACCATGTGGATATTCCGAGGTTGCGCTCGAGGGGCATTCCGAGCAGTGAGGAGGTCGCATTAAGTACTGTTAGTGGACCTTTGTTTTTGAATTAATCCATGTCGTGTTTTTATGCTAAACAAAATGATTTTTTTTATTTAATGAGCCGGTGGGGTCGGGAAGGTGAGTTGCTCCCCTTCCGTAAGCCCCTATGTTATGTCGGCTCAAATTTGTGACATAATGATTAAATTGGGAATGTTTGTTTTATGGCCATAGTTTTGAGGACGGTCAGGGAACCGTGCCTTATGCATGAGTTGCATATTTTAATTTAAGGGGGAGAAGTCATATAATAATGACTTTCCGTATTTACTTTTTTTCTTCACCATGAAGGGCCGTCATATATATAAAGATGGTAGCTAGCCATACGGCCCCTCACTTGAGGAAGTGGAGTGGCGGCGTGTGGTCGAAACCGGGGTACAATAACAAAAACATGAGAAAACTAATTTAGAACCCTTTGTTGTCATTTATAGCATTGGTAAATATGGTTCGGTCAATCCGGGGACTTAAGAGCGTTCCTGAAATAAGAGTTAGTGACGTTTTATACAACAAATATAATTACACATTTACAATTTACAATTTACAATTTACACGAATTTAAGGGGGTTTAAAATATATTTCTAAAAATCTAAATACCAAAAATAAATCCTAAATTAAATATATACATGTGATCATCATCCACACACATAACCAAGCATGAAAAATCATCAAGAACATGTAACAAAATTGTAAATAACAGGGGGCAGCAAGCAAGACTCGACATACTCATATACTTATCTCAATTCCAATTCTAATTAGAGACCACCAGCGATTCAACTAATCATTAAGACTTTTAATATATTTAGAATCAACTCCAGCGTATAATCCTAAATTATGCTAATCGGTTTAAAGACACACCAGCGTAGAAATTAAACACAAAGAAACACATAAGCATAGTAAGCCGAATTGGAGACATGTAACATGTAATAGCGTCACCTATCATATTAACATGCATGTTTTATGAATGCTTAGCCCTAATAGATAATCTAGAATGAAACAACTTAGTGTATGAATCAATCTAAATTTACCTTAGCACGTGAAATCGTAACCTAGAAAACTACCATGGCCGAGGGAACCCTATTGATTTTGATGCACAAATTCATGAAAACAAACCAAAATAAATACATAAGAATATCGAAACCTACTGCCCTAAATCATTAAACAAATTCGAAACATGTATAAGATCATACAACACAACATAAAAATCATCATTGAATCTGAAACATGTTCATTATATAAAACCAAGAATTCATTACAAAATCGTAAACTAAATGAAAAGTACAAAGCCATGATAGAGTCACACTTTAAAAACTTTGGAAGCGGTTTGGCAAAGATGGTGAAATCGGATGAAAGATGGAAGAAAATTTTTAGGGTTTCGGTGGTGGTGCGGCTATGTATTTCTTGAAAGTATTTTGGTAGGGTTTCAGAAAGACTTCTATGGTGGTGACATCATGTTCTTCTGCCCTCTTAGTCGTGCTTTATATAGGGGAAACCCTATAGAGGCCGGCCATAGATCCTAAACCAAAAAGGTTTAGGTTTCCTTAGTTTTTCTCAATTCGGTAGAATGACCTCCGTCTGATGATTACATTATAACTTCCTCTAGAAAATAGCTATTTAGGTGATTCCAATTGATTTGGAAACTAGACTCCCGTAGATTTCGATCCATATATGGAAACTTTTCTGATTCGTTGTGAGCTGTTCTAGAGAGTTCGTTGAAGTTGAGAGACGTGCACAGAAATTTTTCCGAAATTAATTAGGGTTTTCAGGACTTGGATATTCTATCGAATTTTGATCTTCTTCTCCTTATTGGAGTTGGTTTGGACCTCTCCTTTATGGATATAATGACTTGGATCAGTCAAATTGCTTTCCTAGGTCCATTAAGAATCTTTTTCTGTTGGTGGCAGTAGGTTGCTCTGTTTCGGCAGTCTGACCTTCCATCACTCATTCAAGCATAACTCCCTCCAGGAAATAGATATGGATTTGATTCAAAATGTTCTAGAAATTAGACTCACACAGAATTCCGTGCACATATAGTACATCGTCTAATTCCTTGTGAGTCGTTTTGGAGAAATTCTAGAAGTTGGGTGATGTGCCCAGGAAATTTCTGCTTTCTGCTGAAATTGTATGTTTCGGCTCCTCTGATGTTGCCGCCTGTTTTGCTGCCTTGCATAGCTCAAACTATCTTTATTCTTACTCCCATGAACTCTTCTATATGTCACCTAAGTGTTAGAGAAGTTAAATTAATTTATGACAATGCAAAAGCTTTACATAATCATCAAAACATGTCAAGACCCCAAACCGAATCGGTTTCTTGTTATTTCATGTAGCACTTAGTAAAATTTTGTATACATCCTCTATGTTTAGCATGTTTTCATCCTTACACAACAAAAGACTCTTGACTCTATAATATGAATCTATTATACGACAATAAGAGATAAATAAAGTACAAATAAAGGTAATAACATATTAAGAATGTCGCATTTTATGCTCCTATCAAGCGGGGCAATAGTAGCCCTAGAGGGTTACAACTCTAGCTTGAGAGGCTCATCGTCATGGTGAAATCTCTCTACCATGAAGGGTCATCATATTACTTAGTAGCCTTAAAGGTTCCGACCCTAGTCTGAGAGACTCTCAGTCATGATGAAACCTCTTCCCCTATTTTTAAATATTGATTTTTAAGCCAATGAGATTGGCAAGAGATGTTTTATTTTTTTTCGAAATGATGATTTGAGATTCTTTCCCAAGGAGGCATGCATAAATGATTTCTCAGAACAATAAGAAGGAGAACGTTAAATTAACATATTTTCTCACGTCTGGATATTATTTTTGTCCACTTACTCTAACGTCATTTTTTAACTGTTTTCCCCTGAGCCCTTAGTTTTCAAATGTCCAATGTTGCAGGGTTGCTGATAGGAGGTCATGCTTACTGAAGACAAGGCATAGTCAAATCATTCTGTTGTAGCTATTTAGTCTATTTTAGGTATTGCTTCCCCGTAGAATGCTCTGATTACCCCAGTATAGTTTAGTTGAATTCAATTGGTGAAGTGTAGATGCAATTTGGGGGAACATGATGGCTCCAAGTGTTGGGGTTGGATTTTTTTATTGTGGAAGTGTTTTGTTGGATTGTAGGTAGGGTTGTCCATTTCAAGAGAGGTTTTCGGTAAAAATTTCTCTTGAGGTGGACCCCACAGGGTTTATTTCAGGTTAAATGGGTTAACCCGGGGTGGTATCAGAGCATTAGCTTATCGTTTCCTCTTACTACCAAATGTACTTGGTAGCACTTGTCACGCCCCAGTCAGAGTTTACCTCCCTAAACCTGAGATAGAACGTGCGGGACCCAACTCAAGAGAGATTTTCTTGAAATCCCCCTTGAGAAGGGATAACACTTTACTCAAAGAATTTTCAAACAGTCCCAACACCACCGAAATAGACCTCACGAAACCTGAGGTTATCCAGATTACCGAATTGGTTTTCACACAAATTACTTTGGAGGACCTATGGTCTAAATATTAATTATGATTGCACCTGAATCCCGGTCAGACTGCCTACGTACCCTGTACTCAAGGATCAAGTCACACGTAGCTCTTATTTTAATTAACGTCCTAACTGGACGAATCCCACTTTTGTAATTATCAGTCGATAAACTATTCTGGTTAGCATACACCTATTTTAAACCCAGGGTATCCATAAACCAGCTATCTATCAGGATTATCCCAAACATTCACAATACTTATATACAACATCTAAATATATAAATATAATATAATGACATCCACGTAAATAATAAATCAACCGAGGGCAGTAAGGGTACCCTTGTAATTATCCAAATCTGCCAGGGGCAAGTATGGTCATTCTAGCCTTAATGACAGCTTATAATTAAGCAGAACTGCCAGGGGTATTTTAGAAATTTTGGCCTCAGTGGCAGCCCTGTAATTAACTAGAACTGTCAGGGGCAGTATGGTCTTTCTAGCCTTAGTGGCAGCCTTGTAAATATGCAAAGCTGTTAAGGGCTTTTCTAGGATTTCAGCCTCAACAACATCCCTATAATTATACAAAACAGTCAGGGGCATTTATGGAATTTCAGTCTTAATGACATCCTTGTAATTATACAAAACAGTCAGGGGTAATCTTGACTTTTCACATCAGCGATAAATGGTAAAATACCAGATATATCACTGTCAAAACCCGAGTATTTACCCCTTTTTACCCTTGACTACTCCGATCGGCCTGCCAGCTGAGTTTCCTCCTATTTCTAGCCCTAACGCTCCCATGTCTGCGCCGACGCAGGGTGGCAACATTGCCTTCATACGAACCTTAGAGCCGCTGAGGTTCCCTCTCTGCTCCATGAGTCATCCATCACCTCTCTGGAGATTCACGCCCTCGTTTTGTTCGACTCCATGCCGAGGTGGTCCGCCTGCCAGTCAGAGACCAGAGAGATCCACGGGGTGGCGCCACAGGTGGTATGGAGAGGGAGAGAGAGACCGGAGTGAGAGAGCAAGAGAGTGAGTCTGGCGTCCCCCTCTCCCCGAGAGATCCACGGGGTGGCGCCACTGGTGGTACGGAGAGGGAGAGGGAGAGAGACCGGAGTGAGAGAGCAAGAGAGTGAGTCCGGCGTATCCCTCTCCCCGATTAAATCCGGCCCGTTGGTTTTTGGTATATATATATATATATACCAAAAACCAACGGGCCGGATTTAATCTCCATTAATCAACGACTCAGATCAACTAATAGAAAGTTATTGTAAATAGTAAATAAATATTTTGCTATTTACTATTTACCGTGCAGTAACTATATATTATCACGAATAACTTCTGCATACGAGCTCCGATTAATTCATAGGACATACCCATGTGTTCGTATTAACGTCCTCTACAACTTTCCCGAACGAAGTTTTCCCAAATTCTTGACTTATAGCAAATTCACCTTTTTACGGTAAAATAAATAACATTTATTATTCTCGTAAGCTGAATAAATCCGTCTTAAATAGCTCGTAGCTCCGGACATACAGGAGGACTCGTATTAACATAATCTAGCACCTCAACAAATTAATTCTATCTTCCCCCAAAATCGAGAATATCTCGATATTAAACTTGAATATTAGTTCGGGGAAGACTAACAGCGCGGTTACAACCCTCTGTAACCCGTCTGATCCCGGTAAAAGGGTAAATTTTGGGACGGGGTGTTATAATCTATCTCCCCTTATACTCTACCCGTCCTCGAAATATCCGTTGTAGGACGTAAAACTAACAGCCATACCAAACAACACTATTCTTTACTTTACCAATAAATTTGATAACAGAGTGCCGCCAACGCACCACATCCACCGGTGTGTGCTTTTTTCCCCAGGTGTCTAACAGATCCATGACACAAGTACATCTCTCTCAATTATGCCTGACGGTCAGCATGAGAAATCTTGAAACTCGTACCCTTAAGGGTCACAACTGCACTAACATTCGAACCCTGATGTCTTGATAGAAGTTCAGAAACAGTCACTAAAATCTCAATGACCGAAAGTTACTTTCACCTAGTCCGGGGTAAAATCCTGTAAGAGGAAAATGGAAGATGACAACATCAAATTTCTTTCCAAGACAGGATGCAATCCAGGTCCATGACATGCACATTTACACCATGCAACACTTTTCACACCACTAGAACTCTTGTGACATTCCTGGAACCCCTTAATAGTCAGCCTCTACTACCTTAGAGGTACGACTCCAACGGTAAACAATTACTCTCGATTCTCACAAATCCATACAATAAAACTAATCCACATTCTGGCTCCATCCCTTTATTTAAATAAACTTTCCATTCAGGGATAATCCACGCAAACGTTAGAGAAAAGTCAAACTTAAGTCTACAAAGGGAAATCCTATAGACATAACTTACCTCTGCCAACACTCATATGACCTACAACATGCATAATAAGGTCTCTTCTCTAAATCAGTAGATCAATTCCTCACTCACATACGACCCCAAATTATGCAAACAAAATGTGTGCAGGTTCACAATCCATACCTACGACATTAAGCAGGTAGACCAATTCCCACGCTGACCCATAACGATGATTTGCTAACTGAACCTTCAGGTGTCATTAGCAGACTATTCTGATAACAAATTTCAAAATTTAGAAAGTCATGGACAATCATACTCTTGCTCCATGATTCAGTGGGCTTTGCTCCACCGCCGTTGCTTCCATCATTTTCTTACGATCTACACGGCGCATACATATCTACCGTTAATCTATCACTCGGGAGAAAAATCATTTCCCAATATATATATATTAACCATCAACCTAAAATCTAATTCCTCTAGAATGGATTTTCCTTTAAGAGACACCCAGCTCTCTTTTATCAAAATCAACCACCACCCATGCAACCAGACATCAGCACGGTATGCAACTCATAGCTCACTGCTAGAACAATATTCTCTCGTTGCTTTGTGACCCGATCCCATAATTGATCACAAGAAACCTAACCGCCTCCAAAAATACCCTTAAAAACCTGGAATACCTCACTCCATGGACGTGTCAGCTTTCTAGGCTAGGGTTAGAGCTTCTCAGGCGTGGAAAGTATTAGAGTGAGTGAACTAAAAATCAATGCCAAAATAATGGTTTAAAACCAAAAATTTAAATTTCATATTCTCCTAAGAATAATCCAGGTCTTATGCCAAATATAAATAAATTCCCGGCCTTGGCCAAATATATAAACTAATTCCGGCCTGCAGCAAAATATAAATCAAATCACAGCCTGCAGCTAAATATAAATCAAATCATGGCCTGCAGCTGAATATATATCAAATCACGGACTGCAGCTGAATTTATATCAAATCACGGCCTGCAGCAGAATATAAATCAAATCACGGCCTGCAGCCAAATATAAATCAAATCAGGGCCTGCAGTCGAATATAAATCAAATCATGGCATGCAGCCAAATATAAATCAAATCATGGCCTACATCCGAATATAAATCAAATCGGGAAAAGAATTTAACAAATGATCGATCACGCATACCAGGGTGGGAGCTAAGAGCTCTATCATACCTCTCAGTGAGCTACCATCTCCTCCATAGGAAAAGGAGCGCAACGAGTGGTGCGCTTCCACTCAGCCGAACGAGAAGCGCTGCCTGCTAGCTAGCAACAAACAATACATATGACGACCCTTCATGACAGTGAGCTTAACAGGCTAGGATCAGAGCTAAGAGCTCTAGTGTATCATCCACTATCTAGTGAGAACGCAAATGCAGCATACCGTCCACTCTCAGTGAGAACACTTATCTCGTGCTTCAACTTCGCCGAACGAGAAGCGCTGGGTGGGCGCGCTTCCACTTCGCCGAATGAGGAGTGCCGCCCGCTAGCTATAAACATTCGACGACCTTTTATAGCGAAATTAAAAAAAAATCTCAATATATAAATCCAGGCCCGAAGCCTATATATAAAATCCAAGAAATGCAAAATAAGCAAATCCCAGTAAAACATCTTTTCTGATTCTCATCTGTACAACGGTTCTCTCCCGTCGAAAAGCATTCAAAACTCAAATGCAAATAAGCATGCTAAATCCATAAATCAAATGGAAATAAACAAATATAAACCCTCCACTAAGGTGCTCACGAAAACCAAAGGAATCGACAATATACAAAAACCCAAAAAATCATCCTTATTGGAAAAATTTTAAAACCATGGCATGCATTTCTTTAAAACGATTCAAAGGTCCTGTTTCCGGGTAAACTCGTGGTACCTTTAGCGGGTGGCACGGCTCCAGAAATAGCGTACTTCCTTGTATTCCGAGTTTTCCTGTGTAAAGAACAAACACGTCAAAGAGGCGTCCCCGGGTTTACCGAGGGAAGCCACTCCGATGCTTAAGTTAGACACTGTCAATTAAGCAGAAAACTCAAGAATAGTCAAGAAGTTGCACGTCCCCTTACCGGAAGGTCCGCGCTGGTATTTATAGTAGCATTAAAGGCAGCATGCCTTGTCCTTTTCCAATGTGGGAACAGTTTCCCTTGCTTTTCCTTAGCTTTACGACGAACTGGGCCCTGACAAAGGACCCAGAGTGGCTTCTCACATTTGACTGGGCTTTCACCCTGTAAACAATACTTCAAGCACAATAAATAATGCATATTTAATAATTGACCAGATATTTAAAGGTTCTTTCTTGAATTGTAACCCGGTAAAGGTGAAATATTAGGTTCCACCTATAAACAAGTCCCCCAAGTCCTCAGTCAAGGGGTACGCTTAGGTGGGGACTTATAATCTTTTCTTTACCGGGTTACAAAGTTAGCAACCAAACCCGGGGTACCCAGTCCTCCAAGTCCGTACGCAAGCGTAACCCGCAGACACTTCTTACCTTGAGAATTTAAAACGACGTCTCCGGGTTGTAGTGGGGGGGAAACGAAAAGTTTTTCGGTTTTGTGGCGCGGCATGCGTGACACGTGTCGTTTTTCTCAAAAAACTGAAACGTCCCTTCAGTGCACGCCTTTAACTGTATAAATAGGGGGTGAGGGTGACAGTTTTGTCTCACCTCCAAACCCGATAACTTTTTCGTGCTTTTTTGTTTTTGCTCTCTCTCCTGTCGCTGTTTCTTTTGATTCCCAGACTCAAATCTGCCTCAGAAACCCTTCAAACCTTCACAAGTAAGGTATGGCTTCTCCTGCCCTCCTTTTTGTGTGTTTTGGGATGACTTTTGTACTGTTTCTGGGTTCCCAAGAAGGTTTTTCTGGGTTTCTGCGTTATGCTGGGTGGGATTTTAACTTGTGGTCGCCGAGTTATCTGGGTTTTTGTTGATGTCCCCGTGTTTTTGGTTTTGCAGATGGCCAATGAAGCAATGGACACTCACGTCCCCGAGTCCAACTTCGTAACCTTCCCTGATGGTACCGCTCTCGACCCTCCCGGGTATTCACTGACAGCGAAGGAGATCGTGGAATTGAGGAGCAACTGGAAGATCCCCGTATTGAGAACACGGGTTTGGAATATGCCCTTTTTGGAACCCGAGGACCAATTCTTCGCTCCCGGTGATGGGTGGACGCTGTGCCACGAGTACCAGCTACGGTGCGGCCAGTCACTCCCGCTGAAAACAGAGGTGCAGTGCCTCCTAGCTGTCAGCAACTTCGCTATCGGGCAAATTGGCCCGAACACGTGGAGGCAGCTTCTCAGGTTGTGCGTTATGTACAAAGTATTGAGGCAGCAGATGCCGACATACCACGAGTTGCACGCCATGTACCAGGCCGAGTATTCACGGAAGGCGGGTTTTAGCGGGACTATCCAATTGAAGTCCAAAGCGACCTTTAAGAAGATCGTCGAGGACCTGCCATCCTCAGTGAGAAACTGGAGGGAGAAAAGTTTCTTAATAAGAAACTTTCAAGACCCGGGATACACGCTCCAAGTACCTGTTGACTTCCAACCATTGATAAGTAAGTTCCTCTTTCTCTCCGGATTCTTTTCTTTTCGCTATCCCGGATTATAATTATGTTTGTTGCAGATGTCCCCGATATTCCTCTAGAGCTGGTGATGGAAAAGAGGATCCAGAGGATTGTATGGGCCTTCCGTGGGCAAGATGACCAGAGTTCATACCGGCTTTGTAGGTTGTACGTGTACAGCAGGTGCCGGTTGATGGAGCTACCAGGTTTGTCCAGTGTCCAGTGTCCTTTGAATTTTTGTTGTCATTTCGCATGCTTTTGTGTAACGGGCTTTGTGTTGTTGTAGCTCTTCTTCCGATGGAGTTTACCAAGCGGAAGAACCCGGGGATATACGACGGCTTTGAAGATAAAGCTGTATGGGCCGGGATCCGGACGCAAGCAGCGGATGGTCTACTGTACGATATCGATCTGACCATAAAAGCGGCTTTCCTCCGCCAGAAGCCGAGCAAGGGGATCTTCAGCAATTTCACGTTGATACCGTGCACTACAACGAGATCCCCGGGTACCTGGCTAAGGTTCTCGGAACAGAGGTGTACCAGGAGGAAGAGGAAATTGATGGGAATCCCGCGGAGGTGGCGGAAGACCCGGTAGTTGAAGAACCGGTGACTCAATTCACCTTAGCAGATGAAGAGGAGATTGAAAAACCGGTGATGAGCGCGGTGCCCTCATCTGTGCTCCCGGGTGAAGAGGAGTTGACTGAAGATGAGGCTGACGATGGGGGTGAAGAGGTTGGAGGTTTTGAAAGGGTGATGAGTGAGAACCTTGAGGGGAGTGACGGGAGCGACGAAGTTCACGAAGTGGAACCCGTTCCCTCTCGCAAACACACCCGGGAGGCATCCAGCTCGGCGAGGTCTGAGAGGAGGAAGATGAGGAAGGAGAGGAGGGAGAGGAAAGAGAGGAAGCAGCACCGGGCCATCCACGAGATCATGGAAGAGTTGGCGAGTGGAGGGATGGCGGACGTGCCCATCTAGAGGATGGTGGCGGACATGAAGAACTGTGCCGCTGACTCCTGCATCTTGGAGCACGAAGACCCGGTAATTGCCGCCCGGAGGACACAGGAGAAGCTGATGCGAGTAAGTGTTTTCTTCGTGTGACTTGTGTTTGGGGTTTTCTGTTTCTTGATACTAACCTGCTAAAATTTTTTTTGTAGGCGGTTAGGATGTCATACTTGGCAACTGATCGGCTAATCAATGAAGGTATCCCCGAGAGGGAGAGAGTGCTCAGGAACGACCTCCGGGCGGCCTGGGACCAGGTGACTGCGAACGAAGAATGCCTGGCCCGGTTCCGGGAAAAGGCCAGCGCATCAGCGGTCGCGTCGTGGAAGGAGTTGGCCAAGGCAGAAGACCAAGTGGCAGAGTTGGTAGCCAAAAACTCGGAGCTTGAGAGGGTCATCGAGGGTCACCGGGAGGACCGGTGTTCTCAAGATGCCGCTATTGCTCAGCTGACTCAACAGAATCAGGCGCTGCAGCAACAAGTGACTTCTCTGGAGCAGCAGAAAGGAGATTTGGTTCAGGCGGTTTCCCGGGCCAAGGACTCTGCTATCTCCGAGTTTCTGGCGAGCCCCGAGTTTGACTTGAAGCTGCGGACGGCAAGGGCTGAGGCTCGTGCTGAAATTGTTAGCGCCGGGATTCGCCAAGGCTGGCTCGACAAAGCGGGCTACGTTGGTCACCAAGGTCATGTCAGACCCGATGAGGTTGCAGGCGTCTCCCGGTCGAATCCTGCTGTGGCTGCGAAGCCTAGAGCTCCTACAAACCCGGTTCGGAGTCCCCCGATTCCTGGTTCAGCAACCCGGAGAGGTACATCCCGTGGCGGGATTATCGGGGGTCCTCAAAACCGGCCGCTACCCCGTAGAGGACAGTTTATCATACGGCCCCGGGGAGGACGTGGCGGGTCGAGCACTGGCGGGGGTAGCGGGTCTGCAGCGCCATGAGCTGGAGCTTCTGAGGATTTGTCTTTGCTTTTGTAGACTGGTCTTTATTTGTAACGGTTTGCTACTTTTGTAACTGACCTCTTTGAATGAAAGTATACAAGCCTTTCCTTCACATAATTCTTCCTGTGAAATAACACGGTAACCTGATGCATAATATACAAGTGTTGACAATTTATACATAATGCCGGTTTGGCATGTAAATAAAAATAGTGCCGCTAGGGCTTTACGATTCCGTTAAGACTGCCAAGGCCTGCTAGGGCTTTACGGGGGGATACCATTCTACAACACGGTAATTCTGCCTGTAAAATAACACGTTAATCTGATGCATAATCTGCAAGTGTTGACAAAATTTGCACATATAATGCCTGTTTGGCATGTAAATAAAAATAGTGCCGCTAGGGCTGTACGAGTCCGTTAGGACTTTCAAACATTGAAATAAGGCCGTGAAAGGCTTGCAATATTTCAAGTTATGGAAATTACCGGAGATTGCCGAGTTTTGACAGTGAAATAAGGCCGTTAAGGCTTGCAATATTTCACGTCATGGAGATTACCGGAGATTGCCGAGTTTGACAGTGAAATAAGGCCGTTAAGGCTTGCAATATTTCACGTCATGGAGATTGCCGAGTTTTGACAGTGAAATAAGGCCGTTAAGGCTTGCAATATTTCACGTCATGGAGATTATCGGAGATTGCCGAGTTTGACAGTGAAATAAGGCCGTTAAGGCTTGCAATATTTCACGTCATGGAGATTACCGGAGATTATCGGAGATTGCCGAGTTTGACAGTGAAATAAGGCCGTGAAAGGCTTGCAATATTTCACGTCATGGAGATTACCGGAGATTGCCGAGTTTTGACATACAAGTAGGGCCGCTAAAGGCTGCATTCACTCAACAAACTGTTTGATAAACATAACCCGGTAGGGTTTTATGCATTATGTGGGCCTGAAAGGCTTTATATATAACATCAAAACATAATAAATTTGGACATTCATAGATAACTTGGTACCTATTTGGGGAAGAGATGTAGATGTTGTGCGTTCCATGGCCGTGGAAGCGTAACTCCATCTGTACCCCTGATGTAAAACGTGGCCGGGCCCACGATTTCAACAATTTCATATGGACCATCCCATGGAGCTTTCAACCCCGTTGGCTTAGGGATAACCTCCTTCATTACCCAATCTCCGAGTTTGAGTGGGCGCTTGATAACCCGGGAATTGTAATGTTTGGCCACTTTTTGCTTCTTGTTGATATTCCGGAGATGTGCACGCTCCCGGCGTTCCTCCAGGAGGTCTAAGTTAAGGTGAATGCCTTCATTATTGGTTGCCCTGTCGAACAGTTGTACCCGGTCACTAGGGACTTCCATCTCTACCGGGATTACTGCCTCAAAGCCAAAGGTCATAAAAAATGGGCTCTCCCCATTAGCTTCTGTCGGAGTTGTTCTGAGTGCCCACAAAACCTCTGGCAGTTTCTCAGCCCATAAACCCTTTGCGTCCTCCAGCTTCTTCTTCAGAACTTGCTTGATCAGTTTGTTAACAGCTTCGGTTTGTCCATTAGTCTACGGGTGTGCAGGGGACACATATAGCACCTTTGTCCCATTGGAATGTAAGAACTCCCGAAACTCGTCATTGTCAAACTGTGTCCCGTTATCTGTGATAAACGTCTCTGGGATTCCAAACCTGCAAAAGACATTGTTCCAGAGGAATTTCTTAACATTTGCGGTTGTGATCCGAGCCAAGGGTTGAGCTTCTATCCACTTGGAATTATAATCCACTGAGACAATGGTGTGTTTGAGCTGTCCCGGGGCTGTGGGTAGAGTTCCAATGAAATCAATCCCCCACATGCAAAATGGATATGGAGAAATTATGACTGATAGCGGGACTGATGGGGCCCGGGGAAAAGCTGCAAACCGGTGACATTGAAGACAGGAATCTACCACGACTCTAGCATCCTGTTCCAGGGAAGGCCAGTAATACCCCATTCTGAGGGTTTTGAAAGCCAGGTTACGGGCTCCAAAGTGATTTCCACATACCCCGCTGTGAAGTGACTGCAAAACCCGGTCTCCCTCCTCGGGTGTAATACACTTTAAATCAGGGAAAGTATGCCCTCGTCGATACAGTTTCCCATCACGTATACTATACTGTGCCGCTCGAAGCCGTAATCGTTTGGCCGCTACCGGGTCCTCAGGTAGGGTTCCATGTTGGATGAAGTTAATGAACTCATACATCCAGGATGGTGGCGGTTTTGCTTCCACTGCGAAAATCTCAGAAAAGGAGAGTGAGATACTTGGTTTCTCCAACGTCTTGACTAGTAGGCCTTTAAACTCGGCATTGGGATCTTCCCCTGTAGCAATCCTAGCCAGAGTATCTGCTCTCACATTCTGCTGCCTCGGTATCTGAGTAATCTCAAAGGTGTCAAATTTTTCAAGAAAGAAAGCCGCTAACTTTTGATAGGAGGAAAGATGTGCTTCCTTTGCCTGAAATCCGCCGTTAACCTGCTGCACCACCAGTTGAGAATCACTCAATATGTGGAGATGCCGGGCGCCCATGTCTTTAGCGAGTTGAAGCCCTTTGATTAAGGCTTCGTACTCAGCCGTGTTGTTTGATGCTTTGAAGTTAAAACGTAAAGCATAGTCAAACATGTTCCCCTCCGAGTCCACCAATGCAACTCCTGCTCCACACTGCCTCTGATTAACTGACTCATCTACAAATATCTGCCACCTCTCCGGGTCACCTTCTGTAGCGAGAGTTTCAGCAACTGAGGAGTCTGCTGGGATTAACTCGGCAATGAAGTCTGCTGCTGCCTGCCCTTTGATTGCCGTACGCGGTTTAAAGTGTAAGTCATGCTCCCCCAACTCAATCGCCCACTTGACCAATCTTCCTGAAGTCTCCGGCTTTTGCAGAACCTGCCGTAGTGGTTGGTTGGTGAGCACATGGATTGAATGTGCCTGAAAGTAGGGTCTTAGCTTTCTCGCCGCTACAACCAAGGCCAAGACAAGCTTCTCAATATCTGGATACCGAGTTTCGGGATCAGTGAATCCTTTTCCCGTGTAGTAGACCGGCAGTTCGTCAAACTCTGGCTTTCTTACCAAGGCACAACTCACAGCTGTCTGAGACACCGCTAGGTATAAATAGAGGATTTCCCCCGGGTTAGGTCTGGATAGGGAAGGTACCGATGCCAAGTATTCTTTCAACTTTTCAAAAGCTTGATTGTGCTCTTCCTGCCATGTAATCTGCTCCCGGTGTTGACTCTTAAGCATTTTGAAGAAAGGGGCACACTTATCTGTCAACCTGGATATAAACCAGGATAAGGCCACCAGCCTACCTGTAAGCTTCTGGACTTCATTTTTGGTCTTTGGCGGTTCCATAGCCAAAACCGCTTGAACCTTATCCGGGTTTGCCTCAATCCCCCGAGCGCTAACCATGAACCCGAGAAACTTGCCTCCTGAGACGCCGAAAACACACTTCTCCGGGTTTAATCTCATGCCCTTACTCAAGGCAATGTCAATAACGGTCTCCAAGTCATCCGGGTGTTTACTTGTTTCCCGGCTCTTCACCAACATATCATCTATATAAATCTCCATAGTATCCCCGAGTTGGTTTGCAAACATGCCCACTACCAGGCGCTGGAATGTGGCTCCTGCATTCCGGAGCCAAAAAGGCATCACCTTGTAGTAATACATCCCCTTGTCCGTTGTAAAAGATGTATGCTCTTGATCGGAGGGGTTCATCGGAACTTGGTTAAACCCCGAGTATGCATCTATAAAACTCAGCTACGGGTGGCCCGCGGTTGAATCTACCAGTTGATCAATCTTGAGAAGTGGAAAACTATCCTTTGGGCAAGCCTTATTCAAATCTGTGTAGTCGACACACATTCTCCACTTTCCATTTGCTTTCTTGACCATCACAACATTGGCCAGCCAATCCGGATATGTTGCATCTGCAATGAACCCGATGTCCTTAAGACATTTAACTTCTGCTTGGATGGCCATATATTTCTCTGCACAAAATGCACGACGCTTCTGTCTTACCGGTTTAATACCCGGGATAATATTGAGGGAATGTGTCATAACCTCTGGAGAGATCCCGGGCATGTCTGCATATGACCATGCAAACACTTTCTGCTTCCGGGTTAGCAGCTCGATTATCTGGGTTCTGACCTCTGGGTCAAGGCCTGTGCCAATGCAAATCTTCCTTTCCGGGTACTCCTCTGAAATCTGAATCCATTCTGTTGCTTCAATAAGGGCTGGCCGGGGAAACTTGGCGGGATACTTCTGGCTCTTCTTCTGTGCTGTCTTACTGATGGGCAAGGAATCCGGGTCATCCCTAGGGTCATCGGGTTTGTCAAATGGGGATAGGGAAAAACCGGCTGAGAACATTTCATGCTGGGACTGAGCTGTTGCTATCGCGTTGCATCTGACAGCGGCTTCTTGGTCTCCGCGAATTGTAACCCAGCCCCCGGGTGTTGGCACTTTCATAAGCAGTATATGACCCGCTATAAAACTCTGCAGGCCCCAAAGGGCATCTCTGCCAAGTATGGCATTATAGGATGATGGGCAGTCCACAATTATGAAGGGAACTACAATTCTCGTGGACTGGTCCCCGTTTCCAACTGTGACCGTTAACTGATCTGATCCCAATGGTTGAGTTGTTTCGCTTGAAAAACTGATCAATGGCTCGTGGTTTCTATACAGCTTATCTCTTCCTCTTTTAAACCCTTTACAGCAGCTGCTGAACATGATACTGACAGCGGCTCCCGTGTCTATTAGAACTCGCCGAGTTCGCCAATGGTCAATCTGAAGAGTAATTATGAAAGGATCATTATGATGCATGTTCAGCGTGTCTTCAGAGTGAGAAAATGACACGGTATCCCAAGGAACCAGTTCCTTGCGGCATTCCTGACGAAGCTGCATTATCTCCAACTCCGGGCCTCTTGGGCAAAGTCTTTTGGCCCGGTGACCTGACACTCCTTGGGTGCCACCCCCGTGAATTGTCATTATTTCCCCATATACTTCAATCAGGTTGGCACCTGTAGCGGGTGACTTATACTGCTGTAACTTGCCGTTCTGAATCATGTATTCAATGCTGTTTCGAAGGGAAAAGCACCGGTTGGTAGTGTGGCCGGACTCATTGTGATAGGCACAATGTTGCCCGTTGTCCGGCCCTGCCTTTTTGAGAAACTTCCTTTTTGGGGCTGGGGGAATGTCATTCCTATGACGGTTCCAAATTTCTTCATAGGAGGCAATCAAATTGGTTAATATTTCATATCGAGGAATGTATGGGGCTTTTGCCTCCTGGGCTGGAGGTCTTGGGTATGGAGCTTCTCTTGGCTTCTCTCTTGGTCTGCTTGAACTTTTGTCGTAGTACCCCTGGCCACTCTTATTTTGCCCTTCTTTTCTCCATCCATCAGCTCGCTGGCTTGTAAACCCGGTATTCGTCTGGCGTTCCCCGAAGGTGTCATACTCGGCTTGAGCTTACCGAGTTACTTCATTAATTAAATCGTCGTAACACCTGAACCGCTGCTTCCTGAGCTCAACCACAAAGCGGGTTGGCTTGAGCGCCTGCAAGAACGCCTCTGATGCCACTGATTCATCCAAGTGCCCACATTTGGAAGTCGTAGATAACCAACGGGTTACAAAGACTTTCAAGCACTCATCATCCCTTTGCTGCACTTTGAACAGTGAAGTGGTGCTTCGGTTGGCACTAGACAGCAAGATAAACCGGGAAAGGAACTTCTGTGTCAGCTGATCATAGCTCTCTACTGACAAAGCTGGTAACTTGAGGAACCAACTCAATGCCTCCTCACTGAGTGTCTCCTGGAAGGCATGGCATGCTTGGGCATCCGTGAACCGGGTTGAATCCAACTGAGACTGGAACAACTCTAGGTGTGCATATGGGCAGCCCGTTCCGGCATACTTCTTGATCTTAAATGGCTTAGCTTCCGGGGGCTTTTTATCTGCCTGAACCCGGGTGGAGAATGGGCTCGCACGGGTAATAAGGGGTTGATACTGCTGTTGCCCTGTCCCCGAGTTAAGACGCTGCTCAAGTTGAGTCACAGTTTGCGTCAACTGTAAGAGAAGCCGGGTCTGGGCATCAGCTGGGGGAAGTGGTTGATTTAATACCGGCTCTGGAGGTGGAGGGGGTCCTGAAAGATTGTGATTAAATAGAGGATTGGAGAGATGGATAATTTGGGGATTTGGGGTAGGGTGGGCAATGGGTGGTAGAATAGCGGGTGGGAGGGTTGCGGGTGGGATGTATGCACTGTCAAAAGTTTGCGGGTTTCCATAACCCGGAGGATTCCCTACTGGGGTTATTACATGAGCAAGTCTGGCTGACGTCTCATTGGCATTCGCCCTCTGAGCTAGGGTTGCCTGAAGAAGACCATGCTCGGCCTGGATGGTTGCTAACTGCTCCCTTAACGTCTTCAACTCGGCATGTTCTCGAGAAGACTGCTCCTTCTGAGCGAGAAAATCCTTTTTCAAGAGTTCAAATGCTGCTGCCAAATCAGTTTGGCCAAACTAGGTCTCGGAGGCCCCCAGGTTATTATCCCCTGAGAAACTGAGCCTCCTAGTTGGATCTTGTTCTCCTGTTATTTCCACCATTGTTTTTTAAAACGAGGAGGTCGGGAGGTCTTGAGTTCGACTCTCAACGAGAGCACCAATTGTTTCCGGGTAAACTCGTGGTCCCTTTAGCGGGTGGCACGGCTCCAGAAATAGCGTACTTCCTTGTATTCCGAGTTTTCCTGTGTAAAGAACAAACACGTCAAAGAGGCGTCACCGGGTTTACCGAGGGAAGCCACTCCGATGCTTAAGTTAGACACTGTCAATTAAGCAGAAAACTCAAGAATAGTCAAGAAGTTACGCGTCCCCTTACCGGGAGGTCCGCGCTGGTATTTATAGTAGCATTAAAGGCAGCATGCCTTGTCATTTTCCAATGTGGGAACAGTTTCCCTTGCTTTTCCTTAGCTTTACGACGAACTGGGCCCTGACAAAGGACCCAGAGTGGCTTCTCACATTTGACTGGGCTTTCACCCTGTAAACAATACTTCAAGCACAATAAATAATGCATATTTAATAATTGACCAGACATTTAGAGGTTCTTTCTTGAATTGTAACCCAGTAAAGGTGAAATATTAGGTTCCACCTATAAACAGGTCCACTCACCATGCTGCCAACGTGTCTCATCCGTCAGGTATAGTACTCTAACTGTCCTCAATTAATTATCTCCTCATCAGTACCGTTCCTCATGCTCGTATACGGTTACCCAACCGTAATAACTTATGCCTCTTTGAGCTTACTTTTGGGCTCTGAAACATTACGTAATCCCTTTTTCTCAACCTCAACCAGCATCTCGATCACCTGATTATCCGTGATCCTCCTCAAATATAATTACGCAACACTAATGTGTCGACAAAAGTGGCTCTACATACTCCCTTAACCCATCGATCAAAATGTAGGACGCGAAACGACTATCGAATAGTCTAACACCCTAATTTTCCTAGTTTGATCAGGAAAAGTCAATGATTGACTTTAGGGTTGACCAAGTCTTTCCTTGGTTGACCAGGAACTCAACCAAGACTTTCTGACTAATCAACAAGGATCAAACCCAAAAAAGCTTGATAATTGTTGATTTATAAATGCGAATAACATTAGGCGCACTTTAAAGCCTATTTGCGCCTAATATTGAAATTCAAAATTACTTTTCCTAATCAAGCTCGATACTAAACTTACGAGCCTCTCGACTTTTCGATCAAACGAAGAGTCAATAGACATCTAATTGCAACTGATTCGCAAACTTTATAATTACCTTAACATTACAAATTCGACCCCAGTTGGCAACCCTTGCCACAACACATTCTATTAAGTATAAGCAACAAGTCCCACTTGAAAAAAAACAATAATGCATTTAAACATTTCCAAGGACTTTAATTACCCAAACCTATGCTCTGATACCATTTGTCACGCCCCGACCCGAGTTTACCTCTCTAAACCCAAGATAAAACGTGCAAGACCCAACCTAAGAGAGATTTCCTTAAAACCCCTTTGAGAATGGATAACTCTTTACTCAAACCATTTAGAGTTTTAGATTTCTCGAGAGTTGATGAGTCTGTGATTGAGAAAAGCATGTGTACAAGTAGGGACCAAAATCTAATAGGGACCAAAATCTAATATATATATATATATAGCAGATGGTGTATGACCGTCACTTTTATCAAGCAACTGTCGTTCCAACTGTTTTGTAACTTCCTCAATAGATTTATCTGAATATCTACATTAATACAATTTGAATTTCAAATTGTTACAGGTTTAATGAGATAAATTTAGATGATTTTATAATGTTCTTATCTCATATTAATATTTGATCTCAAAACCAGCCATATACATAGACTAAGTTTAACTATACATTATCTAGTTCTTTAGGATTTCTTATGTAATGATATGCAAACAAACGTGGAAACGAGGCCAGGATCACCACATTCTCCCCTTAAACTCACCAGCCCAACCCGTCCTCCCAACTGTCGGCCAGAACAAATGGCAACTCTTGCCCGCTGCCAACCCCTTGTCGGGGTAACCTCACAACGAAACAGCAATAATACCAGAAGCTTCTTAGTTCGACCCATCAGTCGACTTCCTCTTTCGCTCCACCAGCACCAGCCAAGACATCAACCCATTTGGAGGATGGCTTGGAATGCCGCAAAAAAAATATTAGTCTCTCAACCTAAAGAGTTGGGTCCAGCTACAAACCAAGTACTAGAAAATCGTAACCAACAACCTAGCAGTGAATCCTCGTCTGTCGAACTCCCACCAGTTTTAGTTCTGCCACTCAGAAGCCAAGCCACAAAACCAATCAGATATCGGGAGATATCTCGATCTGAATCCAGCCGAACAACAAGTTCTTCTTGCCGACTTTCAAGATCTGGGTGGTAGAGACAATTGTTGATTGCAGCCACCGGACTCTTGTTGACCACCACCCAACAACTCCACTCCTTAGAAACCAATCTAGCAATCGGAATCAAGAACCCTACCTGAGTTGAGCCCCAAGAACGAGCCCAACTTGTCAACTTTGAGATCTAGAGATTTCCAAACTAAATCGCTGTCGATGGCTCCTTTCTCCGGCTGTTACAATTGTCGTCGAACCGAATAAGGGATTTATGCCTACTTCGTTTAATGTCAGAGATACCTTTTCCTTGAGAACCCTCGACTTCAACAAATCGCTGTCTGGAGAGAGCACTAATTTGGTCAAGATGTGGAAGCTGCTGTCACCTGAGAAGAAGAGTCCTATCTTGGTCGCCGTCGCCGACGCCTCACCGTTAGATGGTAGTGGGAGCACATGGCTTGCCACCATCGCTAGAAACCCTGATTTTGAAACCGTCAGCCGCTCCGTCAAGGACGGAGTATTCTGACTCTTTCATAAGAAATCCTTAGTATATGAATGTAGCACATTATTGAAAGACTCTTCGGCATTGATAATTTATCTATATTAATAATGTCTTGAAAATTTTGAGAATGGTTCAATTTTTAAAGTACTTAAAATATTTTTAATTAATATTTTAAACTTAAGATTTCAGTAATTATGGGTAAAATAATAATTGAAACTCTACTGGGAATCAGATTTCATTTCCTTGGAAGAGAAAAAGGTGGAGATAGACTTCATCATTTGGCTCTTCGGCCCTAGCCCGCCCTACCCTCTAGGGCCGAAGCCTTACCCGACCCTTCATTAGAGCGGGCCGACCCTAGCCCATCTTAAATAGGGTAGGATAAGGGTTGAGCAAATGAAACTCGACCCTACCCTACGGCCCTACCCTCTTGAGCCCTTAAGGGCCAAGCCCTACCCGGCCCTAATAATTACATATTTTTTCTATTTATTGTAATATGTCTCTTATTTTTTAGATCAATACAACTAATTTTCTTTCATTAGTTGGTTTTGTAAGCTTTATTTCCTATTACTCTGTTAAATAATGACTGAATTTTGATGATTTAGAGAGATTATTCATGAGATATATGAATATATAACTACGAAAGTTAATATTTATATATATATATATATATGTCATAAGTTAAGTATAATATATATGCATATATGTTAAATATGACTAGAAAATATAGTGTATTACATATAACTGATTTAATTTTCCATATAAATTTTGAGATAAAAAATGAAAACTAGCTTATTCAGGCCCTATTGAGCTCTATTTGAAGGGTCGGCCCTTTAAGCCCTAACGAAATGGATTTTTAGGGTGGGTAAGGGTTTACATATTCAAGTCCTGACCCTTCCCTACCCGGCCCTAAGTTTTGTTGACCAAGTTAAAGCCCTATCTGACCCTACCCTAAGCCCTAAGATTTAGGGTCGGGTTGGCCCTAGCCCGGCCCATGATGAGGCCTAGGTGGAGATATGAATTGGAAATAGAGGAAGTTCAAATATTATTAACTAAACAGGATATTTAAATATTAATTACAAAATAAATGTATAAAACATAATAGCAAATTAACACGAACATTATGTGGGTCAAGATGCTAGTAGCTTATAATTATAAAAAAAATTCATCTACCATATCGCCGCATTATTTATCACTAGTGTATGAGACCAATATACCCACTATATCCTTACAGTCACTCCATAATTCTCAGAGCTAAAAATCCCAAAACCCAAAACCTAAGGGTTTGGGGCTAGGTAGCGGAGAAATCCTGTTCTGGGTTTCGTCGATGACATCTCACCTCGGTGAGGTTTCGATGGAAGAGGCGTGCTTGTGAAGGGCGATTCAAATCAAGATCTGGGAGTCGTTAAGAGGCGTGGTGGTTGAGAAATTGGTGTCATACGTGTTTGAAATAGAACTCGGTCGAACTCGAGCAGGATATACAGGCTTATGTAGGCGAATTGAAGGTAGCGGTCACATCAACGGGTCGATGGATGACAGAGGCTGATTGATCAGATTAGATTTGTGTGCGCAAAGCCTTTGAGGAAGAAGACGACACTGAGTAGGTGGTAAACCAAAGTTTAGATGTGATGTCATTCAGGTGGGGACGACCACTAGATTGATCGGTGGAGGTGGCTGACAATCCTAGTATCTGGGTTTGGTACACACAAGTTTTCATAAATGAGGTTTGGGGTTTGGGTTGAGCCAATGACTATAGCCCAATTACCATTATTTTCTCTGTAGACTGGTTTGGACTAGAGTTGGGGGCTTGGCCAGGTGTGGTCGACTTACACATGATCCCTCGGGGTTAGATCTCTATGCAAGTTTAATCGGAAATCATCTAGATATTGATGAAAATGTATAACATTGGGTCTTATAGGCATCATGTTGATGTAATATGCTCTCTATTTGCTTGTGTAGGTTAATTCGTTTTCTAGTATAGGTATCTACCTTTTTGGACGTAGATTTTTGGATTTCCCTTCAGTATTTAGTTGTAGTTTGAAGTGGAGTGTGCTCTATGCTTGAGGTGGAGTTTGCTCCTGAACTAACAATAGTTGGGTCATATGGTCGTATGGTCTTTTCAGCCTTTGAAATATATCCATTATTTTTTCAAAAATATATATACCTGCTATATCCACAAGAGTCTTTATATAATGGTGTATTGTTTCATATAGAGAAAAGTTCACCATTAGTACCCCAACTCTTATGGTAAGGTCAATGTGATATCCAAACTTTTAAAGTGATCAAAGTGATACCTAAACTATTATTTTCCTATCAAAGACATACCTCCATTAACTTATTATGTTAATAGTAAGGGTAAAAACAACTTTTTTTAAATGGTGTTGTATTTAGGATATTCTTACAAACTAAAAACCTATTTATTTATCAACTTAAGAACTAACCTTCAACATGCCAAGACTTCACCTAACGACTTCCTGTCTAAATGGTTACTATACTGGTGGAATCACTGCTGTTTTAAGATGGAAAATTCATAGATTTTAGCATGCAACAAATATCTCAAATACAAAATTCAATATTAACAACTGAAAATAATTTTCAAACAAAAATATTTTTGTAACGGAATTATGGCACAAGATAGAATTTATTTAATATAGCATAACTATAAATACAAAACTCAGAGCCTCGCTCTTGGTTAAATAGTTATAAGGTGTTTAGTTACTCATAATTATAATTACAAGTACTTGTAAGAAAAGCACATCACACAGAATGATTACATACTGAAATCTTCATACAGAACTTACACTTACACTTACACTCTTATTTCACACTAAACTAGAGACACTATTTACACACACTATTTCTCTGGCTTTCTGACTTCGAGAGGAAGGTTGAGAGTGTTTTCAACTTCTGTTCCAAGTTTTTCGATGTCTTCTCTTAGAAGTTTGAGACTCCTTATATAACAAACGGACTCCAAACCCAAATTAAACACAACTAAGAGAAAGTGGGAGACAGGATAAATCAAACTTTACTTTAGCAAAATTAAAGTTATCTGTTTTCATGTGTCGGCAGCAAAAAGAAGAACGCACTAATTTTAACAAAAGAAAAGTCTTTTGTCGTGATGCGTCGGTCACCGCTCATTTCTCCATCATGTTTACTGTATTGTAATATTCTTCATTCGTGCAATAATTATTAGCCAATGAATTTTGGCCCTCTTGTTCCCCTTCTGATGCTTTTTCATCTCTTTCTTCACTGTTTAAGTCCGAATCATAAGGAAAGGGATAAGGAATCCTATATCCTTTTTCCTTCTCTACCTTTTCAAGTCATTCTGTAGTAGCTAGGGTGCAGTCAACTTTATTTCTCATGATGGCTGAAAAAAGTCACAATTCACTGGTGGATGATGATTATAGCAACAAACCATTATTTTTTCTCCAATTACCAGAAGGCTTGAATCATAATCTCTTCACACCATGTTTTTGATGCACATACCTTCATCCATGTAATACTTTGATTTGGGCTGCCATATCCGCTTGTCCTGCTTTATCCTTTAATCGGACCTTGAATTATCCTGACATAATGATAAGGAGAGATATATTTTATTTGTTCTTTCAACATTATCCATTCAGGTGGAGTTGATATAAACTTTAATCTCAGGATACATCCGTCTGGCCTAATGTTTTTGACAGCTTGAACTATCAATTTTGGGAATCTCTCCTAATCTTCATTAGATTTAATACAAAGATTATGAACAAAATCATTCTCTATTAGCCATAGTTTTTGTTTCTGAGGGTGTTTAGTTTGGACATTAACTAGATATCTCCCATAATATGAGCCAGGAACAACAGACAAAGTTGGTGAAAACATCTTTCCATTTCCCAGGGTGCTCATAAAATTTGAACCATTCGGATCGTTTCATTGTTATCATAGAGACCTTAGCACTTTCTGGATTTTCTAGGTGTACTACCTTAGACTTTTCATTCTCTTTTTCATGGATTCCATGTATTAATTCTTCTGTAAGTGCTTCAAGGGTTTCAAGCAAATGATCTTCATTTTCTTCATGGAATGCATAAAGAATATTGTCTATAATAATCTTTTGCTTGAACGCCAACAACCTTTTCGTCTGGAAAACTGGTTCTTTAAAAATCTTTAAAGACAGAACATGAATAGTTTTTTCCCTGTAACCACATGCGATCTATTTCCCCTAAAAGGGGCTATTCTTCTTTTTCACAAATCAGCAGCCATTAACGGACTTGATATGCCTTTTACCGTTTGTTATTTGAGACTGGATAGCTGGTCTTTTACTCTAAGATCGATCAATTGAGGTTGTATCCTTGGGATACAATAAATACTCCTGAGTGAGCTTTTCTTCTTCACCATATTTTCTAGACTAACATTCATTTTGCAGAAAGATCATTTAGCTGATTTTATCCTGTCATGACCTGTTGCTTGACTTGTTTTAGCTGCTTCATAAGATATGATGAATTGATAACATGGTCCATCATAGAGAGGACCTACAGTCTTATCACCGCTCTTGTATCTTTCTCAAAGATTTGTCTCCCTTGATTCTGATTTTCTTTTTCTTGGGTTCCGTCCTTCATCCCTGTCATCTCTTTGAAACATTGTCATTTCTCTCATAAGGGCGTCTGGTAGGAAATTCTTGTTACTTGCAACAATTTGAACATCATATTCATACTGAGGTAAAAACATTTGTCATCTCAGCACTCTACCCATATCTGCAGCATCAGTTAATTTGTAGTTTTTAAAATTTTATACTCTTTTATTATCAGTCCTAACTATAAATTTGTTCCCTAAAAAAGCCTCAGCCATTTTATACTCTTGATAAGAGTAAAGACCTATTTGTCTCCAGTAGAATAGTTTAACTCTGTTGCGTTAAACTTTCACAAGAAAAATTTACAAATCTTCTCATGATTTGTATATGGGGCAATATCCAAGACAACATCAGTCAGCAAAATGATTGAATCTCCTTCTTCAGGTAACTGTAAAGGAGGCAGATTCTTGGTTAGCTCTTTGATCTTTCTGACAGTATTACTGTCATCTTCTGTGAATGACCATTTCTTTTTGGAGTTTATTTTTGGAGAGAATATAGCAGTAAGACAGCTAACTTGAGGAATAAAATCTCTCGCTAAGTTGACAACTCCCAAAAACCTCTGCAAGGATTTTGCATCAGGAATATGATTTGGGAACTGACTGATTTTTTTAACAATATGATCTTGGAGACAAATCTCTCCATCTTTAACATGAATGCCTACGAAATCGAATTCTCCTTTTATGGGGTGAATCTTTTTTTGTCCAATGATGATTCTGTTTTGGACAATCAACCTGCATACTTGTTCAAGATGCTTCAGATGTTCGTTCATAGTTCGTGATAAGACAAGAATGTTATCTATATAAAATATACAAAAATCTGAGTAAGGTTTGAAAATATTATCCATTTTCCTTTAGAAAACAGACGGGGCATGTTTGAGGCCAAATGACATGACCAGCCATTCATAGTGCCCTTGAGCTGTGCCAAATGTTGTTAAAGCAATGGAGTCTGGATGCATCTTGACTTGCCAGAATCCTGATTTTGCATCAAATTTAGAGAAGACCTTGACTCCTTTGAGACGATTGATAAACACTCTTACTTAGGCTATCTGGCGTGAATCTGAAACAAGGTTAGAATAACGAAAACACAATATATAAAACAAAGTTAGAACTCTTTGTTGTCAATTATAGCATTGGTAAGCAGTGTTCGATCGAACCGGAGACTTTAATGTCTTCCTGCAATAAGAGTTGGAAGTAGTTAAAACAATAATTATAATTACATATTCACACTTTTACAATTTACACGAATTTAAGGGGGGGTTTAGGGTTTGGTTCTAAGTTCCTACAAAACAGAAAAGATAAATTATGTACAAGTAATCATCTTCCTCACCTTTAAATCGGATTTCAGAAATTAACAAACATGCTTCAATAATTTCAATCACACAATCGAGTTATTACCGAAACAATAAGCAAAAAGGTCCTAAACACAAGCCTACGAGGTCATGCATTTAATCGGTTCTTTTTAATTATCATCCAAAACAAAACGTCTAAAATCGGATTATTTCACATGGTGTCTCCATTCATACTACGAGTATAGTCGACTAACTTGTGAATCATTACGTTAAGAACGGACGTAAACAAGCATTCAATTTCACATACAATGTCAAAAACCAAATATCTTGCAAAACATATTCTCAGCCACTTAAAACATAGCTTCCACTACTTTGATTATAATCGAAAGCTATTAGGTGCGAATGAATTCATAACCTAGCAAATATCAATCCTGCAGAATCGACATAGTTTGTAAAACAATAACATGCTTTCAAAAAATCATTAGGCAAAGAGCACGATCATATAACATCATCAATTACTTGAAAACATAATTATTAACTACTAAAAATTCTCAAAAACCATAACAAAATATCCATTCAATTCGAAATATAAAACACATTGTTCTTAAATCGAAAACTAAAACAAGAACAGAAGTAACCGATGAGTTCTTAGCATAGGATCACACTTTTCAGTAGTTCTTGATGGCCAATCGAAAACTCTAAGAAGATGCAAGGCTGTTCTAGGATCTCCAATACTCCCCTGAACGTCCGAGGCAGCAAGGGAACAGCTTGAACTCGCCTTAGGGACTCACGGTTAAGCTAGGATAAAGATAACGTTTTCTGATTTTCTGGTGAAGGAAGAGATAGTTTTTGTGAAGCCAAGGTAGCCTTTATATAGTGGAGAGGTCGACCCCTATGAGTGCTCATGTTCGCTTAGTCTTCTAGTAGTTGTATGGCAAAAGGTTTCCGTCTCCTTGTAAATTTTTGATTTCCGACAGACTTGACCTTCATCTAGTAAAAAAGGTATATATCTTTGTATAAAATATATATGGATGATCTGTAAAATGTTCTGAAAAATAGACATGTGTAGCTTTCCATCCATATCTCACACGTTGTCTGGTTCATTGTGAGATGTCCGCAAATTGCTGTCGAAGTTGAGTAAGAATTCCTGGCAGATTCCAAGTTTGATGAGAATCCAACTTCTAGTAGTTTTTCCATCCAAAATTCCTATTTTTAACAGAAAATAGAATTATGATAATGCAATTGAACCAATATGGAATTAGATAAATATTAATAAAAGAATTTAAACACAAAAAAACTCTCATATTTTCTGATTTGGATTGGATTCCACTTCCTTAAAGGAAGGGATAGGAATTCACAGCATATAGTCCTTCTTGGACTCTCCAACTCTCACGTCAAAGTCCACTAGGGACTGTCGTTCCATTCTTGGTCCATGAGCGGCCCAAGGGCCTCGAGTCCTTGTTGGTTTTGTACTTCAGGTTCGGCCCAATATCCTGTTTGACAATAATAGAAAGTTTTCATAAATAGTTAAGGAAAATCAGAATAGGAAAGATTCAAATATAGTAAATTTCCTAATCCAAAACAAGAAAGTTTCTTATAATAAAAGAGAAAAGTTTCCCATTTTAAAATAAGAAAGTTTTCTGAACGACTTATCCTTTGATTTTACTCATTTCCGAGTTCCGGTGAGACTCCTAGTTTGAGTAGGACTCCTAGATCGAGTGTGATTCTTCTCTCGATTACAGCTCTGAGTCTCGGTGAGACTTCTGATTCTACTAGGATCCTTCTTTGAGTATGACTCATGTTTCCTAGTTGGACTGGAAATCCTACTTTAAGTAGAATTCTTCACTATTTCACCGTTTTAGCCTTCTTTTCTTCATTTGTGCTCTTCTGCCTTCATAATTACAAAACAAGGTAGAAATTATGTTATTAAGGAAATAACATGGCTAAATAGGGTAGGAAATACATTAAGAATGTATCATATTATGAGTATATTACTATTTGGTAACCGTCTTTTATTGTCTTTTTGTTTACATCTCTGTAATCAATTATCATTTTAGTCTTTCCTCTTACTTGTCCTGCATGATTTCTTATCAAGAATTAGAGGTGGGCATATTCGGATCGGATCGGTTTTTGGTTCAAACCGTATCCAATCCGAATTATTCGAATTTGTAAAACTTCTATCCGGAACCAAATTTTAAAAACGGATCAACCGTTATTCGGATCAACCGGAAACCGGATCGGGTTGGATCGGTTTCGGATTTAACCCGAATTTAAAACAATAAGATGAGACATTTTAAAAAAATATATTATTTTGTCTTTTTCCCTATAAAAATTAAAACGTATATAGTTCTAGGTTTTTCTCTCAATTATTATTTTTTCACGAATTTACTGTCATGCTTAAATTATATGTTAAAGTATATATATTTTTAATAGTATACTTGTTCAAGAATGTGAGTTCATATGAGTGTGTATATAAATACGTATAATTTGATAAATAAATTTTGTCTTCTTAAGGTTACACATAATAAAAAATATATTGACTAATAATAAAGTAACACGTATAAAAAATATAACACCAAATATAAAATATTCGGTTAATTCAATCCGGTTTTTAGGCTAAACCGGAACCAATCCGATTCAAACCGGTTCGGACCGGTTTACGTTATTTTTTTACTCGTTTTAATCGGTTCGGTTATCAGGCCCGATTTTTTGGATGGTTTTTTCGGTTTTCGGTTGAAAACCGGATATTTGCCCACCCCTATCAAGAATGCTGAAGCATGATGAGGACTATTGGAAGGTCCGATCAACTTCTTTTCGAGCAACTCTTAAATTTGATTTTCCATCTCTTTTCTGTCATCTTCCCTGTAATGAGGGATTGCTTTAACATGAAAAATAGTATTTGCATTATGCATTTTGAGCTGACAATGTACTGGATCTCTTTCCCAGTACAACTAAGGATCTTCACTTATTACTGGCTTCAACAAGTTTTCTATTTCTGCAATAGTTGACACTGTCTTCTGCTCGATCTTGTTAACATACACCTTTAGGTTAAGTTCTTTGATAAATTCTTCTTCTCCGTCTGAGCTTTCTTACTCTAATGGGTATGAATCAGACTCATCTAAAGGGGATTCATACTCTTCTGCTGACTCAGAGTCTTCTGAATTCAACCCTTCATTTACTAATATTTCACTGTCACCCTTCAAATGGTCTTTTAGCAGCAAAACTGGTTCTAAAACTGGCTTATAATCACCACTCTTAGCTGACGATCTCTGATATTGGTTTGTAAATCCTGGACATGTAACGCTTACAGTGTTGGTAAGATGTGATTCCCAAAAGAATTTGTTATTCTTTTCAAAACCAATCATTTGTGGATTCTGAACTATCGTCTGCTGAAGAAGGAAGTCATTTTCAATTAATACATCTGCTCCTTGAATTTCACATTGCTAGATTATTTTTATGACAAAAGTTTCTCTGTCCAAGGAAACTTTAATATCACGAGTCATAGTATCCATGATTATTTCATTATCTCCCATGGCTATTCTAGTAACTGATCTTGGAGTTTTTTCTAATATTCTTCAGGTATGACATATATTTTGGCAAGAGTATACCTTGATCCACTATCTACAAAGGCATGTAGATGATACTTTCAATATTTGGGAAATTTCAATCCTCTAGTGATGTAATATTGAATTTACTTGTCTGGACCTACTTTACTTGTTCTTTATTTTCAGTAGTTTTCCCAGAAAGTTCAATGAAATGATTGATTTCTCTTTTATCGGGCTCGTTGATAGGATCAAAAGGCTTAACCTGTTGTATAACAGGCTCTGTGATAAAGTCTTCTTCCTATCTTATTAAAAAATCATTGATAGAATCAAATAACTCATTTAATTCCTTGTTCTGGCTTAATGAAGTTACTAACTTCATTCTCTTCAAATCTTCTTCCAAGTTATGTTCTTGTTGCTCCTTAGCTTCATAGATTTCTTTTTATTCTTATTATACCATGGTGTGAGCTTCATTGTCTTTGGTTTTTCTTCGTAATTCTGCAATGAAGCATTCTCGATGATAGGTTTCACCTATACTTTTACAATACATGGTAATTGAATTACTATAATCGCAGTTACAATAATCACATGTAAATCTTCCTGGATTGGGGTGGAAGTTACTGATAATATCAATTCTTCTTTCTAATTTAGGACCCTTAGGACAAACATAGGACAAGATCCGTCCTGTTCTTCTTCAGAACTTTCTGAAGTGTTTTCTATTTCACTTTCTGATGGGAACTCAAGAGAATATATTGAATCATTCTCTTCATTAGAATAGGCTATCTCAAAACCCTTCCGGTTTGCATATTCTATTGCTGCATCATATTCTTCAATTAAAAGTTTCACATATCTCTTGTCCTTTGTTTGGACATTTATTTTCATAATGTCATTCTGCCTTGCAAAGCCAACATATGCACTTCTTCACTTCTCGAAAGGAATTTAAGGAATTGGTTCTTCTTCTTTTAAAAAAATATCTTTCTAGGAGGAGATCTTTCCCCTGCATAGCTCTTTTTGAATGAGCTTTTCCTGAATTTATACATCGTTTTAGAAGCAAAATTCTTTCTCTGTTTGTTGCTAGAGAACTATTTCTTGTATTTTTTTTCTCTATATGACATCCTCACTGCGTTGGTGTCTCTAATATCTTGGGACACATATTTTCAACTCCTCTGAGTTGCTTCTTCGCAGTTTTGGGTTTTCTGTTCTCAACTCATTGCTTTCTCAGAAGATCCTTGACTCTTTCATCAATTCCTCCTATAGTAAAGAACGACAAAGGGTTTTCTTTCAAAGATTGTGCTACTGCACCGTTCCATGGTTTCGATAATTTCTTGTAATATGTTCTGACCAAATTGTTATTATCTAGGTCTCCAATGGTATTAATTTTGGAACTCATTAGTGTAATCTTCAAAGTACCTCAAGTTGCAAATGCACATCTTTTGAATATTTGTTTTAGCTCTTTCTTTAGACTGCTCACTATGCCCAGTAACGTCTTTACAAAATTGTGCATAAATAGGACATGCGAAATCTAGAGGATTGCTGGTTTGAGTCAATTTGGTTGCCCAGTCTGGCCATTAAGAGCTTCGCTTGAAAGACTGATACCATTTCTGGACTATACTAGTTAAGTTAGACTCATAATATGCTCGAGCTTCCGTGTATGCATATTTAGACAACACCAAAGCCTGAGTTAACCTTAAGCTAGCTACCTAGTAGTCTATTGTCTTTCTCTTGTCTCTTACCCTATCGAGATCAAGATAAACCCCTCTTTCAGATACTGATTGACCCCATTTGGGTTCTGTAGGGATGCACTTCTAAGAACTTCGGTCTCCTAGTTTCCCTGTAGGACCTGTCCCTTAGGAAGTTTAATCTTATTTTTCCGGATAATCATAGTGGGGTAGTTCGTGATGTTCTGAACTACAGTTCTTCCCTAGGGAATATTTCCAGCTTGATAAGGAAGAATCTTCCTTTTGTTCTTTCTCAGTTGGACCTGGGAAATCTTTTCCATGATCTTTTCAAGCTCCTCTGTAGATTCACAAATTTCTGCTTGTCATACAAGCTTTTCAGTTCTTCTGACTTTAGCATCATCATAGGTCATTTAGCATCTTCTTCCTCGAAAGATTCTTCAAGACAAGAAGTTGGCTTGGTTCCAGAAGTACTAACTTCCTCATAGCTAGCGAATGAATGCCTATGAAATTGTAAGCTTATTTTTCCTCACATATCTTCATAGATGGAAGCATAGGTATTTTCTTCCTATCTAGCTGGATGTGGCAGATTTCATTCTCTTGAGAATGTTACTTTATGCCATTTTGTGACATGCTTCTTTTCAGTATGATTTCTTGGATTGGTGAGGATTGATGTAGTAATCCCGGGACTATTAAGAAATATGGTCTTTAGGGTTACATTTGAGCTCATCAGCTTATAATAGATTCGATGATCTATCGCAAGCTCTATCATCCATTTCTTCATGGAAATTCTTTCTATCTTGAATTGCAATCTTAGACAGTGTGCTGCATCTCTGAGATGTGTGGTGAAGTTTGGAAAAACATTGAAGTATGCAACTTGGTTGCACAAAGAAGTTTCTACTGTTCCTAACATACTTTAAGAAAAGTCTGTTATTTTGTCGTCTTGTAAGACACATAAAACAGAATAGTCTATACCATCTCAAGCAAAAAGCTTTATTTCCACTTGGATTGTTCCAATATGCATGTGTAGGAATATTTCTTCTGAGATGCTTCACTTACTTCTTTTGAAGTGATTAACCTGATGTCGGTTTCTCCTCCTGTGGCAGGAACTGTTAGTTCAAGAATCTTGAATATGTGAGAATCCATAAGAAAATATCATCTCCTATATATCTCATTGAGTTTGAATCTAGGAACTGATGTTTCTCGCACACTAGATTCAGTTTCATTATACTTAAATTCTTGAGCGGTGATTAGTTGTACAAGCATATTGTTTTTTACTGAGTATTCTACTCAGCATCTTCACATCTCTTCTAGTTGAAGTGTAGATTTGGACGAGGACCATGTAAGGAGTTTAGGTTCACTAAACTTAAACTGACTTTCTCCCTTTGGTAAAGGGGGTAAAAAGTTTAGAGCTTTATCATATTTCTATGTTACTTTTAGTTCAACTCTGTGATTCATCCTAATCGGGTGATCAAAGTTTCTAAAAGTTTTTTTAGCGATTCTTAAGAAGATTTTAGCTCAATTGCTTACTGACGAATGTCGTCGGCGAGATGCTCAGTGCGAACCAACTTCTTTTCAATATCCAATAGATATTACTTTTCTTTAAGATAATCAAGCTTGACTTCAAGCTTGACAAGTATTGAACTTATTACTTCAAGTTGACTGAAATTGAGATGAAATCTCTCATGTTATATTGCTGCCTTGTCTAAAGTCTTGTTTCTAGATAGGTGATCTAGGTATTCAATTAAGCTTGGTCTGGAATGATCAATCTCTTCTACCCGACTTCTCTCTAGAGGTAGACAAGATTGTCGTAGAGCGTGTTTAATACTCTACATATGTACTCTATTGAGTATTGATCTTCTTGAATATGCCTTGAATGAAAGCACCTTTACCACTTATCAGTATCTTTTGTAATACAGAATGACTGGTAATTTTTTAGTTTGGATTCTCTCTTGTTAGTCAAGAGAAGCCAACTTTGTGGCATAAGCCTTAATAACTTGCTTTTGAGTCAAGAAAGCTGTGATACCAGATATGGCGGATCTACCGAGGCTCATAATGTTCAGAGGACACTGATCGTATTCAAAAACTTCATGTAGAACTTCAATTTGTTCTTCCGTATGTTTGATTCTATGCTGAACTCTGAGGATAATATTCCAGTAATTTTTTGTTTTTTTAGGAAGTTTATCTTTATACTTTTTCAATCTTCTTAGTTTTCTTTTTTTCGTCTTGCAATTCTTTATAAAAAATCTTAACATAAGCTAATAAATCAAGCCGGGTAGCTATTAAGTTTGTTATTGATAATGAAAAATAACTGTTTACTTTCGAGTAAGAGAGAGTTTATATTTGCAGTATGCTAGATAAAAAAATTTATAAACCTAGGCCCATCATACTCTGTCAAATTTAAAAGAAAACAATATAACACAAAATAAGGTTATTTTGGTATTTTTGACAAAGTTAACAGAATATTCTAACATAATATGCTTTAAATTCTGGTATAGACCCTTTATTGGTAACAAAATAAAAATTTAAATATCACATTAATAGATTTTAAAATTTAGATACTATATTGATCTTAACAACCAGATTTTGAGACCTACACTAAACTTACCCATTCCATATAACTTATGTATTTCTGTGTATACTAGACAGACTAGTCTAGATAAGCTTCTGAGTTCAACTTTGTATGGATGGTTTACTTTATCGATCCAAAAATAAAAGGAGACTTCAAACTTTGACTTTATCACAGAATTCATAAGCGCTGTAATTCCGTTCTCAGGAATATCAGCAACACCACCACTACGCGTTCAACTATAAATTATGTATTGTTTCGGGAGTTTCATCATTATCATCGTCGTCGTCACCCATTCTTGTCCCATTTTTCAACCATTACCGTACAAAGCTCTCACTGTTCTCACACCTATGACCTCCACCAGTCCAAGCAATACTTTTTTTACCCAATCTGCCACCGTCTATTCATTCATTGGAATGCAAATTGTACAGTCAGGATTGGCCGGGACCAAAGTACTATAATGGTGAGCACCACATTTGTACTACTGTCGACAACGTTAGTCAAAAGACAAGTATAAACATGCAGACTGAATAGAACTGGGAATCTGAGGAAGACATTGAGAGAAGTTTCCTTGAAGGTATATCTATTGTTGGTGGAACTCAGTTTCTCATTGCTTTTTCCAGAAGGTTGGAATTTTCTTCACTATTTTGGGTCATGGTCTTTTTGGGTCAGATTGTTGATAGGAATAGAGCTACATATCCTCCTAAATACCAACTGGGTTTTTCTTCTTTGTTAATATCATTTTTGCTTGCTTTCTACTTGTTTGTTGTCTCAACCTACCTAACTTCACAATCTGATAATATATTATATACCATTAACTTTAAGGAGTGGATTTGGCCTTTTCTCTTGTCTTCCATCCCAAAGTCAAATTCTTTAGCTCTTCTTCCTCCAAAGTCCAAACCAAATTCTCAGCTTCTTCTTCGTCTGGGTTTCTGCAGTGAACTTTACAGGACATCATCACTGGTTGCTCATATGATATGATCTTTGATCCTCTCTCTTATTTCAGCATCAGGTATATACCTTTTTCCTCGTTTGTTCAATTTCTTCATTTTTTTCTCTTGTGAGCTGGATTATTATGAATTATTATTTGCTTATTCTACTTACAGGCAGTGTGTGAAATCAATGAATTAGGCATGTATCTTTCTCATGCATGTTTGTGATGTCAAAATGAATCATACTTAACTATTTTGTTATTTTGATTTCTTAACAAGGTTCTTTTCTGCATGTTTCCGGATTTGTTCAACTTGTTGCCTCAAAGTAACTATTGAAAACTAAATAGTTGGCGCTGTTGTTCCATATTAGGCTTGTGTATTAGTCCTACCTTCTTTTTCTGGCAAAGATTGTAGAAAATAACTTCAACTACATGCCTTCAGAAAAAGTTTGAAGAAATTGTATGTTAGAATTTTATTACTTCACAGGAAGTCGAAGAGTTTCTGATCCTCCTAGTTTCTTGACCAACCCTTAAATCCATATGGAAATTTGTTGAAAGTCATCAGTAACAGACTAACAGGTATGTCTCCCAATAAAGGAATTGAGATCTTAATTCCCTTAAGTTGGTGAGCTACTAAGATGTTTTTCCCTAGGATCACTTCTTCCAACAAATTCACAATGTGTGTGCTTCTCGGTCATTTGATTCTTCAACCGCTCTAGTTCTACTGAACCCTATTTTTCTGTGATTCTTTCCCGCTCTGTGTTAACTTCTAGAATGGAGTATCTTCGTATGCTCCCTTCCAGTGATAGTAATGTTCTACACAAGTCCACATGATTCCTGCAATTACTAGTTGCTTGGTATAGCGTTACAAACTGCATCAATTTTATGTAATGATGAGTTTGCTCATTGGATATAAATGTTTTTGACCAAGACACATACTTCCGCTTATGGATTATTAATCTAGAAAAGTAATAGGTCCATCAAGGTCTGCTGAACTGTTTTCTTATGTTACTTTGTCTGTGCCAATCTAGTTTCTTGCTAAAGTTTCAAAGTCAATAAGAATTTGAAATTAATTTACCATCTAATGTATTTTGATACAGATCTAAATTCTATATTATAAGTCTTCCTCGACAACTGAAGAAGTAAAAGAAAACCATGTCTTTAGTCAGGCCAGTAAAGCTGTCTGCCACATCTTACAGAAAATCAAAACTCTACTCTCTGAAGGGAAGCAATGACACTTCCACCCAAACATTTGGTGCCGATAAGAGTAGTACCATGTATACAACTGATTCTTACTCCACCGAGAGTTATGAATTCCTAGACTCCCCGAGTGAAGAAGTTGCACATCCATCTAGCTCTAGCATTTCTGGAATTTCGTTTAATGAGCATGGTGCCTCATTTTATCCACGCAGAGCTGGATCTGTTTCCTCTTTCACCACTCAAAATCCATCTAGTACTTCTATGCCCACAGGGCTTCATGATGCTTACCGAACCAACATTGACTCAGATTACTTAGAGAGTCAAACCCCGGATGCTGTTAGTTTTGATGATGATAAGATGAGATTGAAGCTTCAAGAATTGGAGAGAGCACTACTTGAGGACAACGATGATGAACAAGATGAGGAGATGATTGGCAGTGGTCAAAGCATGGAAATTGATGGTGAATGGACTGAACCAGTCCAGAGTGCATTGTTCCATGACTCGCCTAAGGAGTCTTCATCATCTGATTCTTATCTAAGCAGCATCAGCAGCAACAAAGAAATATCAGGAACATCTCTTCGTACACCCAAGCAGCTGCTCTTTGACTGTGCCAGTGCACTTTCAGAAGGAAATATTGAAGAAGCATCAACCATGATAAATGAGCTTCGCCAGCTGGTCTCAATTCAGGGAGATCCTCATCAGAGGATTGCAGCCTATATGGTTGAAGGCCTTGCAGCTCGCATGGCTTCCTCAGGAAAATTTCTCTATAGAGCTTTGAAATGCAAGGAACCCCCATCCTCTTATCGCCTTGCAGCCATGCAAGTTCTTTTTGAGGTGTGCCCTTGCTTTAAATTTGGTTTTATGGCAGCAAATGGAGCCATTATAGAAGCTACTAAAGATGAAAGGAGAGTCCATATAATAGATTTTGACATAAACCAGGGGAATCAGTACATAACACTCATACAAACACTTGCTCAACTGCCCGGTAAGCCACCACACTTGAGGTTGACGGGGATTGATGACCCTGAGTCAGTTCAGCGTCCCGTTGGGGGGCTTAATACCATCGGCCAAAGGCTAGGGCATCTAGCAGAAGGACTTGGTCTTTCATTTAAGTTTCAAGCAGTTGCCTCAAAGACTTCAATTGTCAGTCCTTCAATGCTGGACTGTAGGCCAGGCGAAGCACTCGTTGTAAATTTTGCTTTTCAGCTTCACCACATGCCCGATGAGAGTGTTTCGACAGTAAACCAGAGAGACCAGCTTCTCCGGCTGGCAAAGAGCTTGAGGCCAAAACTCGTCACAGTTGTGGAACAAGATGTGAACACCAATACTACCCCATTCTTCCCAAGATTTGTTGAAGCCTACAATTATTACTCTGCTGTTTTTGATTCCCTTGAAGCAGCTATACCAAGGGAGAGCCAGGATAGGATGAATGTCGAAAAGCAGTGCCTTGCAAGGGATATAGTAAACATTGTTGCATGTGAAGGAGAGGAAAGAATAGAGCGGTATGAGGTTGCAGGGAAGTGGAGGGCCAGGATGGCCATGGCTGGCTTTACTTCAAGTCCGATGAGTACTAGTGTTACTAATTCGATTCGGGAACTTATCAGAATGTATTGTGACAGGTACAAGATAAAGGAAGAAATGGGTGCACTTCATTTTGGATGGGAAGACAAAAGCTTGATTGTTGCTTCAGCATGGAGGTGATTGATTAAAGCTCTAAGTACTATGCTTTCATTCAGACTTGACTTGTAATTTTGTGTGGGAACAAGACTTGTGCCGATACATGTATTCTGAGTTAAATAAATAAGGACTTAGGACTATCTAACATTGATGTAAGAATCCTTTGCTTGTAATAGGACACATGTATTTGCACTTATTTATATGTATTTATTACTTGATTACCTCGAAAAAGAAAATTGTACACATAATAGCTATGATTCAAGGGATCCTAAGATTCAAAATCCAAATCCTGCAGAACCTAAATTTTAGAGTTTTCTACTTTCCTTGGTGTTTACAATCCCAGGTTACCCATTTCATAATGGACAAGCAATTGCAGAAAATCTCTTTGGTTGTCCTATGAACTATTGCAGTCTGTAGATTTGGGTTAATTCCTCTGATATATTGAAAAAGCTTTTACATAAATTGTTAAATACGTTCAAGCTGTGAGGTTACACCAACACTACCAAAAACTGTATAAATGACAAGGTGACGAAATGGACTGGGGACGACGATACTCAACTCTTCACACCCACAAAACATAAAGCTACCTCCGCTTGGGCCTTGAGCTCCGCTAAAACTTTCACAATGCTATCCCGACACATCGTGGTTTCCTCATTCTCCGAAAGCAATTTGTTTAATCTTCATAAGAAAAATAAACTGGGTGAGACATGAATCAACTGCAATTGGTTAACTTAGCATGAAACAACAGACTATTTGATGTGACAACTAGGAAAACAAAATACAACCCTAAATAAGAAAACAAAGTAAACAAAATATAACTAGCGGTTTGGTGTCTTCCGGTTCCACAAGCTGGAAGCCAGACTCATAACCCTAAAGGCTACTGAAAGAATTCAAGGAAATTTGAACATTATCTTTTATCAAGGTGTAATGTAGTGCGTACCTATCTACAGTTGCTATATCTCCATGACCGGTACATATGATAAGCATGGCATTAGTGGGCAGTGCAGCATAGAGAGTACGTATTCTAGTGTCCATGCAAATAAGAATTTCCTTTAGTTCTGACGTCAAACTCCATCTAATACCTTTTTTATCTCCATACTTCTTATGGCATGTAAGCATGCTTATCATCTGTGCAAGTCTTACATTTAATTTCTCAGCATCTTCTGCTTGATTCTTTAAAAAACGACGTAATTCTGAGAATTGAGTCCAGACAAAGTGCACTTTCTCATTCCTTACCTACAACCAATAGCAGAGGTAAACAAAGCTGTACATATTTAAAGCATATATGAATACAAACAAGTGAACACAACATTTGCAGTGTACCTCCTTTACAGCTTTAGATAGAGCTTCCTCATCAGAGGCCACAGGAAATGCATGGGATGATTCAGAGGCATAGCGCTTTACAATCGCAACATCATCAATGATAGAGGTGGTCTTTCCATTATCACTCAAAAGTTTAAGTAGCTTTTCACGGAAAACTGATGGTGCTGTACCAAAGTCAGGTCCTGATCCAACAAAGAAGCATAAATATACAATATTTATAAATAATTTTCAAAAAAAATACCAAACATAAAATATCAAAAAGCATCTATCTACTTTTAACAATTACACAAAATAATCTCGGAAAAGGTGCCAAATTCTGATATTGGGTTTTGATGTTTGAATTTCAACATAAAATGGAAGGAAATGTATGCACACCAGAAAAAAAAATATATATATATATATGCATTCAGGAAAAGTGATGAGGCAGACATGGGCAATAAAAGTCTTAAAGATGGCAAATACAGAGAAATCTCAACTGTTTGGCAGGCTATGTCTAGATCAGTTAAAAACTACCCCTCGATCTCCACAAACACCATAAAACTCACTAGTCAATGGAATAATATATGCTTAAGTCATTTACCATGTCTAATCTTTAAAAGCGCCAGTTCCATAGCAGCTCTCGCATCTTCAGTACTGTCATGACCATTCCCTGACTGCTGTATCTCTTTTTTAAGATATCTCTTGGCAAGAACTCTAAGAGCAGCTTTGTAAGATCGCGGGCCAGGGTGCTGATACAATACTGCTGTATCAATCACGAGATCATGAGTGATTTTCAATGCTAATAAGTCATTCTCCAACGAATGCCCAACTAGGACAGTCTCTTTGTAAACCAGCTTTTGGATGTCTTCCTGCATATAAAAAGCAACTGTTCTAACGGAATATAACATATATTATCAAATTAGTCACACTAGTATGTGAATCCACAACCATGCAAGTAATGGACCTGAATATCTTTGAGGCTTGTAGTCACCCCGTCTAACATCTCAGGTGTGATTCCACTATACCTGTACAGAAAGTCTCTTGTCAATCTGTTAAACTTTTCCTTTTTTCGTTATCAATTAGAAATTCTCATTCACACTGCATTAAATCAAACAGTAGACTGATGTCAAAAAAAAGTAGACCAGTAATTACCTATTACTGGTAGACTAACAGATGCATGTATAACCAAAGGAACAATAAGAAACCAACCATAACTAACATAAAAGAAATGCCATGCTTTCTACAAATTAAAGTTAGGTGTAATAGAAGAGACTGTCAGACCATATAACCACTAGGAGAAAGGCAAGGGTGAGTATGCTAAGATGAGTTTTTACAATGACAGTCGGACTCCAAGGACCAAGGATATGAATTTCTGAAACAATGTATTAATAAGAAACTTCGGCTTTGAGTTTTGTTTTTTTTGTTGTGGGGGGGGATACTAATCCACATTTATACAAAGAAAATAGCAATGTTATTCAAGTAAAATATTAACCACAGGATAAGGTTTCAGGACTCACACGACTATAGTAAAGGGTTGATGAAAGCTTCACTGAAAACTTACCTGGTGTTATAATCTTTGATGGCATTTGTAGGTTTAACCAATTTATCGAGTATAACCTGATAATCATCAAGGGGATGGTTAAACTATTTATAGAAACAAAGGCCTACATATTACAGAAAAAGCAAAAAAAATAAGACTACGATAACATTGAAAATTTCAGATCATTCAAATTAACATTAATATATCCCAGTCAAATTTTTAGAAGACAAGATCTTGATATCATGTCATACCAGGAATCCAGAAAAGCTTATATGCGATATTTGCGATAACATTAAGTTAATACGTCAGTCCAGAAAGGATAACAAGATGCTATCAACATACTAACAACAAGACATCTCCACATATCAGATATCTGAGAAAACTGCCTTGTTTCTACAATTCAGACCCTTCTTATGCACAAGTGATTAATTAAGTTATGGAATAAGAATGCATTGTAAATTGATTCCTTTCAAACTCTTCCAAGGTAACTTAGTACTGGATACAAATGATCCAGATAACTTTATACACAAAACACTATCCAAACAAATCAGCAGCAGCTTAATACACTGAAAACAAGCCACACAAATTTATGCATTCAACCAAATACAGAAAAAGAAAGTAAAATTCACTGATGACCCTAAGCATTGGCCTGGTCCGGTTTTAGGATCTTGTAATACCCATAATTAAAGGTACTGCTTTTACATGGTCCTAGATTTCTAGTTGCTATGGAAAGGACCAATTCTAGGAAAGTTGGCTTGGCCCCTCCTTCCTACACCCTTCCACCAGACCACCACTGCCCCATGACACAAATGTAAATTTTATTGATTCAAGTATGAACTAGAAATATCTAAGAAAGAAACTTCATAAAAAATTCTACCTCTGATCTCTATTACGGTGTTATGGTGGTATTTCATCCAAGTCATTAATCACTCGAAGGGGGGCAAATCTAATTAAGGATTGATAACTCTCTTCAAGTAATAAGCCATGATGTCTATTTAGCTAGCAAAATTAACCGAATATGTATCAAGTGTAGCCCTATTAGACCCGAAATTACTAGATTCAGATGTGTAATCAGCAGGATGGTATGCTGAAGTGAGAATAAGACAAGATGCTGAAGCTCTAGCATCCCATGAAGTTTTCTCTTCCCATCATCATACATTTGTGAATGATAATGTAACAGTGGCCAAAAGTTAAAGGTGGGCCAGGTAACTCTAGTACATTAGTTAAGAAGGACTAGAAGTCACAAGGGGTACAAGATAATGAAGAATGAAAGAGAATGTCTAATTACAATAAATAAGTAGTCCTCAGGGAGGGGGGAGATTTGGAGTTGGGACCTCATTCACCTATGTAAAGAGAAAGAGAAACACATTTACACCACATGCTACTCAAAGTTTACTTCCAGTTATATTAGATAACTAAAATGAAACTTACTGATGCAATTTTTAAATTAAATGTTGAAAAATAAAAGGCATAAAACTCTTCCCTCAAATCACATTAAACACCAATTCCTTTGATTAAATGAGGGACTTACCTCTCCTTTTATATTCACCAGTGTGGCTCTTGTTAGCTCAAACCCCTCTTCTGTGATACACTGAGAGATTAAAACCAAGATAACATGAGATCAATAATACCAAGATATTAGAAAGCATAATTCCAATTAAAGCAGAGATAAACTTTAAGAATGTAACGGATAAAGCTTTGGATTTTGAACTTAGAGCTAAAATATAAGTATGTGACCTCCCACGAATCATTATCTACCAGTACTCTGTATTTCATATAAAAAATAATAAAAAAATTGTCATACAAAACTAAATCGTTAATTCTTATTGCTTTTCCGATGTAATTTTCCGATATAATGTCCTTCCCCTTAAGAAGACACCATGGGATGCAACCTACCCCAGAAGCCTCTACTATCACTTTCACAATGCGACTCAAAAAAAAACTTTAACAGAAAAGAGGACCGACCAAACACAATTATGTTACCCTGAAAGATCACAAACAAAGAGCTTGAATTTTAAAGTTAACCATAAAGAGAAGGAAAAACCCATATACAAGAAGCATTTTACAAAGCTAGAATAACTAACAAAGCTACTCACAAGTAAAAGACTGTTATTGTTTCCATCTATTTCTTTACTTCTAGCATTATTTAATTCAAAATTCATGCAACTTAAAAGATTCCATACTACGCAGAACAGATGAACTAATTCAATTAACTGCAGAAAACAAAGCACTGCTGCGTATCAAAGCGGCATTTTCACTAGTGGAATAACACCCGATACATCAAACAGCATTAATGAGTAACGATAAATGGAAAAGATGTGCTTCAACATTGAACTTCCTTATAAGCCAACAGTTATCTGATAATTTATTGAAATAAACTAAACATGTCCATGTCTTTAAACATTAAAGGCGAAGGATTTACCATCTCACAATCAAGTGCTAACATTTCATTAGGAGATGATCCAGAAGGAGCAGGAAGAGTAGAGAGAAAATCTGTGTTAAATTGAAGCAATACCATCTCTTTCAGTTGATTTCTTAAGAATGCAGCTTCAGATTGAATAGAAATCAAAAAAAAATAATAACTAATTAACATTATCATGTAACCTTGTTGATTGAAGACATAATTATTGTCTTCCAATTGTTTTGTTGTAAGAGTGTAAAATGTAATTGGAAAAGGTAGATCTTTCAGAAGTTCCCCAGGGGATGGATCATCTGTACCACAGCAACAATTATCGGTATAAGATCCACAAACAATGGCATTGATTTCGCAAAAGTGCACATATATACATGTTAAAAATGATGTTGCATTTAGCATATTCCATTAACAACATGGTCTAATCAGGGATAATACATGCAAGATTTGAGTGAGAAAATTACTTAATTGAGTGAACAAAAGATGATAATAGAAAATATTCAACTCAATCAGATGATAAAAAAACAAATCAATATATGAACTGCAAAATCTTTTTAGCTGAGAAATTCAATAGAGTTCTAAAAGATAACCAAAAAGGGGGAAGATGTCTGGAGCCTATCCCTACTAACGGAACTCAAGTTAATACCGTGAATACAAGAATTTTAAAAGGCAAAGCTTTCTCGCAAGAATTAGCGATTGATTTATATGGATAAGATTCTATTCTACTCCATGGCATTTTCCCATTGAAGAGACAGTCATAGGGAACTTTCAAACTCTTGCATAGTAGTAACAGTTGGCTATTGAAAACAATGTACATGAAAGCAATAGTGAGTGATATTGCAGAAACAACACTAGCAGTACTAGATGAGTCTCAAAATAGCAATTACATCAATGCAACAACTACAAAACCTGATATGTAGTCTATTTTCAGTTCATCCATATAACTGAAATCTTGGAAACCCCTTTGAGTTTTAAGTGCTTGTGGCTTGCCACTCCATCACACAAGTTGGAAAAGCATTCCCCTAGAAAAATATTACTGAATTCTAACCAATTCCCAACTGTATCATTCAAAACAAATTGCAGAGAAGAACAAGGTTGGTAGCTCAGTATGAATGTAAATGAAAGAATGAGTTATAGACCTTGTTGATTTTTTGGGTTAGACCTTGTTATAGCTAGATTACTTTCTTCCCTCTTTCTTTTCAGTTTGCATGTGAGGAGTGCATCAATTGTCTGATTTTCATGTGGCATATATCTGGCATAGATTAAAAAACGAGTCAATAACAACTGCATAGCACAGGAAATAGGTGATGATGTTTTCAAAAGTCATAGGAACAAAGAAAATTCATCACTGACCTAAGTGCTAAAACTGGCCTAGGTTTGCCACAACATTTTTCAAGACCCTTAAATAGTCGATGCTGTGATAAGTATAGAGCTGCATCCAGGCCTGGAACATAAAGCATAACCACTTTGGGAATGAGAGGCTTGTTCTGCAAAAAGTAAAGAGTACTGAATAAATAACTTAAAGAATCTGTGTTAATTTCTACTGTACGCTTGTCGTCAACCCACAGCTTGAACAAAAAAGAACGTATATATATAAGTATACATGGCAGGGTAACATTCACATCTTTATGAGTTTTCTACCTATATGATGGGATGACTAAGAATCATCTAAGGCTTATCAATTGAACGCATCAGTTTTAGTATGAACAGAAAAACATATATTATCCTATTTTGAATAGAGATGGATATACAGTGGAATGATCAAAATTACCACTGCATTAAATACCTTCACAAAAACCCAAGACGGCATGAATCCATCAGCAAGCACCCACCTCACTAGCTGTTGAACCTCCTGCATCGCAACACAAACTCAGTCATTCTTTCATGTCGTAATCGATAAACATTCAACTTGAGATCAGGTTTAAACCACCAGTCACAAACAAAGAGAGTCCTCAAATAACCTACTTGGAAATTCAGCGTAGAACCAGCTTCCGGAGTCTTGAACTCCACACCTGCTTTGGCCTGCAAAAAGGCATGCAACATCAAACACAAATGCACCAGAGCCCACAATAAAAAGATCAATTCAAGGTTCCATACACAAATGCATACTATAGAAACAATTCAAATTTCATTGCAACGAATAAATAGCATGACCTAATAAACGAATTGATCAAATTACAGAAAGAAAAAAACAATAATAATTGAGAGAGAGTTACTTGAGGGCCGTAAACGTCGTAGAAATTGGAGGCTTTGGCATTGGCTTCGTCTCTGTTTTCTTCTTCTTTACTATGCGACGAAGGCATGCTCTCTCTTTCTTTGAAGTCTGAGAACAAAACCCTCCTTTGTATCTTATGGGGGCCTGACTGGTGAATTACCAAAAAGGGCTTGAGAGGGCACTCGTGTTATTTTCCCAAAGTTTAAGAGCTGCGCTTCTTGTTGCTTCTGAGAGAGATTAGGGCAAGATGATGAACAGGGGAGGTAGTAGTAAGTCAGGGGTGCAGCAGCCGGTAGGACAGAAGAGGCTGACGAACGTGGCGGTGGTTCGTCTCAAGAAGCGCGGCAATCGCTTCGAAATCGCTTGCTACAAGAACAAGGTCCTCTCCTGGCGCTCCGGCGTGTAAGTTTTCCTCTCTCTCTAAACCCTAGTTTCTTTCTTTCTAGAGGTTTCGATACACTGCTCTGCTCTTTCGGTTTAATTTCATGAATTAGGTCAACATAATTTCAGTTTGATATGGATTTGGCTCTTGTTTAGTGCATAATGCTCAAGATTATGGAGATTTTATGTGTCTGAGTTATCGAATGCCGCCGAGTTACTTGTGACTGATAGTTTGGAGCATGAATTTGTGTGGAGACTCAAGTGTTTGCTCTTTTCGTTTAATTTTCGTGAATTAGCTTAAGATAATTTCAATTTGATATGGATTGTGATGTTGTTCAGTGCATATTGCTCAAGATTATGGAGATTTTATGCGTGTGAGCAATCGAATGCCGCTGAGTTACTCGTAATTGATAGTTTGGAGTATGAATCTGTGTGGAGACTCAAGTGTTTGCTCTTTCGGTTTAAGTTTTGTGAATTAGGTTAAGATAATTTCAGTTTGTATCTGAAGAAGATTTATATGATAAGTGAAGAGTTTATGTGCCATGTGTTAATTTTTAGTTTCATCAGAGGAAATGCCATTGTGTAGAGTAAGGAACTATCTAAACAAGATGCTAATGGTTTTCTTTCGTGGCAGAGAGAAAGATTTGGATGAAGTGCTGCACTCAAAGACAGTGTACTTGAATGTCTCCAAAGGTGTTCTTGCCAAGACCAAGGATTTGGTAGCTGCATTTGGGTCGGATGATCAGACCAAGATTTGCTTAGAGGTAAGACAAGTAAACTTTGGTTGCATTTGTTAAGGGTTCAATTAGCTTTGTGAATACGATGTTGACTTGAGTTCTTTATTTTCTATGTTGTAGATCTTGGACAAAGGGGAGCTTCAGATTGCTGGGAAGGAGAGAGAATCTCAGTTGTCCAGTCAGTTTCGGGATATCGCCACTATTGTAATGCAGAAGACCTATAACCCAGAGACTCGGCGCCCTTACACTATCAGTCTGATTGAGAGGTTGATGCATGAAATTCATTTTAATGTGGATCCGCACAGTGGCTCAAAGAAGCAGGTAAGTTGGTGTGCTCTTTGCTGTACCTCATGCAAGAACTAAACTAGTGAATTGTTACACTGTTATCCATTGAGTACTATATGATTTCATTAATGGTAGAGATAAAGTCTGTAACTATATGATTTCATTAATGGTAGAGAAAAAGTCTGTAAGGGTCTTTTAGTTTTATGTTGGTTGGTTGTCTTTTAGTTTTATCTGTTTGTGTAGGTATATATGTATGTATTGGGGGTCGATCCTTAGAGAATTTGAGAATATGAATCTAAGAGTTGCATGTGAAGATGTAACTTTCATACATGTCTTCAGCATTCTCTATATAGTTTGGATAATACTGCCACTTGTGCTGACTTGTGAATTTCACGAATGATGTTATATACGCTTTTTTATCATCTCCTTGTTCATTTATAATTTGTTGCATATTGCTGAAGGCTATTACTAATTTTCTGCAGGCCCTTGAAGTCATTCATGAGCTTCAGAAGCAGTTCCCCATCAAAAGATCTCCCATGAGGTTGCGGCTCACGGTTCCTGAACAGGAAGTCTCAGCACTTCTGGAGAAGCTTACAACTTGGAATGCTTCCATTGTTTCAAAAGATCCATCAGGAAATCAGCTATCCATTGTAAGTCTAAGAAATTCCTTACATGGGAAGTCATTTCCGAAGTTGATATGGAAACTGAGTTGCACATATGTATGTTTTGTATTCACTACCAAACTCAGTTGGATCCAATATCATGGGAGTAGTTGTGAATTCTATCTGCTGGTCCTAATGTGTTTTATTGTTTTGTAGATCTGTGAACTGGACCCTGGTTTGTATCGGGACTGTGAGGGCTTGTTGATGTCACTGCATGGAAAGTATGAAGTTCTTGCTCTTTCTGTACATGCAGAGGGTGACACAGTTATTGATCAAGATGAAGAATATGAGGACGAACGACCACTCTCACTCGTTGAATCAGTTGAATCTGACTTGGCAAAGGATTCATCTGATCCAGCAAAGGAACTGAGTGAGAAAATGCAAGCACAGAGCATCTCTTCTGGGAATGTGAAGGCAACAGGGGAAGGAAAACAAAGCAAATGCAGCACATGCAGTGCATTTTTTAGTGATTCCAAGCTGTTCAGGGAGCACTACAAGAGTGAGTGGCACAAGCAAAATTTGAGGCGCAAGAGCAAGCAACAACCTCCTCTTACAGAAGATGAGTGTGCTGCTGACATTGACATGGATGACAAGGCGGACTTGAAGGATTACTCTTTCTGAGCGGTTTCCAGAACTAAATTTGGAAGCCTGATATGGTGGTTACACTCCTTTGATATGAAAGTGTAAAGGTTTTTGCAGATATGTACTCGTGACGACATCCAAACTATTAACCTAGCTATATATGTCTGTATTAAAACCTTATGAAGGTTTTTAGACACTGAAATTCCTATATATCCTGTCAATCACAACTATTCTCTAATGCTTGAAATGCATACAAATTTTGCATCATGTGGTGCAGGAGGGCATCCTCATCAAGAAAAAGAAAAAAAGTTTGTTCCTGGGCAATAGTTTGTGCATCAAAGTATCCTCATCATCTGCTGCACTATGTAAGCCCATAGACTGAGCTTTAACCTGTGTAGAACAGGTTCTCTCTAAATCTCCTCCCAACTTAAATATTGAAACAATTGCGCAACTCGAGATGTGAAGACAAAGGTGGCGTGATAGCCAAGAATCCCATTATTAATCGAATCAATTCATTGGCAAATGAAAAATGTAGCATAGAATATACGTATAAACAATATCTAAGAAGCCAAGATCTTAGTTTGAGCTAGGGAGCTCCGGTCTTGGTCAATCCGAGTCAATCAATCTTGGCTCATAGTCAGTTTGGCTGGAAAACTGAGTTTTCCGGCAAACCAGTTGATCGAAAAGTGTGAGGGTAAAAAATTCTGGTTTTTACTGCGGTAAAATTACCATTTTACTGTTTTATCGTAATATAAAATGTCATAGCTGCCCCTGGAAGTTTGTGGTAATTACAGAGGTGCCATCAGGGCTGAAATTCCTGAAATACCCCTGGTAGTTTGAGATAATTACCGGACTGCCACTGAGACTGAAATGACATTACTGCCCTTGTCTGTTTTATATATTTACAGAGATGCCATTAAGGCTGAAATCTCATAACTGCCCCTGACAGGTTGAGATAATTACAAGGATGTCATTGAGGCTGAAATCTCATAAATGCCTTGGTCATTCTAGTTATTTACAAGGATGCCATTGAAGAGGAGATATCATAAATTCTCATGACCGTTTGGTCTATTTACGGGGATGCCATTTGAGAATAAATTGACTATTATATCCTCAATGAATTTGTCTTTATGTGGTTGCCATTTTCGGTTTGTAAGTAGGATGGAATTTCAGGATAACCCCGATAGATAGTTCGTGGATGCATACCTCAGCAGAGAGGTTAAACCTTGGATATTCAATAGGTGTTTGTTATCCATACTAATAAACCGACCGATATGTAGTAAAGCGCGGTTCACCCGGTTAGAACATTATTTTATTAAGAGCTACGTGTGGCTTGATCCCTGAGCACAGGGTGCGTAGGCAGCCTGACCGGGATTCGGGTGCAGCCACAAATAATATTAGAAACCTAGGTCCTCAAAAGTAAATAGTATGAAATCCAAATGCGGTAATCGGGATAACCTCCTGTTGAGAGGTCCATTTCGGTGTCGTTTGGATTGCATGACAAATGGTTGAACAAAGGGTTATCCCTTCTTAAAGGGGATTACAGATAAATCTCTCTTGGGATGGGTCCCGCGCGTTCTATATTCGAGTTTAGGGAGGTAAACTCGGGTTGGGGCGTGACACTATAAGTGGACTTTTATTTTAAATATAATACATGCAATATATTTTATTAAGTTTCTCCTTTATTTATGAGAATTTCCTCCATGTTGATTTTTATGGTGATTTTAGGAAAATTGGGGGATTTATTATATTTCAAAGATAAGTGAGTCGGGAAAGAGGTTCCTACTTTTCCCGTGAGTTTTGAATGATTTTCCCGAAAATGATTTTAAGTTGTTATCACCATTTTGGGTTATGGAAGGGGATTATTTTAAAAAGGGGAAACTTGGCTCTTGGATTTTAATGATTTAAAGTAAAGTCAGGGAACCGGTTTTCGGATGCCTAGGAAAGTTCTAAATCCAATATATTTGGGGAATAGTCATGGGTGTTTTGACTTGGATTTCTGATTTAATCACCACGAGGTTTTTCAAGGATTTTCAAGTGTATATGTTTATATGTATTGCTAGCTAGCATGGACCCTCTCCGAATTGTAGCTGGTCAGACCCTCTTCGGTGGTAGCTGGTCGGAAAGACCCTCCCGGATAGAGTCGGTCAGGACCCTCTTTGGTGGTAGTTGGTCGGTTGGACCCTCCCGAATAGAGCAGGTCAGTTGTTTTCTCGTGGTCATGGTGAAAGTACCCCACTTTTTAAATTATGGATTTGAGTCAGGAGAATTATTGTATATATTTTTTATTTAATCGTTTTCTATGGGTTGCGTGCATGTGAATTTTGGAAAACCAAAGGGAGAGCATGAAAAGATGTTTACCTTTTCATATTTGATTTTTGTCCACTCACGCTAATGTTTTTTTTAATGTTTTCTCCTGGGCTCTTTGTTTTCAAATGCCCAATGTTGTAGGGTTCGTGAGAGGAGGTCGCGTGTACCGAAGTCGGGGCATAGTCAATTAATCTGTTGTCACAACAAGTGTGATTTAAATATAACTTCTATATAGACTGCTCTGATTACCCCATCTTGGATAGTTGAATAGGATATTGAAGCGTAGTTGTGACTTGGGGAGCAGGATGGCTCCAGGAGTTGGGGTGGATTTAAATTATTCATGGAAGTGTTGAGGTGGTTTGTAGGAAGGGTTGTCCATTTCAAGGGGGTTTCGGTAAGAAGTTCACTTGAGGTGGTCCCCGTAGGATTTACTTCGGGTTAAAGGGGTTTAACCCGGGGTGGGCGACGGGCTCGACTGTGCTCATTCCAGTTTGGGAGGAGATCGGCCGACGAAGAGCTCGACTGTGCTCATCGGAGTTGGGCCAATTCAGGCAACCTCTTGGCTCGACAAGGGTAGGTGTTCGTTCCCCTCCTCTTTTCCTTCATTCTTTTGTCTTGGGAGTCTGATTTGGAGCCCTAATCGGATGAACTCTAATTCTGTGTATTCTGGGTTTTGGCCGAGAGATTTCGAGATATTTCTCTGTCGACTCAGGTGAGTTTCTTGAGCTCAAGCGAGCATAACGACTGCTGTTGGGAGTTCAGACTCGCCTTGAAGGAGCTTTACAGGCAGCTGCTAGTGTTTAGAGGAGGCAGTGGTTATGGATGCGTTTAAGCAGTAGGTTGTGGTGTTGCGAACACAACTCCGGTGAGGTTTTAGTATTAGGACAGTGTGTTGTGGTTGAGTTTATTGTTGGTGTAGTTGTTGCTGAAATTGTACTGTTTTGTGCATGTGTCGATAACTTGGTGAATCGGAGGAAACAAGGAGGTTATGGCAAAATTCCGGCAAAGTTGCCGGAATCCGGTAACGATTCCGACGGCAGTAAATCCGGCTGAAATGCCGAGGTAGTCTTCGATCCCTTTAAATGTGTTGTTTCCGTTTAATAGGGTTAAAGTGTCGTAAATTAGAATTTACGTAAGGAAACGAGAAAAAACGGAAACTAACCGTAATCTGGGAACCTTCCATTTTGGGAAACTTTCCATTTTGGGAAAGTTTCCATTAAGGGAAAGTTTCCACTTTGGAAAAGTTACATTTTCAGAAAAATGGTTAAAGAATTGAAGTTCAATGAAGTTTGACACTTTTGGTTAAATGGTAAGTGTTAAATTGTTATCGGGAATTGATAACTGGAATCTCTGAGAAAATGTCAAGTTGACCATGTTAAGTAAAGTTGGTATTTCGCGTAATCGGTAAATCGACTCAAGATTAATCATTGATTAATGTGACACGTTGGGCGTCCATAGTTATTCAACGAATTAATACGTGACACCCTAACGTCAAGTTAAAGTGATAAAGGAAAGTTCGGAAGCTGAGTCGGACTTCCGGTAAATTGAGTTAAGAGTCGATAACCGGGAAAGAAAGTCAAAAAGGTTAAAGTGTCCTAAAAAGGAATTTGGTCAACACGTAGTCAAATAGGAATTCCTGGTCAAACTAGGAAAAGACCAAGTCAACTGTGGAATGACTAATATAATGGTTTGGTTGTACAGTCTCTGATTGAAGGTGAGACGGGCTCGACTACGCGGTTAGTTCGAGGGTTTCGCTCGAGGAGCTTTCCGAGCGGGAAGAAGGTCGCAATAGTACTGTGAGTGGACCTTTTTTTTTTAAATTAAATTGCATGCCATATACTTTAATTGATTTCTCCTGCATATATGATTTCCTCCATTTATATGTTTTACGGTGATTTGGGAAAATGGGATTTAAGGATTTTAAAGGCAGACAAGCCGGGAAAGAGGTTCATACATTTCCCGTGATTTTAAAGGATTTTCTCGGGATATGGTTTTAATGATTATCACTGTTTTGGGATTATGGAGGGGGATGATTTTGAAAGGAGAAACTTGGCTCACGGATTTAAAGGGGTTTTCGATTTATTATTCCCACGAGGTTTTACGAGATTTTACAGGTTTTAAAGGGATTTTAAAAAGGGAAAAGGATATAAGGATTGTATGCTAGCATGGACCCTCTCCGGTGGAGCTGGTCAATAGACCCTCCCGGATAGTAGCAGGTCGGGACCCTCTTCGGTAGTAGCTGGTCAATAGACCCTCCCGAATAGAGCAGGTCATGAGACCCTCTCCGATGAGCTGGTCAATGGACCCTCTCGTGGTAGAGCAGGTCGGTTTTCTCGTGGATGAGGTTAACACCCCACATTTAAATTATTTATGTTTGAGCCAAGGCATCATTTATGTTTTACTTGCATGCGAATTTTCTTAGAAATACTTAGAGGGAGAGCATTAAAGGAAAGTAGAGTTTTTACATTTTATTTTCGTCCACTCACTCTAACAGTTTTCAATGTTTCTCCCATGGGCCCTTCGTTTTCAAATGCCCAGTGGTGCAGGGTTCTCGAGCGGAGGTTGTGCGCGTACAAGAGTCGAGGCATAGTCGATCAATCCGTTGCCGTTGAAATTCTTTAGGGTAATCATCTTAGTAGACTGCTCTGACTAACCCAGTTTAGCTATTTAAGTAGGTTAGGGAGCAGGATGCCTTCATGAGTTAGGGTTTGTTGTTAGATACTCATGTAAGTGCTGAGTTGGTAGGTAGAAAGGGTTGGCCATTTCAAGGGGGTTTCGGTAAGAAGTTCCCTTAAGGTGGTCCCCGCATGATTTACTTCGGGTTAAAGGGATTTAACTCGGGGTGGGTCCTGACACATTTACTTAAAGCTTAGTAAACAAGTTATACAACATTAGTACGCATGTTGTGATTCCGATGATCAAAGTTGAGAAACAAAATTCCGACCGTCAGATATAATCATTATGTTGAAATATGCATATAGGAAAAAATTTAACTTAATCTGACAACGTTAAGGGCTCGATCCTTACGGTCAATCACGTAAGTCAAACCCCTTAATGCACGGAAACGGTCATTTGACCATCTAAATTACGTATTTTGCCCGGACCTTCAACTGAAAATAGTTTCAAATCGATGAGACGCAACCAGTGGTATAAAAATTTTATGAAAAATAACTACCGGAGATAGGGCTACCTCTAGAGAGAAAGAATGGAAAATTGAGTTAACCGCAATTATCGGTACTGAGACTTTACCGGAATTACGTGATTTTTCAACTGTAGACGTATTTCACCATTCCAGTCATATCTTATTTCATGACTTTTTTTCGTTTGAAGCTTCTAAGTATAGGGTTTAGGGTTTTAGCCGACGAAATTAGGGTAATTCGTCGGCTAAAGTTAAATAAATAAATAAAATAAATAACTATAGCCGATGAAATTAGGGTATTTCGTCGGCTAAGGTTAAATTAATAAATAAATAAAATAAATAACTATAGCCGACGAAATTAGAGTATTTCGTCGGCTAAGGTTAAATTAATAAATAAGTAAAATAAAAAACTATAGCCGACGAAATTAGGGTATTTCGTCGGCTAAAGTTAATTAAAAATTCAAATTTTTTGGCGGGGATTTTTAAAATTTTTCGACTAAAATTTTAAACTTTAGCCGACGAAAAGTTCAAAATTTTCTATATCTTTCATTTTTCTCCTCCTCCTCTTCATCCTCCCTCTCCTAACCTCCTCCTCTTCATCCTCCCTCTCCTAACCTTCTCCTCCTCCTCCTCCTCTTCATCTTCCTTCCTCCTCCTCCCTCTCCTAACCTTCTCCTCCTCCTCCTCTTCATCTTCCTTCCTCCTCCTCCCTCTCCTAACCTTCTCCTCCTCCTCCTTCCTCTCCTCTTCTCCTCCTCCTCTCCCTCTCCTCCTCCTCCTCCTTACTCCTTTTTCGGTGTAAAAACGAAAAAGAAGTAAAAATTTTAATCAAAAATACAATAAATTAAAAAAGAAAAAAAAATATGAAAAAATTAAAAAAAAAGAAAAAAACTATAGCCGACGAAATACCCTAAAATTCGTCGGCTAAAGTTTTTAAAAAATAATAATTACATAAAAAAAATAATTACATAAAAAATAATAATAACTTTAGCCGACGAATTTTAATAAAATTCGTCGGCTAAAGTTAAATAAATAAAAATAATAGCTATAGCCGACAAAATTTAATAAAATTCGTCGGCTAAAATTAAAAAAAAATAATAATAATAACTATAGCCGACGAAATACCTTAAAATTCGTCGGCTAAAGTTAAATAAATAAATAAAAATAATAGCTATAGCCGACGAATTTTAATAAATTTCGTCGGCTAAAGTCTAGAAATTAAGCGACGAAAAATTTATTCGTCGGCCAAATAAATGACTTTAGCCGACGATGAACAGTAATTTCATCGGCTATAGTGTTGGTCGACGGATTTTGCCCGACGACTTCTTAGCCGACGACGTGTCGTCGGCTAAGACTTTAGCCGACGAAATTTAAGGTTTAGCCGACGAAAAAATTTCGTCGGCTAAAGTGGTTGTTCTGGTAGTGTGTGTCGAAGTGTCTGACACGTGCCGACACGCGTGTCCGACACGGCATGTGGCATGTCAGAAAATGTTGACTTTTCTGACACGGCCTTGACACGTTGACTGACATGCCACATAAGCTTCAGACACTCCACGTCACGAAATTTAATAATTATTATTATGAAAAAAAAAACCAAAACCTTGTTAAACCCGAAAACACTCACATTTTTAGCCTATTCTTTTCGCCGATCTTCGCGACAGTATCCTCTCCTCAGCCTCCAAGAGCTACAAGTCTCTTCCTATTGTGAGTCGCGTCAAAGTCTTCTTTGTTGACGGTCTCTCCACCGATAGCCGCGGTCATCAAAGAATTAGGGTTTGAAGGACGAGATTGGGGATGAAAGAGAGATGAGGTATGATTATGTTTCTGAAACTCAAATTGAAATTTAATTTAAGAGTAAAGAAGAAGAGACGGCATGATAGATTGTGTTGGTTTAGTCATAAATAGAGAGAGATGAGGAATTGAGTTGCGTCGTTGAGTATGACAAGAAAACAAAAGGAACTCATATAATTGAGTTGCGCCGTTGAGTCATTATGACAAGAAAACAAAAAGAACTCATATATATATATATATATATATTAGAAGGTTTTAGTATGTTTTAAGAGGGTTTTTAAAAAATATTTAATAATTTTTATATATACTAAAAATATATAAATATATTAATTATTTACCGTGTTCAAACCGTGCCATAACTCTATTTTTTGAGATTTTTCGTGTGGTTGTGTCCGTGTCCATGCAAGATAAACACATAACCTCGTGAATGGCCCTTCCTCAGACACATCTCACAGAAGAGGTGGCCACACCTTGTGATAGTGGGTCTGTAAGGAACAAGTTGACATAATCCATAATGCTGCAAAGAGATGCAATTAACTAGTATCTCAAACACATCCCAAAGAGACAAGTGATTATTGAATGAAATAACGTGCAGAAGATCAACTGATCAAGTATTCCTCTATAACTAAAATTTCTAAAATAATACTATATGAATAAAAATATTGGATTCCTTGTGTGGTACACAGAGTTTACCTCTAAAAAATTGTATGTTATTACTTTTGTTTATCTATTCATGTTAAATGTTTATGTTGATAAATGATAAGTCATAAAATATTTGTTTCAACTCTGATAATTCATACAAATTTATCATTTATTTTTAAAAATCCTAAAAAATTTAAATTTTAAAATCTGTATGAATCCAACAGACTTTATAAATCTACATAAATCTAAAAACGCTTTGTAAATCTATCGCTTAAAAAAATATACAGAAATCTAAATCCAATACACCATAAATGTCTTATTTCAATCACCATCATCAATATAAACCGACTAGAAAAATTTGTAGAATATAAATTACAAAAAAAAAATCAGACACCATATGAAGATTGGTGTAACGGTAAGTTATCAGAAGCTGTTTGAAACTTCGTAGCTATACCATAATGACCATTTTCTACATGTCAGCATGGTCCCAGTCGATCGATCTGTCTTCGAAACCAATTTCTGACTGGTGAAGCCTATTCCTCGACAGTCTACTCATTACAGCAAGACCTGTAGAGAGAAGAAAATGAACATGATCATTTTATAGTTCGTGATACCTAAATGTGAGGGAGAAGTAATGCAACTGCAATCTAACTGTACCTTCAACCATTCGGTAGAGAGATGACCACCAGCCATCTCTAGAGATCTGGTACTGATCAAGTGACTCTTCAATAAGTTTGTCATGCTTCCCTTCCAAGACTCCTCGGAGAGTTATTACAGCGTCCTTCGTCTTCAAGAGGATACTGTCCTGGTCTTTAAACTCCAACCTTTGAAGGTCATTCTGGGATGAAGTAAGGCTAGCAGCAACTGCAAACTGGGCAGCAGCAGCCCAGCGAGAAGAGGCCAGCCATCTCCTGTGTCCGTCTAGTTGTCTGTTATCCTCTCTTCTGTTTTCTCCTCCCTCCCTGAGGACCAAGCTTCTTAAATATTGTGCATTTGCTGCGCCTGTGCTTTGGACCATTTTAGAGAAAGCACTTCTCTCATTTGACAGAAGGTGCTCTGGAGTGTCATATTCTCGAACCTGGAAGCATGAAACATTAAAAATTAGCTATTAAAAAAGAATGAAGTAAAACCAGCTACTAGGTTTTGAACTTTAAAAGCGAAGCTTTGGTATATATTTCAAATTTGCAGGAATCCCATAAGCCTGATCTTAACGAACTCTAATTAAAGCATACCCAACCATTATCAAGCAGAAGGATTTGATCACAGTCAATAATGGTATTTAGACGATGAGCAATGATGAGCATTGTATATGGTTTAAATTCTTCACGGATAGTTTTCTGAATAAGAGCATCAGTTCTGACATCAACAGCTGCAGTTGCTTCGTCAAGAACAAGTATTTTTGATCTTCTCAAGAGTGCTCGAGCAAGACTCAATAGTTGACGCTGTCCAACACTGAAATTCTCTCCCGACTCCGAGACCTTGACATATCAGAAGGATGGTTACTTTAGGGATGAAGGTACCATATTGTAAAGCTGTAACTAGGGTATCAATAAGAAAGAACATACTGCAAATCTATACAAAGCAACAGACATCAAGTAAGCAAAGTTGAGCATGTACCTCGGCATCTAAACCCAAGGAATTCCTCCCGATGGCATCCTTCAAATGTGCCCTCTCTAAAGCCTCCCATAGATCAGTGTCATTATGTTCTTGAAATGGATCAAGATTGAATCTCACAGTTCCTAGGAAAAATAGAACAGAATGATTAGAATTAAAAGGATTTCACATGAACATGTGACATAAACATAGCCCCCTCCTCTTGCAGATCAGAAAACAAAGGGGTCTTGTACCCACGGATCGTTGAGCTAGTGTTACTACATTGACATCTTTAAAAGCAGACATATGGTTATACCTAATAGAAAAATAACTAGAATGGCATACCTGAAAATAGAACGGGTGCCTGGGGAATAATACCAAGAACTTTCCGTAGATCTTCAAGTCCAAACTTACCGATATCACAATTATCAATCAAAATTCTTCCTCTCTCTAATTCAACAATTCGAAATAAAGCATTTAGCATGCTGGACTTCCCTGCCCCAGTCCTTCCAACTATGCCAACCTTGTCACTAGGAGAAATTGTGAAAGACAAGTCATGCAAAACTGGAGGAAGTTCAGGTCTATAACGCAGAGCAACATCTTCAAACTTAATAGATCCAGATGAAGGCCATCCTGGTGGGGGGCGGTTGCTCTCAATTACAGCAGGAGCTTCAGAAGGCAACTCTATGTATGTACCAACCCGCTCAACAGCATTTAAGCTATTCTCAGCCAGACTTGCAAGTCTCAATACAGCAGTCATTAGACTTGTAATATTAAGAGCATAACTAAGAAGTAGACCCATAGTGGCTGCGAACTCCTGCTGATTCTCAGCCCGTCCATTCTGCATAACAGCCAAGGTAGCTGTAAACCATATCATGAGACCTCCCAATGTTTCCAAACGGATTGCGAGCCACCGATTTGCACTTATATTCACCAGAGTGAATCTGATATTGTTGTCCACGGACTTTCCATTAATGTCTGCCATCCGATCATAAGCCTTATATGCACGAATTGAGGATATACCGTTCAATGCTTCTCCAAATTGGGCATAAACAGGGGATCTGCTGATGGAGTCCAAGCGCTTCACCTCGCGGGCCATGCTCTACCAAAAAAGCAAAAAATAAAATCAGATAAGTGTAAGACAAAATGATAAAACTGGAAAAGACATGATAAATTCTCTCACGCCTAGAAAACATTTTGCAACTTATTTAAAAGAAGTTGATTGAATTATATAGAACTAACAATAAACTGATCTGTTGCATGATATGTTACGGAATAAAATATTGTGTACGTGCCGCACGCATCAAACATGATTCCAGTGGATGGTTTCACATACCTGATAATATAGGTAGGCTGCATAAAACAAGACCAGAAGAGGCAGAATGGCCCACAAGGACATAGTGCTGACTATCCCTATTAAGACGAAAGTAGAAAAAAGCTGAGACACTTGACCAAGACACATGTTTACAAATGGAGCGACATTCCGATCAATGTCTCCAAGATCCTTTGCAAATCTATTGATTATCCTGCCAAGGGGATTGGTCTGGAAAAAGACCATAGGAGCTCTTAATATGGACCCAAGCATGGCATCATGCAACCTCCTGGCTGCATAAAGACTAGAAATAATCAACCAATAAGAGTTTGCCAGTGTCACCGTAACCTGAAACCGAGATATGTATTAGGACATATTCTACAAAATTGGAACCAGTTATATGTCTAACTGTAACCTCACCTGACCAAAAGATAGGAGAGCATATATCAGATTGTAGAAACCAGGGTCATATGACCCAGACATGCCTTGATTAGTCCAATGGCTCAACCACGTGCTACTAGAAACTCGTAGAACCTCAGTTGAAATATAGCATGCAAAGAGTACGAGAACCACCCACAGGCCTCCTAGTGCATTCTTATACCTACACACAAAATAATTAATCAATTTATGTTATATGGTATACACAGACCTTAAGAAATAAAATCATTTTACAAGTAGGAATTTGTAAGTCTGCTTCGCATAATCTACTGCAATATCTGCTTTTAAAATAAAAGCAAAGGCACGTAAATATATCAAATCCTGAAAGCCCATCAAGAAAGACACCCAATCAAGAACTGTTGAGGCTACTGCAATATATGTTTTCTCATACTGAGTATAACACCGATGATCTCCACATACCTTCTAACCTATAGGAGAAACTTCTGGGCAATCTTAAATCAGAAAACAAACTTAATGTAACAATACTAAGTTACTATTGAAATTCTGATTACCTCGCCAAGACCTTCACGCTGACTACTCCTGTTTCCCGTTCTTCTTGTTTAATGAGAACAGATTTTCCTTCTTTTTGTTTATTTGCATGGCTTGCAGTTTTTGGCATATCATGGACAACCCCCGCAACAGGTTTTGAAGAGGCATTATGATCAATCGCTTCACCATTCTGATCAACAATTTCATCATCTTCTTTCTCTTCCCCATATTCTTCCATCTTTCCCGCATTTTCCATTAGCCTTTGGAACAGCACACCATTGTTGGAAAGCTCTACAAATGTTCCCTCCTCTTTCACCATTCCATCATGAACCAAAATGATTCTATCAACTTGCGAAAGAAAATGTAATTGATTGGTAACCAGGACTCTGGTTTTCCCTTGTAACTCTCCCTTGATGCATTTATCAAAAACCTAGAGAGTTTTTATAAATAAAACAAGTATACAACATACAATTTATTACAATTTTGTAAGCAATTTTCAATAGACATATATAGTTCATGCAGCTAAATTATAGAAACAAATACAACAAAGCAAAGTATGTAGAAGCAACAAGGATGACAAAGCTCCTTAAGTGAAACATTAGAGCTTAAAGTGAGAAATTAACCTGTCGAGCCACATGAGCATCAAGGGCACTTAAGGGATCATCAAAAACGTATACATCAGAATTGGAGTAGACAGCCCTAGCCATAGAGACTCTTTGCTTCTGTCCACCACTTATATTCACTCCTCTTTCACCAATCTCAGTCAGATCACCACCCTAAAGAATCAACATGTCACATAAGTGAGGAACTTAAACAAAAAACAGCTATGTACAAGGAAAGTTTTCAATTAATAAAAACTAGCAGAAAGAAAGAATTTTCTAACAGCACTTACAGACAATAAGTCAAGGTCATGGCGCAATGCAGTCACATCAATTGCCTTCTGATATCTTGAAGACTCAAAGAACGATCCAAATAAAATGTTGTCACGTACCTGCCAACATATATACATATATAACTCAATACTATGCAGGAGCAAGTAGATTGCTTAATGATTGATTTGACACTCAAGGTTCAACTGATTCCTAGACTCCAAAACTACCTAATCTTGAAAACAGTTGACCTCATTAAATCCACACAAGTACTTATATGAAAGGGTGTATAGGCATCAAAACTTACGGTTGCGTTAAAAATCCATGAAACTTGTGGAACATAAGCAACCATTCCTCTCATTACAACACTTGTACCTGCCACCGAAGGAAGCTCCCCTAGCATAGCAGATATAAGTGATGTCTTCCCTTCACCAGTACTGCCAACTACTGCGACCAAGCTCCCAACAGGAATATCCAAATTGATATTTAACAACGTGGGCTTCTCTTCCTGAAGGACAACATATATTTCAGGTCCGTTAGCATACAAATGCAAAACTAACCACCACAACTTTACGTATAAGCAAGCCATTAACAAGCAACATTATATATAGATGACACCTTTGAATCCCAAGAAAAGAATCCGTTCTTAATTGAGATGGCTGGCAGTACTGGATCAAGAGGAGGATTTGGCAGAAGAACTCGCTCTTCTGCTAAAAGTAACTCCTCCAGGCGCTTTAAGGATACATTAGCATTAACTGCCTGTCATTTGGAAGGAAATTTAGAGTAAAGACACGAGGCAAATTGTTTGGGAAAAAAACGTAAACAATGTAAAACTCTGAAAACTTCAAAAGCTAAGGAAAGAAACCGGAACCTGAGTTATTATATTAGGAAGCATGAACAGAGGAAATCGAAGCACAGCAAATAGAGACAGTGATGTGAATGCCCTTGCAGGTGTGAGATTTCCCCCAAGCAAAGTGAACAATCCAAAGGAAATCACAGTGACCACAACTGGGATGCTATTTAGTATAAATCCATTACACTGCAAAAGAAATAGAACAAGGGATGATAGAAGGGGAGGGGAACTAAAAGGAAAAATGTCAAGCACCTCAACAATAACAATAATCTAAATGTCCACCGTAATGGGGAAAGTAATTTAAGTCAAGATTAATACATAGTTAAGTAAACTGTGGTTTTTAGATTGCATATTTTTGACATCAGATCAGTAGAGTACAGATAATAATACATAGAAAGCCTCATGTATTTTTTCATCATTCATATTGTAAGAAAGATATAAAGCCATACCGCTCTCAGTAGTGATGCTTTCCGAAACCAGTGCAATTCTTCAGTTCGGGCACTTTGTACCTTGGATTGAAAACTACTCTCCCATGCATAACATCTTTGAAATTTGAAAATCAACGGGAACTGTCAGTTTTGAATTTTGATCCCTTGCAATAAAGTATGCAAATTTGAAAATCTGAGATATACTTCACAGTGTCCATTGCAGCCAAAATTTCATTCATTAGGCCAATTCTCTTGTCTGTACGTTGCAACCCCTCCTTAGACAATTTCTGCATTTTGCTAATAACAAATGTCTGTTCCAAGTAAATCAGACATCAAGAAAAAAATTAGTGGAGTTGGTCAGGACAGATGAAGACATCATATTAGGGGATACCCTTTTTTCAGTGAAATTATAAGGTGGTATCCACGTAGTTATCAAAGGTAACTCTTTTCATAATAACTACATGCCAATGTAACTATTATGGGAAAAACAAGTAAAATTAATGAACCAATTCACTTACCTGTAGTGGGAACATAAGAATAAACATGAGTGCACCAAGCAGTGACGCAATACCCAATTCCTGGTAAAGGAGAACCATGCAGATTGTGATACGAAATGGTGCTGACCACAAAGTGTGAAGAGACTGTGTTACTTGCTGTTCAAGGAAGGAAGAAAATTAACAAAGCATGACATAAATCTTGTAATTTATAATGCACTTGAACCTTGAGCAACTATTCAATGATCTAAATTCTGAATGCACAAAAAACATTAATTTGTTTGAATGCATTTAAACACATCTGCACATGTATATCAAACAATATTAGAAATAATTAAATTAGGTTGACTATTGAAATGGGAATGCATACTTGAAGTGCTTCAGCATCAGTTGTCATCAGGTTGGTAATCTTTCCAGACGGAAACTTCTTTCGAGCTTCATGAGTAATTCTTAAAGATTTCCGAAACACAGCAGCAACCTATGAGAAAAAAATCACATCTGTCAATATTATTAACACATTTTGCATACAATATATTTTGAGTTTTTCCAGATTGATACATTTCCCAGATCTATCAACATTGTTAATACCCTTGGTCAGCAAGAAGACCCTCCTACTAGCTAAACACTGACCATTTAAGCACTAAAGCCAATCTCATGAAAAGCAAACGAAAAACCTTGACCCTCTCATGCTCTCACAATTCATTATAAACCTGCTAGATATAACCTCATCACTGAAGAGATAAACTGCTATAGATTGAATGTATTTAGGTATTGAGAGACATCAGTAAGCATAAGATGACTAGTAAACTATAACCTTGACTCACCCAGGACAATGTAAAGGACCTGTAAACCAATTTAATTATGCTTGTAGCTATCAGGCATGTCATCGGAAATCAGAAACATAATAAAAGACAGATAAATAATAATAACTTTAACAAGCTATTAACGAAAATTGAGAACAAAAGGGATGGCAACGTACCAGTGCTGACCGTAGCCGGTAACCAACACGCATGACATTTTGAAAATACTGAGCTTCACATAACACACCAGCGGTCTGGACGCAATTTAAACCAATTAGATATCAAACTCGCTTGATTTGGCAATTCCATAATCCAAAGAAAAAGTTGCAGAATGAAGACATGCAAACAAATTGGCATAAATTTATAATCTAAGGAAGTCATACCACTCCAATAAATATTGAGAAGGCATAGATGTAACCAATCCATGCTGGATCCCCTCGTTGCATAGACTGCAGACAATAATGAAAGTTTAAAGTAGTTTGAGAAAGAAGTATAACGGCGATTACAATGACTCTGATATAATGCTTCTGAGTTCAGATATTCAGGATCATTGTGATCAAAACAGAGTCAGGCGAGTGTGACAGACATATTTGGACTCATAATAACAGTTACATAGCCAAAATAACCAATATCTTTATGCCAACTAAATTTCTTGTAATAATGAGTATTGAAAATGCAGATATTACAATACACAACTAAAAGTACGTCATCCACTGAACTTTTAGGATAAACACAAACCTGTAAGAGCTGATTCAAAATGAGTGGCCCTGTAAACTGAGAAAGATCATTGCCAATCTACAAGTTTCCAAAAAAAAAATAGGTTATGTGACTAACAACATCCAAACTGCTGTATGTTAATATCTGACAAAGTGAAACTATACTGTTCTTACTACATTAGGAACAACATTAAAAAACTAAACTCTGGCCACGAACAATTTGCAAGTTTTACGGTAAGAAACTATAAATGAATCATGAACTCATTGAGCTGTGTGAGCTGTATGGATACTAGACTAAGAAGCGTAACAAGACTATCCTACTAAAAGAAATAGCAATATTTTGGTTTACCAAATATAAATACTGTAAGAAACTTGTTGTACTATCATGTGCCACCTGGTTTGATATTCTACTATTTCTTATTGGAATGTAAAACAGAGTTAAAACAAGAAAACCAACAATTAATCGTGTACTCGTGTATGATTACCTTCCAACAGCCTCCAAACCAAAACCTATCAGAAGAAAATACAAAATATGAATGAGATGCATAAACAGAGGATTGCACAAGAAGCACAAGCCCATAAGAAAAGAAGGTAACATAGATCTTAGTTGCCTCGAAAAATTACCTTCCCCCAAGGCTAGAGTTCAATGCTCTTAATAGCCATGGTTTAGGCTTTCGTAATTCCTCAGCCCAACATTTTTGAAACCTAGAAGGTGATTGAGAACATTATGATTAAACTGTGATGTATATAAGTATGAATGAAACCAATGTCTAAAAGTAACAAGCACACACTTATTGTTCAGTGTTTCAGTTCGTTCCCAAGTATCCAATTTCCAAATATCTTTCTCTGTGAGGGGTCTCTTATAGCCTAGCTTCATAAGGGGGTTCATCCATGAAAATATTACTCCTGGAAAACACACAAATTGAAAACATCCGAAAATCAATGCTGGTCCAAACAATGCTAACCATATACGAAGATTGAAATGTCTGAAATGAATTACATTTGGTTACATGTCTGAAAAAGTTTAGTTTACCAATAGTATCTTTACAATCTCTGCAAATTTACTAGATGCTGAGCATTAAAATTTATAGACATACTTGAGAATATGTTGGCCTGCCTCTCAGGACATATATGTTCTCCTCCAGGAAGCTCTTCGTATGCAGCATCGTCAATTGATTCAGTTTGGATTGGAGTATAACCAGGATATGGAACCAAATTTGGAATATACACAGCCAAAAGAATTCCAAACAGAACCTACAACCGAATAAAAGACGATATCAAGAACCAATTGGCATTTGATTTATAGTCTGATTAAAGAAAGTACAAGAAGCTTTTGCTACGGACCTATAGTTACACTCCACTTTTATCTTAAACATAGTTTAGCCATCTGCTCACAAATGGAAACATATCCTCTACACCAAGGCATGTACCATGTATGCCCCCCACCAAAATATCTTTTGCTGCGGCCCCTTTTCTGATAGATTGGTGAGTAGCTAGTACACCAAGTGCTTTGACTAATTTGACTATAATGTAATTAGGTTAAAGCTCAAAATATTAATAGTGTAATAAAAAATGTGGGACACAAAGGACTAAACAAAAGCTAACCGGTGACCAAACATACCTGAGCAACAATTTCACTGATGTACAAGTAAAACACAGATCTGCAGGAATTAGAAACGATTGTGAGCCCATCTTGCACATGATATGTAGCCATATCAACTACCAAGGATCAAATATAAAAACTTTGAGCATATAGGTCGCCAGGGAGCCATTCTAATGAGGACCTCTAAGTTGAGGACTAGTTGAGAACTTTTCGGTTAATTATTTATTAGACCAACTTTTTGATCAAAATTTGACATCTTAACAGTTGAAGATGTAGATTTATATAAGTAGATCAATCATACAAAATTTTAGCCAAATTGGTGATCGTTAAGTACTAGTTTTAGATCAAATCAATGGACGAACCAAATCTGTTAAACATGAACCGTTCAAGTTCATAATTGGTAAATCACACTTATGAATGTCTTAACGATTTTCAATTTAGTTGAAAATTTGCAGAAATGATCTACTCATAAATATTTATAAAATGAACGGTTAAGATGTGGATATAAGATCGAAAAGCGGGATAAACCGAAAAGTCCTCAACTTAGAGGTCCTCACTAGAAGGGCTCCCTAGGTCGCCGTATCAACTTTTGACCAGAATGGAACCAATCCAGGTAAAACAGAGAAAGAAACCTGGTGTAGAAGTCCTTCACTGTAAGAATGAGACTGAACAGCACAGCATCTCCTACTATAGTATATATTACTCCAAATCTTACAAACCATCGAATCTCACAGATATAGATCTTGGTTTCCACACCAATCATGATCAGCATAGAGCACCAAGAAAGAAACTGCAAGATCAGAGAAACCACCTGCAAAGAAGGGACCACACTATATGCTGAGCATATGAAAGCACGCTCACTGCAAGAAGTTAATGATGCCTTGTGATGCTAACATGTGCCGTATATAGCGATGTTCTGAGAAGTGACAAATTCAGTATTCTTTACTCTTGGTCCAGCAAAGGAAATGTTATGGTGAATTAAACCACGTAACATGTTGGTTTTTTTCTTGTGTAGTCTACTAGGCAGATGAGGACCAAGAGATTTCAACATGTGCAAAACAAACGAACAAAAACAAAATAAAAAAAATCGGATTTCTTAGAGAAAGTTTGAGATAGTATGCCTCAAAAAAATTTTGCATTTATTCAGCTCAATTACAAGTATTTAAGCTACTGGAATGGCAAGTTCAAACCGATAGACAACAACAAAAAGATGGATCAACAAACTAACCTCAAATGGCGCAAGGCCAGTCTGACCATCTAAATTCAGCACTGAAAAACCCATGATCAATCTAAAGAGAGGCTCCGCAGTACAGTAACCAGCCAACAAGGCCAGCATATAGTTGTACAGTTTGGACTTCAAACAGTATCTTTGGGCTTTGAAGTCCTTTTTGATCCTCCACATCCGATATATGCACAGACCCAGAAGAACCAACTGAGAAAAGGTGACAACTAGAGACTCAACTGCACACGGAGTGTATGCACCAAAGGCATTCAGCACAGCTCTTGCCCAGACCCCATTGGCCACGGGGCGACAATACCAATCCAGGGCATCAAACGCCATCTTTGTTTGCTTCTTCACAGAAAAACTTCACTTAAAGTGCATACTCCATCAGTCCTGCAGTATCATAACTGAATTTAGCCCACAATCAACCACTCCCATAGTCAACACAACCCAACAAAATTCCAAAACTTTAGCTCTCGCCGAGCACATATTAATAGAAACACACGAGTAACATCAAACACCAACAAACTCCATCAATAAAAGGAACAAAAAAAGTTCAATTCTCACAGAAAATGCAACAGATATTGACTTCAAAACTCTCAAAGTTCAAACCCCAGTTTTCATTTTCCCAGTAAACCATACATATATCAAACTCATACTACAATAACAACACCATAATGAATAGCACATCAAACCCAGAAAAGAAAAATAACCACACTGAAAACCCCACAAACAGAACCAACAAAACCCAGTAAATTCCACATTTCAAAGAGCCATAAAAACCGCTCTGCCTTCAAAGCCAAAAATCTCAAACTAGTTTGGAAAGTTTACACCTTTCACGGATCAAAGTACACACAAAAAAACCCAAATATCCATAAGAGTGCTGACCTTTTTTCTTGCTTTCTGTATCCTAGTTCTGCAGAGCTGTTGTGTCTCTGTGAGAATGTAAATGAGATACAAATGGAATTTGTTCTCTCTATATGGGATGGTATCTCCTTCCTGTGGATGAACCAAATACCAAAACATCTTTTTTTGAACAGAGAGAGCAACGTACCGCTCACACCAAAACCATTAATAAAACTTGAATATAAAGAGAACATAATACCTAAACCTCATACCGTAAGAATACCCTAATAACAAATTAGGTATGTCTACAAAAGTTATGCATTCTAGCAATCATCATTTAACAAAGAGTGTATCATTGCCTACCCCATGCATTTGTTTTATAATTTTAGCGACATAGCGAAAAGTACTGCTCATACAAAGTCATAAATTACTACGCCACTGGAAATCAACATTACCGGTGATCTTAAATTTCATCTTGTCACTAGGAGGCTGCGACCATTTGACAAAACAAGGAACTTGCTGCCTCATTAGGATAAGCATGACACTCTGTGTGCGTTTTTCGAGACATAACCCACATGTATCCAAAACATCTAAAATACACGGAAGCAAAACCCACAAAGAAAACCTACTAGGGTGGTAGCCCTCCATCAACCACTAAAGATAGTAGTGACTTACAACTAACCAAACTATATCTAGGAAGATAAAAAAACTTAACCAAAACAAAAGTAAATACCAAAATACAATAAAACTGATAAATAATGAAGTTTCGGCCCAAATCCATACCCCATGCACAAAAAAAACTCGACCAAAAGAAAAACAAACCCCAAAATGGGCCACCAGGCCACATCCTGGCCCTAAACCCAAAGTCATAAAGAGGTTTCTCGGCCCAATCTCTTGAGCCCAAATCTGTAGCCGTAACACCATCAACTCTGTCCCGCCACCGTAGTCAAACCTGCGCATGTCTACTCTGATCCCAACAGTTGTGTTCGCTCCATGATCACCCCATGATAGACTTCCCGCAGCCAATGCCAGATCACCATCCTAGCTATCCACTTCCTGATTACAGATCGAGCTCCCAAGAAGAGAGAAGACCGCCACCAGCCAAATCAGATTGTGCTAACACTCGATCTGGAATCCCTACCTCCATCCCATATGCAGCCACCAGATCTAACCCAAATAACCTCTGAAAAACCCCTCCCGACCTTTGCGTCAGTGCGCTAGACTCGCCTTCACAATACAGTTCTCATCTGGCCACCCAAAGCTAAAGTATGAGAGGGAAGAGGCCATCCCTAAGGCTCTGGTGCAGCCGGATATGGGAAGAAGAGGTTGATGGCGCGATCAAACCCTAAAGAGAGTTTTGGGGAATAAGAGTTTTTCCGTACCAAGCCCTGGGTTTTTAGTTACACATAAAAATAGAGACCAAGACATCGTTATTAATCAAAATTCTCAAAATATTAATACAAAAAGATTTGAGCTTTATAGGCTCTCTCGCGTCACCGATTACGTTTCCGATAGCATTTTTTGGATTTGGTTTCTTTACTTCAATTTTTTGTGTTTGAATTTGCTTAGATAATGATGAAATAAAGATAACATAAAATGACATAGTGGTCCTAGATTGTACTCAATCCAATGGTTAGAAATCATCCAACCAAATTCTAGAACAAAAATCCAAATAGAGAAGTCAAGTTCGATTTATTTTCATGTTTTTATATTGAGGTAATTACCGATAGATACACATTTGAAATCATAATTACCAATAGCAAGCAAGCCTTTTATTTTTACCCATAACTCATTTTTCATCTATTTTAACTAACAGATTCTGTTAAATACTACGTTGCACGGAAGCGAAATATAAATACTGAGTTGGTGTACTATCATGTACCAAAGCTTGGTGTACTCATTTTTCTTTTATACTTCGCATCTTGTTCTGATACTATCACGTTTCCGGCAAATTACCACTTCATATTTTTGTACCAATACTGAGTGTCAGTAGAATTACGATATAAAAGTACTGGCCCTCAGTAAGATTAAGGAACCGTTTTACCTTATATATTTTTGATAATATTACTTAATATCATTAGCTTTGTGACATACAAATACATGAATACTGACCCTCAATACCATCGTATATTTTTTTACCACATTACTAAATGTCAATAACATTACTATATATAAATAGTTATTGACCTTTAGTATTTTAGTATTTACAGACCTTTAGTAGGATTACAAACTTTAAACCATATATACAGTAGAAGTAGAAGAAAGTCGAAGAAGAATCAAACCATATAACTCTTAACCACACTTTATTCACACCAGTAAACATAGCATTGGATCTAATCGTCCAATGGAACCCAACCAAATTAAAGCCCAAAAATCTCTAAAATCATCATAAGCACATCATATTTTGCGAATGAAAACCCCAATTTCATAATCAACTATGAGAACCTGGATCTGAGGTCGGATCCGGCCGTTATTTTGCACACCTTCTTGTCCATATCTGCTGCTCCTCACCACAAGTGAAGGTCGACCTTGTCGGCATCGTCGATGGCAGATCGATAGAACTCAACCAAATTAAAGTCAAGCTGATGCGACGGTGAGAGTGTGACTTATCCAACCGAAACAAGCTGGTCAGAATCATCAACGACGTCGGAAGGCCTTTCGTCAGAGCTCTGGGCATTTGTGGGATCAACGAAGGGGTTGAAGTGTGATCAGAGAGAGAGAGAGGTTAAACGCCGTTAAAGAAAATAGCTTGCCGATGGGAAAACATATTAAGAGTCTTGTCGATTGTAAATATGATAGGTTTTATGTAGTTAGTGGTAATTACTTATTTTATATTTACAGATACATAAATAAAAATGGTGGTAATTTATAGGGATAATGTGGAAATTTTGGGTTTTGTTGGTGTGTGTGATGGTTCAGAAATGCAAAATGGTTGGAGTATGGTTGTCTTTTACTCTATGTTTTTTTAAGATTTTTTTTAAGAATGAATGGTTGTCTGGCTTGTGAATCTATATTTTTGGGGGTTTTCAACTTTTTTGGAGGTGTTGTATTAATTAGAAATCAAGAGTATTTTTTGGAGGTGTTGTATTAATTAGAAATCAAGCATAGTTAGTGAAAATACGGTACGCGAATTATACGTTAAAAACTCGTACGTGTATAATTTAAAAATTATAAATAAAAAATAAGTTTAAAAATTTGGCAAAAAAATATGGATACGGTAAATTTAAAAATATGATACGTACGTGTTTAATTCGGGATGTAATGAAAAATATGAACGGAAAAATACGGATATATATTTGTCATTTTTAGTAGTTATACATATTTTTATGGCATTTAAAATATAAATAGTCATGATTTTATATACAAAACATTAATACACGTTAAATATTTAATGAATAAGAAATGTAAATAGTATTATAATAATAAAGGATTCAAAATTCACCTTTTTTCTTAAATTACTTTCATAGTAGAACAAAAAATACATTTGACCAAAAAAATTGAAAAAAATATCTATATTTTTTAATTTTGGCGTTTTTTCGTTTTAAAATACAGGAAAAATACATATACGCGAATAATTCGGCTAGCTTTAAAAAATACGCGGGTTTTTCCGTATCATTGAAACAATTCGAAAAACGAGTGTATAAGTCATAAATAATACGTATACGTGTATAATTCATGAATTATACGTGAATTAACTAACTAGGAAATCAAGAGTATTTTTGGGACCGTGGACTTTTATTATTATTCCCTTCTGTCACACTCTTTTTATTATTATTCCCTTCTATATTAGGGACTAGATCTACAAAAGGAAAAAGATCAAAACTTGGCTAGTTTTTTTTATAAAGGCTAGAACTGTCGTCTTTAAGCCATAACTATTAATGAAACCGTAGAATACAAGGGGTGAACATTATGTCTAAACCATATATTGTGAGTACATCCCAAAATACTATTAGGAGTCTCTATATAACCTGTGCATTCTAACAAGCACAATTTAGCAAAGAGTGCAACATTGACTACTCCATTTGCTTTACAACTTTGACGACACACTGAAAAGACAATGCTCATACAATGTCATAAATTGCTAGTTTTATCAGTTTTTTGTGTGTTGCCACTGAAGGATATCACCAGTGACACTAAGTCTCATTCTGCCACTAGAACGCTACGACTATTTAACAAAGCAAGAAACTCGTCTCCGACCTAGAACAAACATGGTACATAAGGCAAAAAAAGCCAGTACATAGCCTACATCTCTGAACCAAAATTTGGTTTGAAATTATTAACCACAAAAAATTAAAAACAACTCTAAAAGTAAAATAACTGAAAGCTAAAGATAGAACAACCCAGTATGGGTCTATGGCATGAACCTGGGCCCAACAAAACCCATGTTAAAGCTAGGAGAGGCCTCAACACCACAATCCCGTTTGCAAAGCGAAAACACTCCGAGCATCGGCGACATCCTCACCTTCACCAAATGTGCGCTGAGCCACCGAATGCCGGCAAGGATCTCCATTCCTCATCGCCACCAACACCAGATCGAGTCCTGTGACCTCAGAACATATCAAATAGAACGAAGCATTCTCACTGAATCTGAGGATGATAGATCTCGTAATCACCTCATACCCACCGTAGATCTGTCCACCGTGCTTCGACCTTATACGAGAACCCAGCATCATCAACCTCACCTCTCCCCCATAGCTCTAGTATGTATCGGGAAGAACCAGATGCCATGACGGAGGCAACACACCAAAAGAAAAAAAGACTCATCTGGCTGCACCCACCTTTCGTCGACAAGGCCAGAGGCCTGCATCGAGGAGGAGGGCCGCCGGATGAGAATCACTGTATGACTAAGGAGGAGATTCGGGGAGACGCTGCTACAATTTATAACTTGGCCGTAAAACTTAATCTCTTTTTCTCTAGTTTAAAGTACATAATCTTTTCAAAAAAAAGCTTAAAGTACATAAACCTTTATTTCTATATGTGATTCCTACTGAGTAAACAATATATCTGTTTGTGTAACCCAAAAAACAATATATCTGTTTGTAGTTCTTCACTTTCTTCAATAAGACATGATTTCCCTTACTAATTTAGCCAATTTTAAATTGTTTTTAAAAGTAGACACTTGATGAATGCAGTAATTCTATTGACTATATAATAGTTTATTGATTGATTTACTTACCTTATCACTGCTTTAGAATAAGTAAACATTGTCAGCAAAAATAGTAAACAATTGAACATCAAAATGACAAAGGATCGTAGATGGTAATCGAATCACTCAATCGACTGTTTTTCATGTGTTATAGCTATTACGAATGTAGACATATATAATCATTCCATTCAACATTAAAATGTCTTAGGACTAAACATTGGTATAACAAATGTCATTTACAGATTTACTTATTTTTGTTTTTAATAGACATTTACTTATTTGATGCAGTCTTTAGTTCCCACTACATTTTATTTGTCTTTATTAAGCTCTCATTCTGTATTTGAGGGTCGTCGTTATTAGAGGTTTTGTTTTGTAATTACGTTGATTTATTTCAATAATCGAAACTTTTTTTGATAATGCCTGGCAGGGAACCAGTTTTACTATTTTGCTTTTTGTGAGTTGATGTCAGATTGAAACTCTGAACATGGTGACAATGTTTGAATCATATGCGACCTTATTCTGATTAATTATTTGAGTCTTGTTTATGAACGTTTGGTTGAATCGTATACGACCTTATTCTTATTAATTATTCGAGAACGTTTGGTTGGACTGCTAGGAATGACTTGCAGGAATTAGTCTTTGTCAATCCCCATACAAATCCCAAATCAATATTAAGTTGATTAGACTTTAGTTCAATTAGTGAATAAAAGTGGATCAATTACCATGACTTCGGCTAGTGGAAGATATCAAAATTATCTATTTTATTTTAAATTAATTATAAAATATTATCTAAATTATAATGTTATTTTCATTTACATACTTAACTATCAAAAACTTGTGGTTTGATACTTTAACAAAAACTTGTGGTTTGATACTTTAACAAAAACAAGTTTTTAATAGTTAAATATGTAAATAAAAATAATATTATAATTCAGATGGTGTTTTGTAATTAATTCTTTTATTTTTTTTTCTGAAGATGAAGACATAGAGTTGATTATCGAAAGATTTTTGTGAGTCGGGAGATTCGTGAGTTTCATGGGGCACAACAAGTTTCTGTTTACACGTAGATGACTGAAATATCTTAAAGAAGTGAAAATGGCAAGAAAGCTAAGTTCTCTCCTCTCTCTTCATTGTTTTTTGAGTTTTATAATTTGAAAAGAACGTGTATCTACTTCAATTTCCCTCACATTCTTATGAATTTTTAAAATTTATAAACACAAAACGGTGATCTCGTTAGAACATTGTTTCATATAGAGTAGTCTATTTAGATTAGTCACCAATGGAAGGGAGGATTGGCTTAATGTTTCTACATCGTGAACAAGAATTTCAATAGTAGATGTGCCACACTCCAAACTACAATCATGGATACGTGACATTAATGCACTCCATGGTAATGAGAAGTTAAAATCACATTTATTGAATTTCAATGGATTTGTGTGAATAGATGCGGGTGAATTTCCAGGAACTTAATAAAGAATAAGAAATTCTCAATTCTTTATTACTGTTTCCCTTGTTTGGATTCCCATCCCGTGAAATTAGTAATTTTCATGAGAAAATAATCGTGGAATTTGGAAGCTTAAATTTCCGACTTGAATTCCCTACAAAATAGGCGTCATTTGTCAATTTCCTTGACTAAAGTTAGTCTAAATACATATTCTTGTCATTTAAAACTCTACATCATACAAGATGTCCTAATAGAGGAAGAAAAGTACGAAAGCCAGATCGTTCGGCGTCTACTCACAAACCAAAAGGTGAGAGTCCATGTCCGGCAATAAGCCTTCCGCTGTAGTCGGACGTGCCTTCGTCGGCCTTATGTCGATCGGTGAGATACCAAGCTCATTAGTACCCTGCTTAGGGAGGCAAAGGAGAGTTGGGGAAAGTTGATGGAGATATGGATTGTTGTGGCCGATAAAACATCGCTCTTTACTGGCACAGACGGGCGGCGGGGTGATTGGTTACCACAGATCTGGGAGCGGACTGACGGAGACGAGATCGAGACGGGTTGGCGACGCGGATAGAACCAGGTGTTCTCGATCCAGATGGGTTCCGCTGCGTCTGATTTAGGCACAAACCCAGTGTATATTGTGGCCTCCTCGAGGAGCAGTGTTGCTGATGGGTTCTGGATGGCGGCGGTCCTGTTGAGGAGTTGTGGCAGCACAAGAAAAGGGTGGTGGTTGAGGTAGGGTGGAGACGGTGGT